>JAQPZY010000889.1:0-674419 GCA_029931535.1 Margaritifera margaritifera | reverse complement strand
CATTAATGCTGCGCGTATCGGAATAATATGAATGGTATTGTCACAAGTACTTCGCTTTAATAGCGATGCAAAATATAGCGTTAGATGCGTCTTGAACTATAGCAATGCAAAGACGGCACAGATCCGCCAGCTAATGTTGTACCTCGACGTTTACGTGCGGGATAATACATCATTCAGAATCCAGTCATGTTTCAACCTGTTCGAAAAGTAAGCACTAGCTTATATCGAAACAGCTGAAACAGCTGACCTTCAAACAATTGGAGCTCAGGAAACGCAGAGCATGAAATGAAGTTCTGGCAAAATCAAGTAAACTTTACCCTATGGTGTGCGATCACAGGTTCCAGCGTTAGCATTTGCGATCACCTGTTGCTAGTCGAAACGACTACGAACAGAGGTCTACCAGCGTTGGCTAGTAGCTTTTAACCGCTTTCACGTTTATAACCAGGTGAGAAATATTATCAGTCAGATGAAGTGCCCCATTCCAGGCGAGATGGGGGCGGGACGTGTTCGAAAACAGCATTGACTTGAAAGAATATGAACCCGTCTGTAATAACTTTCGTGAATAGAGGAGCGACTGGAAGATATAACAATGTATGAAAAATGACCGGGGAGTGATGTATATCATATCAGTTAGATCCCTGGATGGTCGGTCCCTCGAGCTGATCCGGGCTTATGGGAAGGCCTCCTCGCCAACGTACTCAGATTCCATCATATGTGAAACCGAGCATTATATGTTTGAGGATTCGACAGGCGGAAAACAGCACGTTGCATATTTTGCGCAGGGTGAGGATGGAGCGACTAAACATGATCGCAAGGCTTCGCCCACTACTGTGTGGTGCGTCTCAACGATAGCGTCCGGGCAAATGTTTGAGCAATCCTTGGTGCGTAGTCCTAGCCGCTTTCCTCGATAATCGGAGGAATTGAGGCATTCGACTCGCAAAATCAGTTTCTCACGCTCGTAAACGCAGACATTTCCGGCGCTGACAACATCCCGAAGTCAATAGCTAATTATCAGGACGCAATAACAAAACTAAGGACTAACTAGATTACATACTCAGTGGCGGCATTTACATGATCCGGTCAGACATGGCGCCTGAAGTTGGCACCTATGCTAGATATAACAAAACATTTAGGAGGCGACCGACTACATAGAGGTTGGAGCCAACGTTAACGTTAAGAACGTCCAAGACACCAGGCCACGGACCTCGAGCAGGGCTAGCCCGACCATATAGGCGAACTAGGCGGTCGCCTAGGGCGCCAGACTTTATGGGGCGCCAAATTAGACGGAAGCAAATTTTGTGGCATAGTTCGCCTAGAGAGCCAAAAACCCTTGGGCCGGCCCCGGCCTCGAGCATATGCTCGCAAAGAGGTCGGCTTTGACCCGTCCACGGGCGGAACTCCGGCAGCAACGGCGAAAACTGGCATCATGCAATAATTACAGGCGCTGAAAGAAGTCGAAGACCACCAAGCTAAGAAAACGGCCTTAGGCGTAGGTGCCATCTCGTTGGGACTTTTCTATGCTAAGCGCGCTTGAATAATACGGAACGACTGTACGCATTCGCTGCGCTTCGCGAAGTGATCACATAGAGCAGCAAAGAATGCGACTACTATAGCGCTGACAAGCACCACAAGAGTTTAGGCCAGCCAGCCTATAATATTGCCAGCGGTCATCGACAAGCGGTCACCTCGACGAAGTGGAATTTGTGGCATACAAGTAAAAATTTATCCCTGCTCAATCACACTAATGTGGTAGGTTGAATATATATATATATATATATATATATATATATATATATATATATATATATATACATACATACATACATACATACATACATACATACATACATACATACATACATACATACATACATACATACATACATACATACATACATTTGTCTCTCTTTTTTGAGCCTGAATTTTCTACTGCTAGTATCGCAAGAGAATCGATAGAGGTAGAGTTATGGAGCGCGATTTATGGTGTCGAATACGCAGTTTGGTGCTTGTGTTGCATGCATATAATTGTGCCATCTGTAATCATCCCCCCCCCCACGTCCACAGTGGTCTCACCCCCGATACCTACGATGCCATTGTGCAACTAGTTTGTGTCGATATTGTGAAGCTTATTTGTGTCGCAAGGTACATAGCGGATGCCGTCGCCGGTTAAGGGATGGCAAGCAAGGGCGATTTATGCGCTGCTTAGTTGGAGCTTCCAAAACAATAAAGCACAGCAAACGTTTAGCTTGTAACGCATGGACACTAAGCTTGCGGCAATATACTATCGCCCGCGAGATTATTGGAAGGGTGTGGCACCGGTAAAAAAAAAAGCTGGCAGAAGCCGCTAAAGTCTCACAAGATGTTGCCATGGTGTGAATCAAAAACAGGCCATGTGGCAGATTTACCTACCAGCACCCCATTAAACCCCTGGCCACAATTTGATGGTTCAGCACCTAACGAGGTGCACCAGGCCGATTTATTGTTTCTGCCGCAAGACAAGGTTGGACAAAACACGTACAGGTATGCGCTGACCGTGATTGATGTCGCCAGTATTTACCAGGAGGCTGAATCCTTGACTACAAAGGAAGCTTCCAACGTTGACGACGCTTTTTCACGTATCTACAAGCAGGGCCCGCTAAAGTGGCCCAAACGTTTGCAGCTCTTGGCTGGTGAGCGGGGCGAGGCCAACGTCCACCTTGTGTAGAGGATGTAGAGAGGTTCAACCGTTCCAACGGTTCCAGCAACGGCCGGCACCGCATGCAAAGCAATCGCTGGGACAGCAGAAAAGAGCCACTACGTCTGGATACAAGAGCCAAGCCGAATAGTATACAAGCAAAACAAATGCAGCAATAATAGGCACGTCTGCCGCCGCTGCCTCCACGTCTTCAGCAGGGCCGACCATCTTGAAAGATCATGCTAAAAATTGCTGTGGTATAGGCAAAAAATCACAGCGCGTGTGAAAGGTAAGAACATCCAAACCTTCCAGAACCACCATCACCAGATGCGTGTTCCATACATCGTCTATGCGGATTTCGAGACACTCAACGTTCCGGTGGAAGGCCATACCAACAATCCGGATTAAAACAGCACGCAGAAAATCGCTGGAACCGCTGCAGGCAGCAATAGATCGATAGCGTGTGGGTAGACTCCGTTTTATCAACCAAAGATATTAACCGCCATAATTTCGTTTCGGCGCTCAGACATGGTAATATCACTCACATTTACGGCGCTCAGACATGGCAATATCACTCACATTGACCGAAAAATCAATGCCTGTAAAGTCAAGCTCACCCAGGTACTGACGGTACTTCCTGGACTGTTCAAAATTATCATTAGCTTAGTATATAGCTGACAAAATTGCTCATACGCGGTGTTTTTCACAATATTAACAGACCGCCGTGGTATACATTTTGGCGTTGTACTGTAGCTCCGGCCTCGACATGGGCGCTACTCAGAACGATGTCAAGCGTTTCACAGCGTGCAAATTTCGATCCAGACCCATCACGTATGCAATTTGCAATGCGCTTCAGAATGACATCATCAGCTGGGCCAACAAGCTGCTCAGTATGATTACGGCGTCGGTATGAAACCAGGCTGTCAGTTTTGTGGTTGCCATCTCAGCTTCTTTTTTGTAAACCGTTTTGTACTCTAGGTATGGCTTTCTCCAGCTGTACCGTCAGCATAAGGCTAACGTTTAAGCCATCAAGGTTCCTGAGCTGCCACGAAACGATATTATGTACTCTAAGCAACATAGCATTAACAAATGCTAAGGGGTCGACTTCGAGCTAATGTTTTTCATGCACAGTTGCGCAGTAGTCTTTCCCAATCGCATTGACTATCCCGGGCAGTTGCCGTAGGCTGCCAATCCGGTGTGATGCTGAAAATATTCCTCTGCAACCTTTCGGGCCTGCTAAATGACTATTCCTGTAGAATTCTGTTTAGGGCGTCATCGGTTAGCTCGACCTGCTGCGCGTCAAGCGCTAGCCGCGCGTCAAGTACTGGCTCAGGTTTCTGCAGCCGCCTGCCACTTCACCAGGGTACAGGAACTGGCACTCGTCGCACACGCCGTCTGGATGTTGGCACTGGTTTAAGAGCCTCTTTCACATATAGCGCGACCAACGCGTTATATTCACTATGGGTTATCTGCCCTCAATGCAGCAGCTCATAGTGCTGCACTATGTTAAGCGGTATACATATCAACCAAAATCTCTAAATAGACTCTTTTGTTGTTGTTGTTGTTGTTGTTGTTGTTGTGCACAAATTAAACGTTATACTTATACATCCTACTATCTAATTTTTATTTTCATTTTTATTTCGCTGTGTTTACATACAGCTAAATACTTATAATCCCTCATATCCAAATGGATTTTGCTTTGACTGAAGCTCACAAATAGCTTTATTAAAATGTCTCCTGCTCTGTTTTTCTGCTATTTTATGTCTCTTGTTGCATGGTTGCCACCACACCTCGCATATATCCTATAATGTTTCCACGTTCCAGCATCACACTTCCAACATAACTAAACTCTACATCCTATTATAAACTCTACCATATGCAAGCCACAATACTCTCCAACAATATTTTTTTCCGACAGAGCTCTTTACTCCCAAGTTTCATCCAAGCCCACTTATTTTTGCCTTGAAATACCATGTATGCATGAAGTGTTATACCCTTTTCTCCATATTTCTTTAGAGAAAATACCCCACCCCACACCACTTTCCTGTTTGGTAGTGTGCGGCCTGGGGTATAGGCAATGGTTCAGGTTTGGTGGCCCTAGCCTCCTGGAAGGTGGGGGTCTGGGGTCAAGCCATTTATAGGGGTTGGTACAACAAATCTAACAATGTTATCTTAAATCTACTTTAGTCTATATGTCTGTTGCGTTATCTCTTGATTACATAATCTTTTGTGGTCTGTATCATGTATATCGAGATTTAAAATGATTGAAACACTTTTTGCTTAAGCGCATTTTAATTGGCACTCGTATTTACTTAGATGACACCAACTTGACAAATCTTTCATTCCACAAACATAATATTGTAAAAGCTGTGAAACGAAATTACCATGTCCACATGACTCTCGTTTCTCTTTCTGTCCCTCTAACCTGTCTTAAGAGTCTGTCTACTATTTCATTAACATTCACATATACTTTGAATTCATCTTCAAATGTATCAATGTCGTCCGTCTTGATCTGGCATCTATGAACCATTGTTTACACCTGTGAAGGTTATTTTTGGGAGTGTGTGTGTGTGTGAATGATCTCTTGGTGGGTTAAGCATAGAGACTTTGGCACAAAGCAGATATATTTATTATTATTGTTTTTAACAATAATGCAAACATTTATGTTCTGCATACATTTTGGTAGCTATATGTACGATCTTACTCTCATTGGCTGGCATAAATCAATACGCAATGTTAAATGGTCTATTCTACGGAAAGACTGATTTGAACCTTGACTTATTTCCTTACCAAACTTTGTGTATTGCATTTCAAATAGCTTAATAATTGTCTTTACATTTTATTTCGTTTAATGATTTTTAAATATCTTTCTTCTGTGATACCAATCGCTAAATACTATATTATTCTATCGTGAGGGAGCGTGGAGTGGCGGGAGGGGGTCATTACGAGTGTAGTCGCTAATGCTAGCCGGACGTTTACGGAACCAACAACACTAATTTTCCTGCTCATTATCTTTGTTGAAAAATACAAAGTCGGATGAACTCCCCTGTATCTTATGGTTTTGTTAAAAACTCTAACAAACAAGCTTTTGAATCTTCGAGTTATAATTATATTTCTTTCTTTTTCCCCGTATATTCTGATTATTTCCCGGCTTCTTTGAATACTGATTGAAGGGTCCTAATATTCCTCTCGCCCCCCCCCCCCACCGTTTTCTTTTGTGTATTCGAGAATAAATTATCGTACACATTTATTATAGTCTTATTTATTCAAGAGAAAAATAGTATGAAACTTACTTTACTTGTAATTGTACTTCGATCCCTTTCTGACAGTTTTTCCACACTCGCATTTAATTCATTCCCAATTCTTTTCACTCACCTTTAAATTGTGTTTATTACAGTATTATCACCTTGATTTCGTCAAATTCACATATTCTTTACAAAGTTGGATTTTTGTGTTGAGCCGTTTAATTTGACCGATTGGTTTTTCTGTGCTGCGTGTCTAATATGTTATAGAACTTATTACTTTTATGTTTACTGTTTAATTTGATGTTCAAAAATTCAATATGACAATTTCCATTTGTTTTTTTAGTCTAGGAGAGCAAGTAGTAATTTGGATGACAATCCAAGGCATCATACTTTTAATTAAATATTTTGGAGTGATTTCATGGCATAACAATCAAATTAAAGGGTATTCTAATAGCTTCATTGATTGGAGAAGGGTCATCGTTTGTTCTACTACTAGGGACGAAATTTGAGTTGAGTACGTACTCAAGTTGAGAAGTGTTTATAAAAGTAGAATCAGATGCCAGTGCTGTACTCAATATTGACTTTGTGTGGTATAACTCTGTAATGCATCCATGTTACAACTGGCATGGATTACAGGAGCAAGATAAAAAAAAAATCCTTCAACTGCATTGTCACATAGTTCTCAATTGGTACTGTTCAAACCACTTCTTGTTGATTAGTCGATTTTAATTTCTGAGAGGAATAAAACAAACAGGCGCCGGGAAAGGAGGTGCATTGGGCGTAAGCAAATAGATTTCGACTGTCTTCAATACAAACAAAGATCAAGCATGAAGAAAATTCTTACATATAAAATTCTTGGTTTCTATTCATGCAAGGAGTCATTCATATAATATATAGTAAAGATACATAATAATACATAATCATCTGTTGTGATACATTATGCGGAAAAACAGTCTACATATCTTCCATTTACTATTCCATCGAAAACGACTAAGTTTAATTGTCAATATCTAACATTCAGTTATATACGTATCCCATAATATTCAGCAAAAGGGCACATTTATTTTGTGTACAGTTCTAGTTCCCAATTGCTTTGTTTAAAGTCATTTTATGATTCGTGAACATTCAAGTACTATAGGATTACATCCCTGTACTGCTTGAAAAATGTGTGGCGTTCCCTGTAAGCTGGGCATTTTACAGTAGTTTATGGCTACACTTTGCACAATTCATTGCTTCCTGTTTATCACCTGGCCAGTTCATCCAAGTGCTGTATAAATGTTGCAAGTATCCTGATGAATATAAACTTATGTCTAAAATTCGGATTCTCTCCATAGCACAAGTGCATTAAGATTGCGTTTAATTTGCCATTGAAGGTGTTGTCTTCACTGTTTCCTGAAATAATCAACCATTCTGCTCACCTAAATGCTTTCTAAATAATACGAGTGTTAACCGGCGTGGTGCTGAACACAAAATCAAGTTTGCAAATTCAGCCTCTATCCATAGCACAAATACACTTAAAATGATTGTATTCGCAATTTGGAGCCATGTTGCAAAATATTTAGCGAATCTGAGTCAAACGAATCTCCCTTACTTTTTAATTAAACACTTTTTTTTTGTGGTACATAAAGAGTGGGAAATCAAATAAAATAGGAAGGAAAGAGGTTTTAAGAGAAGTATGAACTTTCTTGCCTTTTCACATAATAATGCAATAATACGTCTACTTACGCCGTCTCTACGTCTACTCTCAGTACTAGTTTGATTTCAAACAGAAAACAGTAAGAGGTGAAATAGTCGAACAAAACTACCGTACCCAACCGTGTTTCCAAAATCAATTCTTTCCACTTTGCGCTAAAACAAATACGTACTATACTCTCACATGTTCAAAAGAAATGGCAATTTTCAAGATGAAAGATAAGAACGTGTTTGCGGGTATTTGGAGATATAGACATATTTAATTCAATAAATCGGATAATATATACTATTTACAGAATGAAGTCGTTTTGGCTCATTCGTATGATAACCTAAAAGGACTTCGTATCAGTTTGCAGATCTAGATCATATGGCGACTGGGTTTCGACCAAACGTTTGTTATTATATTCCAAAATGGTTGATTCTAATTGTTTGAGCGAAATGTCTTTTAAGACAGCCTTATTTGAACCAGAGAATGTGATTTCCAGAGCTCTAGGTAGGGATCCGATTAAAACGATAAAAATCACATGCATCACCTCGGTGACCTGGGATGAATCATTTGATGCGTGTGATGTAATTCTTAGTGTCTCTAGCATCATCATCATAATGAATCCGATGCGCAAAAACGCTTTAAATACAGTGATGAAAACAGGTCTATGCTTCTGCACCACATAGAGGAAAAGCTCTCGCGTTATACCCGGTACTTTGTTCTTATAACAAATCAAACGTTCATTGACCTGTGCAGCAGAAGTTCTGATTGTTTGCAGTTGTTTCTCCGACAATTTAATCGTGCACCCATTAACTTGAATCTTCTGGATAGTCCCACCTTGCCCGTTGGGTGCATAGTAAATATGTGTACTGGTTAACCAGAGAGAACCTGGGAATTGTTGGTTTTAAAATTGATAATACCGTTCTACGTCATATAAATCTAGACGATTGATACAAAGTTCAGTGAATGATGAGCATCCAGTAGATAACGAGGAGATAAGGGTCTAACATATATTTGACAATTAAAACGTTAAGAAGTCTAACCATTAACATAATTGTAGTTTGGTTTGATACATTGAGTAGCTCTGACTTTTGTTCATTACAGTATTAAACCAATTGGTGTAAACTATTTTCGCGTTTAAATGCAGATACACCGACAAGAGATGTATATATATATATATATATATATATATATATATATATATATATATATATATATATATATATATATATATATAATCAACTAAATATCTATACTGTTTCAAATGATTCCAATTTCAAAAAATTACATTTTGAGATTTCAGATGGTGGTGTATTTTCGTGTACCTGACAGATGTGTCATGGACATTGCAGATGAACAATTAGATATAAAGGGTGTTTTACATGACTTTGAAATAATTACAAAATCTGAATGAGGATGAGAAGTACAAGAAATTTGAGAAATGTAATAACAGGTACATTATCCACTAAACACCATTAAAAAATAATGAAAGATTTTACTGATGCAATTGAATGGAATAACATAAATTCGACTACATTTCTAAAAGATAAATTTAACATAACGGACTACAAATTAATATACGAGGTGCTGAACAAATTAAAGATACGGGGATCGAACCATAAACTATTCCTTCTTTTAAGACAATATATTTTCAGTGTATGAGTTTGGCACATCAATAAAATCCACCAGCACCATAACCAAATCATACATTAAACTACATCCAGTTATATGAGAGGAATTTATTGATTACAATGTGGCTAAGAACAAGTTGAATTTTGATACCTTCTTTACGACAGCGAGATAAACTAACACCATCTTCGATACCAACACAGAGAGCTTTTATCTGATATTTGATTGATCTATTTGAATGAATTTCGTATTATGAATAGGTATGTTATCGTAAATTGTGGAAACACAAAGGTTGCATTACATTTGATTGAAACTGAATGTAAAAACTTCTTTAATTATGTTCTCATCATCTATTCAAACATCCTGAGCAACAAGATATACGACAGGAAATTACTGTTTAGAGAGGATAACATAATTGCGATAGATCCTGGTGATAAATCAAACAAATGGTATATTTACTCTTTAACGATTACCACGGCACTAATATTCTATTCATTATAGACGATATTGCTAACTTAAAAGACGCAAAAAAGGCAATTAATTTAAGCAAGTTTGCATTTTGTACAAAATACCTTTCCAAAGTATATCTCGATATTGCAAGATTTCAGTGACACAAAAAGGTTCCGTGTTGCCTTCTTTTCAAAACACAATAAAACATCAGACGGCATGTGTAGGATTAAATAAAGCAACAACAAAAAAAGAAAAAAAAAAGAACAAACATGTTGTGCCTGAATGTATTATTGAAGACACAGTAGATGTTCTCAAACAAAACAAACTAGCTGCTTATTATTGTCATATTTCCATTTATCTAAAAGGTGCTGGAGGATTCATGTGTTATCCACCAAAACATATGCTGTCGTCATATGCAAACAAAGCAACCGTATTTACCTCAACATTGTATAACTCCTGATCTTACTATTTTACTATTTTCACTTACTGGTAATTAACAGTCTGATTGGAAAGACGATACTTGTATATGCTGAATTTGGGATATTTGTTTATCACGCATTTCTTTATCTCTATATGTACCGTTTCTTCATCTTTGTCAATCATTAAGAAATACAGTTTGCTTCTTAGACTACATTATTCTTGTATTGGCATACAACATAATTCAGCTTTGAAACGAACTTGAACTTTCTTATTCATTTGAGGAAACCAAATATAGTGTCTTGTGTCATAAAGCCAGATGTTATCCTTTATGTCATTGTAAAAGTTATCTGTCACTACGTAAATACATTAGGAATCCATATTTTGACCTAATGAAAACCAAATCGACAGAAATTTTGGCCTAATAAATAGTTTTGTGACACAATCGGTACGCCTGGACAGAGTCCATTACTCTATTTTCTCCTCACTATGAAAACATACATCAAATTCTGTTGAAGTTTGTATGATCCAACCACATACGCAGTCTAGATGAAATTAAGCAGCAGTAACTGATTCCAATCGATGCTCATGATCCATCACCCCGACTCCCGTGGAGGTTAATAAAATAAAACCGGCGTTAAGGATTGCGTTATTGTCTTTGTCATTACTGAGTGTAAAAGCACTAACATTTTGAAAGTCTTGTGTTGAATCCCAGCAACATAAACCGGGCGTATGTATTGCCGTAACCCCGCCAACTGCGGTTATTTTGTTGGCCGTTGAGTACGCAACATCCTCCTTTGTCAAAAGAGGGGCGACCTTTTCGAGCCGCACAGGCGCTGCTGCTTCTTCGTCCAGTGTCACATACTTGGCGAGGTCGGCTTTTGTTATGAATTCCGTCATTTCGTCTGTAGAGCGGCCACCGTCGGCCTTAAGGCCCGCAGGGCGGGTGTAGATACCAGATGGAAGTGATGACCCGTGTGGACTTGCATCCAAAGAAGAAGCCAAGACCAGTAGACAGATTCACTGTGTCAGTGTTTAGCACTCGTCTTTAATTTCGAGGGCGATCGTGCAATCCAGCAACTTGACTGGCATGTTTTGATCATCCAAGATACAGGTCGAGCGTTCCGAAATACCGCCCTCAGAAAGTTCGCACAAGCGTGGTGATCCAAAGGTGATGGTCCGCATTCCCCAATAGTGCTCGCTTCATACGTGAATCACATGCAAGAACATGCTCTGTTTTCTGTCCAAAATGTTCCCCGTAGAGCCGCTGTATGCTGTCAAGCCCTGGAAGATAATGTTGCCAGGTGTAACAAGAAACGTATCGATGCTCTCATGAAATCCGAGGGATATGGCCTGAGAACAACAACTGAGGGGTTTGTAGTTATTCGAGGAATGTTATCCGTTATTATTTTGGCTAATGTCTTAAACTTGTAATAGCCATTGGGAATAAATATATTTGTTGCAGTAGATGTCGAGAATAAATATAATTTTTTTTATACGGGTTCTGGCCTCCCAGTAATGGGGTCAATAAAGAGCACGTTTTATTACCAAGCTCATCCGAACTGTTGTACCATCCCACCCTGTACGTAATCTCTCAGAGTACAGCATAGTACAGGGGACGGTGGGGATCACATGCTCCAGGGTGACCGGTCCGTCTAGAGGATTGGTTAATACTACATTTTGCACCTGTGGTGGCATTACTGAAAAGCGCAAGACGTATCAGAACAATAGGGATGGTATTATCACAAGTACTTCGCTTTAATAGCGACGCAATATATAGCGTTAGAGGCGTCTTTAACTATAGAGACACAGAGACGGCACAGATCCGCCAGCTACTGCTGTACCTTGACGTTTACATGGGGGATAACACCTCATTCAAAATAAATATATTTGTTGCAGTAGACATCGGGAATAATTACTTTTATTTTATTTTTTATGGGTCCTGACTCCCCAGTAATGGGGTCAATAAATAGCACGTGTTATTACCAAGCTCATCCAAAATGTTGTACCACCCCATCCTGTAATCTCCCAGAGTACCACATAGTACAGAGCCGGTGGAGTATGTACGGTGGAGATCACATACTCCAGGGTGACCGGCCCGTCTAGAGGATTGGTTAATACTACATTTTGCACTTATGGTGGCATTAATGCTGCGCGTATCGGAATAATATGAATGGTATTGTCACAAGTACTTCGCTTTAATAGCGATGCAAAATATAGCGTTAGATGCGTCTTGAACTATAGCAATGCAAAGACGGCACAGATCCGCCAGCTAATGTTGTACCTCGACGTTTACGTGCGGGATAATACATCATTCAGAATCCAGTCATGTTTCAACCTGTTCGAAAAGTAAGCACTAGCTTATATCGAAACAGCTGAAACAGCTGACCTTCAAACAATTGGAGCTCAGGAAACGCAGAGCATGAAATGAAGTTCTGGCAAAATCAAGTAAACTTTACCCTATGGTGTGCGATCACAGGTTCCAGCGTTAGCATTTGCGATCACCTGTTGCTAGTCGAAACGACTACGAACAGAGGTCTACCAGCGTTGGCTAGTAGCTTTTACCGCTTTCACGTTTATAACCAGGTGAGAAATATTATCAGTCAGATGAAGTGCCCCATTCCAGGCGAGATGGGGCGGGACGTGTTCGAAAACAGCATTGACTTGAAAGAATATGAACCCGTCTGTAATAACTTTCGTGAATAGAGGAGCGACTGGAAGATATAACAATGTATGAAAAATGACCGGGGAGTGATGTATATCATATCAGTTAGATCCCTGGATGGTCGGTCCCTCGAGCTGATCCGGGCTTATGGGAAGGCCTCCTCGCCAACGTACTCAGATTCCATCATATGTGAAACCGAGCATTATATGTTTGAGGATTCGACAGGCGGAAAACAGCACGTTGCATATTTTGCGCAGGGTGAGGATGGAGCGACTAAACATGATCGCAAGGCTTCGCCCACTACTGTGTGGTGCGTCTCAACGATAGCGTCCGGGCAAATGTTTGAGCAATCCTTGGTGCGTAGTCCTAGCCGCTTTCCTCGATAATCGGAGGAATTGAGGCATTCGACTCGCAAAATCAGTTTCTCACGCTCGTAAACGCAGACATTTCCGGCGCTGACAACATCCCGAAGTCAATAGCTAATTATCAGGACGCAATAACAAAACTAAGGACTAACTAGATTACATACTCAGTGGCGGCATTTACATGATCCGGTCAGACATGGCGCCTGAAGTTGGCACCTATGCTAGATATAACAAAACATTTAGGAGGCGACCGACTACATAGAGGTTGGAGCCAACGTTAACGTTAAGAACGTCCAAGACACCAGGCCACGGACCTCGAGCAGGGCTAGCCCGACCATATAGGCGAACTAGGCGGTCGCCTAGGGCGCCAGACTTTATGGGGCGCCAAATTAGACGGAAGCAAATTTTGTGGCATAGTTCGCCTAGAGAGCCAAAAACCCTTGGGCCGGCCCCGGCCTCGAGCATATGCTCGCAAAGAGGTCGGCTTTGACCCGTCCACGGGCGGAACTCCGGCAGCAACGGCGAAAACTGGCATCATGCAATAATTACAGGCGCTGAAAGAAGTCGAAGACCACGAAGCTAAGAAAACGGCCTTAGGCGTAGGTGCCATCTCGTTGGGACTTTTCTATGCTAAGCGCGCTTGAATAATACGGAACGACTGTACGCATTCGCTGCGCTTCGCGAAGTGATCACATAGAGCAGCAAAGAATGCGACTACTATAGCGCTGACAAGCACCACAAGAGTTTAGGCCAGCCAGCCTATAATATTGCCAGCGGTCATCGACAAGCGGTCACCTCGACGAAGTGGAATTTGTGGCATACAAGTAAAAATTTATCCCTGCTCAATCACACTAATGTGGTAGGTTGAATATATATATATATATATATACATACATACATACATACATACATACATACATACATACATACATACATACATACATACATACATTTGTCTCTCTTTTTTGAGCCTGAATTTTCTACTGCTAGTATCGCAAGAGAATCGATAGAGGTAGAGTTATGGAGCGCGATTTATGGTGTCGAATACGCAGTTTGGTGCTTGTGTTGCATGCATATAATTGTGCCATCTGTAATCATCCCCCCCCCCCCACGTCCACAGTGGTCTCACCCCCGATACCTACGATGCCATTGTGCAACTAGTTTGTGTCGATATTGTGAAGCTTATTTGTGTCGCAAGGTACATAGCGGATGCCGTCGCCGGTTAAGGGATGGCAAGCAAGGGCGATTTATGCGCTGCTTAGTTGGAGCTTCCAAAACAATAAAGCACAGCAAACGTTTAGCTTGTAACGCATGGACACTAAGCTTGCGGCAATATACTATCGCCCGCGAGATTATTGGAAGGGTGTGGCACCGGTAAAAAAAAAAGCTGGCAGAAGCCGCTAAAGTCTCACAAGATGTTGCCATGGTGTGAATCAAAAACAGGCCATGTGGCAGATTTACCTACCAGCACCCCATTAAACCCCTGGCCACAATTTGATGGTTCAGCACCTAACGAGGTGCACCAGGCCGATTTATTGTTTCTGCCGCAAGACAAGGTTGGACAAAACACGTACAGGTATGCGCTGACCGTGATTGATGTCGCCAGTATTTACCAGGAGGCTGAATCCTTGACTACAAAGGAAGCTTCCAACGTTGACGACGCTTTTTCACGTATCTACAAGCAGGGCCCGCTAAAGTGGCCCAAACGTTTGCAGCTCTTGGCTGGTGAGCGGGGCGAGGCCAACGTCCACCTTGTGTAGAGGATGTAGAGAGGTTCAACCGTTCCAACGGTTCCAGCAACGGCCGGCACCGCATGCAAAGCAATCGCTGGGACAGCAGAAAAGAGCCACTACGTCTGGATACAAGAGCCAAGCCGAATAGTATACAAGCAAAACAAATGCAGCAATAATAGGCACGTCTGCCGCCGCTGCCTCCACGTCTTCAGCAGGGCCGACCATCTTGAAAGATCATGCTAAAAATTGCTGTGGTATAGGCAAAAAATCACAGCGCGTGTGAAAGGTAAGAACATCCAAACCTTCCAGAACCACCATCACCAGATGCGTGTTCCATACATCGTCTATGCGGATTTCGAGACACTCAACGTTCCGGTGGAAGGCCATACCAACAATCCGGATTAAAACAGCACGCAGAAAATCGCTGGAACCGCTGCAGGCAGCAATAGATCGATAGCGTGTGGGTAGACTCCGTTTTATCAACCAAAGATATTAACCGCCATAATTTCGTTTCGGCGCTCAGACATGGTAATATCACTCACATTTACGGCGCTCAGACATGGCAATATCACTCACATTGACCGAAAAATCAATGCCTGTAAAGTCAAGCTCACCCAGGTACTGACGGTACTTCCTGGACTGTTCAAAATTATCATTAGCTTAGTATATAGCTGACAAAATTGCTCATACGCGGTGTTTTTCACAATATTAACAGACCGCCGTGGTATACATTTTGGCGTTGTACTGTAGCTCCGGCCTCGACATGGGCGCTACTCAGAACGATGTCAAGCGTTTCACAGCGTGCAAATTTCGATCCAGACCCATCACGTATGCAATTTGCAATGCGCTTCAGAATGACATCATCAGCTGGGCCAACAAGCTGCTCAGTATGATTACGGCGTCGGTATGAAACCAGGCTGTCAGTTTTGTGGTTGCCATCTCAGCTTCTTTTTTGTAAACCGTTTTGTACTCTAGGTATGGCTTTCTCCAGCTGTACCGTCAGCATAAGGCTAACGTTTAAGCCATCAAGGTTCCTGAGCTGCCACGAAACGATATTATGTACTCTAAGCAACATAGCATTAACAAATGCTAAGGGGTCGACTTCGAGCTAATGTTTTTCATGCACAGTTGCGCAGTAGTCTTTCCCAATCGCATTGACTATCCCGGGCAGTTGCCGTAGGCTGCCAATCCGGTGTGATGCTGAAAATATTCCTCTGCAACCTTTCGGGCCTGCTAAATGACTATTCCTGTAGAATTCTGTTTAGGGCGTCATCGGTTAGCTCGACCTGCTGCGCGTCAAGCGCTAGCCGCGCGTCAAGTACTGGCTCAGGTTTCTGCAGCCGCCTGCCACTTCACCAGGGTACAGGAACTGGCACTCGTCGCACACGCCGTCTGGATGTTGGCACTGGTTTAAGAGCCTCTTTCACATATAGCGCGACCAACGCGTTATATTCACTATGGGTTATCTGCCCTCAATGCAGCAGCTCATAGTGCTGCACTATGTTAAGCGGTATACATATCAACCAAAATCTCTAAATAGACTCTTTTGTTGTTGTTGTTGTTGTTGTTGTTGTTGTGCACAAATTAAACGTTATACTTATACATCCTACTATCTAATTTTTATTTTCATTTTTATTTCGCTGTGTTTACATACAGCTAAATACTTATAATCCCTCATATCCAAATGGATTTTGCTTTGACTGAAGCTCACAAATAGCTTTATTAAAATGTCTCCTGCTCTGTTTTTCTGCTATTTTATGTCTCTTGTTGCATGGTTGCCACCACACCTCGCATATATCCTATAATGTTTCCACGTTCCAGCATCACACTTCCAACATAACTAAACTCTACATCCTATTATAAACTCTACCATATGCAAGCCACAATACTCTCCAACAATATTTTTTTCCGACAGAGCTCTTTACTCCCAAGTTTCATCTAAGCCCACTTATTTTTGCCTTGAAATACCATGTATGCATGAAGTGTTATACCCTTTTCTCCATATTTCTTTAGAGAAAATACCCCACCCCACACCACTTTCCTGTTTGGTAGTGTGCGGCCTGGGGTATAGGCAATGGTTCAGGTTTGGTGGCCCTAGCCTCCTGGAAGGTGGGGGTCTGGGGTCAAGCCATTTATAGGGGTTGGTACAACAAATCTAACAATGTTATCTTAAATCTACTTTAGTCTATATGTCTGTTGCGTTATCTCTTGATTACATAATCTTTTGTGGTCTGTATCATGTATATCGAGATTTAAAATGATTGAAACACTTTTTGCTTAAGCGCATTTTAATTGGCACTCGTATTTACTTAGATGACACCAACTTGACAAATCTTTCATTCCACAAACATAATATTGTAAAAGCTGTGAAACGAAATTACCATGTCCACATGACTCTCGTTTCTCTTTCTGTCCCTCTAACCTGTCTTAAGAGTCTGTCTACTATTTCATTAACATTCACATATACTTTGAATTCATCTTCAAATGTATCAATGTCGTCCGTCTTGATCTGGCATCTATGAACCATTGTTTACACCTGTGAAGGTTATTTTTGGGAGTGTGTGTGTGTGTGAATGATCTCTTGGTGGGTTAAGCATAGAGACTTTGGCACAAAGCAGATATATTTATTATTATTGTTTTTAACAATAATGCAAACATTTATGTTCTGCATACATTTTGGTAGCTATATGTACGATCTTACTCTCATTGGCTGGCATAAATCAATACGCAATGTTAAATGGTCTATTCTACGGAAAGACTGATTTGAACCTTGACTTATTTCCTTACCAAACTTTGTGTATTGCATTTCAAATAGCTTAATAATTGTCTTTACATTTTATTTCGTTTAATGATTTTTAAATATCTTTCTTCTGTGATACCAATCGCTAAATACTATATTATTCTATCGTGAGGGAGCGTGGAGTGGCGGGAGGGGGTCATTACGAGTGTAGTCGCTAATGCTAGCCGGACGTTTACGGAACCAACAACACTAATTTTCCTGCTCATTATCTTTGTTGAAAAATACAAAGTCGGATGAACTCCCCTGTATCTTATGGTTTTGTTAAAAACTCTAACAAACAAGCTTTTGAATCTTCGAGTTATAATTATATTTCTTTCTTTTTCCCCGTATATTCTGATTATTTCCCGGCTTCTTTGAATACTGATTGAAGGGTCCTAATATTCCTCTCGCCCCCCCCCCCCCACCGTTTTCTTTTGTGTATTCGAGAATAAATTATCGTACACATTTATTATAGTCTTATTTATTCAAGAGAAAAATAGTATGAAACTTACTTTACTTGTAATTGTACTTCGATCCCTTTCTGACAGTTTTTCCACACTCGCATTTAATTCATTCCCAATTCTTTTCACTCACCTTTAAATTGTGTTTATTACAGTATTATCACCTTGATTTCGTCAAATTCACATATTCTTTACAAAGTTGGATTTTTGTGTTGAGCCGTTTAATTTGACCGATTGGTTTTTCTGTGCTGCGTGTCTAATATGTTATAGAACTTATTACTTTTATGTTTACTGTTTAATTTGATGTTCAAAAATTCAATATGACAATTTCCATTTGTTTTTTTAGTCTAGGAGAGCAAGTAGTAATTTGGATGACAATCCAAGGCATCATACTTTTAATTAAATATTTTGGAGTGATTTCATGGCATAACAATCAAATTAAAGGGTATTCTAATAGCTTCATTGATTGGAGAAGGGTCATCGTTTGTTCTACTACTAGGGACGAAATTTGAGTTGAGTACGTACTCAAGTTGAGAAGTGTTTATAAAAGTAGAATCAGATGCCAGTGCTGTACTCAATATTGACTTTGTGTGGTATAACTCTGTAATGCATCCATGTTACAACTGGCATGGATTACAGGAGCAAGATAAAAAAAAAATCCTTCAACTGCATTGTCACATAGTTCTCAATTGGTACTGTTCAAACCACTTCTTGTTGATTAGTCGATTTTAATTTCTGAGAGGAATAAAACAAACAGGCGCCGGGAAAGGAGGTGCATTGGGCGTAAGCAAATAGATTTCGACTGTCTTCAATACAAACAAAGATCAAGCATGAAGAAAATTCTTACATATAAAATTCTTGGTTTCTATTCATGCAAGGAGTCATTCATATAATATATAGTAAAGATACATAATAATACATAATCATCTGTTGTGATACATTATGCGGAAAAACAGTCTACATATCTTCCATTTACTATTCCATCGAAAACGACTAAGTTTAATTGTCAATATCTAACATTCAGTTATATACGTATCCCATAATATTCAGCAAAAGGGCACATTTATTTTGTGTACAGTTCTAGTTCCCAATTGCTTTGTTTAAAGTCATTTTATGATTCGTGAACATTCAAGTACTATAGGATTACATCCCTGTACTGCTTGAAAAATGTGTGGCGTTCCCTGTAAGCTGGGCATTTTACAGTAGTTTATGGCTACACTTTGCACAATTCATTGCTTCCTGTTTATCACCTGGCCAGTTCATCCAAGTGCTGTATAAATGTTGCAAGTATCCTGATGAATATAAACTTATGTCTAAAATTCGGATTCTCTCCATAGCACAAGTGCATTAAGATTGCGTTTAATTTGCCATTGAAGGTGTTGTCTTCACTGTTTCCTGAAATAATCAACCATTCTGCTCACCTAAATGCTTTCTAAATAATACGAGTGTTAACCGGCGTGGTGCTGAACACAAAATCAAGTTTGCAAATTCAGCCTCTATCCATAGCACAAATACACTTAAAATGATTGTATTCGCAATTTGGAGCCATGTTGCAAAATATTTAGCGAATCTGAGTCAAACGAATCTCCCTTACTTTTTAATTAAACACTTTTTTTTTGTGGTACATAAAGAGTGGGAAATCAAATAAAATAGGAAGGAAAGAGGTTTTAAGAGAAGTATGAACTTTCTTGCCTTTTCACATAATAATGCAATAATACGTCTACTTACGCCGTCTCTACGTCTACTCTCAGTACTAGTTTGATTTCAAACAGAAAACAGTAAGAGGTGAAATAGTCGAACAAAACTACCGTACCCAACCGTGTTTCCAAAATCAATTCTTTCCACTTTGCGCTAAAACAAATACGTACTATACTCTCACATGTTCAAAAGAAATGGCAATTTTCAAGATGAAAGATAAGAACGTGTTTGCGGGTATTTGGAGATATAGACATATTTAATTCAATAAATCGGATAATATATACTATTTACAGAATGAAGTCGTTTTGGCTCATTCGTATGATAACCTAAAAGGACTTCGTATCAGTTTGCAGATCTAGATCATATGGCGACTGGGTTTCGACCAAACGTTTGTTATTATATTCCAAAATGGTTGATTCTAATTGTTTGAGCGAAATGTCTTTTAAGACAGCCTTATTTGAACCAGAGAATGTGATTTCCAGAGCTCTAGGTAGGGATCCGATTAAAACGATAAAAATCACATGCATCACCTCGGTGACCTGGGATGAATCATTTGATGCGTGTGATGTAATTCTTAGTGTCTCTAGCATCATCATCATAATGAATCCGATGCGCAAAAACGCTTTAAATACAGTGATGAAAACAGGTCTATGCTTCTGCACCACATAGAGGAAAAGCTCTCGCGTTATACCCGGTACTTTGTTCTTATAACAAATCAAACGTTCATTGACCTGTGCAGCAGAAGTTCTGATTGTTTGCAGTTGTTTCTCCGACAATTTAATCGTGCACCCATTAACTTGAATCTTCTGGATAGTCCCACCTTGCCCGTTGGGTACGATAAGTGTATCATCCACCACTCTTAACTGATTTGGCTCTGCTTCTAGAACCATTAGCGACTCCACAATATCCGATAACAGATCAAAATAGGCATCACCTATTCCCCGTAGCTGCTTCAAGAGTCAATAAAACAGGGCTGTACCAAAGAATAGATATCCGAAAGCCGTGGTTGGATAGACGAGAACCGCAATGAAAAGGAAAAAAATAATTTTTGTCAAAAAGTTGAAGCCAGAGCAGAATATCATCGTCATGCTATACAAAACGTAACAAAGAATAGGAATGAGAAGAAAATAACCAACAACGATTCTGCAACAAGAAGAACAGTTTTGGCCTTTAGGATCAAATCTTCTTCTATACCTCTTAATCCACAGGTTTGCAACTCCCGTAAAAGCTGTGAAAATAAACCATGGCAAAGGAATTCCATAGTACAGAAAACAAAGTGACATTTCTGCGAGGAATGCCAGAAAAAGGATCGGTACAATGATAAGAAAAAGAAAGTAATAAAGAAGCGTTGGAAGTCTATTTCTTAAGTAGGTCAGGCATCATTTGCATCTGGCTACGGACATGTGGCACATTTGTGACCAGAACGTAGGATTCAGGATACAGAAAAATCGAGCAATCATTACTGATCTCAATCTACCATAGCCACGTTCCTCCTCTATTTGCATATGGGAAAAATATTGTATCGAATTATGCCCTAAAGTAAGGGGATATTTATCTGCCCATACAGAGTCCAAAGATCCATCTTCAAGCACTTTTTCCAGATTTTCGGGTAGCACGACAAGAACAATGCCCAGTACGTAGAACAGACTGATCAGAACATAAGGTCCACCAAGAAAAGGCACAAATAATTCACGACTTCTTTCAAACCCAGCTAGCATGGTCAAGAAATTCATTGGGGTACCATGCTTGATCAACTCGAGAGTTGTTTCCCTCATTGCACAACCATAGACAATCAGTTTAATGTATACTAGTATTGGGCAAAAAATGATAAAAAGAGTTCTTCTGAGTCGTGAAACAAGTCTTGGGTGTCGTTTATCTTGAAAACAAAAACTCACCTATAATAGAACTTATAGTTATCGGGCTGTGTTTCTCAAAGTACACGAAATCAGAGGTCAAATTGTCTTCATAATTAATCTTGTCATTATTCTCCTTGCCATCTAATGATATGTAGCCACTACGGAGTTGCTTAAATTCGTCGTTCCCTTCCATTTCTTTTCCAGACATGTTCGAGCTGAAGTCAAATAGAAGAATAGGAAAGTAACAGAAAATAATAAATCCCAAAATGTATGGTCCAGATGTAGTGTCCTTTATCATATCGACCTGATGATCTGCGCAATTTACGTCCATTTCTTCCCTGATAAAGTCATAGTGAGAGTTGCAGTAGTTATATCGCACAAAATCCACAGGGTATCCAAAGTGAATCCCGAGTCTGTACTGTAAGGTATCCTTGACCCCTGGAATTTCGGTGACAAAGCACCAACTGCGATTCTTACTGTCTACATAATGGTTGTTATACTTAAAGTCCACAGAATGTAAATAAGTATTTGTCATGTTGCTAAATGCATAAGCTATTTCCAAGTTAGATTTTCTCGTCCCAATAGTGATTGAGCAGTTCGGAGGATGAACATCGAATCCAACCCAACTATCCGGAAGAGCTTTTGCGTTCAGCAGTCCGAATGAGAGGATTGCATAATCAACATTCCACCCTAAGAAAGGCACATTCCTGTCTTCGTTTTTATAGGTCCATATCCATCGAAACGGTTCTATGGCTTCCTCTGTACAATTTACCACCGAATGTTCGGGAAACTTCAGCGTGAAGTGGGCCACGTCTGGATCAAATTCGTGAAACATGACCGTTAGGTATGCCGCAGATTTGTGAATAATAGTTATATTGCAATCTGTTTCTTTCTCTGTAGGCTGAAATTCATAGTTCACCAACCCTTTCTTTTCTCCACACACCGTGCATGACACACACGTAACATACTCTAAGCAAAACAACCAGACTGCTATGCGTGGATTCATAACTGACCTGTGGTAGATAAAAGTAGATAAATATTAATATTTTGAAAAGTAAGAAACTAGTATTTTATGGATAAAAGGTCTAAATCTGTAATCTAAATATATATATATATATATATATATATATATATATATATATATATATATATATGCTAACTTGTAATTATTTCAGACATTTCCGTCATTAGATCGAGCATAAGGAAGATTATAGAATCACCCTGTTACTAAATTATATTATGCCAGTAGTGCTCAAATCTGGCCTGTTATTAGGTGATGCTTCAATCGAACCCATTATATTAAGTTTCAAATCTTCATCAAATGTGATTACAATTCTGAAATCTAAGAAAGTATATTTAATACGCGCGTCATTAACTGAATGTTTAAACGTCTGTTTCACCAAACGCCTTTTAAAGAATCTTGAAGGACACAATATTTGAAATAATCTGAAAAACATTATAAAACCTCTATTTAAGTTGTCCTTTAACAAAATATTTTTTTTTTCTGTAAAAATTATGGTAAAAATATACCTGATACCGTACGAGCATGATGACAATCAATATTATCGTAAAGCAGATCCTCTCTCTCTCTCTCTCTCTCTCTGAATGGTAAAGGTTATGTGGAATAGAGAAGCGGGACATAAAACAGTTTATAAAAAGTATACATATTCCTTGCCTCGCAAGGCGTAAGCATGCTTAAAAGTTGTAGTTTGGTAACTGTAATTTGAATTCTAGAGACAGTGATTTTTTTTTTTTTTTTTTTTAATTAAAACGTTATTTTGCAGTGACTGAAGTTTTTGAAAGAGTAATAAATCCCGAGGGGATTTAAACATTTGGACCAATGTTGTATCGCAATTGTCGCAGTTTTACATAAAATTTATACATATGACGACCTATGACTGATACACGTTTCTCTTCTTCTTCGTTGTTGTTTTTAGAGCCGCTGAGGCTTTGGTTAGCGTGCTTGACTCACGACTAGAAGAGTGCGGATTCTAATTCATCCCAGACCAGACCGGAACGGCCGCCCTGTTGTATCTCTGGGAAAGACACTTTACTCCAACACCCTTGATACGATATATCCTTTCATGTGCTGATGTGCCGATAAACACTAATCAACCCCTAATTCTTGTGATCATAATCTTCGTGTTCTTGTTTAAATAAACCTACTAAAGTCCTTTATTTATTAGAGGGTATAAAAACCTATATTGTAAACCTGGCGTCAGATTCACTTCATTGTGGGAGCGGCGGTAACTCCATTGGTAGAGCAGCCAATGGTCGCAGGTTCGATTCCCGCCCAGGCCATCCCGCCTCGGTCGCATCAGTGTGTCCTTTGGAAGGGCACTTAGTTCTCATTTCCTTGGCATGATATAGCCAATAATGTCGTAAACGTGCCCATACAATCAACGATAAACAAACAATTTGTATTCAGTATGTGAGAGAGAGAGGAGGAGGAATGATTTAATCAATTATCACAAGAAAGAAAGAATGAGAGACAGCTTAAATATACGTTTCCTGCATAGGTTTAAATAAAACTTTCACACATTAGATTGAATCAATTGAGATCCTTTGTGAAAGGATTTTTTAAATTTTTTTATTTATTTTGTAATAGCTGTTTTCGAAATTTTATGAAGCAGGTTATTTTAATACCATAATATTTATTCTTATTTAAAAATTATGTTAATGTTATCAAGCATTCTCCTGTAGAATCCAGGGATAGCACTTTCCGCTCTGTTTGGTGTATATTTGTAATTCTCTCTCTCTCTCTCTCTCTCTCTCTCTCTCTCTCTCTCTCTCTCTCTCTCTCTCTCTCTCTCTATATATATATATATATATATATATATATATATATATATATATATCGTTTTGAATAAAAAAGAAAATCTCTCCATTGATGCAGGAAGATCTGACATCGGTACGAGGCCATATCCTGTTGATCTTTTGTTTCACTAATCAAGTTGTAGCTTTCATACAGATGAAAGTGAAAAATATAATTCGGAACATATGGTGGCTAACGATAACTCTCCAAAACACGAAATAAAACGCCTTATCTGATAGGCTACTAGAAATAGGTGGACATTGAATTTCAAACGTCAGCAGAACATAAAGTTTGTATCGGTGCCTCTCATATCTCCTTGACGTCGACTATCTCAATTGTAAATCAGATTGGGGATGAGTACTGACCTCGCACCCCAACAGACCTATCCAAATCAAAATGAGGTGCGAAAGGTCAGACTATGTAGAGTCCTAACTGATATCGATTTCCACGTGTAGCACTCCATTGTATTATATAGCTACAATCGGTGGACACAATATGTCAGTCTCTACACGTATGACTGAAGTTGCCCTCGCTTCTCCTAGGCTTTTCCCATTCATAATATTAGCGAGTTTTAACGGTAACGTCTTCGGCATAATCTCCCAGTTGACACGTTTCTGTTTCTCATATTTAACCCCGTTTGAGTTGTTCAACAGGGAATGCAAACTTCAGAATAATGCAATCAAATAACGCGGTGAAGACTAAATTTTATACTTAAACTCATGGTTTCAAATATATTTCCTGTTTTCGCTGAATAAGTTAATATTCCACGCAAAGTCAAAGCATTTCGTTGCACAGGCTAGTAGTTGTAATAGTAGTAGAGTTGAACGGCACATCAGCACAACACTTGTTATATGGTACCGATTAAAAGTAAGGTTCTGCAAATTTAAATATAAAGAATTGTCAAAAATACTGAGATAAAGCCTTCCAGATAAAAATGGTGTACTAAACGATATAAAATAAAAGATAAATGTAAAAGGTAAAAATGTTCAAATTCTGTAAAGTGTAAATAAAATAAAATATCAAGATAAAAAATGTAGCATTCTTAAAACATATGGTCAACATTTTATTATATAAACAGATTCCCTCAAACGTCTAAGATTTTCTTTGGTGCTACATGATCATAACGATTCTTCATTGAGTTCGCATAAATAAAAAACTTTCTGTCTCACATGGTGGAAGTCGACACACTCGACAAGAATGTGTTACACTGTCAGCGGACGCTGACAGTGTATGCACTCCTGCCAAAGCGCACAGGCTAAGAACGCTCACGTGCCCGTATGCAAAACATTTTCATGACGTCACGCTGTACTATTGTTGTTGTACTATGGTATTTAAAAGCGCCTAGTCCATTAATGTAATGTGTTAGCTAGTAACACATGGCAGGAGCTGTTATTGCTTTTCTTAGGCTTTGTTTTTTCGTACTAAGTTTGTTTCAAAGCAAATAATAGTTAAGAAGGTCTCCAATCAGGTTTTATGATTCTTCCTGAAGAGTCTTGAAATGTTGCCATACGGTTTGGATCCATGTTTCGGAATTTCAGTCTTTTATCTGCCTTTCCGCTTCATACAGTTCCTACTCGGCCTTTGTATTTAACCAGAGTTTGAGTTATTTGTTTGTTTAACAATCTAGAAGAAAAATAAACGCTTCTACGGAACTCAAGATGACATATTCAATGCATTATTATGTTAGCAAAATTAATATTTATATCTCAGTAGCATAGCGCAAGGAATTATTAGAAAATAGTTTACGTTGATATCGTGTAATTACGACGTTGTCCTTCAGCTAAATGACAACAACAGCACATCTTATTACAAAACCAAAAAGTAACAATAAAAATTTAAACAAATATAGGAAACTTGTCAAACTCTGAGAAGTTTACGACTTCCCTTAAATCGTCTCCACCATTTCTCTGCTTGATATCACTGTTACGATCTCAATAAAATTGTATGATATAACGGAAAAATTCACCGAGCAGCACACACGCTCTTGATGTATTCAGTGAGCGAAACATTTGATGTTCAGCTAGCAAAAATGTTGCTGATTTCTAAATACTCTTTGCTGATTTCTAAATACTCTTCATATTATATTATAGTATATTATATTATATTATATTATATTATATTACTTTTCCTGATTTCTTATTCTTTTTAGGGTATACATTTTGCAGAGCCCAGTGCAAGAAAAGGCAAATGGTTTTCTTCATGGCTTCTGGTCGTTTTTCCTTCTTTTTTTTAGGATTGTTGTGTCCAGAATTATGCAGATATATGTGTTTTTCTGAATGTTAAATAATCTGACGTTTCTCTGATCATCATCCTTAAACAAAACCATTACTATAAAATAATTGACTCCTGTCCTCAAAGAACAAGCGATAACGGAATCTACCTTCTTTTTTACCTGTTGCTAACTGTACCCAATTGCCGCCGTCAGCGCATTACTAATCTGCTGCACCTAGGGTCAATCCCTATATGTAAAGCGCGACGTTATCACGTCGCTGCAGTGATAAAATAAGTTGGGACTTGCTAGCAAATTAAAGCATCAAATTGCGTCCTATGGTTGAGGTTCTAGCTATATTATATACAAGCATGCCCCGTAAGTACCCCTCGTCGATCTAAGTAAGCAAATATGTCACTATAGTTTTATAACAGCATATACATTATTTCTCAAATGAAATTCCTCTTTACAGTCTAGATTTCATTGTTTCTGTGTTGTAATCAAGATATTTTCTAAACTACGACTTTATCACTTAAAACTGAGTCTGAACATGCCATCCAACTCCATAAATGTTCTTCTTAAGATATTAAAATTCATTTATTATACCATAAGGAAGAAAAAGAAACATCAATGCAAAATTGATTCATCCATCTTGGTGCATATACTCTTTCAGTGCCTCTAATAAACAAGTGCAACTGTACCGTTATAGAATTTTTATATAGAAAAACGGTTACGTATTGCAGCCATTAGTATTATATTTTGTCTTTGCTATAAACTGTATTTCATACAATGCAAGTCACGAATCTAATATGTCATTTATCCTTGCATAACTATGACTGTTCTCAGCTAGTTTGAAAAATGCATATTTGTGACGACTACCAGTTTTGAATGTAAGAACAATAAGGGGTACCTGAGATAGCAGTGCGTTTTTAAAGAATTCTCCTCTGTGTACGCTATTTGAAAACAATTTCTATTTTATTCGATTGGCAATGGAACTAAAAATTGCCATGGACACGTGTACGGGGAAGAAAATCTTTCTTCCAGATCGATATCAAAGTTTCTCACCCTTATTCATAACCATCTAAACATGGACAACCATTGTGCATCAAGGATACTTAAAGTGTTACTCTCCGTAGAAAACTAAAAGAAAGAAAGAAAAGCTGATATCGAGGATCTAATGTAGGGCTGACCAATCATTCTGGTTTACCTACAAACTGTACAATTGTCTGTGATTTTGCGGATTTGCGGTGGAAGAGCATTTGTGCGAATTCATAAAGAATCGGGGTGCAATCAATCAAAATTGCTATTTTTGTTTTACAGAGAGCAATGAATTCTGTCACTCAGTCGCAATAAAAACATTTCATGCATTCTACAAGAATAAACTAAAGATCACGTATGCCGCGCAACAAGGATCTGTGTAGAAGTTTTACAGAGAATTGGAAGAAAAAACACATTTTTAAATTCACTTCTTAGAACTGATATCTGTTTCTGATTATTATATTTTGCAGAGTCTACCATAACTGCAGTGGTCCGTAAGACAGCATTTCATACAGAAAAAAGGAATAAAAGGAGACATACTACATTTTTTACGATGGCGCTATTGTAAAGAACCAGTAATTATTTTCTGTGTACCAATTTGATTGCTTATATCTAAAGGATACTGTGTTATTGATCGATATATAGGTATTGCACACAGGTATAATACATTTTATACTTATACTTATAAAGCTTCGACGAAACAGAACCTATTCAATGTCCGACACGAAGGTAATTTCGCTTGCGACTACAAAACTGCAGTAACTTCACTTATCTCCTTCAGTTTGGACAAGATTTCTAATATATATGATCTAATACAAGAGCTGAAATAATATATTTTGTTTTAAAATCCATACTGGAAAGATTTTTTGAAATCTAGTAGCAAATGTTTGCAAGCCTACTCAACACTGACTTAGACACTTTGTTATATATTGTTCTACAAGCAGTGAATTTTAGCGGACCCCTACCACTTTTATGAAAGATAAGACAAACTTACAGACAGACAAGACAAAAAAGCTATCCTATTTAATTTTAATATAAAACATAAGTTATGTAATGAAATGATAATGAGAGCCAAGTGGTTTATATTTTGGTCAGAATTGCAAATAAAACTTATCTTTTTGTGTCTTCAGAAATCTTCACTCCACACTTGATCTGTTGGGAAATACTTTTTTGCTAAAAAAAATTGCAAATAGAAAACTTTCAAAAATCTGGGATCCTTGGATTAAGCTGACTGATTTATAATTATAAACATTATTTTTATATACCATCTACTCTTAATCTGAAGACTGTTACAAATGATTTATTTTATCGTGTCGTACGTGCAAAGAGTTAGGACCGTGCTTATTATGTTCTGTCTCAATATTATTCTGCTCATCTTTTTTTATAAATTTTTCTATCTCTTACTTCTGTAGTCTTTCATTTTAGTTTAATTATTTAATATAACACTAATTAGTTGAAATTATTATTTCGTGATTATTAATCCGCACTTTTTAAAAGGCATATATACTCTGCATGTCAAACAATTTGGAATACCTTTTGTATGATACGTGTATATGTTGTTTTTCTATTTACATTGATTGTTGTAGCTGTATACTTCATGATATAAAAACAATTAAAGTATCTTCTTCATCATAATTATCATCATCATCATCATCTCAGTAGTAAGGGCAATGATAATAATACACTTCCTTGTTAATTTCTTGTCCGTTGTTTTTGCTTGTGTGAGGTAATTACGTATCTGGTGATCTACTGAGTGTTGCAAAACTTAATAGCTCTCTATCTTTCTCCACTTTTAACGGTAATAATATTGAATATGTGTTTAATATTGACTTAGAAAATGTCGACATGTGGTCTAAACCATGTTTCGTACAATTTAACCACTCAAGAAAGGAAGCGACGCTACCTACTTTCACATAGAATAGAACTGTTTTCCCCAAACTAAAAATGCGCTACTTACATTCCTTAGGAACCATAAACACCTTAGTACATTCAATTATTCGGGAAATTTTGCAAAACATATAGATAATATCTAACTACAGGCATTAAAATTGATAACTCTTTTAAGGACAATTAAATACAAGTTAGAAGGAAATATTATTAGAAAGAATCTATTTGGTGTATATTAGCACGATATTGGAGCATGCTGATAGGACTTGGGACAAATTCTCTGCTTTAGACTCTCCTAGATATGCATGATTTCAATTTCATGCTGGAAGAATTGAAACTGGACTTCAACAAAATACATCATCTGTTAATATATACAATGAAACCGGCTGACTGCCTTTGTCAGAATGGAGAAAAATTTCATAAATATAAGAAGTAATTTGCGTCAATTGAATATGCTCTCCCTCTCTCATTTGCAAGCTTTTATTTCTGAACAACGTACACAATTGATTTATAATTTAAACCAACCTTTCATCCCTGTTTCTTCCAAACTCGCGACGTCTGGATCACCAGAACTTTCAAATTGTATTTTAGCATGAATGAAGTGTTGTATGAATTGTATATGTGGCGCTTGAAAGAATGGTGCCAATTGTATTTTAGCATGAATGAATAGTTTTGTATGCATTTGATATGGGGCGTGTGAAAGAATGGTACCAATTGTATTTTAGCATGAATGAATAGTGTTGCGAGAATTGGATCACTTCCTCTTTAGGGAAAATGAAAAGTAATAAAACTATGTTATATATCAAATAATGGATCAGCTTGAGATTCATGCTGAAAGCATGTTATTGGAGTTCCCAGATACAATTCCACTAAAACGTATCACATAGATAGAATAGCTAGCGATAACAGAGTGTACAACAAAATGAAACAAAGCAACGAAAAGTTGCAATTGTATTAGAGGTGTCCATCTCCGTCTATGCTGATGCAGCTCATAAGGCAAGATTGGAAAACACCACGAATAACAAGACGATAACTGTTCTGAATTATATTGAAGACTTTTATAAACAATTTAGATTACCTGTGCCAAATATTTATGATTACGATGTTTCTAAAATCATTTGAATCCATCTGAAAAGTATATTGCCGCTCCATAGAAATATAAATAAAAATGAATTCCATAGGAGGCCTCAAAGATCTGTTTGCGAATAAAATTAGAACGAGTCAAGTTCATATATTTAAGAAAACCTACAAGCCAGTACTAGTTTTCTTTCCCACTGAGTCACAAAAAGTATAGGCATTCCTAGCTTTCACTGAATGCATGTTGTCTGAACGAAATGAACAAGAACATGTCAGAAATGAATGAATAAGTAAAAAGAAAAAAATGAATTATAAAAATAAAAATAATACTAATAATAACAACAACAACAACAATTATTAATATTATCATTGCGATCATTATCACAACTATTATTTATTTATTATATATATATATATATATATATATATATATATATATATATATATAGTTAGTTAGTTATATTTGCTTATTTTTATTGCAAAAATTGAATTGAATATGACAGAACTACAAACAGTAAGGTATGCAATATAATTAAAGTAAGACATTGTTACAACATTATTACTTATGTACATGATAAGATAAAATATGAATGAACTGCAGAAGTGTTTTCGGCAACTGTCGTCATATAACATCATCCCCATTCTAATAACTGTACGAACACAAATAAACCTATGTGCATGTGTGCCGAGAGAAACTCGGTGAAACATATCCGAACTCAAACTAAATCACGCATCTATTAGCCCTGTACAAATACTAAATGCCCTTCTGTGCAGGATAAACTCCATTGTAAACAAAAGGTTCCAAATAGTATCATCTCACACTCAGACCCGCCGACAGAAATTCAGGGCCCATGGGCAGAGCAGTCATGGGCCCAAAAACTAGTTTAATTTTTTTATATAAAAACCTGTGTACAGTTTTGCATATAAAACCTGCAGTAATCTACTATAACTTAGACTAATGCAAGGAACAATTTATAATATTTACTGCAAAGATTAATTTATTTCTTGAGGCTGAGTTGACGGCAGGCCCCTATAAATCGCTGGGTCCGCGGGCAATTGCTCCCACTAATGCCCTCTCGCCTCCCCCCCCCCCCCCGGGCGGGACTGCCCACACTCAAGTGTGGTAGAGAAACTCTATTTCTACAACCCAAATCCTGCCTAGCCTAGGTATGACGTCATTAATGCTGGTGGCCTGTGCATTGCAATCTTTGTGGTAACACCTCAGTCAGCCCAAAGACAAAACGTACATAGGAATGCCGGCGACGAGGATTGGAAGGGATAAAGGTGATCGAACAAAAATAATTTACTATTTCAGATTATTAATATAATTGAGGAATTGCCATGTGAGGCATAACAACGCCTACTATATAAGACGTAACGACTGTTACCACGCATGGTACGCTTATTCCAACGACGGCTGTTATCACGAATGGTACGCTTAGTCCAACGACGGCTATCGATGGGTACGTGCGCACTATGACACTAAAGGATATTTCCCCTAATATATAAGACAATTATTTTTAAGGTATTGAAATTATTCTTAAATCCAGACAGCAAGAATACAAATATTTTAGCGAAGGCTACTTTAGGAACGCGAAACGTTTTCAGGGCGATGGAACAATGATTCAACTCTTGGCTAAGTGCGATAGGAGTCAGCGGAAAAGTGGGAAACAACACTTCATCGTACTGGATATTGAGCTAAGCAAAGTGAACCATTCCAACTGTTCCTGCACGGCGTGTTACGTCTGATATTCTTTGTACTGTCTTTTAGATAATAGGAAATGTAAAGAATGAAACAAATAAAGTAATAGGAAGAGAGACAAAGAACAAAATTTACCAGTAGATCTACTCGTAAACTAGTACAAAGTTTAACTTTATTAATATAGCTTTTCATCCGCTTTCGTGCCTTCCCATTTTATTTGTGCATTGTTAAATTATTGATTAAAATAGGAAATGTGATTTTTTTCCTTCATTTCAATGCAAATTGTAACCCGACCCTACACCCTACCCACCTATCCCACGATAACGTACATCTTCTACAGAACCAAGCCAGGTACCCACACCTTTCATAATATATTACAAAGAAAACAATTATGTATGGAGTAAAAGATATAGGAAGACATATGTAAAGGAGTATATTTTGAAGAAAGAAAAAAAAATGCTAGAACAAAAAGAAGTTATTACGAATCGCCAAGTTAGGCGTAACGAAGTCTCCTTGAGGAAAACGTAACAACTGTTACTATCCATGGTATTCTTACTTCAATGATGGCGACTGTCGTGTGCGCGCGCACTGTGATAATAAAGGATTTTCTCCTAAAGTAAAAGAAAATTTCTTGCAAAATAATTAAATCATGCTTAAATACAGACAGCAAGGATGCAAACATTTTAGCTAAGGCTACTTTAAGAACGCGAAACCTTTTAAAGTCGACGGAAATGGAATTCAGCTATTGGCCACGTGCCATAGTCAGCGAAAAAATAGTAAACCATATTTCGTCAAACTGTATGCTGAACAAGGGAAAGTGAATCATTCCCACTGTTCCTTCACGAAATGGTTCTTTTGATTTTCTTTATATCTTCTTTTAGATAGTAGGAAATGAAAAGGTAGAAATAGAGAAAGAAAAAAGCAAATAGAAGAATAGGAAACGAGACAAAGAACAACACATACGAGTAAATCTACTCGTATACTGTATTGCACAGTTGAAGATGGTTGATGCATCTTTTCATCAATAATCATCCACTTTCATGCCATCCATTTTCTGGTTGTTGTTTAATTATTTATTAAAATATGAAATGTTATTGTATCATTCATTTCAGTGCTAATTGTAAATCGAACCGCACCACCCTCCCCCACCCCGCGCAATATCTGGCATCTTGTACAGAACAGAGTAAACGACCTCGTGACATCTGCAATCCAGTTACCTACACGACTCCTAACATACTCCTAGCACAGCAATCATATGTAGAGTTGATAAGCAATAGGAAGGTAGGTGTAAAGGGGTCAGTTTAGAAGAAGAAAAATGCTGAGAGGTTTTGGCCATGTGGATTTAGGTACATACATATATATATATATATATATATATATATATATATATATATATATATATATATATATATATATCAGAATTAGAAAGATTGATGTTGTTCCTAGTGAAGTAGTACATAATTTTTTCATAACACTCAGTAACGTAAACATGTCTATTAATATTACCAGAATTTTCATAGCTATATCCTGACATGGATGTGACCATTTTATTGACCCTATCTTTTTTAAGTTTTGCTTTATACAGTTACTCTTTTCAGTATTTTTGTATTATTATTTTTTATTTCAATCCATGTGACAAAATCGAACAATGAAAGCCTGTTGTTTACAAATTGCCGCTAGCGGGTAGCTTGGCAGGCTTTACTTGCGCTGGTTCGTCGATGTTGCTTGAACGGCTTGAAAGTGAATTTATTCAACGAATATATTTCTGCTGAGGTTGAAAGTTGGGAATTCGTCAATTTCACTGCTAAATTTACCGTCACTAAACGGATGGAGACGGATTAATATTTAGGACCCGAAATAGAATGTTTACCCATACAAATGATGATATTCTGAGTACGACATTATACTAATATCTGTGTATGGATAAAATTAGGTAAGACTACCATAAGCAAAAGATCGAACATCAATATAATAATAAGGATTCAAGTCAAAGCTGGGACGTGCAGTACAATAAAAAATTATTAGACGATGAACACAACCATGACCGAAAGTGGCGATATGAACTTTAAGAGTACTCATTGTGCACTAATATATATGCTAAAACACAGTGGTCAATATATAAACAATTAAGGAAAGTAATTATCAGAAAGAAATTATATCTCTGAAATATTGCATTAAGATAATTAGAATAAAATAAATATTAACTGGTAAACAAAATAGTAAAAGTTTCTCACCTTAATCTGCTGAAGGTTGCTACAAAATTGACTCTTCACTCGCCAGCAACAATTAAAATGTATTCAACTAACTGGCTTATTAGTATTAACTCGAGGTATACTCTTAAAGAAGTGAAACTCTGCTGGATGTAAAATAAATATTGTACAAAAATTAAATACAATACAGTCCAGAGGAAGTGTAAACTAACTTTCAGTTTCAGTTACATATATAACTTCCATATTACTCATATAATTGTTCTGAATATTGTTTGTGGAAAGGTACTCACAAGTTAGTCGCTTTAAGGATATATATATATATATATATATATATATATATATATATATATATATATATATATATATATATACAGAACTTTATTGACTTGACGTATGCACAAAGCGAATAGTCAATACCATACATAATGCATATAGTATACATTAATGCATAAATGAACGAATAAATAAATGGCTAATGGCAATAGAAAAGTCGTATACAGAGAGGGAGAGAGAAAGAGGGGGGGGGGACTAGACAGAGAGAGTATATTTACTAAGTTGGAATAATACACTTTTTACCTCATGTATTTTATACTTCTTGAATCTTTATTTTTAAATAATTAAAATAGTGTATACATACTTGGTTTCTGACAATAATAAGGATCAATATAAATTAATTTTAGTGAGGGATATATAGGACAGATTAAGACAAAATTGTATTCATTTTCAACATCATTATTTATACAAAGTTCATATTTCTTTCCTGTTTTTCGTTTTTTACATGCATATATGTGTGTGTCTCTTTGTGTATGTGTGTGTTTGTCCCCAGTGGATTTTATATTTTGTTGGTATAATATAGTGCATGTCCTGGAGTTTTTTTTTTAAAGCAGAAGTGAAACATTACACAGATTAGCCAATGTAACTTAATTTGGGTGTTTACCTTATTATTATGTGACATGTTCAAATATGTTTATATGTACCATAGTCAATATGTACCATTGTTTATCATTGTCGTGCTATATATCTGTGTAAATGGATCATTAGATGGATGAATTCTTCAAAACGATATTTCTTGGATGATTTTAGGACATTACAAGACATAGGCAATGTGTGTGTGTGTGTGTGTGTGTGTTTATTTAAAACAAGGAAATGGGTCAGGTGAAAATGTTAGCCACACTACAAGGAATTTAAAATTCCATAACTATACCAACACTCCAGTGTAGCAAAAAGTCATGCATGGGTAACATCATATATGTATCCAGTGTGCATGACATTGGTTTACACTTGTCCATTTTTTAAACATTTGCTGTTTTTGTGTGTGAGTGTATATTGTACGGTGTATGTGGGCGTATTTCATGCTATTGGTTCTGTAATGCAGAGTTTTATAAGCTCTGTTAAAGTTTTAGTAACAACAAGAATTGGACTATCGCTAGAAAAAAGGACGTACTCATTAGCATCGCACGTCATATAAAATCAGAATATTGTATCTTGGCACTTACCCCATGTGAATTAGTGTTACTATTTTAATGCATACTGAAAAATTCACGAAGATAGTTGGAAAATGTTGATGTTATGATAATTGGAATTTGTATATGATGCACACTAGAAGTCGGTAAGATGACGGACATAACGTCTAGATGTCCAACTAACTCATAGCACTCCTATAAATCACGTGTTTACTCGCAGTTTTGCTGGTGATAGTGTTGGTTGGCGGTCTATATGTATCGGCACGTTCTAGGATTTGAGTAACATAAGGCGATAGGTTAATTTAACAATGGATAGCTCAATGACTGTGAGGGGTCCACGTATATGTTAACATTAGACATATATTATGGCTGAGGTTGAAAATTATTGGGAGGCTGAATGGGGCCATACTTTTTTGTCATAAATCTAGCAATAGTGCTATTGTTGCTATCATGTTTAGACATTATTGTTATCTTTTTAAACATTTATTTATTTATTTATTTTGAAAAGACAGGTGTGATTTCCAGGGCAGATGTATTCTTATATATTTATCATTTAATGGACATGTATCTATGCTAATGAATCTATACGGTGATAATGGTGGTAATGCTGACATTATCAGAAATGTTGACGATGATATTATGAAGTTTGATAATTCTTCTGTTATCATTTGCGATGGCTGGAATCTTGCTCCTCACATCGAGCTTGACTTCCGCTATTTTATATGATAAACACTCTATGATCTGAACAGCAGTCCGGGACATCAAGAATGAAATTGATTTACTAGATCCACGGAGAGCAGTTAACCCTGACAGTAGATTATTTATTTGGCGACTCACCAAACCTGGTAAAACAGAGTGAAGAAATTATGCTATTTGTTCGGGGCGGGGGATGGTGCTTTTTTTATATGCTTAATCAGTTTATCCAATGATATGTTTGTAGTGTTTTAAATGGGTTTTAATGATGTGCTTAATCAGTTTATCCAATGATATGTTTGTAGTGTTTTAAATGGGTTTTAATGATATACTTAATCAGTTTATCCAATGATATGTTTGTAGTGTTTAAATGGGTTTTAATAATATGCTTAATTAGTTTATCCAATGATATGTTTGTAGTGTTTTAAATGGGTTTTAATAATATGTTTAATCAGTTTATCCAATGATATGTTTGTAGTGTTTAAATGGGTTTTAATGATATGCTTAAATAGTCTCTCCAATTATATGTTTATGCAAATTGATTCAAAATATAGCCAATATAAATAGATTTAAACTATATATAATATAATAGATCCCAGGTATAGTTCATTTTAAATTCTATAATATGGTAATTAAAATTGCTTATAATAATATAATCAGAAATAAAATTAACAGTATATGTATCCTTGCATAGATCTTGAAATATTATTATCACACAATGCATCCAATAATAGAAAACTCTTTATAGATACAAAAAAAATCTAATGTGAATATACAGTAGTAATAAAAACACATCTAAATAATATTTATAAAAATAGATGTTAATCAGGCTACGATATAAACGTTTTTCAATAAATTGGATTTTCTATTTTTGACTGTATATGTATCATTTGTATTCAATCACAAAGATTAATTTTAGTCATGTCATAAGTAAAAGATAATCTTAGCTGATAAGGGTAAATTAACTTATCCTTTTGTTACCATAAGTATACATTTTATACCATCCTCACTGATATACTTTTCTGTATCCAGAGGTGACAGACTTTTGTAAAAATCATTTTATATGAATCCATACAATGGTTTTTGCTTTTCTTGGAAAACATATTATGGCGCATTTCTACTTTTTAAATAATTATTTCTTGTTTAGCGCATGACTTAATTCCTTTTAACAACCGAAAATAGTATCAAAGGGCTTCATTAATTGTATTGCCTTTATTAAGTTTATTATTATCTTCTATAAGTGAATACATTTTTGGCCTTCATTCAATATAATCCTTTATTGGACTGCCATTACGTTAATCCTTAATTGTTCCAACAACTTTTTATTAGCTGTATTATATAAAGGGTGACCACTTGGATAATCGCTTGTTTCATACATTATATGGTTATTTTTCATATCATCATAAATATTTTCTGTTTTAAATTCCAGTACAAGACTATCGTTATTCGTATATAATAATTTGACATTTTTACCATATTTATCGTGTAAATGATTATAATAAAAGTCATACATAAGTAATTTACTTAAATCTAATACCGCTTGCCCAGTATACACAGGTCGATTTAGTATTAATTTAGATTCAAGCCAATGGACGGCTATTAAGTGCTCAATAAATATTTTTCTTGTTACAAATCCAAGGATGGCAACAAAGAGTTTTATTTTTATAAATTTCAGTACGTCTAACTAATTCAAGATTAATCCATTTATGTACATTTTCCATTGTTTTATCAAAAACAGAATCATTCATAAGCTTAAACAAAAAACAAAGAAAAAAAAAAACAAAAAAAAAAACACTTTTCAAAATCTGTTTTAGCCTGTGATCTAAGACTAATATTTAATTGTATATATGAAGTCATCCACTTATCCTAAATTCTGTGGACTACTGTGACCCTCATATCAAGTTTTATGTATATTTTTTATTTCTATAATGTACCATGTATTTTTTCTTATTCATTAAATTTGGTACTAATTTATCACAACTAACATATTTATTGTCTAATTTTATTTAATAATTTGATAGTCGCTTAATCATTGTTCTTTAATTTGTAACGTTTCTGGTGCTAATGGGTAACAGTTATGAGAATCATGCTGATCATGGGGATAATCTAAGTCAACCTCGAATATATAACCCTTTCTAGAATCATCTGGGGCATTATTAATAATTATTAATAATATTATCAGATAATGTGTCAAGGGGAATCCATTTAAATCCAGAAGTAGGTAAATATTGCTCTAGATACATAATTCAATTATTCAATTCATTTTCATCATAATCACTAACTAATGGAATATTAGCTTTAGAATATGTTTACGAAACCATTGATACAGCTCTCAAACCTCTTTCTATAAATAAACGCATATCAATATCAGTTAATAATTCTAATTTAGATTTTTTTTTAAAGCGTTCAATGACATAGCCTAGCTAATAAAATAATGAGCAGATCCAATCCATAATGTCTGAGTGCCATATTTCCTACATTTTCAAAAACATTAGGAATTAAAAGAACATCAGCTTTTATATACTGGTCATGATATTCAAAGAGGTTTTTTTCTTTTACAGATATTCCAAACATTTTTTGCTTGTGCGTAGTCGTCATCTGATATTTCTGATTTACTTAACAATGAGTAAAACGTGTTCTTCACCAGTAGTTCCGTTTCTTCAATTTTTTTTTAAAAACTATCAACGTAAGCATATTGGTTAACAGCCTTTTTAGTTAATAGCTGAATGTTATTTTTATCGGCATATTAACCTGTTATCTTAAAATCTTCCCTGGTAAGACTGGGTGCTAATTTATTCAAACTGCTGCTAAGAAATTGTACAGAATCAACAAAATTGTATCTTAATTTTGTTTTCGTATTTTCTTTTTCTTAAAGTACGAAATCGTAGTTCAAGTACATCTGAACTATAATTTTAGAAAAAAGATTCCTCTTTCATAAAACGCCTCAGTTTTGAATAAAATCTCAGCTGAGACTTTGTACGCTGATTATTTCTAAACTACATTAGAATTATAGCAGTAAACATACATTTTGAAACAGGATTGTTAGTTACTGGCTGACAAAAACCGAGAATACTTCTAACAATTTTACAGAGTGAGAACATTTTGCGTAGAGTACCGCCTTTCTGGCGTATAAGACGGATCCAACTGCAAACTACATAAACCCAGATCTGTCGTTGCGCCGGCAGATCTAGATCTATTCAGTTTGTTTGGAGTAATCAGTAGAACAAAAAACATAGATCCTGGTCAGCTGTCGCATTATGTGACGGCAAATCGAGGTCTATGTTGTTTGCAGCTAGACCAGGACTTATATCTATGCTGTTTGCAGCTATACCCGGACTTATACTGGAGTATATACCGTAGGTACGCAAGTTGAGGAGTTTTATGAAAGCGGGGCCTTGTCAATATAACGGTAGTTAAACAAAATCATAAGCAATGCCATATATGGATAGAGGAGCGCTGCCCTGCTGTGTTCAGATATCTTTTGAAATAGTAAGCTCAGATATATGTATAAATAGGAAGCTCAGATATCTGTAGAAATAGGAAGATGTAAAGGGCAGCTGACAAACAGAAAAAAGAAAAAAAAAGAAAGAAAAAAAAAGGAATTTGGATAAAACTCTCGCTGGAATAAAAATATATTTGTCTAGAACTAAAAGTGGATGTTAAGGCCAAATATGTACATAATTCATGCAGTTTGCATCCGTAATTGAGGTAAGCCCTTGAAAACCTCTCATAAAAAAGCTGGCAACTGCTGTGCTTTTCCGCAAACAAACTGCGTGCAAGACGTTCTGTTTTGGAATGTGAAACTATTAACCAATTAGCAAAACAACTATTCCAAGACAAAGGAAACTCGGTAATTGCGCAGAATCGACACCCATCACCATACCGGGTAAACAGTAAACGAGCAGTAAAAAGAGCATCTTTTCCACGTTTTGTATAAAATGTTGTTATCTGTGGACTCCTCGAAGGGCTTTTCACTTATAATGGTTCAATTGTATTATAACTTCTCTACAAAACATTGGGCTGAAAATATGTTTGGTTAATCAAGACACGCAGATCCAATATTGATAGCTGGAGTGAATGCTTAAACTATACAATTGTAAAATGAGTATCAAGCAGAAAGATATTTTTCATAACAAATCAGTCTTAGTGTTAATAAATGAATATTTAGACGTTTAGACGTGTCAAACCTGACACAATAGCTTTCGGTTGTTTAACGTGTTGTTTGCTGTTGTTGTTGTGGTTTTTTTTGTTTTTTTTTTTGTTTTAAATTGCTACTAGTATTTCAGTTTCTTGTATTGTGATATTTAAATAAAAATATACAGAAAAGATTGCAACACAGTAGTATTTTTGTTTTATTGTCTGGTAGACTGCAATATGTGTGGCGTTATCACTGAAGGAGGAGGCCGCCGTGGCGCAGTGTTTAACGTGCCGGACTCACGACCTAAATTTTGACATGCAGGACCCTTCCAAATCTCGGTGCCTAAGTGATATTTGTCATATTTTTTATCTTACATGCTTAATCAAAGAACCTACCTGTTTTGAGAATAGTTACAATCCATCTTGTGTTAATCTAAAACTTTTACAAATAAACAAAGCCTATGTTTAATCTGTTTACTGGAATTAGTGATTTTCATAACATGGCTTTTAGTCAGCTATGAGACTGTGTATTCATAAAACAGAAGTTTCAAAGATTTCAATGTAAATGACTTTGTAAATGATTACAAAATAACCCATTTTCTTTCTTGTATACAAGAAATGACTTAGAACCTATAAACACAGACTACGATAACTTTGAAAAAGCTGTTGAATGTTATCAACAAACATACTCCAACAAAACATACATATCCACGTATGAAACCTTTGTCTTATATGAACAGAGAATTAAGGAAAGCTATATATGCTAAGCATATGATGTTTATAAAATATACTTGGTACAGATCATGCAAGGACTGGAAAAACTATAGAAATTAGAGAAATGTGGTAAACAAATTAAAGAATAAGTCTCTGATAACATACTTTTTATTAAGATATGCTGTACGCACTAAATATAAGAACTTCTGGTCAACTATTAAGTCCTATTTTTAATAATTGTTCTGCTGGTCAAGATAGGTTCATTCTTGTTGAAGGTACAAAAATTGTAAACAGTATCAGGGAAATATATGAAATCTTCAATAATTTGTATGTACATGTGGCATAAGAGATCGACAAAGATTATCATTTTGACCCTTGAACTCATCAAAGTATCAAGGCTATAAAGGACAATAGTAACACAGATACAGCCATTGAATTTAAGCAGGTTAGCCCCGTAGAAGTGTATAAAATGATAAGAAGTTTTAACACAAAAAAGCTACGGAGGGGGCGGGGTAGAATAAAATTCCTGTAAAACTGTTAAAAGCTGGGGCACCAATCTTTGTTGGTCGTGTTACATGTCTAATTACCAAACACTACAGTCAAATATTTTTCCTGATCGTCTGAAGGAAGCACAAGAAGTTCCGATTTTCAAAAAGAACAATCTTCTTGATAAAAGTAACTAAACACCAGTTAGAATTCTATCCATCATATCCAAACTATTCGAGGATTCAACTAAGATCCGGTTTGCGTCATATTTTGAGAACATTTTAAACAAATATTTTTATGTTTTTCCAAAAGGTCATGAATGCCGGCGAAGCGTTCTTTTACGTTTACTAGAAGATTAAAAGAAGACTTTTGACTGAAACAAATATGTAGCCACAGTTCTGATGGATTTATCTAAGGCTTTTGACCGTCTCTCTTCTGATATTCTCATTTGCAAGCTAAGAGCTTATGGTATGTCAGATGGCTGGGTAAGTCTCGTTTTGAGTTAGCTGTCAAATCCTCAGGGATCAATCCTGGGACCTTTACTCTTTAATGTTTTTTTTTTTTATTAATCATAGTTTTTATTTTATTAATTATGGGCTCTATATATAACTGCTGATGAAAACACTCTTTCCTTTCCTCACAAGACTCTGACACTGATTGACACGCTGGAAAAAGAGTCCAACGTTCTGATTGACTGGTTCGCTGCGAACAAAATGCAAGCAAACTCTTACAAGTTTCAAGCACTAGATGGGGTAAAAAGACATTTAAAATGAAACCTGTATTTAGCGTCAGCGGTCCTCTCATAAACTGTGAAGAAATTGTCAAACTGCTAGGAATTGATAGTGACTATCATCTGCAGTTCGATTCACATGTGAAAATATCTTTGTAGGAAACCTTTAAGGCAACTAACTTTCTTGAAACGTATTGGTCAAGAACTAACATGACCCAGCAAACTGACAATCTTACATACCTTTATCTTTTCCAATATCAACTTCTGTCCCTCAGCCTGACACTTCTGCAGTGATAAGAACACTACTAAACTTGAAAGAAAAATACAAGAGCATGATCTGAGTTTTATATATGATGATTACAGAAGCAATTACCATACACTATTAGGTAAGGCTAAAATGTCAACCCTGAAGGTGCGTACACCGAGGTCAATGGCTCTAGAGACTTTAAAAATTCTGAATAAGTATGCTCCTCAACGTATGCACGATTTGCTATGTTTTAAACACAAGAAATAAAACTTTTGATTTTCAGATATTTTAGATGTTCCTAAATTTAAAACCCCAACATGTGTGTGGAAAAAAGTGTTTTTGATATGCAGCTGCCATTCCTTGGAATGAGTTACCAAATCGTTTTTAGAGAGGAATCAAATTTGAACACATTTAAAATTTTAGATTATTGTTTTTATCCTAGAATGGTAAGGACTATATACTATCTGCAAATACCCCCTTTCCAGCTCTCCTGCCATGATGACGACAACTAATTTTTGTGTTACCGTTTGTTTTACTGCCTTGTCTTGTGTACCATCAAATGCCATACTGTTACTTGGTTTTTTTTTTTTTTTTTTTTTTGGTTTTTTTTAAGCAAGGCTTAATTTGCATCTTTTAGTACTAAACATGTGCTTCGACTTTAATTTAATTTAAAATTTAAGTTATAATTTAAGTTACCTAGACATTTGTGTTTTATTTTAGCATCCTTCAGGTCCTAATCTGTGTTTGGTTAGTTACATAAATACTAAATTAACTTTTAATTACTGCTTTTTTAAAATGCATTGTCTGCTTCTATTGTTATATTTTTAAGTTATGTGCTATGTAATTTGTCTCATTGTATTTAAGTATTACTATGTTGTTATGTCTTGTAAATCATGTTGATTTAATGTCTTTATTGATTTCATGTCATGTCTATAAAAGCTCATTAGAGTTTATCCTAAATTGTTGTTTTAAATCATGCCGATTATAACTAAGTCGTATTTTATCTTATCTTCTCTTACGACAACGCATCGTATTCTCGCGGTACTAAACATGAAACAAGAAACGAATCACAAATAAAAGACAATAATTTACCTGCTAATGAAAGTTGCCTTACTTATTTATTTATCAATTATCTCCTATCCTGTATTCAGCAAATATTTTAAATGATGCCAACTTTGCAGTAAACAACGTCCAATGGAACAAATTGTGTCTACCGCCATATAAAACGAGATTCTCGAAATCTCGCGGCGAATTATATAATCGCTGTACAGGAACCCCAACAGAGTATGAAATGAACACGATGTCAGTAACTATTTATTCACTACAGATTTTCTTGTAATGTAATAATTAATATAAATTACCAGCATAATTTCATTTCTATATTTCGGTATAGCCTTAATTATATCAATAGATAGTCGTACACGATTGCAACATTCCGGGACAACGTCAAAGTTTCCATACAACGACCCGTATTGTCTATCATATTTTGGCTTGTGAGAGCTTTGTAAACAAGGGTAATCATGTAACTATGCTTCTAAGGACAGCCGTCACCACCAAGATTATATGAATGAAATGACGTAGTATGAAATGAAATGGTTTAAAATAACCAATGGAATGATGAATTCAGATTCAAAATGACGTAGTATTAAATAAAATAATTTGAAGAAACAAAACGGGATGAACAGTTCTAATTCTAAATTAAATAGTATCATAACTGAATTATGCTGCAACATTGCACTTTATGTAATAGGAAAGAAATCTAAGTACAATAAAATGGAATGATATACACAAAACAGTCTGAATGGTCAACTAATATTCAAAATGAAATAACAGGATGATAATCAAAATCATATAACTTAAACATGATTTAAAGTATAACTAAATTACATGCCATAAAAATAAATCATTGGAACAAGGAAAAGAAAATAATCTCAATAAATCCAATATGAAACAATATGTTTACGATTAAAGTGATATGACGGAAATGAACGTAAAAGGACACAAAGTGTATCGAAAGTAAACAGTTTAAGAAAGTCCGCCCAAAACTTGCATTACAATTTAAGATAAAACTGCAAATCATTTAGCGAAAAAGTAAACATACACAGGGTGGCGCTGGCATCAATAATGCATGCTGTCTGACGCCCAAACTTATAATCTTTACAGCTTTCGGCTGAAGATTATTTTCGCAGACGACACTCGGACAGCTAAGATCCAATATGTGTAATTATCGATACCAATATAAATCTATAAGGTAAGTGTTTCTTTTCGTAAGATATAAACTGGAACAATATTTTTCAATCAGCACAAAGCGACTTGATCCACATTATAGAATTTTGTTTTCTTGCTCTGCGCCAGTTTCCGAGGCTTCAGCAACTAGATCTGTCGGTTAAGGAAATGAACTCTTAACATTATTTGATCGATAGTAATTACCAAGTTTACTGATTTGAAGTATTGTATATACCAAACAAACAAGCTGTTTTCCGACACTTTTTTATATATCTGACATTACTCCCCCCCCCCCCCCCCCCGTAACCCTGCATACGGCAATATAAGTTTCTTTTGGTGGTTGTGTTGGGGCGGAGAGAACATAATATAATTTTAGTTAGAATGCCTGACTCAAGATTCTTTGTGCAGCTGCAACACCCCACCTCGAATCAATCGGGACGTCCTCTGCTATTTCTGCGAGACAAAAAAAATTGTCTCTGCTGTATGTCGGCGCAGTAATTTAGAGAAACAAAATCATACATTTGGTTTGCTGCAAATGTCTCTGCCCCCCCCCCCCCCCCCCCGCAGTCTATTCGGACCACCTCGGTTATTTCCACAATTGGATTGACCGTAGGCCAGAGTGTCCTCTGTTATTTCATTTCTGCGAGACAAAAATTTATAGAAAAATCATACATTTTGTCGTCAGAAATTTCTCCGCATAAAAGAAACCCCAATCTATTCGGACTACCTCTGTTATTTTCTACGATTGAATTAATTGTAAGATTGATCAAGAAGTTGCGAATGAAAAATAGTATTATTCATTCGCAACTTTTCGATCATTCCTTGTTTTGTAAATAGCCGAGGTGGTCCGAATGGCAGCTATCGACATACTTTCGAGGTATGATCTGTAGGATTGACCTCGAAGTTGCAAATGTCCTCGAATATCAATCGGGATGTCCTCGGTCTTTTCCATCCCATGCTGTAAAAAAATCCTCGGATGTAAATAATGGCCATTTTTAATTGACCTCAACCCAGAGCTTGTTATTATGTCATAATAACTTCCTAAATTCACAATGAATAGATGACGTGTCATCACTAACAGCAACGCAAGCAACAGTTGGAAACAATTTAAACGGAATGATTTCTTCAATATTGTCATTACAAATTTGCAGGAATAACATTAAAAATTAAACGTGCAGGTATTTCACTGATTGTTGAAACGTCGTCGAGTGTTATTTTCAAGATCTATCATGTTATAAGACTGTTCTTCGCACATCTAGCCAGATGTTCGTCCGCCAAAACTTACTAATTTGGGAAGTATCACTACGACTCCGAGTCTCTTTCAGAGAGTCGAAGTTTCTACTCGCATCGGAAAGAGACGAGGTTGATCCGAATGACGTAATGTCTATAGGTACCATTCGAACCACCTGGACTAAGGATTGATCGAGAAGTTGCGAATACGTCGAACTATTTTTTCATTCGCATCTTCTCAGTCAATCCTAAGGTCAATCCCATTGTAGAAATAGCCGAGGTGGTCCGAATAGATTGGGGGGGGGGGGGGGCGGGGTAGAGAAGTGGGTTTGGGAGGTGGGGGAGGGGGGAGGTGCCGAGACATTTCCAGCGAACAAAATGTACGATTTTCCTGTAAATTGCTGGCCAACAGATATCCGACGCATATTTTGGTCTAGCAGAAATAGCAGAGGACGTTCCAATTGTCTAAATGTGAAGAAAACTTATCTAGGCAACGTTTTGGCTGTTTCGAGCTCATTTTTTTGGTGGGGTGGGCGGGGGATGGGAGGGTAAAGGAGGCGTACGTCGACTCCGCCCATTCTCCCCCTCCCCCTTCTCGAAAACATTTTTTGTCACGGAATTTAAAAATTAATGAATAAGTGAACAAATAAATATTTGCATCCTTGCATGTATATTATAACATAGTTCGGGGTGTTTTATGAAATATAATAAAGCGCGATTTTTGTCTTCATAAACACCCCCACCCCGCCAAGCTCGGATTATATCGTTGTTACGAATCTATGGTCTAAGAAAAATGTAACAGAAAGAAAGTGAAACCAACAAATCAAGTAAAAAATCAACAAGCAATTTATTACTAGATAATTAAAATGAAAAATCAAAAAGTCACTTACAGTAATGTGTTTTGAAATCCTAATAATCCAATAAGAATGATTGTTCTAATCACAAGTCCTAAATATAGAATGTTCCGAATTCACGGCTGTGTCCTTGAATGTTATGATGTGCTAATGGTCTCCAAAGTCCTGATGTACTAGTAATCTTTGATGTGCTGATGTCAAAATGAAGTATTCCAAAATCTCTGAATAAGTTCACATAAATTCCAAAATTATCAATTAAAAACCCCAAATCCAAAAGTTTATGAGCACTGTTATAATCCAATGAATATTTAAAATAATTCCTCTCTTAGAATTTGGAATGAATTTTCACAACTGTAATAGCTCTTTACAAGACTGATGGTAATGTCAAAACTGAATAAATGTCCACCAAACATGGCATATATAAAGATTGGTCACATGACAGAATGTTCTAGAATGTGTGTCATCTTAATGGAATTTTACTTGCAAACAAAATTCAACCTTGACCTTCAAATTGAGAAAACATATTGATCAAAACAACCTAATTCAAGGACACTAGTTAAACATGTTTTTCCTGATAAACATTCAGATTTAAGCAAATAATAAAGTGAAGAAACATTTATAATTTCCTAAAATATTTATAATATTATATAAACATCATACATAACACCTCCCCTCATAAAGAAAAAGAAAGATTTATGTAATAAAGCTTTCTTTTGAATATACATCTAATACTATAATAACCAAAATTACATAAGAACATGTTTTATGATACTGGACTTAATTACATCAAGCAATATTACATTTCTAGGCACGTGAGAGTGCATCTGCAATCACATTGTCTTTTTCCCTGATGTGTCTGATGTCAATGTTATATTCCTGCAATATCAAACTCCATCTCAACAATCTCCGATTTTTATCTTTCATTTTGTTGATGAAAGTAAGGGGATTGTGATCACTGTACACAATAATTGGAGAAAGAGCTGAGGTAACATACACTTCAAAATGCTGTAAAGCAAATATCAAAGCCAAACATTCCTTCTCAATTGTGGAATAATTTTTCTGGTGCTTGTTTAGTTTTTTAGAAAAATAACACACAGGGTGATCCACACCACTTTTGTCTTCCTGAATCAATACTCCACCAACCCCTACATCACTTGCATCAACAGATAATTTAAATGATTGGCTGAAATTTGGTGCAGAAAGAACGGGTGCATTCTTAAGCATGGCCTTTAACTTGTCAAAAGATTCGAGACACTTGTCAGACCAATGAAATTTGGTTTTCTTACTCAATAAACTTGTCAAAGGTTCAGCAATTTTGGAAAAATTGGAACAAAATTTCCGATAATATCCAGCCATACCTAGAAATCGCATCAGTTGCTTTTTACAAATTGAAACTTGAAATTCAGAGATAGCTTTGACCTTAGCTTCTATAGGTTTAACTTGACCTTGTCCCACAATATGTCCTAAAAATGTGACACAAGCATGGCAAAACTCACTTTTGCTCAAATTAATTGTCAGATTCGCATCACTGAGTCGATCGAAGAATTTTCGAATGGTTTCCAAATGATCTTCCCAGGTGTTGTTGTAGATAATGACGTCATCGATATAAGCGTCACAATTATCAAGACCAAATGTTATCATGTTCATCAGACGTTGAAACGTTGCAGGCGAATTTTTCATTCCAAACGGCATGACTTTATATTGATAAAGTCCATCTGGAGTTGCAAATGCTGAAATTTCTTTTGCCCTTTCCGTCAGTGGAATTTGCCAGAATCCTTTTAAAAGGTCAAACTTGGTGACATATTCCGCATTTCCAATTTTATCAATGCAATCGTCCATTCTTGGGATTGGAAATGAATCAGTTTTGGTGACACTGTTGATTTTTCTATAGTCAGTACACATACGGAATGTATAATCTGGCTTGGGAACAAGAATACATGGTGAACTCCAGTTACTTTTACTTGGTTCTATGAAATCATTCTCCAGTAAATACTGAATTTCTTTCTTCAGATAGTTCTGTTTGAGAGGATTCATCCTATAAGGATGCTGTTTCACAGGCACAGAATCTACAATGTCAACGTCATGATAAATTTTGCTTGTTCGTGTTGGAACATCAGGAAACAAGTGCTCATATTCATGTAATAGCTGTTTTAGTTCATTTCTTTCCTGTTGTTGTAGATGTGAAAGTTTCTGGTCTAGGTTGTTCAATATTTCTGAATTCCGAAGATTGGTTATACCAGAGTCACTATAGTCTGATTGTACTCCATCGTTGATATCTTCACTGTGTGGGACAGGTACAACTAAATTAACAGAATAATTAGCTGAGCTATCTCTGTCAAAATATTCCTTTAACATATTTATATGACAAAGTTGTTTCTGTTTCCGTCTCCCAGGAGTGTTAATGATATAATTTAAGTCATTTACTTTCTTTGCAACGGTATAAGGACCATAAAATTTAGCCTGAAGAGGATTCTGAGGTATGGGAAAGAGAGCCAGAACTTTGTCACCAGGTTTAAAACTCCTTTCCTGTGAATTTCTGTCATACCTTAATTTCATTTTTGACTGGGTAGTGTGAAGATTAGTTCTTGCTACTTCACAGGCCTTTGACAACTTGTATTTGAAATCAGAGACATAAACAAGAAGATTAATCTTTGAATCTTCATTTGAAAGAAGTTTCTCTTTCAATAATTTCAATGGTCCACGGACAGTATGACCAAAAACTAGTTCAAAGGGACTAAAACCCAACGACTCTTGAACTGATTCCCTAACAGCAAACAACAACAAATGAACACCCTCATCCCAATCCTTTTCTGTATCAAAGCAATATGATCGAATCATATTCTTCAAAGTTTGATGAAATCTTTCCAAAGCACTTTGACTTTCAGCGTGATAGGCAGAAGATTTAAACTGTTGGATGCCTAATTCATGCATAACTTGTTGGAAAATTCCAGACATAAAATTTGACCCTTGATCTGACTGGACAGATTTGGGAAGGCCAACAAGTGTAAAAAACTTCACCAAAGCTTTCACAATAGTTTTAGTTTTTATATTTCTCAGAGGAATTGCCTCTGGAAATCTTGTAGATGTACACATGATGGTCAACAAGTATTGGTTGCCTGACTTGGTTTTAGGTAAAGGACCAACAGAGTCTACTATTATTCTACTAAATGGTTCATCAAATGCAGGAATAGGTTGCAGATGAGCCTTAGGTATCTTCTGATTGGGTTTTCCTACCATTTGACAAGTGTGACAAGATCTGCAGTATTTAGAAACATCACTTTTGAGTTTCGGCCAATAAAAATGATTCAAGATCTTGTGATAAGTCTTACGGACTCCTAAATGACCAGCCAAAGGAGTTTCATGGGCTAAATTAAGAATTTCCTGTCGATATGATTTAGGAACAACAATTTGATAGCTCACTGACCACTCGTCACCAGCGGGTACATCAGGTGGTCTCCATTTCCTCATAAGGACCCCATTTTTCACAAAGTAACACACTGGAACTTGTGTGGCTTCAGTTTCACTAATAGCCCTCTGAAACAAACAAGATATCTCGGGATCTTGCTCCTGTTCAACGACAAGAGATTGTCGTTTGTCACCCTGAGTAGAACAAAGAGAATGAGTTGCCAAAAGAGGATCACTGTGATCAATACCATTTGATTGATCAATACCTGAGGAAAAAGTGACCTCATCAAAAGACTGACCAATACATGTGTCAGCTAAAGGAATAATATCCTGATCAACATCACTCTCAAGAGCTCTTTTTGCCACAGCTCTAGTAACTGCACAAGCAGGGTACAAATCAGGGATTTCAGTTTCGACAGGATCAACTTTCTGATCCAAACAAGGCTTGTCAGTTACAAGTGGATTAACCACAACCTTATCTCCAGCTAGGTCATTGCCTAGTAATAAATGAACACCCTCTATGGGTAAAGAAGTCACTGCCCCAACAGTCACAGGTCCAGAAACTAAGTCTGATGCCAAATTTACACAATGGAGAGGAACATTTACAAAGCCGCACTCTACTCCCTGAACAAGAACACTTTCACTTGAAGAAGACTCCTCAGACAAAGGCAAAGTACCTGATAATAAAAGACTCTGAGAAGCTCCAGTGTCCCTTAATATTTTAATTGGGATAGGCTTGGCAGAATCACCAATAAGGGATATAGAACCTTCTGACATGAATGGTTCATAAGCCTCCAAAATAGAATCAGACTGGGGTTTGTTTGACCCAACAAATGTATTGCTTTCAATACAAGACCGTGACCTTGACCTCGTAGAAATAAGAGCATTTGGAAAAGCTCTGTCTTTTCTCTGTTGCTTATTTTTCAACTTGAAGCAATCAGAAATAACGTGCCCTTTCTTTTTACAATAAGTGCACGTAGGAAGAGATAAGGATTTCTGATCAGTCTTATCAGATGTTTGATTCCTAACAGTTGTGCTGTTGTGAAATTTGGAAGTACTCGAATGATATTGAAATGGTTTTTTACCAGAAAACTGCTGAGAGGACGACTCATTGCCAAATGAAATTTTGTGAGTCAAGGAATAATCATCAGCCATACGAGCAGCATTTTCCAAAGTTTCCACATTCCGCTCGTCAAGATAGGTTTTAACATCACTATGGATGCACCTCTTGAACTCTTCAATTAATACGAGCTGTCTGAGGTTATCATAATCTTGATCAACTTTCTTGGCTGAGCACCACCTATCAAATAGTTGTTCTTTATCCCTTGCAAATTCGACATGAGTTTGTCCAGTTTCTTTTCTACAATTCCTAAACCTTTGTCGATATGCCTCTGGTACCAACTCATAAGCTTTCAAGATGTACTCCTTAACCACATCATAATCAGTGCTTTGTTGTACTGACAGTGAAATGTAGACTTCACGAGCTTTGCCAATAAGTACACTTTGTAATAACAAAGTCCAATGCTCTCTGGGCCATTTCAAGTTTTCAGCTATTTTCTCGAAATGAAGAAAGTATTTATCTACTTCTTTTTCCTGAAAAGGGGGTACTAACCTAATATATCTAGTAACATCAAAACCTGAACTTGTGATTAAAATAGTGGAGTGTGCTCTGTTTGCCAGTTCTAATTCTCTTAACTTAAATTGCATTTCCCTTTCTTCTCTTTGCATCTGCATTTGTAGCTGTCTCTCTTCTTTCTGCATTTGTATCTGCCTCTCTTCTTTCTCTCTCTCCATCTGTATCTGCCTCTCTTCTTTCTCTCTCTCTCTCTCTCTCTGAATCTGAAGCTTTGCCAACTCTAAATCCGTCTGGTTCTTTAACTCTAATTCCCTTAATTTCCTGTCAGAACCAGATACAGGCTTTCTCTTCAAACTTAAAGCACTATTTTCAAAAATTCCCTTTCCTACTAAATACTGAATTAAAATAATCTTTATTTCCTGTTTTGTCAATGATACTTTTGCCTCAGATAGACTGTATTTTCTGGCAAGCTCGAGCAACTCATCCTTTCTCATGCACTCTAACCCCTCCTGGGTAGGTTTTGAAATGAAATTCTGAACATTAGATGCCATAGTAAATGCTTGTTTGTTTCACACACAAAATTTCTCTTTTAAAAATCTTTGCCAAAGACAAAAAAAATATTCCAAGACAAAATAAATATGAATTTCAAAGATAAATTTAATATCTCTAATATGCTTTAAAGAAATTCAATCCCGGATGACGAGCCCCCAATTTCTGTTACGACTCTATGGTCTAAGAAAAATGTAACAGAAAGAAAGTGAAACCAACAAATCAAGTAAAAAATCAACAAGCAATTTATTACTAGATAATTAAAATGAAAAATCAAAAAGTCACTTACAGTAATGTGTTTTGAAATCCTAATAATCCAATAAGAATGATTGTTCTAATCACAAGTCCTAAATATAGAATGTTCCGAATTCACGGCTGTGTCCTTGAATGTTATGATGTGCTAATGGTCTCCAAAGTCCTGATGTACTAGTAATCTTTGATGTGCTGATGTCAAAATGAAGTATTCCAAAATCTCTGAATAAGTTCACATAAATTCCAAAATTATCAATTAAAAACCCCAAATCCAAAAGTTTATGAGCACTGTTATAATCCAATGAATATTTAAAATAATTCCTCTCTTAGAATTTGGAATGAATTTTCACAACTGTAATAGCTCTTTACAAGACTGATGGTAATGTCAAAACTGAATAAATGTCCACCAAACATGGCATATATAAAGATTGGTCACATGACAGAATGTTCTAGAATGTGTGTCATCTTAATGGAATTTTACTTGTAAACAAAATTCAACCTTGACCTTCAAATTGAGAAAACATATTGATCAAAACAACCTAATTCAAGGACACTAGTTAAACGTGTTTTTCCTGATAAACATTAAGATTTAAGCAAATATTAAAGTGAAGAAACATTTATAATTTCCTAAAATATTTATAATATTATATAAACATCATACATAACAATCGTATTTATCACACAGCAGCGAAGCATCCTTAATTATGGACTAGACTTTTTAATTCCGTTTTGTTTCTTCAAATCATTGTATTTAATACTACGTCATTTAGAATATGAATTCACCATTCCATTTATTGGTTTCAGACTACGTCATTTGATTCGTATCATTTCGGCGGTGACTGCTGCCTATATGCTTGCATCATTGTATATCATCATCCATTCGACGACTTTATTCAGCCAAGCGGGACGGGGTTTGGCTTTCAGTATGACATGTTGGCGATTTATATTTGGAAAAGGAAAGTAGATCTTTGATAAATTTTCTATTGATTCATTCTTTTCTTATTCATTTCCAGAAAAGGAAACATTGTTCAAAGAGTTATAACAATGCTACCTCTATGAACAACCGGCAGATGGTGTAACGATCTATTTTAAACGGAAATAGTCAATACCGCGAGATTAAGAAACCTGAGAGAAGTAATTTTTTTTTTTTTTTTTTGGTGGTGGGGGGGGGGGGGGGGATTGAACGTCATGCTTTACCTACTTCATTGTCGCCTGACGACTTTTTGTGATAACTTGGAAAGTGCTTATGGGGAACTTGGAAGGATCATCAATAATTTTTAAAAACTGCCAAACATAAAAGCTTTAAAAGACGGCTCTAACTGTCATAGAAATATTTATTACATATCAATACATATAGTAATCATAGTTGACAAATACTTGTAATGATATGTAGTCACAATTTTAAATGCACAATTTAACCTGTAATTTTAAAAAATAATTTCTCCCTGCTCAATGTAGCCTATATTCACTTGTTTGAAACAAAAAATTTCTCCCTACTCATAACGATTTGGAAGGATAAATTATTTTAATGAAACTGCCAAACATAAAAGCTTTGAAAGACGGTCCTGTCATAAAAAATAGTTGTTATGTATTAATAAAACAATCAATCGTCATAGCTGAAAAATACTTTTAATGATATAATCAGTGTTAATTGCACGATTTAATCTGTTGTTTTAAAGAAATAATTTCTCCCTACTCAATGTAATTGTAGCCTATATTTAGTCATTGCAACACTTTGTTGCAGGAGATTTTATTCTTTGCATCAATATTATCTTGTGTTATTATTATATGGAAAAGTGATCCTTTTATTTATGTCTCCAACTATCTACGTTGTTGCATGTTATTGGTGCAAAAGCAGTCGACGTTAATTTGAACAAAGTGATTTTATAAACTCTATTTTCATTGGTTGTTGCTTGACCACTGCTGTTTCTAGCCAATCAAAACGTTGATAATGCTTTCCGGAAATAGTACCTACGTACGTAAATGTTTTTGTTTCTTTTCTGAGATGGATTTCTTCGATGTAGCTGATGGTAATCTGAGTATCAGTAAACTTATTATCATACTTCTTACATGGATTAATTAGACGTCACTGAGCGATACACACTTAATGTATAAACATACTGTGTACAATTTATCTTTAAACAACATTTTGAAGAATTAAGAAATGTCAGTACAAGGAAGATCATATGATCAGTGACTTGCAATGATGTAATGATCTGATATGTAATGCCTGTATACTGATACGGTGTAAGGCCTTTTCGGCATAAAACCACAGGGAATATATAGCCTATTCATGATCTGTATTAACCTAACTGTTTGATGTTGTTACATTTTTAAGTAATGACTGTGGTTACTTTGAAATCATATGTACCTGTTCCCTCCACTGAACTCCCCGATATTGTTGTCTGACATGTATACATCAATCAATCCATCAGTCAGTACACCCATCCATGTATCTGATCATCCAGCCATCCCACGATATCATTTTGTTATATACACGAATGTGACGATCTGTACAACTGATCGATTATATGCGATGCTATTTTCAAAAGGCTGAGACTATTCGCACGGCCGCCATATACTTAAACTAAAACTATTCGCACGGCCACCGTGTACAAGATCTGCAGAAGGCTGTTCACACGGCCGTTGCATACATAATTTACTTAAAGCTATTTGCATGTCTGCCATATACCTGATCTGCTGTTTTTTGGGGTTTTTTTTCAAGTCATTGTAGGTACAATCAACGCCAGATTAAAGGTGGAGGAAATGAAGCATATGCTCCAGGGCCCCACTCCGGCACCTGGCTGTGTGTGTGTGTGTGTGCAATGCAGTGAAATGCTATTGGGTGTGTGTGGGGTGGGGTTGTCCACATATTTTGAAATTGCTCCTGGGCCTCCTACCACCTTGATAAAGCCTTGGGTACAGTGTTACACTTTTACTGTTTCACCCTTTGCAGTAATACAAGCTAAGAAGATCTATTACCAGTCATATTCATAATCTCATGTAGAAAATTACCAACAATGACTTGCAAAGAATGGCTGATTTGTTAATGCTAACCATCATTTACTATATTTCTAACTGAACCACCTTCCACACAATTGTTACTTTATAAAATATTCCTTGTCTTTAGTATTAACCTTTACTGTGCTCGTTAAAGAAATGAATGCACAGTAAATAAAAAATTGACTTTTTTATGGTGTTTGGTATTTGTAGTCCGATAAATTGGCCCCCAAACCTTAAATGTATTGATGGGTATATGTTATGTTTAGCTCGGTTGACATCATTCAGAATATTTTGGATTTGATCCTAATGCATTCACTGTTCTCCCTGTGAATAGTCTTTTCTATTGTGGACACATGGCAACTGTATGAATAGTCTTTCCAAAAGTTGGTATAATGCAGCCATGCAAATAGACACCAAATCAGAAAGAAATTTTTTGATTTTCTAATGTTAAGCAATATTTTGTATGGGTGTTTACTGCTGTGGACGTTAGTTTGAGTTGGTGGCAAATTTCATGACAGTTTCATATAATACTGAGGTTTTTAATTGTTGGGACAAAAATTAAATGTTGATTTTGTCAGTTTTGGCTGATGAATCGGCCAGGGACAAGTGGACTCATGATTGCCATTGTTCTGGACCCATTGATTCACACAGTACAGCAGTTAATTAGATTTGCTAATGGCACTTGATTGATCAATTGTTGTTATAGCAAGCAAGTAAATAATGTGTACTGACTTTCATGTTTGTTTCTTATCCATCTTTAATCCTTCTGTAAAATCTTTGATCTATACCAAGTGTAACATTGGTTTACTCAGTAAATGGTCATCTAGGCCTTTTAATGATCCAAATTACAGCTGATGGTCATACCGCAATCAGTAACACATTTGCATGCAACACCAAAGACTGAGGGTTCTTATTTTTGAGATGTGTTTTCAGTGCTTATTTTAAGTATTATTAGATATGTTGGAAAGTCAGGGTCCACGGTATGCAGGTTTTTTTGTCAGCGAACTTTTATTTCATCCGTTTTTACAAAGCAAGGATTAGTCACGTAGTGTGTGCGCTATCAAACAAAGTTCAAGTGATTGTAAAGGGATTTAGGCGAAGCCGCATAGGTTAGATCTTAGCAGACAAGAATATTAAGACATCTGTGAATCGATTGCCGGTGCATAATGATTGTTTAATCAAAAGAATAATTACACATGCTTTTGCTTTGACATCCTGCTGTGATAAGCATCACTCAGCACACTTTGAATCCATCCTATTTTAAATCCTTCCATGATATTTGGAACGCATGAATTTTATCGTATACAGTATTTGGAAAGATTTTGGGACTTATTTTGTTTGTTGAAGGAATACGAACTCCTATGCTAATTGTCATAAAATAGCTGTTTTTCTGTGTCATGTACAGATATACTTTCGTTTTCGAGTGATTATCACATGTATACTTTTCCGATGGCAACGTTACATAATTTCTTTGGTGCCAAGTGCAAGGCTGCAGATGTCGATGAGCCTGATTCTCACATTACTGGCTGACAGAAACTAGTTAATGCATCTGGTTTTGGTAAAGAAAACTGAACATCAAAGATACTGAGAGATTTGCGGAATGAATAGGACATTCCCATGGGCCACAAAATGAGAAAACAATGGAAGATTGTTAGCTTTATGCATTCAGACTTGTTTCCAGACTGTATTGTAATTACAAATAGGTAAAAATATTTAGTCAGCTGCCACTTAAACAAGCAATTTAATTTTGTTAGATTCTAAAACTTCACCAGAAAATGAAAAAGTTGAAACCATTTTCAAGCATAATGTTCACGACAATGTTCATTCCTAGTTTTATTGTGTCTGCAATGAGGCTGTCATAATGCCCATTTGTTCATTACGGGAGCAGTCATTGGCATTAAAATTACTGAGAAAGCATAATTATACACATTAAAAAATTTAGAGATCCTCAATATGAAATAAATAATAAATCAACAAATTATTTATCACCATGTCTGGACATAACATTCGTGTCATAAGTTCCCGACCATGTTTGACCATGTGAGAAAAGAACAGTTGTTGACTTAATTAATGATACAAGTCATAAAAAGACATCACCAGTAGAATTTCTGACAGTTTTCTGAATTTGTAAACTGGTTAGGTGTCAGAATGTTACATCTTGGATTCTTATGAAATACTGGCAGCAACTTGAAATATAGGAGACATTGTCTATATGAAGCAGTGTTTATTTTACGATATCTATACTCTACCCATTTATCATAGCCTGACATTATACAAAGTATGTTTTTTTTTTTGTTGTTGAATGGAAGATGAAAGTATGCCTTCTTTCTCGCCACAGTTGCATCTGTATAAACAATTTCTATTTACATGGTGTTTCACTTTAAGTTCATGCAGATACCATTTGAGAGTTGCAACTGATTTTCAAGAACTTAAGTAGGGGTGAAACGATTCATCAATGCATCAGTGTATTGATAATTTTGCAATATATATACACAAATCAATACAAGAGGTGAAGAATCAATACAAAGTTATACAGGTTACTTTAATCTTCTGCAGTCGTGAATAATTATTATTAGTTTGCCTTGTTATTCTTTAAATTGAGAATTCTTCAGAGGGCCATTGTAGGCACAGACACTCATTTCTAATAAAAAAGAAAAACTATTGACAACATCCACTCCCTTTCTACACATTAACATAAGGTGACTAACTCTCTTGGTTCTAAATCAGTCCCACTTCCTGATTCCATTCTAAAATTTTTTTTAATTATTTTTTTTTGCATTGGCACATTCATCCACTGACAGCATATATCAAACATAAAGGAGACATTCTAAGCATATTCCCCATGTACGATTTAAAGTACTTAACTGATCATTTAATAGCCACTTTTACATGAAGTTTTTTTCGTGCTTTGTGTCTTGCCTACTTGGATTATATTTGGAGGCCTACGCTTCCAGTGTGTCATGCAGTGAAAAATTCTACATTCTGTTCTGATTGGTGGTTATTTTTTGTTCTATTCCAGGGTAAATGGTAACCACCAGTCAGAACTTAATGTAGCTTATTCACTGCATGACACATCAGAGTGTAGGCATCCAAACTCAATCCAAGTAGATTCAAAGCAGCAGAGGAACTTTATGTAAAAGTGGCTATTAAATGATCAGTAAAATACTTAAATTGTACATGAGGAACAAGTTTGTAATGTCTCCTTTACATTGATATATATTATCATTAACTGAGGATGCCAATGGGATATATATATATATATATATATATATTTATATATATATATATATATATATATATATATATATATATATATATATATATATATATATATATATATATATGTATTATAGTAATGCGATCTTGATTGCTAGATCACGTTGAAATGTCGGCCACAAAATGTTGTGTCAAGATCTGGATTTGCTGATATTGACAACAAGACATGATCTAGGAATCAAGATCAAATTACTGTGATAATGATATTTTTGTGATATATATCTATTAATTTTCAAATAATATATACCTATGTGAAAAACAAAAGAATTTGCTTAACATTTAACCTTTTTAATACCAACTTCATTTTAAATTATAAACTGAATTACTTTTTCATCTGCTTATATGTGCATGAATATAGATGTTTTATGAATGCAGTGTGTGATACAACAGTCACTCATTTTCACTACAAATGCAGTTAATAACACAAATTCTTAGACATTGTGGCAGCAGACCCATATATGAAATTTACAGTTATTATGCAGTTGTCAAATTTTGCATCACAGAAGATTTCACCAGCTGAATGACTGAAAGTTTCTAACCAAGGCCAGGCTGATAGCAGTTGAACTTTTTCTAGCAGAACATTGTCAGAGGCTCAGTGGGGACTTGGCATGGGAATGACAGCATTATTTTTGACACTTATTTACAGCGAAGTTGGACAAGTTGTTGGAATTTAGTGATACAGATTTGTTACAGAGAACGTCACTCATTTCCTTTTGCATGTCAAGTGAGGTTATGGCATAGTTGTTCATGCTTGTTCATTTGTGATCAGGAAACCTTGAGGAAAAAGTAGCTCCAGCTTCGTTTGAGAGTATGGTGTTACAGAATCATAAAATGTCAGTATAATTTTCCTACTTGTAGGTAATAACGATAAAATTCTGGCTTTTTCTTGAGGACAATATTGATGGGTGTGTAATAAGAAAAAATTAGCACATCATACAAAACACATTTTTTTGGCGAGGGGGGGCAGATTTCAAGCTGCGTATGTTAGTCACCTGTGTTAATCGGTAGAAAAGGGGAGTGGGTGTTGTCAAAAGTTTTCCTTTTTCACTGACAGAAACCAGTGCCTGTTTCAACGGCAGTTAGTTTTGCATCTGCAGGATATACAGTGTGAGGGATTTGGTTTTTAGTCATCTCCGTACCTGCACCTAAACCTGTTCTGGAAAAAATTTTGCTTGCATGAGGAAATTGCACTGTTTCTTATGTTTTTAAGATAACACCATAATGCCTTCCAAATTCAAGTGAAGACATGAAATTGGTAATAAGACATTTTTAAAACATTGATGTAATGCAAAACAAAGAGCATGGTGACCAAGATGAGTGCTGCATCTGATCAAATGGAGCAGCCCAAAGTAGCTGGAAAGGTTGAATTAGAATCACTGATGACTAACAGGTAGTCTGAAAGTATATTTTTGGAAGTATATTTTGATCTTCTCCAGGATAAGAATAACATATGAACAGATGATACATGTATGTCTAGGTCTGTCTGCAATCTGCATATTGGAAATATGACCAATATGTCGACACATCTGAAATGGCACTACTCTACCATTGACAGTTCTTCTAAGGATGACAAGACCATCAAGTTGATATGTGTAATTGGTAATGTATCATATAGTAGGTTGTGTATCATGATATGTATCGATACACAGCACAGGTGTATCATTTCACCCCTAAACTTGAGATTTTCCGGCCTCTGTTGAATCTGGATAACCACTTTCCATTCGTGTCTGTTGTTATGTACTCTTCCGATTCTAAGTGTAAATAACACTTTTTGATTTTTGCTGTATGATGAGTTTATAACAGTAATTCTTTCAGAAAAGAAAGAAGTTATCATATGCAATGAATATGAGTAAAAGCATCCTGTTAAGAGCATATTAGATATCCATGATGTAACATGAATCCCGCTGTCCACAGTCCATAGTGTGATTCATGTATATAAAAATTGTGAATGGTAATGACTTATATGTAAGAATAACATAAATGGATACCAATGACCCAGTTTACATTAATTGTATTAGATGATGTCATGAGACAGTGGGTGCTTCCAATCATCAAAATGGAAACAGAAATCCTTGCTATGGCTGTAACAAAGGACTTGAAAATTTTAATTTCCCAAATTAGGAATATTAACCTAATAAAACTACAAAACAAGGATGTAAAAAAAATTGTCAACTTGAATCATTCAAGTTGGTGATTATTCATGACATCCTGTTACATCTCGAACCATTAATGATTACAGTTTTCATATATTGAACTTTATGCTCAATATAGTAAGAGTAGTCCTTTGGTCTCTCTCTTATCACACAATCACAAGGTCAATTGGATATTTATATGATATTGTGAAATTTGCAGGACAGAGATCCCATTGGTGTCTTATGTTTTAACTTGCTGAATCAGAAAAAGCCATGGATGAAACAAAGGACATCAGAATTTTAATTACCCAAAGAATGAATATTCACCCAATAAAACCGCAAAACAGAGTTGTAAAACAAATCTGTCAACTTAAACCTTTCAAGTTTATCATTCATTTGGAGGTTTCTCTGATGTGTTTCATAATAGTGAAAAAGCAAAATTGGACTCCTGTTACATCTCCAACCAATTAATGATTATAGTTTTCATATACTGAATTTAATATTCAATATACTAGGTAAGATTGGTTCTTTGGTGTCTCCATTATCACACCATCATAGTATCAGTTGGAAATTTTTAATGATAATAATACAAAAATTTTAGGACAAAGAGCGCATCGGTGTCTTACTTTGCATCTTTTTTTGAACCCCCCAATAGTTAATTTCTAAATGGTATCTATGAGGAGCTATCTCCATTGATATGGACATAAAATGCCCCATATCTGGTATTTCAAAATTAAGTAACATGGGTAACCTTTAATAACTACAACAGTTTTGGAAAACATGTAGATATAACATGAATTTTATGACATCTAATTCTGTAACATATGCAAAATGCACTTCATTAAAAGGCAGTCTCATTATAAGGTGGTATACTGTATGGTTCCCATGGACAGTGTTATAAGGAGGGAGTTTGTATTGTGTAGTTCATTATGAGGCAGTCTCACTATAAGGCAGTATTCTCTATGGTTCCCATGGATGGTGTTATAATGAGGGAGTACTGTAATTAGATTCCCATGTGATCTCCTTTTCAGCTACACTCACATATGAATGTGGACCACTTGCTTATGATGATTTTCCTAGAACTGAACAGCCAGTTTATCTTTTGGGAGAGATGTACAGTACAATACATGGTGAGTTCAACAGCCAGATTTAAGTTCATTAAAGAAATGGAACTTTAAGGGAAACATTATACTAATAAATAAAGTCTTTAATATGTAACACTGATTCTGCAAAAAAAGTTCTCACAGCTGATATAAAGTCCTCTCAGCAATCCAGGTGGTAAATGTGCAGTGTTCATTGTCATAGAGGTGATGAGAAAGCCTGGGAAAAACCATTGACCTTTTCTTCAGTTAACAACAATCATGTTTTAGTAATCAGGATTATGTGATGTGCACTGGAGGTCATCTGCAAATGCAAGGATGCAAACAATAGCATCCTGTTAGTAAATCATGATAACAGTAGGCATTTAAATCATTTTTTAAAAATATGTTACAAGTTAGTATGAAGCATATGCATAAGAACTGTCAGTAACAACTCATAACATTGAGTCACTGTATACATAACTAACAAACAAATTGGGATGATTGCCTGTATTCAAACCAAGTTCATAACTTGTATTTAAACCATCATTTCAAAGCAAGTCAAGAGCAATACATTTTTTTTATATGCAAAAACAGCATATTGATTGTCAGTAAATCAATAATAACAGCTGACCACAACAAGTCATTGTGGATCTGTGGCTGTTTAAATGACTTGGATGTAATGCAGTACCAAGCTGGAAAAATATATCATCTGGCAGCCCAGGACAAGTTGAAAACTTTGCTGGGCAAGTCCATTCTTTTTGTAACTTTCCCAGACATTTTTATAAGATATATGAAAGTTGATTTGGGGCATGTACTAGACCATTTCAGAATTTGTTCATCCCAGCAATATATTAAAAATAATATAAGTTTATAAAATATGTTTAAATATACTTCTGTTATATGCATGTATGCACACATGAAATACATAAAAAGTATGCACAATATAATTTTACTGATAACTCTTTTCCTTTTTATTTAGTAAAAAAATATAGCACTGTAATGTTTAGCTTCTGAATAATTTATTTGTTTTTGACTTTTGAAATCTAAAGTTTGACCTTTACAATGTTTGGTTTTACTTTGCAAAATATGACCTAGGAATTACAGACTCTCCATTAATGCTGTATTTCTTTTGAGAGCACTGGTTTGCACACAGCAAACCGTTTATTTATTATTTTTTTTTACATAAATTGTAAACCAAATTCCTTCAAATGAAGATTTTAAACATGTAAAAACCTTGTACATGTACTTGTGTAGCAGTGCTTTTGTACAGTTGATGTAACAAAAGTGTATAATGTCTAACCAGCCAGAACCAGCCGTATCATGTAAAAATGACCTTGAAATACACTAGTGGGACCTTGATTTACTTGTCAGTCTATTGAAACTTGTTTGCAAGATAACACAAAAAAACCCTCAGTATAGACAAATAAAATTGGGCAGGCATATTTGTATGCATATCAAGATAACCTGATTATATTTTCACGTCATTATAGCAATATTTGCATTTTTTAAAAAATATTTTTGAAGCATTCCGATTTGGACATTTGTTTATCAAAATCTTATTTGCACAAGTCAGCAAAAAACACTTGAGATAGAGAAATGAAGTTGGGTAGGCATGTTTAAATGTACATGTCGATGAAATAATTTGATTTTTTATTCCATTATAGCAATTTTTCACTTTTTTAAAAGAAATTTTTGAACTTTTGAGCTTTGACTTTTGGTCTGTAGGGCACCTGTGTTTTATTATCACAAATCTAACTAAGTCATATGTTGCTGAGTACCTTTAATTATTGCTTAGTTACGTATTTTTCTGTCGAAGTTTGAAAATTGTAGTCCAGGGCCACATTTCAGCAAAAACTGAATGTGTATTTTAAGGGCAACTGTAGACCAAATGTTAAAACTGAGGGTCCATAAACAGAAACTAGATTCAGGAACACACACAACAGAAGCTCTGTTAAACATTTTGCTTTAGAAGATTTTGAAAATTAAGTTGATATTAATTCAGTTAATGTACTGAAACTCTGAAAGAGATCAGTTTTAATGGTGTCAAAAATGAATAGGACTAATAGACCACATTTTGCATATATATATATATATATATATATATATATATATATATATATATATATATATATATATATATAAAATCATTGGCCACCAGCTTTATTGCCAGAATTCTGTGGCATCAATGGGTTTGAGTTCAAAAATGACCCTCTAAGATTACCACCTCTCAGACACAGCCAGCTGCCTGCATATTAGTGCAAAAACTGTCAAATTTACCCCTTGTGAGTGGCCACACAATGGTGTTTACTGGGAAAAATCTCATAAATATTTGTTAATTTCTAAATTCAAAACATTGACATTTATTCCAACATGCCGATAAAGTAACTTTGATCCATACAAAGAGGTAAGTAATCTGATTATCCTTACTGCAGTGTGTTCCTTAGATGTTAGGTTTTGTCACTTTGATACTTCTATATGAAAATGTTAAATATTTAAAAATTTGTTTTGCCTTTCATACTTTATGTGTAATTGTTATTCACATCTGTGTGATCCCCATTTAGAAAGTCCATTTCTTTTATAATGCCACTTTCCTGCTGCAGAAGAGGTGGCCTTATAAAGGAGGGGCCACTGTACACCAAGCTTACACTCAAAGAAGTAATTCAGCATATTATACTCATAGTTTGGTACTTGAGAATTTAACAGTTATAAAATGACAGTGTGACTTGTAGCATGCAGTCCCTTATTCCTTAGAGATCAAATTTTAGCAATATAGAAACACAGTTCATCACCCCCATACCTAACAGTGGCTATCGATGATGACCATGTACTTTTTATGTAATGCGTGTTACAACAGTTTTAATCTTGTGTATTCTTTGCAGATTTGGAAGACCTTAGACATGATGTCAGATCAAGGCTTTGGCTCACTTACAGAAAGAATTTTCCTTCCATAGGTAAGAAACAGTGTCCCAGAATCAGGACTGCGTAACCTCAGGGGCCATTCTAAATCTTACATGGGTCCCTCTCATGCTCCAGGATCCAATTGCCAAATAAGCTTGTTTATTTTTGAGATAGGACACAAATAAAAATAAATTTTTTGTATGGGGCAAGTGATTCATCAATAACCACTTGCTCTTGGCCAGTGTGTGATAATTTTCTTCTGGATCATGTAAGAAAACAAATAATATGAAGTCTCTTATTTCCAGCCACCTTTGGAATGGAACACTAATTGTCATTTAAGGGAGGTGGCTTTTTATAGGCGGTAAAATGTGAGTACAGTTTGACATATGACAATCAGACATTATCAGAATATGAGGGTTAGGTGAATGCTTTGTAGGGTGCGACTAGTATTTCAAGACTGCCACATCAAAACATTGTACTATAAAACATCATTGAACTGGATGATGTTGCAGCCCAAAATTTTTGTCATTTTATAAAGGTGGCCAGTATAAAGAGTTTTTATGAGTATCATACCTGCCATATTTCTGAACAGTGCTAGTGGTGCTGGTGGGGAGGATGCATTATGTCTGACTTAAATAGTTGACATTTCACAATGAATTAAAAGCTAATGTGTAGTTAAAATATTTATTTCTAATAGCCTGTTTTTTTCGGGAAAGGGTTTTACATGTAAAATAGATAAATATTATTTCTTGATTAATTAACTTAAAGAAAAAAAAAAACATTGTGACCTATGCTTACAGAAAAGAATTGTCATTTTATAGCATGTTACATTTTTATGGTTAAAAACTTGTATTGACACTTTGCCCTTTTAAAGTTAAAAGCAGATAGTTCTTAAAATGAGACTTTTGTATTTGTGATGGTGTCTGGACAATATGTTTGATACCAACATGAGAGTTTCAATCTTTTTGTTTGACATGTCAGGTATATAATGTTAGCATGACCAGTATATCAGTATATATGGCTCAGTGTGTGTATATATATATGGCCGAGTATATATGACTAAATATATGGTCAGTCTGCAGAGGAAGACAGTTTAGGGATGTTTTACTGTGCTGCATGCCCAGTTTGTTGCAAAATGAAGTGCTAGGGTAGTCTCTCCTTTTCTTCAGCAGATTTTAGTCTCAAAGAAAAACATCTTTCGCTTTTGGAGGCACAACAAATTTATAGTTTATATGATCATGCCTACTCAGTGACATATCTATGACCATGCCATATATACTCGCTTGTAAGTTGAGTCCAACTGCAGACTGCACAGACACAGATCTGCCATCACATTGTGCGCCAGCAGTCCTTGCTCTATGCAGTTTGTTAGGAGTAATCAGTACAACAAACAACATAGACTCTGATCTGCTGGCACATTATGTGAGGGCAGATCAGGGTGTGTGTTGTTTGCAGTTTGATTCAACTTATAAGCGAGTGTGGACGGTACTTTTCTCACACAGATTTGCTTACCATATCTTGGTTGTAGTCAATCATATGTTCAGCTCTAGGATTAACGTGATTGGAATTGACACACTTTTGATATTTCATCTCTTCCTTCTAAACTGACATTCTGGTAAACAGAAGCTGCATTAATAAGGGTAGATTATACTTGGTTTGTTCACTGCATATTTACTGGCAGAAACAGCTTGCCCCAGTCCTCAGTATTTTTTTTTTCACATAGGTTTTTGACTGGTCCAATGTTTATATTATTTTTTTGAGTGACTGGAAAGTTTAAAATATCATAAAACAGAAGCAAAGTCACACGAGTAAAAAGCTGTGTAGTAAAAAACACAAGGCTAAAAAAATTCTGACTTTTTGAAGTGTGTATAAATTTAGATATGGTGTTGACCTTTTTACTTTGGATCATATCAATATGCCACTTGGATCACATCAATATGCCACTTAATTTGTATATACAGTATCAAACTAATAATGAATCACATCAATATGCCACTTAATTTGTATATGCAGTATCAATATGCCACTTAATTTGTATATACAGTATCAAACTATAATAATGAATCACATCGATATGCCACTTAATTTGTATATACAGTATCAAACTATAATAATGAATCACATCGATATGCCACTTAATTTGTATATACAGTATCAAACTATAATAATGAATCACATCGATATGCCACTTAATTTGTATATACAGTATCAAACTATACAAATGAATCACATCGATATGCCACTTAATTTGTATATACAGTATGAAACTATAATAATGAATCACATCAATATGCCACTTAATTTGTATATACAATATCAAACTATAAAAATGAATCACATCAATATGGCACTTAATTTGTATCTAAAGTATCAAACTATAAAAATGAATCACATCAATATGCTACTTAATTTGTATATACAGTATCAAACTATAAAAATGAATCACATCAATATGCCACTTAATTTGTATATGCAGTATCAATATGCCACTTAATTTGTATATACAGTATCAAACGATAATAATTAATCACATCAATATGCCACTTAATTTGTATATACAGTATCAAACTATAAAAATGAATCACATCAATATGCCACATAATTTGTATATGCAGTATCAATATGCCACTTAATTTGTATATACAGTATCAAACGATAATAATGAATCACATCAATATGCCACATAATTTGTATATACAGTATGAAACTATAAAAATGAATCACATCAATATGCCACATAATTTGTATATACAATATCAAACTATAAAAATGAATCACATCAATATGCCACATAATTTGTATATACAGTATGAAACTATAATAATGAATCACATCAATATGCCACATAATTTGTATATACAGTATGAAACTATAAGAATGAATCGCATCAATATGCCACTTAATTTGTATATACAGTATGAAACTATAATAATGAATCACATCAATATGCCACATAATTTGTATATACAGTATTAAACTATAATAATGAATCACATCAATATGCCACATAATTTTTGTATATACAGTATCAAGCTATCAAAATAAATCACATAATTTGTATATACAGTATCAAACTATAAAAATGAATCACATCAATATGCCACTTAATTTGTATGTACATTATCATACTATGATAATAGCTTTTGCAGAAATGAATGTACGAATGAATAGGATGACACCTTTTCAAAAACTCCACGACCAAAATAAATTTTAGTTGGACTGGTCAACATAAAACACATAGAATACTCTGGATCTGCCCCCCCCCCCCCCTCAATTCATACGTAAAATAATTATCCTACTACCCTTCCATATACATTCTATAGAATAAACCCTAAACTAAATAATAACTTGCATATGTCACTCAAAACACTGTACAGCTTTTTATATGTACCAGAAGTTCATTATTATGCCAGTGCAGTCGTGTGAGACAAATCTGGCAAAGCCACTCATATAATTCTGTACTTTTGTCTCTGCAAAGAGAATAAAGGTCTCTGGTTTATGTGCCCACCTTAAATCAGTCGTATTATGTTACAGTGTTTTCTGTCCATCCAGTTAACATTTCTTTGTCCATCCCATAACTTTGTAACGGTTAGAGAGATTTTCATGTGCCATAGCCAAGCCCCCTACATCAAGGTCCAGGTCATTGCAAGAGAAAATGTTAATCTATGACTTGTATCCTTGTCCACAGTGTAGCCATTGAATTACTTAAGATATTTGAATGAAACTTGAGCCAATTTTATATTGTGTGTAGATGGTGTGTCGTATACCATAGTCATGCCCCCAGTCTCAAGGTCCTCGTCATAGCAGGAGAAAATATAGTATGTGACTTGTATCCTTCTCTGGGGTAACTTTTGAACTACTGAAGATATTTGAATGAAACTTTAGCCAGTAATATATTGTTATGAGTTTTACATACAGCAAAATGGCAAAATTGATAGAAATATTAGATTGGTGTTCACTATCGATATGAAATCTATTAAAGGAATATTTTATGCCAGGAGCTGCTTGCAGGTGATCAGTTGTATTACTAGACAAGTTTCATAAATGAAATGTGCAGTGAACAAGAATTTGAGATTTTGTTTATCACATAATACTGAATACTTGTAGCATTATTCATAGACATTGCTAAGTAATGTTGTTAGATGTTATGTAACAGTATGTCATATAATTATTAAAATGTGAAGTTATAATAATTTCATTATATGCTGCAGGTGGTTCTGGTCCCACTTCGGATGCTGGCTGGGGATGCATGCTTCGATGTGGTCAGATGATGCTTGCACATGCCTTGATTCTTAGACACTTAGGCAGATGTAAGAAGAACTGCAATGAAAACAGTATATCATATCTTGGAAAAATGGTTGGATTCATATACATTATCATTGCCAAAGCCATTTCAAATGACATAGTATTCTCTCTCTCTCTCTCTGATGAAGAGATCTTGTTTATTAAAAAATGAAGTTTTAATACATATACCATGTTATAACAGCTCACTAAATCAAGCATCTAATAGATATTTTAACAATAATTTCCAGTGCATATTATGACAAAATCTTATGTTTACATACAGTTTTAACAACTTTTTGAGAACAGAATATTTACATCTTTACAAATGGCAGATAAATATATCTCTTGAGGCAAGAGACAAACTGCCTTTTATGTACCCAGTAGTTAAGACACTGAAGAGAAAAAAACATCTATGTAAGTTTAGAAATATTTAGCTAATTATAATAAGAGCTTGGAAACCAATTTGCATGGAGAATGATATTGCCATGGCTAACATCTATTACACATTAAAAATGATACATTTATATAATTTTGTTATGGCATCCAAGGTCACCCTCTCATATTGTTGTGTCCTATTGCCCTAGCTGTACATTGCTGTATCCTATTGCCCTAGCTGTCTATTTTTGTGTCCTATTTCCCTGGCTGTCAGTTGTTGGGTCCTATTGCCCAGGCTGTCTCAGCAGATAGCAATACATAAGTGAAAATTTCTCATGGCGATGACAGCATCATCGTTTTTATTATATTTTAAGATCTTGTTTAAATCTTGTTAAGTAGGGATATCACATAGCATAATTGTCAGCTGAGGCATACCATTCCATGCAACAGCATGGTGGAACCATTTTTACTTTTATATTTCCTCTGAAAATACATTACCTGATCATAATACATTAGAAGTTTAATCACTACCTCACAAATCCAGCCTTTCCAAGCTTGTTTTTAGCATGAAAAGTGCTGAAAGTCATCTGCCCACCTAGGTGTGTCAGACAAGAGTCATCTCCCCTTGGACAGATTGACACTAAATCTTTTCCATACCAGTGCTGAAAAATTTTTTTTTTCAAATACAGTCCCAGGTCAAGTGACTATAAATAAGCCCACCAGCTCTGACTAAAATGTCACTAGCCCTGACTCCAATTTCATGTAGCCAAAAGGCCGTAGTTCTATACTGTTATTTTGACACAACATTGAAATTGCTGTACTTTAAATATGAAAAAACATAATTGAAATCATATTAAATTAACTTGTGTGTTTTATTCGTAATATTTTGCATAAGGCAATGTTTTCCTCCAGGTCCTGATATCAACCATTGCCCAATAGCTCTATCATTGTCCTCCTTATGCACTGATCCAGCAGAATTGATGTTCGTTAGCATCTGAAACATGTCTAGCTTTATACAGTTTCTCTTTTCTTTTTGTGTAATGAAGGTTTCATAACTCTTTTCATCTTCATCAATTTTGGGAAAATTTACACACAGTAATTTTCTATTATTTATGGATTTATATTTTGTATTGTGTATAATTTTTTACAATAGTGATAGATTTCTTCTTTAATTCTGTCTTTACACAGTATTTTGTCCCCTTTTACATTAAGTTTTATTAATTCCCTATTTGCTCCACTTCTCATTTCTTCTCTTTCATATATATATTTTCCTTTTCTATATAGGCAATTGAATCTCCCTGTTCTTATTTGTTTTACTTTTTTTTTTAACTTCGTCAATTCGGGCTGTAAACACAAGGCAACAGCTGAAAGGGAGAGAGCGCATGGCTGTGGCATGGTGTTCTTTGACCAATGCCAACCGCAACAGAGAATCCCATCTATCCAGGTCTAAATTGCAGGTGGCGGTTAGAGCATTCGCCATTGTGGGGTGTGCTGCCCTATTTATCACTTTGGAAATAGGCTAATGGCATCCCAAGTGAGGTCATTTTCTGCTTTTTCCACCAAGCGATAAATTGCCAGAGATGCCAGTCGAGAAGAAATAAGATCGAAATCACATTCCTAACCAATTTTGAAGTGGCATTAAATACTTGCCTGTCCACTTTATAAGAAAGTGGGTTGGACATATTAATGACATTAAGATCCATATAAATTGTGGGAACTTTTTTGTGATGATATTGGTCTGCGTCCTATACCAATTTGGTGACAAAGTGGCTGGTAGCTGACTGGCTGAGAAAAAATGTGTGCTATTGCCTGGATTGCATATCTTTTCAGAAAGGTGTCCAGAAATTCAGAGATTGTGAAAGATTGTGGGTGAAATTTTAACAACTGATGTTCGTCTGCATCTTCATCATCCATGGAAGCTCTCACTTTGTAAATTTTGTTTGCCACTGGAGGGGGAGGACATTCCATTGGAGATAGTATTCTATAGATCTCAATTGCAGCCTGGAAACTAAATTCTGTGCGCTCCATAGTGGTGTCAGAATTCTCAAGTAGGTCAGAGTTTAAGTGGTCTTCCACTTATGGAGCATCCTCCTCGTGTGTCAAAGTCAAGGGGTAGTACATATCCCATGGTAATGATGATGCTGTATCTTCACCTCATGTTATAAATGACCTGCCTGTGGGAATGACCAATAGAGGCAGTCTAGAAGAATTTTTAAACAAGACTTGAGGTTAATAGGTGTTGCTAGGCTGGAACTGATGGCTGGTTGGCTCGGTGCAGTCAGATGAATCAGTACAGAAAGTGCTGTTGGATGAATTGGTGTGGCCAGCTGGGTCTAGTGGATTGCCAGATCACTGTGCACAGATGGCATAGATAAAGCCTGGTCAGCATGCAGGTATACTGGTTGGTGTGACCCATACATTCCCTATATGACATCATCATTGATAGAGTCTGCTAGCAATGATTCATATATCTATATCTGGCTGGCTGGATGGTATGGTTGGCAGCCGGGACATTATATATTGTGATAGTGAATGTTGGCTCACCAGGTTGGCTGGCAGAGTAAAAAATAACCCCCAAATATCCTTTGTTATCATCTACATCAAGCAAATGTGGGGGGCTGGACTCTTTACATTCAGAGGGCTGCCCAAAATAGATAGAGACCAAATCATCGTCTCCACTGTTCGACATCCTAGTTGACAGCACCTTATTGATAATATTGAGGACGCATGCTTCCAAATCTCTATCATGATTGCCTGGCAAGGTCTCCGCAGGTGCAGGTGTCTTGTGCTTGGGGGGAGGAAGCTTAGCTTTTTTAGCAGGTGAATGGGGAGGCATCTCTGTTTCCCTAAAGCTGTTCTTTGAATCTGAGTCTGGGTGTAGTGTTAAGATTGGATGCTTGTTGAGATGTTCCATGAACTGTCAGTATATAATGCCATGTGGTTACCGTATTATCATAACAAAGTGGTAGAAAAGTGCAAAATATCATTAAATGCACAGTAAACTGCAAAAATGTAGTATATGCTACCTTTAATAATGTTTAGACTTACTGAACCACCAACAAAATTATGTGGATGGGTGACATCACAGATTTAATCCAATGATTCCTAGGAGGTCTCTTGACAATGCAAGCGAAAGTTAAAAACTGACAACATCCAATCACATTACAAGTAAGCCCTCCCACACATCCCTGCAAATGTGAGCATCCTGATTCCTCAAGTAAATAACTAATGACATACAGATTCCGGATTACCGCCTAGTGGGATAAGAGGAGCTAATCTATAAGAGTCGCTTCCCTTTGTCTATATCATGTGTATAGACAAAAATAACGTTTTCACATCTATAGGGTAACTGGATTCCGGAGGTAGCGGAAAATAATTCCTAACGTTAATGTGATTGGGTAAGTATTTTCAGAGAAATATCATTTACTACAAAATTGACTTTTCCCAATTTCTGTCTTTGTTTTTTTTTCCCAATCAACCATTATATCTTTGCTCACTTGTAGTTTGTTTAATATATTCCTAATTTTCTCTTGATATAATTTTTTTCTATTATAGAGTTGTGCATTTTCCATTTTCCTCTTCTCCGTCTTGGTCTCTCTTTTGTGGATAAAGTTATTTCTACTGGGAAATTATCTGAGAAGGTCTGATCTAATATATTACATTCTTTCACTTCTTTTTTTTATGTTTAGCTAATATGAAATTTATCTAGTCTACTTTCTTCATTTTTATCATAACTGTAAGTATATTTTCTTTTCTTTGGATTTAAATTTCTAAAAATATTGCTTTCATTTGTATTTTTTTTATGATTGGAACAATTACTTTTATGAGTTGTTTCTCTTTTTTTCAACATGCTGCTCGATCGAAAGTTAGAACAGAAATATAGTTGGATAACCATGGATCCTTTTTTATATCAGTCAGTAAAATAATATCCTTAAGGTTCATAATCAGTTCAAGTCATAGTATTGTGAATACGTCACATTTACAGAAAATATATAATCCATATATCAATAGAATCTGCAGCAACCAACTCTTTGAACTAAAATGGATTAAAATACAATCTAATTATCTCTGATCCTTTAGGGTGAAAAACATTATCTTGCATGCTTTTAGAAGTCACTATACCCATAGCTTAGCATAATTGTCATGCAGTCTCATATGGTGCCGCTTAATATGTTTAACCAGTGTTGCATGACACTAGTGTAAGTATGAGCAAGGGACAGCTCAGTTATTATTCATCAAAGCCAAGTGAGCACTAATATTTAAACCAGGAAATATGTTGCTTGTTCATAGGTTGTGTGCTTGCTTTGTACACAAAGTTTACACCTTTTGATACAAGTATGGTAAGTGGACGATTTCATAAGGGTAAGGGGCCTACAGGGGAATGAGTATTAGTAATTTAATAATCTTTCAACAACTTCAAAATAAAATACTGCATTTTGTTAGTGAGATCAAAGTTTTCTCAGGCAAATAGATTGTTGTTTTGACAAGCCTGACAGGCTACTTACTTATAAAATGGGAGGAGCCTGATCTGGAATTAGAGGTGCCCTGGGCATTGGGTTATCCTATTTTTTGAGCACTGCATACTTAAGTTATTACTTCCACTCTTGGTAGGAAGCATGCTTTTTTGGAGATCTTGCAAAGCCTTTTTCAGTCTTTTTTCTTACCTAAGTTGCGAAGAGTTTTTTAACACACAGAAGTGTACTCCATCAGTATTTCTGTGTATTTCTTGCACGATTCTATCTGAGATCAAGATTTAACACTTTGTTGGTCTAACTTCATCTTACAATATACATGTCAGCAACATTTTTGTTACCTGTTCTATGATCTAGAGTACATCAATTCTAATCTTAGTACTTGACCTAGTATATGAATTCTACCATATAAGGTCTGTCATGTAATTATTGTTCACATTTGTGTTTGACTTTAGTGTCCTCTGCACAATAAGTTAATGTGACACTTTTAATATTTAACTTGTATATACTATTGTTTTGTTGCTCATAATTAAAGGTGTCAACACAATGGGCAGGACAATATACACACGGGGTGCATATATTTTAAGCCAGAGGAAGATAATCATATTATATGTCTGAAGTGTATGGGGTGTGATTCAGGTTTTATATGTAACATTTGTGCACAATGGACAGGAAATGTGTAGGCAACTGTCTTGGCCAAGCAGTTTACCTTGGCTAGTGAGAAGCAAGGAAATGCACCATCAAAGATGAGGACACCATCAATATTGCTGCCACCACTACCTCAGTTAACAACTTTACTGTTGGAAACTTTGAAGGTAGAGATCACCAGTCCAAGAAAATCAAACAGGTTGTATAATTAAAGGTGTCACACACCGCTCCATTTCTGCCCTCATCATTATGATTGGAACACATCTTGGTGGTGCCTATAGGAACAATTCAAACTTGGTACACCAGACCATCTGGACTAGCAATGGGATTAGAGGTTGATCAGTTACAGTCAGTTATGGTTTTGACACTGCCTGAGCTGATGCCTGGAGGGACTGGATATAGTAATCAAATATCACAATTTACCCCATCCAGGCATCATGAAACTGGCATCAGCATGAAAGAACATGTGACCTGATAATACATCAGGACTGGATTTTACAATCAGAGGTGGCTTGATTATGGTGAAGACCAGCTCTGACAAAGCTTCTATTAATATCATGAAGGGATCAGACACAGTGATAAAATATCCAGTATCAGCCTCTTGGTGTCATGACGGATCCATGTCGGCCCAGTGCCATAACAGACCCATGTCAGCTTGCTGCATTTTCAGACCTGTCAGTTTGGTGCTATTTACAGACCCATGTTGGCCCTGTGCCATTATGGACCCATGTCAGCCAGGTACCATTAGAACCACGTCAAGTTGGTCCAGCTAAACCCATCATCACAGCTTACCACAGCATTCCCGGATGGCCTGTGCTATTCTTTGACCATTGAGCGTTTATGCAGGGTACACCCAACAGCTGCAGCACCAGCCTTGGCCTGATCACAGCCCATCATGACTTACCAATCCTTTACCAGCTACAGCGATGATATTAGTCCTGGATGCCAGATCATTGACAATTCACTAATTGGTTGTCTGGAGATTACAGTATCCCAGAATGCCCAGACTCTCAATCTTGTTCACCATCCATCTATGTAGGCTTCACCAGCTTTATCACATGATTCACAGGAGGCATCTGTGTCACCCCATTCTTATGGAATCAGGTATGGTAATTGTTTTACATAGTGTACACATACTCAGCTTCATGACAGACACCCATCCATGACAGTTCCAGCACTGGCTGTCCTGAATGCCAAAAACATGTTAGGCTCATCCAGCACTGGAATCAGTGAACCGTGCCATGTTAACCCATTACTGGGCCCATGTAAGTATAGCAGACCAGCACCAAACAATTCATTCACTGGTCTCAGCTACATTTTGACGATGTACCAGCTACAGCAACACCCCATTCTCGAACACCCGGTAGCAGCCTGGCCCTTCGGGTATCCACATAGTAAATGCCTAGACATAACTATGTCTGAAGATGGACAGATTCCACTCTTTCTTCACTGTCTCACATGGCCTGTTTCATTAGGTGCAACTTTGCAAAGTCTTATCAATTTGCTGACATACGTTGTTGCTTTGAAAGGCCATTTTAAGATCCAAGTGTCAACAATCTTATTCTTTTGCACTAGTAACATCAAGCATTTTTAATCCAGGCTACAAGGCACAGCTGGTGATCTTTCACCTTGTAGTTCCAGCTGTCAAAAGAGACAATGTGAGCCTGATACTGTCAACTTTCCTCTGTGCATATGGACTGGAAATCCAATCTCGAAATGCAACAACTACTTTGGAATATCATAGAAATATGACCCATGTTCAACCTTGTTTCCATGACTACTCTTTCAGTGATCTCCACATAGCCTGAACATTTTTGCTGAGAACCACACATGCAATCTTCATCTGCAGAAGAGATGTGTTTCTTTAGTCATGTATACTGGGCAATTGCCAAATTGCTAATTTTAGATCACAACAGGACATCAAAAAGCAGACCTTGCAGTGACCAGAGCCATGCCCTCATTTTCTTGAAGAAATCATACAAACAAGAAGGACCCTCTAAGGCATGCAAAATGGCAACATCCTTCCATTCCCTTTCTCTCAGTCTTGTCAGCTATAATGCCATGATTATGCTGTTCTGCTGACCATTGGATACATGTTGTTTCTGAAGGCCTCCAGACCATGTTGTATGCCCTACCGCATTATAAACATTACCCACCACTGCAGACATCTTGCAGCAAGACTCAACACTCTCCTTACTAAATGGAGGGATTGTTCAAACGTAAACTCATGGGGATTTTATATCAGTCTATTCTTGGTGCCAAAAGCCAACAGCAAGCTTGAGCTGGTCGTAGATCTCTCATTTGGGCACCATGGTTGGAATGGAGAGACTGTGACCTGTTCTCAGTGCTGTTCAGGAGGGAGATTTTGCATATAAGGATTAGGTATACCGATTCGGGATACTCACTTTTGGTCTACATGTCAGTCACTGGATCTTCATGAGAATTATGGACAGGGTAATGTTGCACTTCAGAACCACCTCCATGTATTTGATTTCCAGTTACCAGGATGACATTCTGACAAGTCACCAGCTGGTTTGTATTCCAGATTGGGACATAAAATCCCTTGTTTCACTTCAGCTTTGCCATGGATTCCTCGTTAACAAGGATAAATCTGTTATCGTCCCTGCTCAACACTTTATCCTCATGAGTATAGAGTTCCAAACACAGGTGAAGAACGGGCATTGAATCCATTAGTGTCTTCTCTTCTCTCAAAGAAACACATCTCAGCCTGGAAATTTCTTCACCTATTGGATCTCCTCAATGCAATAGTAAATCTCATCACCTTGGCCCACCTGTTTATGAGATCATTGCAAATTATTCTTTTGTCCCATTGGTGACTGAAGCTTTGTCCACTGCATCCAGAGGATCCCAGTTTCGGGATACTTGAGGTGCCATCTAAGCAAATGCAAGAACTTCCAGGACTGATAAAATCCCATAAACCAACATCCTGGAATATTCAATTTCGAAGTCGGTCAAGTAAAATTTTCCAAGCACTAGTCAGGGACCGGTGCTTTTTTCTTATTTTAAAATAAAACATACATTATTCACTTTATCTACCTATATCTGGCCATGCATGCCCTCTGGGCATTCTAAATGCTTGAATCTATCTCTCTTCATTTATTCATTCACATTCTGTGATACTACAGTAAGCGGTCATTGATAACTGTCACATGTGCACGAGTTTTGTTACTTCTTGACTACATAATGGGCTAAGCAACCAAATTATCAGACAATCAAAAAAGTTCAAGCAAAACAAATTTGACATGACTAATGAGCATTGTTTTAAATGACCTTATTATATTGTTTTTACTCAACCCAGATACTCACAAGCGGATTACTCTTTGATTTCAATCCACTTAGTGCAATGAAATTATTAAAAGGCACTTTAGTGACATAAATGTCTGTTTTCTTTATGAACTGATTAAATGACAGTAATGAGTCTTTAACTGTTTTAATGGATTATACAGGGGATCAGCTTTAATGTACAAAATTGTTTGAAGCGAAACAGTTATGCTAATTAAGGAACTGTCTGTGTTTATATTTAAATGACAAAATGTTTGAAGCAAAACAGTTATGCTAATTAAGGAGCTGTCTGTGTTTATATTTAGATGACAAAATGTATGTTATGATCACTTTAGTAGAAGTAGTTTGTCAAATGAAGTGATCTTTTCTATTTGGATAAAGTGAGTTTACGATAGTATTTTTGCAAGGAAGGTCATAAGGAAGATTCAGAGAAGGAAAATTCACACGAAAGTGAAGGGATAAAATGTAAGGCTGCCACTGAGTCTGAGGTAACTGTTTATCCAAACTGAAATAAGCAAGAATCTGTGGAGGCAACTGATGTCAAATATAACACAAATAAGAGACAATGAAATTTTCAGCCACATTGGGTTGATAATTATCCATGGCTTGAATTTATTCAAAATTAAAAATGTTTCACAGTTATTGCAAACAATATCCCAAACTGGCATCAGTTGGAAATTCAACCAGTGTATTAGTCAATGGAACTGACAAATTCAGGATTTAATCAATCCTGTCTCATGACAGTTTAGGATCTCATAAAGCTTGTGCAGCACAATATATGCATAACATTCGCCTGCATGTGCAGAAAATCCCTGAAGTTAGAGTTGCTGACACTTCACTAGAAAAGGTCATTTTAAAACTAAATGAGATTGAAATGAAAGAAAACGAAAATGAGAGCTCTCTTTAACACAGCCTACACCCTAGTGCAATATGGGAAGACATTTTCTGATATGAAAATGCTGTGTGCACTCCAGGTGAAGAATGGTGTCAAACTTGGTGCTGATTATAAGAACAGACTCAGGGCAAGAGACTTTGTTCTGTCAATTGATCAAGTCTTTATGCTACAGTGTCAAAGCTAGAATTAGCATATATAAGATTATAAGATACCTTCATGATTAAAAAAAAACAATTAAGCCCTTGGAAATGATAAATATGATGTACATTATTTCTTTTGTGTTTTATATGGATTAAAATGCATACATCTCGTCAAATCTAGCCAAGAGATTGAAATTTTGGGACAAGTGAAAATGTAGTTAGGTCAAGTTAATTTGTCCAGGACAAGTGGTTAAAACAAAATTTGATCAGCCCAGACCTTATATGGTATATGGTGGGTATTCCCTTGCAGATTCAACCTCTGAGAATTACTATCTGCACAGATGACTGCATAGTGAGCTGTGTACCTGCCTCCAAACCTACATTTCAGGAAGTAAGCAGGGTGTGGTCCCTTCAGGAGCATTCATTCCATACCAGTTTCCTGGACATGAAAGCCATAGTGAATGCATTTGAATCATTGCAGGAGACTCTGTATAGAAAGGGCATATTCATTCTATCCGACAACTCCACTGTGATAAATTACATTAAAAGGCAAGGGGGGGGGTGGAGATTCTGCCTTCTGGTTTTTGGCCTCTTTTTTGGTGGTGTCATAATCAGCAAACCCGCCTCCAAGTCCACCACACCCCCAACAGACTAGATATCTTAACAGACTCAATGTTCTGGCAGAATCAGCTAATTCAAATGGAATGGTCTCTTCACTCCCCAGTATTCAGAGAGATCTGCACCTGCTGGGGTCAATGACTTGCGGATTTGTTTGCGTCAAGATGGATTGCAAAGCTAACACCATTTGTCGAGTTCCAGATCTAAAAGCCTGGGCAGCCAATGTGCAGGAACTGGAATGGTCTAAATGCCTACATATTCCCTTTAATCCTTGTGACCCCAAAAGTTGTGCAGAAATCAAAGGAATCAGAGTGCTGTCTGCTCCAGATTGCTCCCCTCAAGTGGGAAAAATAATGATTAAATGATCTGTTGAACTTAGCAGCAGAAATTCCCAAATTCTAATTAAAATCTTGGTCTTTTCCTAATCTGTTGAAAACTGCCATGAATGCAGGTATTTTATCTTAACCCAAAATTGTTCAGCCTGCACACCTGGCTCATGTCAAGCAAGTCTTGAGCAAACAATTCTGAGAACAAGTGGTGGATAGAACTGCTCAGGTAAGAAAATCCAACACTTTGAAAGCATACGAAGGGAAGTGGATGGTTTTATTCCCCAGGTGGTGTGAGTGGAAAGATATCACTCCATTACAAGCATCAATACTACAAATAGCTTTCTCCTTTGGCTCTTGGAAGACCAGAAGTTAGCCCCAATCACAGAAAAATACTACCATTCCTTATCAGATACATTTCATCATCATGGAAGGGAGGATATAGGCCAGAACAAAGACCTCTTCAACCTTCTGGCAAACTTTGCTCTCTCTTGGCCCTATGTTGAAAATGGAATCGTTGTGGATTCTGACTGGGCTGAATAAGGCACCTTATGAACCAATGCCTAGATTCTCATTGACTCACCCCTCACATAAAACCTGCTTCCTTGTCATTCTAGCTACAGCTGGCAGAATCAGTGAGATACATGCTTTGTTAATTAATCCAAACTGTTTGCAGTTTCATCACGATGGTTTGATTTCACTTAATGATGGTTCTTGCTTTCACTTAATGATGGTTCTTGCTTTCACTTAATGATGGTTCTTGCTTTCACTTAATGATGGTTCTTGCTTTCACTTAATGATGGTTCTTGCTTTCATTGTTAAGAACAAGTTCCTGCTCATGGGGAGTCAGTCGTATGATGTGAAACCTCTTTCCTTGCTGGATATTTTGCCTCAGAGGCATCTACCTCATAATAGTTTTGATGTGATACCTTAAATCAACCAAGCTGCTTGACATTTGATGTGGTACCTTAAATCAACCAAGCTGCTTCACGTGCATTAGGGGCTTAGAAATTGGGCTTTCTCCTGTTCTACAGAGTACTCCAACTCTTACCTACTCTTTATATGTATTTTGATCAGTTAATGTATTTGAAGAAGAAACCAATTTCTGAAGCAAAATATGTTGTGTAATTAATACTTAACTGATCATAATATGGGCACAACCGTCCCAGCAGTTAAATATCAAACCTGACAGAGCACAGAGATTTGCTATAGTAGTAACTGAAGTATGGACAGGAATTAGCACCATTTCCTCTGTCCAGAGGGAAATCACTCTTGTCTGACTCCCTCCTAGGTGGACAGATGACTTTCAGCAATTTGTTGTTAAAAACAATCTTGTGAGGGCTGGATTTGCATGGTAGTGGTCATAATCCTAATGTGTTAGGATCAGGCAAGTACCACATATTATTGAAGAAACATTTTAATTCACAAATTGGTTTCTAGTGGCAGTCACAATGATGTCAGAAATGTCAACATTAGGGTTCTGTGTGTAAGGATGATTGCTTGTGAACTTTTGGAATATTGATATTTCTTGAATTTATTAATATTTCTACATCGCTTAAGATCCAAGCAATCCAAAATCACTTTAAAATGTATAGGTTGGTATGCATTTTATTGTGCTATTTTTAGTATCTATCCCGAAGTAGTGAATAATACTTGAATTGTATTTAAATAAATATTGATCAATTTTGTACAGGGTGAAGATCATTGACTCCTCTCTTTATCAGATATATAAAGAAACCTGTATGTTGGTGAATGAATTTTTCATTGTGACACATTTCTTGAGATCACATTAGTTTTCTGCAACAGAAAGCCTGTACGACAAATTTTCGGCAGGTTGTAAATTGAAAAAAGGTTTTCCAAGGTCTTGTATATTCTTTGTTGACTTTATTATTTCCTTTCATGTGATTTTTATTTGTGATTATTAAAATTGTATATGTATTTTACTTTTTCATGATATAAGAAGAGACAGAAGTCACAACCACATCATTATATATCCAGTCTCTCACTATCATTGAGCTTTGATACTTTTGTGTGACAACTGATGTCATATCAGCGATGCAGTAATTTAATGATTATGTCATTTCAAACTGCATGGTAATCATTGTGTTTACAAAAGCAGACATTCTTAAGTTTTGTGTAACAGGTTTTTGCTAATCAAGAACAGGAAGTGTACATGACAGAACATAAATGTATGTGAGGCATCACATTTTGTGAAACCCTTGTCATGTTTTAATTTGTCCTTTTGTTGTTTGTTGTCTTTTCACAGCATGGAGATGGTATGAAGGTGTATCAGATGAGAAATACAAAAGAATTCTGAAGATGTTTCAAGATAAGAAGAGTTCCTATTATTCTATTCAGCAGATAGGTGAGAAAGTATTCTAGCAAAACTTATTACTTACATTGTTTAAGGTCGCATTTTTATATGGCTTTAAATTTAGTGTAGGGGATGTATGACATCTGATTTAGAAAAGCTTTGTAAAATGCACAAAAACTTGCTCAGTCTGGAAGATACAAAAATAAAAACAATTGCTGACAGGTTACAAATTTGGTGAACTCTTCACCATTTCAGCAAAAGGTGTTTCAGTAAAAATGTGTTTACAAGGTGAACATTGTTGAAGTGTTTTGTTAAAGAAGTCTTGTGCAATATTGCAGTCCTGTGATGTGTTTTTGACAACTTCCATATGATGGAGAATAGGTTTTCAGAAGAGCAATAGTAGTTTTTGTTTTCTCGATTTGACCTAAAGTTTTATTATACATTTTTTTTAAATTGACCTGTCCATGTATTCTTTCTTTCTTTCCTTCAGTGGGGTGGGGTGTCTTTTATAACCATTGCCCCATCACTCAGTTTGATAGCATGTCACCCAACAAATAATGTTTGTTTACATTGTCTAGATTGCTGTTAAATTTACTCCTTCATCAACTGAGGGAAGATTTTAGTGGGAAGGTGAAGGGTTGCATATTGGTGTTAACAGTATAGTAATAACAGTTGGTGCCAGTTAATACTGTGCACAATCTGTTGCAGTAATTATGAGATTGGTTGATGTCTAAATAAACCATGTTTGCAAGTAATGTTCTTTTGACTAATTTTGTAAAAAAACAAACAAATTAAGTTAAATTAGCAAGCTCTGATTATCCATAATTATATTAGTCAAATAGCTTCCCAAGAAAATATGCCAACTTGATGGTTTATGACATACAGTTTTAGATAATGACTTTTAATCTTTTGATCATAAATAAGTGTATTTCCCCTTAACAAGAGGACAGTGCATCTTTTAATGTTATCCAGCTTCCATGGGGGTGTCTGAAGGAAAGGCAGTTGGACAGTGGTTTGGTCCGAACACTATAGCTCAAGTTCTTAAGTAAGTATATGTCACTCATTGCTTTAGGACATTTTTCAAGTGTTTCAGCCTGCTATATGTCTTGGAATAAAACAAGATTTCTGTGCAATATTTTAATAAAGAAAATTTTGATTTAGACTAACAGTAATTTACAAATTTAAAAAATAATTTTAAGCTATTTTTCTGGACAAAAATACATATGCAGTGAATGTTGCTATTATTCAGAAAAATTTACATGTACTGCAAATATTGGACCTAGCTATTACAAAACCGGTATATTATTTTGTTACAGTAATTATAGAAGTTATTTTTATTTGTTTTTGGCTTGTATCACACCATTACACATCCCTTTATAGCTCACTTTGTGACATGAAATAATCAGTTTATTAGTTTTAATTCTTTTTTAATAATTTATCCATGTGGAATAAACTTTTAACAACATGAGGATATTATAGGTGTTATCAAAGAATATTTGAGAATACAAGATTTAAAAGCTTCATATATTATCTTACATAGACCAATGCTGTCATTTCTACTATGTTTACTCCCTCAGCAAAGAAAGGTTGTCAAAGTAAACATCGATTTTTATCACAAAACCATTTATGTTCCAAAGGCACAAGATAAATGGAAATGTGATGTTAACTTAGATGAGTGTTTTGACTTGAAAAAGAAGTATTTATTGGTATATAAGCATACAAAAGATACTTATCTTAAATGATTTCAATTTAAAATTTTCCATAGAATTCTACCTATAAATGTTCTTTTACATAAAATGAGAACAGGACAAGACAAGTTATATTCTTTTTGTAGAGAAACAGAGGATCACTTTTTCATTTATTATATGATTGTGCTATAGTTAAAATGTTATGGATACAATCTGTTCAAGTGGCTGAAAGATAAATGCATACACCTTGTACATTTTAACTTCACAGCAGTAGATACAATATTAGGAATAAATAAACAAAACAAGTATAATGAAATTTTAAATTTACTACCTATTTAAATTACATATTCACAATCAAGTACCAGACTTGGAAACATTCAAGAAAGAAGTATATCAGTACAAATTAGAAAAGTATATAGCCAACAAAAGCCCGTGATTGGGAGAAATTCAGTCGTAAATGGGAAGCTTATGAATGTATAATTGATGTATCATTTATGTTATGAGTTATTGCAAGCTTTAATGTGTAAAACATAATGCATGTATTATCAGATAAGATATATGAGGGAATATCTTCAGTTTCAGCCAGTATCTCACAATGACTAATGTACTTTACAAGAACAAGGGAATAAATGTCAGTTGCATCTATTGAATGTATAACATGAATATTCTCTCTCTCCCATAAAAATTTCCTTCCTGTACTATTATGTTGGTTGGTTGGGGGGTGGGTTTTTTTTTTTAAATGACTAGAAATTAATATTAATAATCCAAAAATACATTTAATTTATTGTTTAAATATGTTGATTTGCCATCAAATACAAATACTGTTAGTAAAAATTAAAAAAATTTTTTAAATGATTTCTTATTAACAACTTAACAGAATTAAACCAGATTTTATAAAAAAAAAATCAAACTGGGATGGAAGTTTATTAACATTTTTAAAAATCAATCAAATCTGCCATCAAATATGATCTTTCTTGCTATAATTAAAAAAAAACAAAAAACAGGTTATTTGACTGAATTTGAAAGTGTTTAGGCATGGAGTCCTTCATGTTTGTACAAATGATACCAATCTGCCAGCAAATATGACTACTGTTACAAAACAATAGAAAAATCTTTAAAAGTCAGCAAGCATCACAATAACCAATATATTTTGGCCCACTTCTTTTTCATTTGACTTTGATGTAGATATCTTGTTATATAAATTACTCTAGCTTGTCGTCCAATTATGAACATTGTGACACTTACAAATATTTCTTTAATTGTGTTTCTGTTTAAACATTCATATTTGAAAAGAAGAAATAGTGTTAGTAAATGAAATATGAAAGACAATATGTCTGTTTTGTTCCAATCTGGCTTACCACACTCATTGCCAGGGTATATAAATATATCTTGGTCTGATAACCTAAATGACATTCCTATGCCTGAAGAAACTCATTTATGATACCACCATTTACTGGTTTATGTTCAGTTGAATACACAATAACACTCAATTCAATTACTCAGTTCTGCAGGAAAACCTATTACCTGCAATTTCAAAAACAAAACCACACACACACACACACACACACACACAACTATATACCAAACATAAAGGAAAGTGCTTGTCCCAGGATCCCATTTTCTCTGTTAGGATACATGATTATATGATAAAAATTCAAATAGAATGACACCAATATAATCAAACAGGTAAGAGTTATAATTGATTCCAAGCAGAACTCTAACCCATGCCACTAGTAATGGCACTATTGCCTAGCTCACACATACCAGTGCCTATAACTTGGCCATGATCTTATGCAATTATTCCTAAAATAGGTTGGAACAAGGTCAGAAGGTAAGGATTTGAGGAGCTTGAGAAATAACCCACTGAGCAAGTGGAATTCAACACACAGCTATATGCACAAACCCACTGAATTTTTATTTAGAAATGCAAGGTACATACATGGAATAATAATTATAAATTCACACCTATACACCTATATACCAAACAAAAAGGAAAGCACTTATCACTGGATTCTAGATTGTATGCTAGCATATGTGTATATATATATATATTACAGGGGTTAAACTAACAGCTTAAGACAAAATGTGCAGGTTAACTTGATTCATATTACATATTTCCTTCAAGAACAGTTACTTGTATTAAAATTTTGGGATCACATTCAGAATATAGGCTGAAAATATGAATTAAGCATACAAGAGAAAATGCACTGTAAATTTACAGCTCTTACAGTATGCAAGATGGAGAAGTCCAAATTTCCACCTATGTATTGATGCTATCCCCAGTTTCTTTTTGTTAGTGCTGACTTTGGTCCCATCTTTGTATTTTTACAAGATAATACAGATCGATCTCACCAGACGGGGAAGATCAAAATTGATGCATTGGGTGAGTGGTCATAGGTCAAGGTTGCAGGTTGGAATTCGATGTTAATTTGATGGCTTTAAATTTTGAACTTTTATTCACCTAGTAACGAATTACTCTGTCATAATTTCCATAATGTCAATATGATGCAATACTGATCCCAGTTTACATCATAAGAATCATGAAATTACCTTACTATAAGTTGTATTTATCACAGCAAATAAAGACTGATACTGTATACTTACTCTTTAGATAGTACTGTTTAGTGAAAGTCAAGATGAGATACATTTTAAGCACATTTTTCACTCACAATGAATATAATTATGTTACATTTTTGTATTTTTTTAACAGGAAGTTGGTTGTTTATGATGATTGGAGTTCATTGGTCATTCATGTTGCAATGGATAATACTGTGATAGAAGAAGATATAAGTAAGTATACTGTGTCTGGTTGATATATCTTGGTAAATCTAGAGTCATTAGAACATCTTACTCGTACACTAGACCAATAACATGTCTTATCATACACCAGACCAGTGGCATGTCTTATCATACACCAGACCAACAACATGTCATATCATACACCAGATCAGTGACATGTCTTATCATACACCAGACCAATAACATGTCTTATCATACACAAGACCAGTGACGTGTTGATACACCAAACCAATAACATGTCTTATCATACACCAGACCAATAATGTGTTGATACACCAAACCAATAACATGTCTTATCATTCACCAGACCAATAACATATCTTATCATACACCAGACCAGTGACATGTCATATCATACACCAGACCAATAACATGTCTTATCATACACCATACCAGTGACATGTCTTGTACACCAGATTAATGACATGTCAGTCTCCTGGAGATGGATATTAGAATGAACATGATAATATGATTCAATACAATATAGCCTGTCTATTGCAGATATTCTTTAAATCAGGAAATATGTTTGGAATAGACATCTTGTTGGAGGGGAAAGATCATTTTATTTTCAATTTAGGCTATGCTCAAATAAATAAATACTTTGATACAACATCCTTGATATTGATTACCTATTTATAAAATATGACTGATAATATGCCTGATGTATGTTTTTTGAAGCTATGTTCATTGCATACATGAAAAAAAAACAGTTATAAAGTTTGAGCACAGTAAAATTGGTAATAGTGATACCCCTCAAAACTGAAAATCCTTGGAACCCCCCATAAAATTTGGTTTTGAGATGTTTTCAGTTTACTGAGGTTTTCGCAAATGTGAAAAAATGTCTTTTCTAAGCACTTATGTGACCAGACTATATATTATAGCGCCTAAGATTGGAATGGTTTTGATCTTAGTTTAGCTAAATCATTGACACACAAGATCATTCAGTTTCTCAGATTTGCAGGTATTACTGAAACGATGTTTCTTTGCATCACTGTGGTTTTCAAATTAATTCTTGTAGAATTCCATTTTCTATTGAATATCTGAAAGAGTAGATGTTCTTATGCTGAATTTTTCCTCTTGTTTAATCATTGTAGGTTTTGTAACAGATTCATACTAATTGATCAGAATAATTGTATCTGTAAGAATAGTTCAATTCTACAATGCTTAGCTGGTTGTTCAGGCATCTTAACATGTGAGTGAAGACCAATAACAGTCATGGCTTCTTAAATACACATAATTATGTCATGATTTTTCTCCATTGAAAATCAGTTGAGTGAAGCTGGCTTTTAGAATACTGTTTTGTCGATCTCTGTTGGCAGAGCATCAGAATCAGAGCCACATGCCTGGTTAATAAAGCTCTGATATTTAATTAAATTCTATTGATCATGTATACAAATGAATAGCATAAATCACAGTTAGATAATAAGTAGATAAACATAATTTCTCTCAACTGGCTTACTTAAAAGCATTTAGTTATGAATAATTCACCTTAAAAGCTGGCTCTTTTTGATGTTGCAAAGACTTAAGATTAGCCAATTGTCAGCTCTAATCTGTGTCAATGTGTGTGTCAAGTATTGTTTTAACGTTGAACCCTTGGGACATTTTTTCTGGGTCTTTGTCTCACAGATAAGCCTACTACAATACTTGTGAAATGTTTTACAGTACTTGTGAACTGTACTTTATCTGTTCCAGTGTGTGTCAGGAATTTAGCAGCTAAAATAAATTTCAAAGTTCCAGTTTTCATGGGAGGCTTTGTGTGCATAAAATTGAAATTTGTTAGAGTATTCAGAGTAGAGGGGTTTTAGTTTACTGGTGAAAAAATGATAATATTAAAGAAGGAACAATTCGGGACTAAATAAAAGTTTCAGACTTGAGGGGATTCCAGTATCCTGAGGTTTTGGTTTTGAGTTTCACTGTATCATCATGGGCATTAACTGTTGCCTGGCCTGTTTACAAAATTAAGTATTCTGCATCTTGAGTTTCTTTTTTATAGGATGTTTATGTAAACCTGCAGAGTACCAAGATAGGTTGGATATGAAAGAAATTCATGGAATAAAAAAGCGAGTGTCAAATTCTCCAGGGGCACAGCTTATAGACTGCAATAGTGATAGTGCATCTTCAAATGTGAACTCTGGTAAATCAGAAAACAAAAAGGAAGTAGACGCTACAAAATGGAAACCCTTGTTACTTGTGATTCCACTCAGACTAGGATTGACAGAGACTAATGCAGTATATGTAGACAGTTTGAAGGTAAGTGTTAAGTGTTCTATTGTAGTATCCTTATCAATACTTAATTTTGTTCATTTAAGGTGATTTAGGGGAGATAACTCAAACCATTTCTTGCATCTTTTGTTCCATGATACTTGGGAATTAATAAATAAAGTACATTGCATAAAATATATTGGATTTTTTTTATCTTTAGATTGAATTTGCATATTATTATTGGGAGGAAAACTATGTAAATGTGTACTTCACAAGTACGGTTTATTTTCATCACATACGCTACTCACTTTGTAATGAAAAATCTTTTTTTTAAACAGCACAATTTCTTCTCTGTCCATATTGAGCCTTCAAGTTGCTACCTTTCTCCAATGTGAATTTTAAGTTGTTGGTTTTTCAAATTATATTGAGAAGTTTGCTACGTATGTGCTGAGAGCATTTTGCTCAGTTCATGTTTTGCATAAATACATCTTGAATTTTTGTATTTCTTTCTAGTGTTGTTTGAGTTTTGGTCAGAGTGTAGGTCTTATTGGAGGAAAACCAAACCATGCACACTGGTTTATAGGCTTTGTTGGTAAGTATATTTATGTTAACTATGTCAAAATATTCTCTCTGAACTTGAGTGGAGGGGGTGATGGCAGATTTTCACAGTTAAATTTAGTATAATTTTATCAAAGCTTAGTAAATTTATGTCACTCATAGAAATCAGTATAATTACTGGTATCTGCAAAAAAAATTTATGATTCATCATTGTAAATATTAATGAAGGTTGTTCATAGGCTATGTGTTGGAATAACATACTTTAGTAATTTTTTACAATGATATGTGATTTTGATACTAAAAATTTTGCCGATGTATTTATTAAAAGGATTTCTTTGTAATGTTGAATAATATATCTATTGATTATTTTTTTTCTTCATTTTTCCTTTTATAATAATAATAATATTAATAATAATAATAATAATTATTATTATTATTATTATTAAAGACAAATTTTTTTTGAAGCTTTGATCAGTGGTTCTTTTCATAACTAGTCTGAAGTTAGAAAAAATTCACAAATGATTTGAGTTACAGTCAGACAAAAGAAGACTCTGTACCTGAGATTATACATGCTTCATCTAAGGGTTTTATCTTTGGTTACATATATGACAGTGTTAACCTTGGTTATATCTATGGCATAAGGGTGTTATCTTTGGTTACATCTGTGACATAAGGGTGTTATCTTTGGTTACATCTGTGACATAAGGGTGTTATCCTTGGTTACATCTATGACATAGTGGTATTATCCTTGGTTACATCTAAGACATAAGGGTGTTATCCTTGGTTACATCTATGACATAAGGGTATTACCCTTGGTTACATATATGACTTAAGGGTGTTATCTTTGGTTACATTTCTTATTCCACCCTCGGGTATTTTATATATATATATATATATAAACCTGTTTTGACCTCTTGTTGAAACTCATATTTATACAGTACTACTTAGCACAGTTTGTACACAATTGTTTCCCAAACCTTTATTTATTTTTTGCAATTGCTTGATTATTTTTCAGGTGATGAGTTGATTTACCTGGACCCCCACATGACTCAGAATGCTGTAGATATAGATGAATCAGGCAGTACAGATATTAGCTTCCACTGTTACCATTCTAGCAGGATGAAGATTTTAGAACTTGATCCTTCAGTAGCTTTGGTAATTGCTGCAATAATGTACTATATGTAGATTTGGGGAGAGGGGGTCTGATTTGACATTATGGCATGAACAATGATGGTTATTTCAAAGGTACATGCCCATTGCAGTTTGCAGAATTGGCATTAGTTTATTTCTGTCTCATTTGTTTGAGCATTGGCAAGACATAGGCATCGCCAACACTTAGATTGACAGTGGTATTGGTGGTGTTAATAATATCAAAGGTTGCTGTTCAAGTTGTTATGTATGGATATAAGCCAAACCTTGGAAAAGATCAGTATCACACTTGGACAGTAGTATCAAGAAGCTCTGCCCTTTCATATCTATGCATGCCTAATCTCTCCATGACAATCAGGCAAGGCCAGGATTATATGAAAATCTTAGTTTACCCTTACAACACTGCAGTCCAGGAACAATAACTCCTGCTCAACACTGCAGACTAGTATTCCGGTTTTATTTTCATGTTACATTTTGACAATGTATTCTCTGATTGGACAGTTTTGGGGATATATCATTAGTAAATACTTATGTTGTAGTATGATTCATTTGGATGCTGAGGTAGGTTATTAACAAGTAAGGGGGTTTTCCTGTCTATAAATGTAAATCTTTAAGGTCACCAGAAGTGCATCCAAATTGGCAGACTCATCTGAGGATGAGTTTCAATTGTCTGGGTATGAAATAAATGAAAATATTGAAAAGTTTTGCCCTGTGAACATAAATCAAGAAAAGAGGAACATCTAGAACTGGGATGGAGAGATATTGTTGGCGATAGCGACAAAAATGAGGAATTTGCAGTCTTTGAACTTGCTGATGTGTATGGGTCACCTGGATTTTGCCCTGTGATATAAACTCAGTCTGATCATAATATTCACCAATTTTCTGAATGTGTAGGCCCAGCTAGAGTATCTGATGGGTCTGGAACACTTGAATATTTTCAGTTATTTTATAGTGATTGTGTGTTTTCGGAGAAAAGCAAATTTTACCAATATGAATGTATGTCTGAAGCGAGAGATTTACTCAAATAAATACAAAGGTGTTTGGACTGATGCCAAATTAGCTGAAATAAAGGCTTTTTATTGCCTTTTGATATTGATTATTTATGGAGGTTATGAAATTTGACATGAACTGAATTTAATCGCAGAACTTCCTTCTATGATTACAAAACAAAAGTATACTTCTGGCAGCAACTTTCACATCTGTACAGGTGTGCATGTACAGGTAAATTATGTGCTCACCAAGAACTGTCTTGGATTTTGTGAAAATAGTTGGCTGCAAACAAAGTCAAAACATGTTTGAATTCATATTTATTTCCATTACAGGAATAGCCAAAGATGTGTATTTCAGCTATTAGTACCAGATGAAATATGGTTTACACACCTGTGCCTATCCCCAAAATGTGAGATGACATTAAATTTATTCAGGCCAGGATTTGTAAGAACACCACAGTAGACTAAAAACTAGTTTTATTTCATGTTTTAGAAACAATACTCTGAAACTTAACATTATCTTACCTTTTTGATTTATCTGTGTAATCAACTGTGTGGGACTAAACTTGTTTATGAGCATATTATCAGAGACCTGAATTTGTTTATTTTACAGTGGTAACAAATATATATTCCTATCATGAGAAATGAAATTTTTACAAGTCATTGAAAATATGTTGCCTATATTTACTAAACATCTTGAAAGTTATTTAGTGTTGAATAGTAGTCTTTCCCTTGTTGATATTTTAGTGTTCAGTTTTCATTTATATTTTTTCTGTATGGTCATAAGCCCCAAACCCTGAAAGGGAAAGATATCATACTTGGACTGTAAAATTAGGAAGATCGCCATAGGATCTTTGATCTCAGATGATGGAAGGCGCCAGGATGAAATAAAAACAAGAATTGGAATGACCAAAGATGCAGTCAACAAGAGGAAAGAATTGCTAACACAACAAATGAGCAAAGACCTAAATAAAAAGATTGTCAAAACCATTGTATGGAGTGTAGTGTTCGATGGCTCAGAAATGTGGACTCTGAGAAAGGAAGGAAAAAAAAGGCTAGAAGCATTTGAGATGTGGATATGGAGGCGCATGGAGAAAGTTAGTTGGAGTGATCAAAAGACAAATGAAGAGGTCCTAAGATTGGCCGATGAAAAGAGAACTTTATTGAATGTTATACTCAAGAGGAAGAAGAAGTGGATCGGACACATTTTAAGAGGTGAAAGCCTGTTAAGAGAAGTCATAGAAGGCAGAATGGAAGGAAGGCGACCAAGAGGAAAGCCTAGAATCATGCCACTGGACGATCTCATGGAGAATAACTCATACACAAACATGAAACATAGAGCCACGCTAAGCGGAGTGTGGAGAAGGTGGATGCCTTGAGCCTGCCTTAGGGCAGAAAACCAAATGATGGAACTTGTCTACAGATATGACTGATATATGGATCTGTTAACAGATATGATCAATGTGTGGAATTTTCAACAAATATGACTGATATATGGATCTATCAACAGATATGATCAATGTATGGAATTTATCAACAGATATGATCATTGTATGTTTTCATTTTTACATTTGTACATACCTCAACAGTTTTCTTTTGCTGTTTTTGTTGGTTTTAACAGCACTTTTCACACATTGTTGGCTATATCATGCCGAGGAAATGGGAGCTAAGTGCCTTTCCCAATGACACACTGAGGCAGCTCCACCATACCTCTACAGCTGAAGATTGCTTCCATAAAGTGGACAGCTTTCAGACAAGACTCATCTGTATTCTGATGATACAGAGAGAATTTGGGCTCTAAGTACCATAGTCATGGTCACATCTATGTTCAGAGCACTAGGTAAAATGGATTCCACACTGCAGGTACTTGGTGCACACAGCAGTGAGTGAACATAAATCAGTATTTCTAAATCACCAAAGTTAAAGAATAATACACCCCTGGGTAACTCTGTATGGAACAATGAAACCCATCTGCATTTTCTTTCATATACAATGCACAGGTATTTTAGATAAAATCATGGAATTTGAGCAAAAAATACAAACTGAAACTTGCTATTTATATTACCAGGACATAATGGTAACCAGAAAATCAGCAAATCACACTGCTCAAGTGATCGGTCCCTACATTTTCTGAGCCTCTGATTGCCTCGATCCAGAAGTGATATGGCTGAAAAGTCAATGCCCAACACAGGAATCTTGAATTGGGCAATTTTGCTTTGTTTAAATACATCAATGTTAGTGGTCAGTTTCAAGTACAAATTCCCTTCTAAAAAGATATGTGTGAAATTTTCCTATTCCCCACACCACTGACAAACCATCCTTTATGATCTTGAAGTAGTCTGGCTCCTGAGTCAGCAATTTCCTACTTGCATAAGCAATAGGTAACTTTTCCCCCTATCGCTTCTGTAGCAGAACTGCTTATACTCCTATGTTGGAGGCATCTGTTCTTAATACGAATGATTATATTTAACTCCGGTAACTTTAAGATTGGTGAACTGATCAACTTTCCCTTCAGAGAATTAAAAGTTCTTTCCAGGAATGAACCCCATGAAACTTGATTGGGTTGCCCTTTTTTAGTCAAGTCTGTCAATGGACTAGTTATAGCAGTGAAATTCGGAACAAATTTTCTTTAAACAGGATTCTCGCACTACCAGGAAATTGGAGAAAAAGTAAGGAGAAAGATAAGGTTTGTGCTCAACGGGGAAAAGACCTTTAATTTTGCAAGTATTGATCAAAGTTGGGGGAAAAACGGGGAATTTTCAGCTGCCACTTGACTGCAGAAAAAATGAGTAATTGAGTTGTAATTGAACTGATCACGAGTTAAATTTATTGAGTTCTTCTCTAAATAGTTATTGGTTGTGGAGTTCTTCAGCTAGTTTTTAGCTGGTTTTCATAACGCCACCTTTGGGGAAAACCCCCTATTAGAAACTACAGGCATTAAGGTAAATGACCATTACATCACATCACATGATTGCTATTTAAGATATAGTCGTAATCTGCTATTTAAGGTAACTGGGTTGGATTCTCCACTCTACAAAATGGAGGCAGCAGATTTCATTCAGCACTTTCTTGAGTTTAGATGATTAGAATTATGACTGAAGGCGTCAACAAGTCAGATATAGGCTCCGATCTCAATGTAGGTAACACTGATTTTTTATAATTTATCAAATTAAGATGATTTAGGGATACAAACATAGACAATGAACTGGTAGATTTGGAGGCTGAGAAAGGTTAGCTACAGGTTGGTCACATAGCTTCACTGACTTGACAGTGAATGAGTTCTCTCAAGATTTTAAAGCATATAAAAAATTCTTCTGTGAAAAATAATTATACAACTATTAAGATCAGATTTTACTCTTAAACCTATGTACAGATAACAAGAATATATAAATAGGGTGTAATGGTTAACATTTATGTTGAGCTAAACTGCTATAAATTTTACAGGCATGCCTATTCACATAGAGTCATTTATGTAATGTATTCAATTTATTGCACACTGAACTGTGTGGCTTTGGCACATGTATATTGACAGTCTGCACAGTAACGGACACTGTGAGGTAAAGGGTTAAAAGGAAGAAATGGTCTTATTTTGAATTCCTGTAAATTCTTTCCTCCCAGTAGACTGTCAGTCCCTTTGAGGGACTCTTGTTTATTTTTATAATTCATTTATTGCGCTTTCAGAAGTTAGCATTGTCTACTCTGCCTAAATTCATTTTGCTATTTTAATAATTGCTGAAGTTAGTGTACTTTGGACTAGTTCAGGTTCATTTCTCGAGTAGCCATTAGACAGCATATTGTTTCCCTGATACCACATATAAAAAATTTCAGTCACAGTACATGAAAGTAGCATAGAGGAATGCCAACATTCTCTCCACTGCTTGTTGCAAATGCACACATCTTCACCGTATACCTGTCTCACTTTCAGAAGTGCCTAATAACTATGGAGTGGAACCATAGTTAATCTAAATGATCAGATTGATCAGGTGCACAGGTTATTTCGTAGTCAGTTCCATATTGGTATTTTTTCCTAAGAAGAATGTATGAAGACCAGTCTAATGATACATTGTGCCAATCGGTTGTCTGTGTTGTATGATCTCAATAAGTTTAAGAAAATAAATAATAAAGCTTATCTTTCCTTTTTATATGTAAAGTTAACAAACATGTATTGTGATAAATCTTTTCTTATTATTAGATAGTTCACATTGGGAACACATTGTTAAACATTCCAAGTTGGAATATGCGATATTACACTTGGTGGGTCTTGCTGTGAATTGGCCTCACAGAGTTTGTCAAACAAGTTGATAAATACCATAATATGCTGATTGCAGGTATGTGTATACACAAGAATATTGTTAATGAAATTATGTTTCCCATGCCTTTTAACAGATTGCACATAAGATGACAGCATGATGCACCTATGTTGACCAATCTGAAAGGCGTGAATTCAAACTGATATAGACCTTTTGGGGTTGCGAATGACGTTAACGCATAGGCATTATCAGTGATGGGCACCTGCCAATATTCTTTGGTGAGATCTTGATTTCAAAATGTATTGGTGTTCTTCCAATTTTGAAAACAGACCCTCGATATCTGGCATCAGTTTTGCATCAAACATGGTGATTTTATTCAGTTGACAAAAATTGATACAAGAACAGTTTGTTCCATCTTTCTTTCTGACCAGCACCATGGGGGACAAATATGGGGAGTTTGAGAGTTCAATCACCTTCAGGTCTTGCATTTTACTTACTTCCTCATTGATTATCTCCTGTGCATTAAAGGGTATTGGGTAACCTTTCATTCTGATTGGCTCTGATATACTAACATTTATTTCATTCTTTGTTAACCATGTATGACCAGGTCTCTCTGTAAATACATCTGAATTACCTATTTAAAATCTATGTGATTTGTCTATGCTGACCTTATGGTAACTCTCAACACATGCTGACCTCATATTATCAACTGTCCTTTTCCTACCCTGATGGGACACTGGAGGGGTATTTCTGTACTGGAGTCTTCCTTTAGTTTCCCACCAACTCATCTTCGATGACTGCAGTACATGCTACGTTCAATCCCCCTTTTTCTATTGTTTCCTCTGACCTCTCCATATACCATTTTAACATATTGGCATGATATATTCTCAACCTACCCTCCATGTCTATTCTGTAGTCCATTTTACCCATGACCTGCTTGACCTCACAAGGCCCTTTTCCATTGGACCAATAACTTGTTCCTACTGGTAGAGAGAAGCACCAACATTCGATCACCTATGTCAAATTTCCTATTTCATGTTCAACAGTTGTAATATTTTGCATCTTTGCAACCTGACTTTGTGAGCTTGTCATGTGCCATCTGACACATACTCTCTACTCTGTCATGCAAGTCAACAACATATTGGTATGTCATTTTTACTTCCTCGTTTGCAACATCGCCTGACCATAGTTCACCGCAGAATCACCATTGGACCATGAATTGGCCTACTGTATAACAACTCGAACAGCAAAAATTCCAAACTTTGTGTGGTCCCTGGCGATATGTAAACAAAATCGCATTTAAATATTGTGCACATCCAACATAGCATTGGTTTTAAATTCTGAAACATTCAGTATATTAGGCAGTTTCATCACATAGATAGTAAGAAAGAATAGTTTTCATTTTCACATACCTCTACAACTGAAGATTTATTTTATAAAGTGGACAACTTCCTGACAAGACTTGTCTGTATTGTGATGATACAGAGAGAATTTGGTCTATAGGTACTTTAGTCATGGTCACATCTGTGGCCAGAGAACTTGAGGTAAAATAGCATACCTTCCAACCATTATGCTTTTGGCGTAATCATTCTGCTTTTTTTCACCCAATTATGTCTTACGCTCACCTGTATATGGATTACCCTTTTTTGGTACATTTAAAAAAAAAAAAAAGCTATAAAAAGTTGTGTTTGTCATTTTTATTATCATCTCTTTAATTCCCCACATCATATAAATCTGAAAATGATCTAAGAAAGAAGACTGCTGCATAAGAATAGCGTAAGAGTTCATTTGTCATAGACCTCCATGTATTTTCCTTATTTTCTATTTATAGCAGCTGTATATAACACATTTCCAAGAAAACAGATGGTTTATTCAATTTGAAAACTTGACTCTCAGATTCATTATATTTTTTATACACAAAATTTGTTAGCAGAAAAGTCTGTACTTAAAAATATGGCAGCAGATGTTAAGTGAAACGGGCTTTATCGATGTGACTCTCAGATGTTATGTGACTGAAAAATGTTAGAGAAGAGGGATCTTTTTAAACTTTAAAATGTGCCAATCAGAAAAAAGACAAAATCAATAGTGCTTTACAAATTTAGAAGGAAGAACATGAGAGGGGTAATACAGCACTCAGGTTGAGCACATGATAATGATCGTTGCAGAATTTGTGGAGTTGACTTTGCGATAACTCAACAAAAGTTAGACATGTAGACTAAGCTAAAGTGAGTGTATATATAATTTGTCAATATGTTTTGTGATTTGTATTCTGTTACTAATCCACATAGATTTTGCCCATTTGTGACAAGAACTTTAACCAGCTGCAGATCCAGGTAAGTAGCAAAACCAAATGTACATCTTTCATACAGTTTATTGTAATTATGGCATGTAATATATAGATTACACTTTTTATGCTCAGATTACGCTTTTTTGCCACTTAGGTTACTCTTATACCTCTGTAGGGGTTTGCAGGTATGAAACAGGTTTCACACTGATGGCACTTTGTACTTGTATCAGTGAGTGAACATAAATCAATATTTCTAAATCGCGGAGGTAAAAAATAATACATCCCCAGGTAACTGTATGTGACAATGAAACCCATCTACATTTTTGCTTCCTATATAATGCATCGGCATTTTGGTACACGCATTCCATGACACTAACCACCTTTTATTAGAAGTAAATCATCAATATTTTATAATGATATGCAAATAGTAATATCTTTCCTTAAAAGGAAGATCACGAAACACATAAAGCACTATGTTAAATCGTAAGCAGTGAAATTCAGAATGCTGGTCAAAATGAACTAAAATTTCAATTGATGGTGTAAGCAGAGGTTAATTGGGAGTCCTGAATAAAACTAAGTCTGGCTAGATACCAGTGTCACAGGTGGAACTGTTGGTCACGATTGAACCTTTCAGAGGTGCAAAGCCAGTGTGTCAGTTACTGCACCATTCAGCTCCTGGCATTTACACGAACACAAAACTACAGCTTTTCAAAAATACAGTTTTAATTGTAACATTGGTTATTTTCTAATTGCAGGGGTATTTCTGTGAAACCGAGGAAGATTTTGATGACCTCTGTGTGTCGATTCGCAAGTTTATCATGTGCCCTGGTGGAACAGTCATGTTTGAATTGTGCAAGACAAGACCCCACCACTGGCCACCATATGAACCGTACACTAGAAAAGCCTCTGGTGCAAATACTTCAGGTATACTTATGTACTTACTGGAAGTGAATTGAACCATTAGCAGCTGTCTTTGCCAAAAATAAAATTTACTGTGAATTCATTCTTTTTTATGTTTCATGGGTATCAGTTCATATGTTTTTGCACAAAATACATTTTCATGGCTACCTAAATTAATTGTCCAGCCTGTCGTGGTGGAAGCTTGACAGGATGATCAGTTTGGCTTCTCTGTGTGTGTGTCCATTCATCTACACTCTACATTAACTACAGTGTTAAAGTTTTTTACTTTCCCTTTATTTCATTATCATTTTATCCCACCCTCTTAAGATTTGGAACATAGCTTGGAGGAGTTGGGCTCAACATGCAAGCCATGGACAGCTTCTTCTGGATTGGGGAATGCTCCTGTTGTTGTCTTAACATATAGATCATTGTTGTGTATTTAAAGGTGTGGTTTGTACCAACATAAAAAGGAACAATAATTGGTACACAACAAATAATAGTGCATTCACAATATGAAAAGGTTTGCCTCTCTCTTAAGCACATATGAAGTCAAAATTGGACACCAAAATGTTATGACTTGTAATGACCAATATATTGTATAGAATTTTGGGGGGAATGCAAAATTAAAGCATATTTGTCAGATTGTGAATAGTCGCCAAAAACTTGAGCCGGCATAATATTTTATGTGCAAATTTTTAAATGCTAATATCACACCCATACCAAATCAACAGTCTTGTTGTATAAATGAAAAATGTATATTTTTTAACATTTCAACATTTGCTTACCCTTTTGCTATTGCGTTTCCATGTGCAATCTCTGTTTTTAAGAGGCATTCACAGTAAACATAATCTAAATAGTCTAGATTTGGGTTTTTCCCTTGGACAACTCATGTGAAACTAGTGCAAACAAATGCTATTTCACCTGATTTTCATGGTACTGTGAGCAACCTAGCACTCATATTTGTAAGTCTGAATTCACTGTCTTATGGAGAAATAAAAATCCAAATCAGTTTTGAGTTGCAGAACTGTTATAGGAGGCCAATTGTTTTAATTTTGCCTTTTAATTTCTTTAAATGTGATTGAGTAGAGTTAGGTTAGGATCTTGCTAAAATTTGATTAAAAATCGTTCGAAAAAGCTTAAATAATGATCAGAAGGTCATGTACAGATGTTTAGTGAGAGGTTTTAAGCACATGATTGAATCATTCATACACCTCAATTCGCACAGGGGTTGATTTTTTTATGTAAATTTGATCTGACCCCTTTTTTCTTTGCTTAGCTTGTGACAATTCTAGGAACATGATCGGTTGATCAATTATTTTGAGATCAGTGTGTAAATACTTCTGGTGCACTCGGGTTTTGTTTTCATAAATATGCGAGGTGCATTGTAAAACTAAAATTAGCAAAGACCAATTCTAAATGTAAATAAATTAATCAAGCATTCAATCAGTCAAACAACCAACTAATCCAGCAATTAAGTCATTTTGATATGAATTGATGTAAAGAGGTAACTAATGAAATTACACTTATCAATGTCATTAATAATTGATATGTTTCAAAATAATATGTTATTGATTTGAATTGAATATGACATTTTTTTCAATCACATGCAAAATAGGGTAAAAAAGGTTAAAAATGTGAACACTTAAACATAATTATTTTTTCTTATTGTTTGAATTTTAGAAATGATTCTTTTTTAATAACATTGAAGTGATTACTTTTGTAATCTTTAGGAATTGACCACATTATGATTGCCAAATTTCTACAAAATCCAAGCACAGAAAAATGGGAGACTGATGGTTTTATCTGTCAGTGTCTAAGACTAACATACTATGTGCATGTCAGTCCCAGTCCCTGGTAATTCTGTAATAAATGAATGAATAAATAAATTGTTCCTAATAGGATGATTTAATGAGTTACAATAACAAGGTAAATTTATGATTTTCATTTAACAATCAGCTGACTGAAAGTTTCAATGTTCTCAAGCATACCTGCTTTTTCAATAACATTGGCATAACTTGAGCAATGGATTATCACTGCTTTATTTGAAAATGATTCAGATTTTTTTTGTTCTTTACTAAACATTGATGAGGGTGCTATTCTTTTATATACAAAATGCTTTGATGATAGGTACATGTATCCTGAATTTTCCAAGATCAGATAATGGTTAGGACTACCAAATCTACCGTATTAAACATAGTATATCAGTCACACTAAATACCCACCCACCCTTTTCTTTTATACAGATTTGTAATATAATCTGCTTATTCACATTAAAAGGATTTATATGTCATTAAAACATTCTAGTTCAAATATGTTATTTGTAGATTTCTTTTAAGTTCTTTTATGTCAATTTTAGTGGGTAGATCCTTGATTAAAAAGAAGGTAAAAAGCAACAACTCTTGCTTGCATATTGCAGCTGGTGTGGTACCTTTCTGAATAATAGAACCATTGTTCACACTATGTACTTGCTATCAGATGATGTGCACGAGTTTTCGTCCTCATATTCCTGTTCTCTTGAAATTTGACATTGTATTAATTTAAATAATTAAGCGAAATGAATATCACAAATAAAATAGTGACTATTATGTTCGCCAACTATTTTTTCTTGCATCAGAATAAGGTTTAAGGATTAAATATTTGTCAATAACTGTATTCTTTCTCTATGTTATTCCGGCGATTTAATGTTACTTTCTTTTTTGGATTGCGGTAAATTTTTCATTTTTTTTTGTGTATCTCAATATCCAGCAGGGCACTTATCAACAACAGCTCACAGCTGGCATGTAAATAACGACTTCATTACTAACTATACAAATTATACTTATGCAATAAATGATACACAGCTGGCATGTAAATAATGACTTCTTTGCTAACTATACCAATTATACATATGCAATAAATGATACTGTCATCAGATGTCTTTCCTGTTGAATACACATTTTATATATGACATTTAATGACATTTGATATTTATAATACAATTTGCTGGTTTTTCATCTGACATAATTAAAAATTCAGAATACTGGAAGAAATGTTTGTATATTTTTTAAAATTCCAATTCTGAGAAATAATGGAAGTTCAGATTTATGCAGGAAAAATAATGTTATTTTCCCAAAAAATTGTATATGTTGGAATTTTTTAAGGATTCATATTTTTACAAGTTTTACTATACATTGCTGAAAAATGTTCTATAGGTAGATAGATGGGTGGATTACCAGTTAGCATACATACATATATACATATATGCATACATACATACACCTCTCCCTCGATAACTCATGCACAAGGGGGTCCAAAAACACAGGCTGTAGTATAAGTGAGGGCACAAGTTAACCGAAGGACCTCAGAAAATTTAAGAAGGGGATGCCATCTGGGCTGGACATAGACAGTGAGATGATGAGTAGGTTAGGGAGGTAGCTGTTTAATGGTTTAATACTCGTTTTATAATCGTATTGGGAATAATTGTCAATAAAAATGCTTTTTCTGATGAAGTTGTTCACTTTTCTGCATAAATTACCTTTATTTTCAAGACAACCAACATTTGCAACATCGTTAAAAACAGGACTCCAATCGATTTCAACATACATGTATACCTGCAAAAACACTGTATTATGTCACTGCTTTTTGAATGTGAATGCGGGTATATTTGAGTGTTATTGTTGATTCACATCAAAACAAGATTTTCTTTTTTTAAAAAACTAAAGACCTTTAATTCATGAAACAACAACCATCAACATCAAAACTTGTTGTTTTTTTTTACTTGTTTTATTAGCAATGCAGCATTACAAGTAATAGTAAAATTTCTGCTCATCGTTGAGCATATATTTGAGTGCAAATTTGGAAATTTTAAGTTCACTTTATTGTTTCTCCACAATGAACTGTATCTGTGAACTGAAGCTTTTAATGCACCGATTACTCCTTTCGCTTTGCTTCCCTTGCTATCATTGATAATATTTGTGAATTGGTCTGATAAACCATTGATTAATGTTAAATACATTAATTATGTTACCTACATTATAATATTTCTAACTGTTGAAATGGTCAATTGAAACGAGTTCACCTTACACACTACCATGACAGCTAGCTCTTATGCAGGTAGAATTTGCATGCCTTTTAACTTTTTTTTAAAATTCCACACCTTTTATTTGATTTGATACAAAAGATGTAATTAACCTGATAATACACAGCAGGACTACTTTTAATTGATTGTAGCAATCTAACAAATACTTAAAACAAATTGAAGATCAAAACACATTCAGCACTTAATTAGGTTCTCAGAAACTCTCGTGGGCATAGCTGTGATGGTTGATTGACACTTTTCATGTTTGAATACAAGAGGGCATATCGCATTTATGGTGATTACACTTAAGCCAAATTAAAAGACAGATCTAAAATACCTATTTCACTTGACAAAACTTATTTAATTGATATTTATTTCTTAATGTGCTGCCACCAGTAGGCATTCCGGACATTTTCATGGATTGAAATATCTTTGAATATTGTTATTTACAGTGTGCTGCAAATTGTTTTGTAAAAATAAATTAACCAAATATTTGACTTCTTATTAAAAGTTGCGAATTTCATGATGTTGATTCAAATTTCCAAGCTCTGTCTGTTTCAACGATAAAACAAGCAATATATCAGAGTTTCATTTAACAGTTTTTATCATGATTTTCTTCATGTTCAACAAATGGGGGCTAATTTTGGGGGTATTTTCTGGGGAAAAGAATGGGATCCATGCCTGACCCCACATTATAAGTGGGTTCACATGTTATCCGGGTGTGAGTTATTGAGGGAGAGGTGTACATACATACATAGATACATACGTATGTACGTACGTACGTACACACACACACACACACACACACACGCACACACACACACATACATACATACATACATACATACATACATACATACTTGTTATAACTCTAGTCAAACTGCAAACAACATCACCCAGAACTACCATCACAGAATGCGCTGGAAGATCAGGGTCTGTGTTATTTGTTCTACTGATTACTCCTTGCAAACTGCATAAACCCAGATCTGCTGGCACATTATGCAACTGCAGGTCTGGGTCTGTGCAGTTTGCAGTTGTACTTAACTTATAAGTGAGTATATATGGTACATACATATGTACTTTGCCATCTTATCTTGAGTATATATGGTTCATACATATATACTTTGCCATCTTACCTTGAGAGACATTAAATACTAACAAAACAAAAGTGTATCAACTGACTGAATTGGTTTAATTCAGGGATCCTCTTATATGTGTCTGTAAAGATATAGGAATCTTCATACATTAATGTCATAATTGTAGAAAATAATGGATCATTAAAGTGATGTTGAGTATATATACAAACCTTTAAATAGAATAACTAAAGGACAGTAGTTTGTCAATCTTTAACAGAAGAGGCAGATGGCTGCTAAAATTGATATATATAATTGGTGTTTACATTTGTCATAATTGGGTTTTAACTTAGAAAAAAGAAAGAAAATACATCTTGTATACCTTGTGATGAGCATTTTTATTCTGCTTTCAACTATGCATGCATATAGCAGCATGTACCACATTTCTAAAACCTTTTTATGTCATGTATAAACACATAATCTGTCAGATATTACAGCCATAATAGTACTTATGTCCAAAATTTGTACTTATGTCAGGTGATATTCATGAGGGGATTCCAAATGCATGCATAAGCACAAAAGGGCCTATTGCAGCTGACATTTTTAAAATGTTGTTATATCTTTGAAAGATGTGCTTGAAATTTTGAAATTAAATAGCATAAATTCTTGTGATCTTAAAAGTCAGATTTTATTACAGACTTGGGCAATAGTTAAATTGTAGAATTGGCAAGCATAGAACATCAGTACATGAGTATTCCACAAAAATTTAAAACTAAAATCACTAAGACTGGATCATTATACCAATAATCCAGTATTGATCGATATTACATACTGATAGGATCACCGATAACTGATAATCATTCTTAATGGTATTGGTTCAATAAGAAATGTTAAAATTCCAACAAATGCTTAACTTATGTTAAAAAATTATGCTGAATAATGGAATGAATCAATAAAACAGCTATTTTCCATTTGAATCAGTCAATCAAACCCTACAGGATGTAAATAAAATCAACTATGTTGAGCAACATAGTTTAGTCTTTGTTTTTAATCTGTTTACACAACTGATGGTGCCGTTAGTGTGTTCCCATATCCTTTGTAAATGGAACATTTCACTTTAACATGGCTTAAGTTAGGCACATTAAAAAAAATGTACAGGTAAAATGCTTGAATAGCATTAAATGTATCATCAATACATGCTGTGTTTCGGAAGTTGCATATCATGATACCTTTGACATCAGAAGTGAGCTTCAGATAGTCAGCTCTAATCTGCCAAAATTCAGATCAATATAATTTTTGTATACCCTTTGTTGCCAGATGTTACATCCACGAAAATAATTTTGTTACATATTATTTGTTAGTTTACCAAAGTTGAACAGAATGTTATATGACTGTCTTAATCCCCAAAATCCTGAGCAGTGGGTGTATAGAGTTGAAGACAGTCATAACACAGCAAAAAACTAACATGTAATGAACTTATTACCTCACAAACCTAACTCTTTTGGACAAAATTTCATCAATAGTGTGCTATGCAAAAGTCATAGCTGCCTTTCTTGGCAGTGATGATAATTGTTAAGAAGTTACCTCCCTTGGGCCAACAAATTCCTGTTGAACAACTGTCAAGTATGCATTGTTTTATTAAAATCTTGCCAGGGGGTGGGATATTTCTACTGATAATAAGCTGCACACTGCACAGTAGGTCATTTATAAATATATATATATGGATCATTAATTAGATATTTGCACTTTAACATTTAAAGTAGCAGTTGTCCACTGTTTTGTTTTACCAGTTGTATATTGCCAGTCGTTATGTGACTTACTTTTACCTTACTTGTAGTAAGGACCTTATTGGAGTTCTTAATCCCTGCTAGGATAATCTTTAACAGAAAAGCTGGATTTTATATCTTGATGATTGACAAATTATATTCTTAGAATTTTGTTATGAGATAATAGTTTTTAGCTCACCTGGCCATAAGGCCAAGTGAGGTTATGTTATGGTCCTTTGTTCATCATGCATTGTCTGTAAAGACTTCATCTTCTTCGCAAAAACTGCTCAACAGAATTTAATCAAATTTCACAAGTGGCATTCTGGTATGAGTCAGTCACAAGTTTGTACAAATGATGTTGATTGGCCAACAAATGCAGTCACCATTACCGAAAATAGATAAAAACCTTTAAATTACTTGAGACTTTTAAATAAACTCAGAATTTGACCAAATTTGACTGAAAGCATCTTGGCATGAAGCACATTCAAGTTTGTACAAATAGGTGCTGATCTACTATTAAATATGGTCACTATTATTAAAATTAGCATAACCATTAAATGATTTCTCAAAAACTGCTGAACAGAATTTGACCAAATTTGACAGAAATCACCCTGGAATGTAGGTCTTTAAAATTGTGTACAAATGATGCTGATCTACTGTCAGATATTGTTGCCATTAAAAAAAATAGAAAAACCTTGCAATGACTTCTCTTGCATATGTTGTACATTCCTGAAGATAAATGGAACTTGACTACCTATCTGATCACGTATTGAAGGTATAGTTCTGCTGTCATTTTGAATAGCCTATTTCAATCGGTAGTTATAAATTCTATTTAGTCTTGTTCCTTGGTCCACATTAACAGTACAAAAATAACAGTACATATGGGGAAATTTACTAAGTGAAGTGTTTTTATGGGTTCTCTGGGATAATGGACCTCTGCCCCAATTACAAAAATCATGTTCAGTTTTCAGTTTGAACAATTTGCACCATAAATCAATGTTTTCAATAATTTTTATTTATAAATAGTTGAACCCAAATGGAGTACTGATAATTCTTGTAAAAGATTGAATGCATTCATGTATTAGGAAATTGATATTGTAAAATTATTATTCAGTAACTTGTACATGTAATGATGTTTTTTCTTGCAGAATTCACCTTGGTAGAGAGAACATCATGTGGCAGTGATGAAGAATTTGAACTTGTGGGATAAAAGTCCTGTATCAGACGCATTGATATACAGGCAGATTGAGGTCTCTGCTGTTCCTTAAAAGTCAGAGACAGAACAATCAGCATGTCTCTTACCTGCCTACACACTATTTATCAGCATAGCTGAGGCTACACTGCTGTCATAAACATGAGTAGATTGACAGAGGTCAGGGAGAAAAGTGCTTTATGTGTTTGTGGTATATCACATCCGTTGTTCTAAGTGAAATTCAAGAGTATCAATTTTGTGAAGTGATCAATACTATTTCTTGTTCAGTTCCAAGCTTGGATTTCACCAATGTAGCTTAAGTTTTATCTTACATTAAGTAAGAATTCAAAGGATCAAGCATGGATTGCACCAGTAAATTTAATGTCTTAACTTAATCTTAAGTCACAAATCCTTTAATCATGGTTGTATTTAATTAACTTAAGTCTGGATTTAGACTTTTTAAGTCTTGAATCCAGCATCCAGAATAGCTGAAATTTAAGTCTGACCAAAAATTGACTGATCAAATCTCTTTAGTCCAGGTTTTATTTAAAGAATTATGTTACTGAAACTGTGGCCTGAAATTTGAGTAATACTTCAGATTGACAAATCAGATTTATTAGGTCTAAACTTAAATTTAAGACTTATATTAGTGAATTGGTAAAATTAAAGTATGACTTAAGTTTGACAAACAAATATGTTAAGTAGAGCCTCACACTGTAAGAAAAAGGGGTGAAATTTGGGCCAGGACCACAAGCACCACCATTATTTAAGTTATGCCAGATAAATGAGTTTGTTATTAGAAGTTAGTAGAAGTTGAACAAAATTTATTTGTATGTTTTGTAATTATTTTAAACCTTAATCTCTTGTCAAGCTTTATTCCTGATAGTAAAATCAATCAATTATTATCTGTTGAGATGAGTAATATGCTCACCTCGAAGAACATATATTAATATATTGTACATCTCAACAGAAGTTTAATCGGGGCAACCCTTGTATAAAGGTCAGCTGAAGCATATGATGAAAGTCAACTGTAGCTGATGACATAAAACATAATGTCATGATTTTACTCTATACAAGTCATTTTGACAAATGACAAATAGTGGAAACAGTGAATAGTATGGGAGAAAATGAATTTTTAAAAAATGACAAATATTAAAGAGAAAATATAAGAAAACTTCTAAATTGAAAGCACTGCAGGTACAAAGGTTTAGTTCAGTTTTTTCATTGTTTTGAGTATTTTTGGATTGTAGACAAGAGAATGCTTTATATCAGGAAATATCACAGAGATGCTGCCATGGCGCGTGACTGCGTGAATCGCGCAAAATTTGTATGAATTTGCGCACTTGGAAAGCAGTGATGTGCAAGAACTCCCGCAAATTAGTTTAAAGTATACAATTTTTATTTAACTGTTAACCCTTAAAGTACTTGTTGGGGCATAAGTCGCGCCACCAGTACAAGTCTCGTAGCGCTTGTCAAGTTATCGGTCTTTTTCCGGTAGGCAAATATTTACACATCGTTTGGCTTGATATGAACGGTTGTTAAACTAAATTTGATTGGCACATTTGGGCCCTGAAACAAGCATTGTCACGTTTTAACCTTGCGTTCATGAAGTAAGTTTTACAGATGCTTGTTTAAAGTAAGGGTCCCTAGAAAATCCAAAATGGCTGACTCACAACATGGTTCATCTTCAGATGACGATTTAATTCGGCAAATACTGGCCGATGATAGCGATGATGACAATGATTGTTAAAGTTTTAAAGTATATGAGATTATTGGAGCCCGGAAAGTGTTACTGGAAATACCAGTGAGTAATTTTTAACTTGAAAATGATGTTGAATACGAGTCCGATGTACATGCTGGATGGACAAAAACAGACGGCATGCCGGTCAACCCCCTATTAAGCGGTCCTTCGAAATTAAATGTCAAAAGGCAGAATACTGAGCCTAATTAAAGTCCAGGCAATTTAAAAGTAGAGTGCAATTTTGCGTTTTTTTTCTCAAACAAATTTGCCTTGAGGGATCTTGTGCTACAAAACTAGATAGCACTCCAAGGGTTAAGATAAATTGTATAAATACAAATCTAAAAAGAAATAAAAAAGTAAGGATATTTATTTTTAATCAGAATAACTGTCTGAACAAGCTGACTATGGCATTGATGGACTTAAAGCCCTAATACAAAATTGTGGAACAGATCAGAAATCTGGCATACATGTAGTAGTCAGCAAAGTACTGATTCAAGAAAGTGAAACTTTGGCAGAGCTCGTGTTAGTGAAAAATATTATTTTGAAGCAGAGATATCCAAGAGACAATACCTATGAGCTGAAGAAAATTGTACATAACAACCATAAAGAACAGCTAGCTATGCATATGTGAAAGAGGGTTCTCAGCACAGAACAATATTCATACACAGATAAGGAACAAATTAAGCTCAAAAATGATCAACATATTAAATCTTATACAACTAGAGGAGACATCTTTTGAGGATTTTGGTTTCAATAGAGCACAAAGAAAGAAAGAGACGGATAATTATGTGTTAGGTAAATATTGAACTATGGCCATTTCCTCCACCCCTCATTTTTTGTGTACTCCCCCCTTATTTTGGTGACAAGGGGGGAGCTCCCTCCCTTTAGATAAAATCCTGGCAGCATCTCTGATATCAAATATGGCTACCAGTACTAAAATTAGTAAAATCGTCATATGCCTTCTTCTCAGAAACTGGTTAGCTGAATTTGATCAAACTTGACAAAAAAGAATCCTTGAATGAAGTGCTTTCAAATTTGTAAAACATTTTACAGAAAGTATGCTGTCATAAAGACTTTTAAGATTTATACAGGTAATGTTGACCTGCCATTCAATATGGCTGCCATTACTAAAAATAGAAAAACCTTGAATCAACTTCTCAAAAAAACTGCTAAACAAAATTTTACCATATTTGAGAGAAAGCATTCAGGCAAAAAAGACTTTGTTATTTATAAAAGGTGCTGGTCTGCAAAATGGCAACCATTTTTAAAAACAGAAAAAAAACTTTAAACAACTTCTACAAAAGCACCCAACAGAATTTGACCAACTTTGACAGAAAGCATGCTAGCATAAAGTTCCTTAAGTATTGGACAAAGGATGATTATGTTCCATTAAATATGGATGAAGATACCAATTGTATAGAGAAACCTTGAAACAGTTATTTTCATAACATGTGGAATCAACAGCATATGAAGAAATTTTTGTTGAAAGCATCCAATTAACTCAGATTTATTGGCCAGTATCCCTTGCATTTGGCTGTTAGGAAGATGTCAGCCAGGTGAGTGATCTGAGGCTCGCATAAGCTGTTTACTATTATAACTCTACTAATTTTGTTTCAAGTTTATTTTTACTGTTTTGCTTAATTGGTATGTGCCAAATTAATTTGTATTAATGTAGAAATTTAAAAGGTCCATATGTTTTTTTCAGGGATTGTTTGTATTATAAATGGGTTGTGTGATTGCATAGTTATGCAGACAGCTTATTTTATTGCGTTTGTTTTGACCCAGAGATTATTTTGTTCCATTATGATGCTAAGTTTGCATATGACATTGTACTTGGGGCCGAAACAAAATTATTTCCAAAACAATAACTTAAACTGAATAATGACATTCCTTAGTAGCTATATATTGCAAGTACACAATTTAAGGTATTGGTATGCAGTTCCCACCAAAAAACTGTGTTAGCCAAGGATCAACAGTCTGGAAAAATGCATATGTTCAGGACCTGATTACGGTAAAGGCTTCATAGTTTATTAGAAAAAGAGCTGTAGTGTGGTATGTGAGGAGCTACCATGGCTCAGTGGTTAGCATGCAAGACTAGTGACCAAAAGGGTGCCAGTTCAGATCCTACCATCGAATTAGCCTGGGTCGGCTACCATGGTGAGTCCTTGGGCTAGACACTTTACTCCAATTGCCTTGGCACTATATAACTTATTTATGTTGCCATGCTGTAAACTAAATAAAAAAAACTCATCTATTTTCAAGTGTTCATGTGAAATTTGTTCGTTTGGCGGCATTTGGATTTATTTTATTTGTTATATGTGTGTCAAAGGCATAGTATATCATGATGTCTCTATATCTGTCCATTTATTTCTCAACATGATTACTTAAGATCTAGACCTTATACCATAATACAAACATCATGAATGACTTAAACTTGGAATAGGTAAGAAACGTTTTTATTTGCGGGTCGGAAGGTCACAATCAAAGTGACTTAAAGAAAAAGAAGTTATTTCTGTTTGCTAGACCTTATACCTGGATGAGACTTTGCTGATAGCTTGCAACTGGGATATGGAATAAGCCAATTGATTTTGGGATTAAAATATAAAAGATCAAGGTCACAGTGACTCAAAAAAGTAAAAGAATTGGTTTCCACCCAATAAAGTCTATACTATTTCCACGACAAAAACTTGTGGATGACAATAACTAAAGAGACATATCGACTTGAGGCTCAAAGATTAAGGTTGCTATGACAGGGACAAAAGAAAGTTTATATAAAATAACTTTGATTACAAGCTATAACACCCAACTGATTATGGCTAGCTGATATAGGAAGGAAGTAAACTATAAATGTTTGGGTATTCAGCTAAAGATTAAGGTCACAGGTACCCAAAGAAAGTAAATTGATTTCTGCATGGTAATTTATATGTTTCACCATGTTCTTTCAGCAACATAAATGGTTTGATTTTGAGGCAAGGAAGAAGCCTGCATTGCTTGCAGCATTGAAAGGTCCAGATGACAGTGATGCATCAGTCAGTGCTGAGCAGAGTCAGGTATGCCGTGCCATTGCATGCATACAATATGGAATGGGAATCTAGTGTACCTATTAAGGGTATCCTTATTGTTGTTTTTCTTAATAAGTGTATCTTTTTCAAGCCAGCTTAGACAGAGGCTTAACATAGCGATTTATTTGGCATCCATGTACATGTCCATACGTCGATCTACTCATCCATACCCTAGATTAAGGTCAGTGTTAAAGCCTGTTAGATTTAGCTCAATGTTAACAGTTTTTTTTACTTTCTAGCTGAATAAATAAGATGGATGCAACAAAAGGGGGTCTCTTGTATACAAAAAATTCCGACAACTTATTATTGTGAAAATTTTGGAAAGTGACGTCTCTGTAATCCAACATTCTCATCAGACTTTCCATACATTTTGGATCCAAGAGAGGCATTCTGATGTTTATCAAACCTCTCATAACAGGTCACCTTTATTGGACTGACAAAATTTGGGATGTCAACAATGAATCTGATTTAGAGAGTTTATATATATATATATATATATATATATATATATATATATATATAGTTTCTTACATGTAGACAAAATTCTGTAAATTTTTTTATATGTTTCATGTTCTGTGAGTAAATTGTCCTTAGTAGAAATAATATTTTATGCCACTAAAACATTTCTTTTGGTTGTATATAATGTTAATATTTGATTTGATAACATGGTGACAAAAATGCTGTAACATTTGTGATTAATCAGTGTTCTGTTAAAGTGTATGTTTGTTTGAGTTGCCATGTTTTTGTTAATTATTAATTATATAGGTTGCTGCTCAGTTAATACATTTGTAATTCAGACAGAAGTGTGATCCTAATAAACGTTGTGCACTCTTGTCACAGATATACATTAAATTTTGTTGTTGTTGTCCACATCTCTTTAGATCGTGTTGTAATTAGGTATTTGCACACAGAATCTACCAGTCTCATTGCCTTACACATTGTTTACACTTAAATTCTTAAATCATTTTCAGGGCATTAGACAGTTTATTGAAAAGCTTTCTTGGAGAGTTACAATTCACAAATTTTCAAACTTCAGTTTTGTCATTATGTCTGACTTTTTAAATTGACAACTTACATTTTGTCCATATTTATGTAATAAAATCCATAGAAAGCTATAGTGCTTGACATTTTAAATCCATTTATATGATAAATCCATAAATTCTACTATAGGTCACATACCAGTGTAAAAATGGTAGCCCAGAATGATCTGATTCACAATATTCCATAATATGTTAATTCCATACATCTTACAATTAAAGAATGAAAGTAAAATCCACACATTTGAGATTCACAGTATCTTATACATGTCACTTTATAATGTCATCTTGTACAAAGCCCAAGAATTCATCCTCATCATCTGAGTCACCAAATAATCCATTGTCGTCTGGTCATCATAAACATCATCCAACTCTGATTCTTCATCTTTACCATCATCTGTGGGTGCTTATGTGGAGACAGCTTGGGCTCTGTAAGTGACACCTTGATCATATAGTCTCAAATCTATTAAAGGATGCAACTGGACAGGTGTCAGTTGTGTGGCATGATCACAGGGAGTTCAAATAAATACCCTTTGTTAACTGAATATAAACTTGGCACTCACCAAATATCAAATTCATGACAAAATCAAAGGGTTGTCAACTGTGAAAACAAAGTGGGTGCTGCCTGTTCAAGCTAAGGGATTAAGGTCAGACATGCACATGGACTTGTAGGACTCTACTTGGCACTGAACAAATATCAAATTCGCAGCTTGATCAAAGGATTGTCAGTGGGGAAAACAAAGTGGGTGTTACCTTTACAAGCAAGTGGCTTGTCAGCCCACATATACTTGCAGATAACCATATATGTGAAACTCCCACACAGGATGGTTTTTCTACTGAGATTAGGGGTGTCTCCTATTATTCCCGTCACTTTCTGAAATCTCCTGCGTACGCTTATTTTTTACAATTTGGTTCCAGCATAATATATTTAAGGTTATACTGCCGGTGATCACCTGACTGTGAACTGGCTTAAGCAGGGCAAGACAATGTAGTTGCTAATTTTACCCTTTGATCATTGTGGCATGGTCGGCTGACTTCATTGTTTGAAGTTTGTCAAGGTGGATTATACTATATGTGAGTAGATGTAATTCTGAAAGGATTAAAGACATTAATTGATTATGGTTGGGTTACTAAAGAGCTCAATCAGCATAAAACAATAAACATTACTTTGATTCTCTCCACAAGGTATGTTCTGCTTTGGTGCTTAAAGCTGTCAAGATGGATTTGAGTCTGTACTATATATGATCAAAAGTAATTTGGACAGGATTATCGCCCAATGCCAAAACACCAAAATCCAGGCGACCAAAATATCACATGAAATTTAATAATGGATGGGAACAGGAATTTCAGTGGTTGCAATCAAGTTCACATGGGACATGAATATGTATATTGTTCTTCCTGTAAAGCTGATTTTAAAATCTGTTACGGTGGCAAGAATGACATCATGCGTCATGGAGAAAACCCATCTCATAAAATATATTAACCGTGACAACAAATATGCCATCATTGAAATCCATGTTTGTGGAATCAGCATCAAATGTGGATAAAGTGACACATGCCTAGACACTATTTGCCAACTTTATAGCCGAACATAATCTCCCATTTCTGGTAGCACATCATTTTTCAGATCTAGTCAAAACAGTGTTCCTGGATATGGAAGTTGCATAAATGTTCTCATGCAAATGGACAAAATCTACTCACATATTGACTATTTTATTGTTCATAAGAAATCATAAGCTTAATTGTATAAAAATAATATTAATATGAATAATAATACGCATAATTTATTGTATGAACGCACTGTTATGAGTCCTCCTGCAGAACGCGACCAGTAACCATGATTTGTAGGCAAAATATGCATTCGACACTACTATGAGTGACCACATCTCAAAAACTGATATAAACACCACTGACCTTGATTTAATTCTTTGCAAACATGAATGTAAACAAGGCTAAAGTACATGTCTCTAACTGCCATTGTAATCCGTAATGCCTGGAACGAATGAGGTATTTGTCTTTGTCTATCATACTAGCAAGTGATATTCTTTTTCCGGGTTTGATTGTCATTATTAAAGAGTGGTGATAGTGATGATAATGATGACAAGAAAGGTGTCTGGAAATTAGGCTTAAAGTTACAAAGGTTGTGATGGTATAATGTACGAGTTTGTGCTTCATGTGGAGAATCTTACTGACTTAAAACAACATTAGACCCAGACAGTACCAATCTTGAGCAGTTCTGGCAGGCAGTCATGAATCTGAATCTACCCACAGGCAGGAAAAAATTGAAACTTCTTGGTGGACTCAGCAGGGTTGTACTAACATTGCCACATTCCAATGCAGACACTGAAAGCACATTTTCCATTCTGAGGAAAATTCAGGCTGACTGCAGAGGAAACCTGGATCCAGTAACAGTACATCATCTCCTAAGTATTAAGATCAACAATGATGAGGACTGCCACCAATATAATCCAGGCAATGATCTCCTAAGAAATGCTAAAAATGCTTGTGCTACATATAAGAAGAGTATGAATGGCATCAAGTTATTGTGAAAGGACTGATTTGATGAGATGATGTACATATCTTCATATTAAAAAAATATAAATTTGTTCAATAGTTGTAATTTTTGTCGATTTGCATGCTAAAAATCGGGTCGATGACAATCCTCCCTCTTTTGAGGTAAACACTCCTGACCAAATTTTGGAAATCTCGTGATCTGTCCTGGCCTGACCTGTCTTTTCTGTCACATATATGGCCCTCTAATGATAGAAACTGTCTTGATTTCGAATTTGACATATTGACACCTTGGAGTTATGTTGATGTGTGACTAGAGTACGGTGAGTACAAGCAATATAAGAAATGTTTACACATTGATTCACAAGATATTCCTTTATCTAAATAATGCCTTCCTTATCAAACATTTAATTCGCATCCATAAACGGTTACTGTCCACACTCTTCAGTGACTGATTAAAGCGGGAAGAAACCATCATTTGGGTTAGGAAATGTGTAGCAGTCGACCACAGAAAATGGGTGCATTGTATGAATGACTTTTATATAGGAAATTTCCTGGAGGGGGGCAGGGAATTAGAATGGTCATTGTGACCAGGTGACCACTATATAACAGTGACCATTAGGACAAGTTTGTCTATATATATATAGATGCATGCACACATACATCATTATTAACTTTATGTTAAATATTCTTTTTTGTATTGCTTATATGCTCATATTATGTTAAAGCAAGATTGTGATTGTGATTGTAAAATATATTTAAAATGAAAATATAGTTATTTGACAAGTAGAATGTAAAGTTTGTCTTGTATGTGTTTTTCCTTTCCTAAATATTGAATAATACTAAATAATCTTTGTTTTGGTTTCTCCCTTTTATCTGTTACATACATGCATACATACACACAAATACACCCATATATATGTATGTATGTATGTATATATATATATATATATATATATATATATATATATATATATATATATATATATATATATATATATATGTAATGAACAGTGCAAACTAGCTTTTAATGGGCCTAAGCACTTCTGATTCATACTGAGTCTTTGTCAAAGGCAAAGATACCAATCACAGACAAGACGGACAATAAAAACAAATGAAAGCATTGAATTTACAAAACTTTACATGTCTGTGTAAAGGAAGTATTGTTTGAACATTTTAGATGTCACGCCTAATTGGTTTGAACTCTAATGATAAAATGGTAACCTAATTGGTATTGACCTACAATAGCAGGAGCAATAGTGCCATCTAGATTTCATAATGTAAAGTGGTATAATTATAGATTATAATCCAGATAATGCATTCTTTCTGTAGTGACAGTAATAACCAGAACAATAATAATACCAACAAGAACTACAAAAAAAACCCATAATAATTATAGGTGAGTGAATGAATAATGAACTAGATGAACAAATTAATAAAATAAAAATATGGGCTTTACATAGACACTTGTTGTTTGCTTGTGGGTGCACTCTTAGAGTCTTCTTGGCTTATGGTCTTTGGTTTTAGTGTTCTTAGGTGGCATATACAGTAGGATTCCTGTTCTTTCCTGGATTTGGAACCCAAGATGCAATTGTGGGCAATTGCAGTTTGTATAATATCACTGAACGTATGGACAGCGGAAGAGAAGTTTTATAGAACTTCTCTTCTGCCCAGCTTCTTTGTCATCGAATCAGATCTGGGCCCAGTGGTGATGAAAGGTGCAAAACCAGACAACATATGGTCGAGACCAACATATTCTGTAGCACATTCATGTGTGAAACATTTAACATTATCACATGCAAGATCTACTACTGCCTGCAGTATGTTGGAGAAACCAAAAAGTTACACAAAAGGGTACATCTTCACATGTCTGATTGGATGACAGAGAAGCTGGACAGAGGTCCGGTTGTAGAACACTTCACTTCCACTGGCCATTCCTTTAGCGATATTGCCCACAACCGAAACTAGAGTTCTGAAACCATGAAAGAAAAGGCACCTTACTTGATGCATCGCCCAATAACAGTGAAACTAAGTTGAATAAACCAAGAAGAGTCCAAAAGGGGGCACACACACACACACACACACAAAATCATTATCTATTTAGAGCCCATATTTTTTAATTCAAAAATGTGTTTATTTAGTCTACTGTTCACTCACTTTCCTATAATTACAACTGGTTTTTGAAGTTCTTGTTGGTATTATTATTATTATTACTGTCATTACAGTAACAATGAATTATCCGGAAAATAGTATATGGTTACAGCACTTATACTTAGGAAACAGATGGCGCTATTGCTCCTCTTGTTTTAGGTCAATACGATCTAGGTTGCAATTTTATCATAAGAGGGTAAGCCAGTTGGTGCTTTACGGCACAGCAACACAAGTAGGTTATTTAGTGCTGAGGCAATTGGAGTAAAGTGCCTTGCCCAAGGACACACCACGGTAGCTGACTCAGGCTGGTCCGATGGTAGGATTCGAACCCGCACCCTTTCGGTCTTGAGTCCGGCATGCTAACGACTGAGTTACCGCGGCTTCATATATATATATATATATATATATATATATATATATATATATATATATATATATATATATATATATATATATATATATATATATATATATATATATATATATAACGGTATCTTGTGTTTTACAAAAGTTAATTGCTGCTCATTGACCACTATGCATGGCAATATAGCTGTAGTAAATCTGAGTTTGAGACTGGCTTAAACTATACTTACTTTAGAATCAGAGTTCCGCATTGCACCATAGAGTGAGACATACTCCAACATTGTCGCAGCTGTTGTGGAAAACATTATATAGCTCAGATTTTGTTTTATCACAAAGACATTAGATATAATTCGGTGTGGTTTTCTTGGCAGCTGTTAGCTGTTCAGACACACACAAAATGGTATGACTTTCGAAGAGAAAATATACAAAATCTAAATTTTCCGGCATTTATACTGTGTACTTTGCATTTTACATAAATGGGACGAGACAAAGGACTTTAAATTCTTTGTGGTTTTCTCCGGAAATATTTGCTTTCTTCAAGACTATGTTTGAAGCTTTGGTGTAAAGTCTCGTATGCAGAACATCAAAATGCAAGATGCATGTTTGTTTAGCAGGGGACACACTTAAAAGATGTCGTGTGCACGCCCACATATTCACGTTTCCTTCCACTTTTATAAAATTTCACGTTGACATGAGTTGCCCTTGACACAAATCCTTGAAGCCTGTCAGCTTGAGTGGTACTCTTAACTCCAACCCTGTCCCTGTCATAGACATACTGTTTTAAAATATTCTTGAAATATATTAAATAACAGTTGCAAACGATAAACACCTTTCCATCGGTCTTTCCATCCACACTTAAGTTTCTGCACCATAATTTGAAAATGGAGTCTTGAATCAAAATTAAAGTCGTTATGCAGAATATTTGAATGTGGATAGGGAGATTGCTATTGATTTGGGGGTCAGAGGGAAAAATTCAAGCTTGCATGAGAAATATTTTTGTACACTTGATTTTTTCGAGTATAACTTCGTGTAAGGTTGATTGATGAATCCTAAATGTGCAGAACTTCGCATATAGACGATTGCTATTGCTTTGGGGCAAAGTTCAAGGTCTGGTTCAGAGCGTCAAGGTCACGGGGTGTGCTTATTCATTCAAGGATAGGCACTTAACATTTTTTGAAGGGTAATAAACATGTTTTTAACCAAAAAAAAGGGGGGGGGTAGCGATGTAATTATGTTCGTCTTTCCGTCAGTGGACGGGATATTTTCATCTTTTCAGCGCGATTATCCATTTCACTTTTCCCATTATAATCTCATCACAGTCATAAAGATTTTGCATCACAAGACCTGTTTCAGTAGTGGTTGCAACATACGATAATCTAAACCTAATGATACAAATGTATAAATATGCATAATTATTGCTAACGACTTGAGATACAAATACATCTCGGTGGAACAATTAAAGCCTTGTCAGTTCACTAACACAATGATTTATTCTTTAAAGTACATGCAAATTTGAGTAGAAATACTGAAATACCAAGTAATAAGAAAGAGATTAATATAAGGCGTTGCTAAAAAGCCTCAAAGTGACAAAGGGGTATTATACTTATTTTAAACCTGTATAAAGCAAACATCGGTCGCAAAAGTGAGTAAAAATGAGTACAAAGTTACAAATTAGATGAGGCATATACAAACCAACAGACATAAAAGAAATTTAAATGCATACTTTATTACATGCGTAATAGCCGAAACTTGCAACACAAACTTTACCCTGTCGTCAGTGCTGGATTACCCAATAGGCAGACTTAGCACGTGCTTAGGGCACCAGCAAAGCAGGGGCATCGAAAAGAGAAATTACGGTTTAATATTGCTTTTATTTTGAATTACAATGGGGGGGGGGCATAATTTCTTTAGTGCTTAGGGCCTCTAAATGTCTTAATTCGCCTGCCTGTCGTATGTTTCAACTGACGCCGACGACACCGTCGCACTAATTGCATTAGTGCTCCTGTAATTTTGTTCAGGTGCGCCAAAATGGCGCAGATCTCTTGCTTATATAAAATTAGACCAACAAGCTGTTCTACACCACTTTTTATTTGTCTGACAAAAACTGGCCGCGGCTGCAGCAGTACGGCAATTCATGTCAGAATTTTTATTTTTTTTTATTTTGTATTTTGTACAGAAACAACTTGTTGGTCTAACATAAAGTTGTCAGACTCCATTTGATTATTTTCATATTGCAACAATTGTTGATGACCTTTTAGTAATGCAATGTGATTTTCGGCGGGCTAGCTATGTGGTTAGACACTTGCCCAAGATAATAAAAATTACAAGCACAAGGACAATATAGAGGCTTCATATTAAATATGGCACAAGGACAATATAGAGTCTTCACATTAAATATGGTATAATGCATACGGTAAGATATAAATTACAAATTTTCTGCATAATGCGTATGTGCAAGTATAAACGTATATCACGCTATTTCTCCAACGACCACAGTATATCTAGCCTCAAGCTATTCACACCTCGCCTACATTTAACGTCGCAGTTGAAATAACATTTAAGCCGCTTGCAACTTAGGCTATAAGAAGTGGGTCGCTCTCAGCTATCTGCCAATCTACAGACGACACTAGCGTGGCAACATGTTCCGCTTATGACACCAAATTTTCAACAGCACAGGGGTCAAGAAGTTGGAACGATTATCTATCCGTCCCTAATCACGCAAGGTAAGCAAGTTTGCCACAAATTGTACATGCCGTTTCATTCTCTTTTATCTTAAAACCCTGCTGTAATGTTTAATTTTAAGCCACTTGAAGTATGTGCTTTATTAATAGCATGCCGACGCTTGACCAATAAGAGTACACTATTTGTTGTCCTGTCAACCTGTTGTGCACATTTACTGTATGCGATTGATAAACACTATGTGCTTTAAACTGACTTTCACAGAGAACTAAGCCAAGGTTCAAGGAAATGCTTAGGGTCGATTACGATAGTTGCTTATTTAGTGGCTGCTGGCAGCTGCAATGCAGACGTGTGTCGAGACTAGCTAGGGACGTAATTGATTCACACAGAGCGGCATAGTTACTGTACTTGAAGCACAAGCCCATTTTCTACTTGCTGGGGGCGAGCCGCCAGTGTACAATGTACAATAAAGCCTATCAGTTACGCTCAGGTCAGGTTAAGTCGTCGTTATTATTCACTACGCGCTTTGTTGAGGACACAAGTATTTACGGCAACATACCTGGAGTAAAAGGTTTGCGGTAGTGAACAGAGTGTAGATCTGTGTCGGGCGTATTAAAGAGCAGTAAACTTAAAACAAACAGCAGAACTTGGCGAACTATCAGTGGAATGTTAATGTTCGAGCGGCCATGACAATGTTGGTAACAGAAACAACAGAAAAGTGGCAACAACATTCTTTGCTGTTGTTTCTGCAGCTGCTGCTACTGTTATTAGTTTTATATTTCTAACTGCACTATAAATTCCTCTAGTTACTTTCACGCACGAAGTAGTAATAGATTAAGAAAATGTCAGAATATGTAAGAAAAAAAAAATCCTATACAGAAATTTTATAAGTGGATCAATGCATATTACACCCCCCCCCCTCTCTCTCTCGTGTTTGCGTATATATAAGGAATCTGTGCTTGTAACGTTTGTTCTTTCATTCGTCGTCTTCACATTTATCTAATTCATACGATATGATTAAGCAAAATGAATCAATCTATTTTTTTTATTTTTGGGGGGGTTTCTTTTTTGTTTCTTCAGTGGAATATAATAAATTAAGGATCTAAATCATGACATTAAAATCTCTGAATAAATAAGAGCAAACGCTCATCCATCCATCCATTCATCTATCTATCCATTCATACGTCTCCCCCTGCGAGCACGCGGATGTAAAAGAGACCCGATGCGCCCTACTTTCCCCATCTGGTGCGTCTAGTGATGATGTTCATGCAGATAATATTTTTTGGTATTTTTTTCAAATTATATATACATATTATAGTAGCGTACTAACGGGGGGGTGGGGGGGGCGGCGGACGGGGTGGTTGTTCCGGGCACCAGAGGTCTTGGGGCGCCAAAACAGCTGATACAAATTCGGGCCTCGTATTCTGGCCCTTTGGGCCATCATCGTCGCCCCAGGCACCTTTTACCCTTAGTACGCTACTGTGTGTGTGTGTGTATATATATATATATATATATATATATATATATATATATATATATATATATATATATATATATATATATATATATATATATAAAGAATTTGTATTTGAAGGATTTCACCACCTTGTTTTTTGCCATTATCTCTTGCATGCCTTTTGGAGGTGCTTACATTTTCTTTGCACTAGAGTCATGAGTGTGCTGATGTGCTGTTAACTCCCATACATGCATATATTACAAGATACCAGTGTTACCGTCCATCCATCCATACATACATATTTATTCCAATTTTAGCTTCATTTAAAAAAAAAAAAATTTCTTTTTCTCTTCTCTAAAAATAATGCTCTAATTAGGAAAATAGAACATTCGTCGGAACATTGGCCGAGTAGAGCGGGAGCAATCCAAGGGAGATAATCTCCCGAAAATTATATGATACTTTGCTCTCGAACTCTTCTATTTCTTCTTTAACCTTTTTTTATTTATTTTGCGATGTTCAGATGAAACTTGTACACATACCGAATACAACTGGTATCCATGTTTTATATACTTAAAGTTATATACGTTGTAAATGATCTTACGTTGATGTGATTTACCATCTTAAGGGCTATTGATAATGCGAATAGGCTAAACAGGGTGCGCGGGTGTGGTGTAGACAAATATCGCGTATAATACGTAATAAGTGAAAAGATATAAATTATTAACCTACAAACTGTAATCTAAATGTGCAGGTACAATCTGTTTTGCCGAAAAGGTATTTATATTACATAAAATAGGCAGTTTGATATTGCATTTTATGCGTAGTAGATCACGGCATTGAAATAGTATTGGGCTATTGCATTGTAATTAACGTGTTGCGTGAAGACCAAGCAAGATGCAACGAGCGTTAGATTATTCATATACATTCGGCCTTGCGTACAATGCATGTGGCAAACATCACAATGCCATGTAACGGGGTCTGCCATTGTGGTCTTCTTCCAGTCCACCTGGTCCCATGACTGACATAATCCTACAATGTAAGACGTCCACCCTGATATTTATGATGTTTTAGTGCTACGTCTTACTACTTAAATAAATGGCGTTGTGTAGCGTGATCTCCGGTCGACTGACAGGGGAACTAGAGGCCACATTTTCAGGAATATCTCACACACTTGGCGGCCCATATTTACACTTTTCCACAAATTAAAGTCTAATGGCTTTAGTCGGACTTTACCTACTCTGATGCCTTTTTCCTAACTGAATCAAATTCTGACACAAGCAAGTAGACGCATTTTTCAAGTTCCGCTGACATACATTTCAGTTGGTTGAAATGCGATGATAGCGAAAGAATGCCGAAATCGGTTAAAGTTGGACTTTATTTCTTTAACGAAACGAAGAAAAATATACTAATGTTGATAAAAGCGATTATGCAGCTTAATTTCGTTTAAGACAGTTAGCTCGTCTTTATCGACTCTGGTACTCCTTTGATTTATCGCATTTCAACCAAGTTCAGTGGTGGTCGGTATTGTTAATAGCGAAGACAATTCCTAACATTCCTGAAATACATACTGTGAAATGACTTCTTTGTTTGTTTACATTTTACTTCTTTTCCTCTTTTCTTTCACCGCATGTAGTTCAGTAAATATGAATCCGCCGAAGTTTATTCTTCGGGTGTTATCAGTTCTTTGTTCTTAATTCCCATCTAATACCCGTCTAAAGATAATGAAAAGTACTTTGCATTAGCTAATTATCCAAAATAAACCTTATATGAATGCATAAATGGGATATATGTTGAATTTGCTTGTAATTATAAGAACTTTTGTAGGTGTCGTATGTGTTTCCGCTAGTGTGTGAGAAGGCACTTCCCGCGAAGTAAGAGTAGTTCAAATCAAGAAAAAGACAAATTTTAGCAAAATTACAGATATGTGAGCAGTTTTATACTTTAGAAGAAGGTACTTCGTTCAGTTCTGATAGATGTTACGATTGTTACTAATCGTGAATGTCAGACTAAGTATAGCGCAACATGCTTAGTGACGGTAAATATGACATGTATACATTTATATATTCCTGTGTTTTTCTACAGTGGATTCTACGATATCTCGAATAGACCACGTATAGGGAAAGAGTTTACACTTATTTACACAATTAGTTCTTCTACATATTAGTGGTGATTTAGTGACATTTTTCTGTATTTGTGATAAATAGTTAGTGATATTTTTGTGTGTTTTGTGTGTGACATTTGAACACTGGGTAAATTAGTTTTTTATCGTTGTACAGTGTAGTCATATGTAAAGACACGTGGCGCTTGAGAAAGCAGGAGACAAGGACTAAGCTTAATGTTGCTTGCTGGTCTACATAAAGGAGAAATATTAGACCAAAGTGTTAGATTTTGTACATTTTCCCTTGAACCCATTACAAGGATATCAAAAAAGCTGTTCGAGGTTTAAATTCAAGACTCATTAATTAATAAAGTATAGAAAACTGAATCACCAATTGTGGCAGAATAGATATATATAGATGTACAGAAAGGCATGTGATCAGAAAATATGAAAATAATTCACTGTTCATATTTGGGATCATCATAATGTTCGGGAATAAAATTTGTGTCATTATTATTATTACCAAAATACATGTAGAATTGTGTAATTGTCTTCATCATAAAATGCTGATTGTGGCCAGTACAGGCCTCCCTACCTTGTTTTTAGGAACTACTGTCATTGTTGTTCAGGACTGACAAAAATCCATTGTATTTGCAATCAATATGTGCAGGAAAACAGCTCATGTTTAATTTCTCTAAGTTCAATACAAAATCCACTTCTCCTTGCCACTAAATGGTTTATTCATAAGTGTCAGTGACACATCTTTCTCACTACATACAGACTCTATATTACTATACACTGCATCAAAGTCTGTGGTCAAAAAGGTATGGATTTTGTTAATTATAAGTTATTGTTTCACACACTCACTGCTAAATATTGCAGGATACTTAATTGAACGAAATGGGACATCACTATTACTATAATTTGTAGCCATTTCTTCATAATCAAAATTCTATCCACACCCACCTGTACTGATTTGTGCATTACCAATAGTCCTTAAGTACTAACGTTTCAGCTAGTTAACCATAAACATCATTTACAGCCCATATCAGTAACAATGACACAAAGCCCAATACAATAGCCCTGAATGGAACACAGCAGTTAATGGTGAGGGTAAAATGGACGTTAAGCCAAAAATGAAAGCCCTGAAATGAACACAATAGCATCAATTTCTGCGAAAATAAAAAAAAAATAAAAAAAGAAAATAAGGTCCATACTAGGAAATTGGGCGTCGAATAAATGAACACCCCAATTTCTGTCAGATCATAGTCTGTTCCTGATTGATGAAAACTTCCATTTTATCGCTAGTGCACCTTAACGCTTATGTGCCCTTGGTCATTACACCATGTATTTTGGCCGGATGGCTTCCAATAAGCACAACGGAAACTATACATTGTAATTAATTTTAGCTGAAAAAGTAACTTGATTACAGACATGTACAAATATTTAATAAACTGCCACTTAAACAAGCAATTAATATTTTGTTAGTTTCTAAACAAGTAATTTATTTTTGTTACTTTCTAAAACTTCACCAGGAAATCACAGTCGAAAACATTTGAAAACAATTTTGACACAACCCCTGTAAATGTACATGGGAGCACATAAAGAGGTGTCTTCACACCATAGTTATGGATGAGTAATTTCAAATTTACCACTACATGCTTAGGGGAATAATTCAAAACAAAATCTGGATCTTTTGGACTTAGTCAGATTTTGGTGAAGTTTTGACAACTACGAAAATAAATTGCTTGTTCTAGTGGCAGTTGATTAACTATTTATAGCTATTTGTGATAACTTGTAATCTAGATACTCCTATAGGTCAGAATTAATTACAATGTATAGTTTCTGCTGTGATCATTGGAAGTCATATGGCCTAAATACTTGCTGTAATGACCACGAAGGCCACATAAACCTTAACGCACATGACTTTGGAATGAAAATGTTTGTTTTGATCATGTGACACTGTTGATCAACTTTGAGAAAGTATGGGCAATGACTCGTGTAACAAAGTCATGCATCTAAACAATAATTTATTTTATCTAATTATCCTGCGCTCTATTGTTCATGTGGACCGGTAGATGTGTAAACAGGTGAAAGTTCATCATTTTTTGTACTGGACAAAATGCGAATTTTTCGACACATTTTATATTATGACAGAAAATGATGAAAACCGGCATATATAACTTTTAATCTTCAGAGAAAATTTGTCGAATCGTTTTTCTGTTGTTGTTGTTGTTGTTGAGGGCGTGTAATATGGTGGCTATCTTTTGTTGTACCATATACGATGCAATATCTTGCCGTCTCTTTGCCCTGTTATATAATTTTGCAGGATTTTCTTACCAGATAAAGTCTTGTTTACTGAACGGGGTGAATGATCAAAGGCATAGGTCAATAAATACAGAGTTTTTTATATGATATTTTCTCTTCTCCACGTCTACTTTATTTCATTATCATAAAGTATAAATATGATAAAGAAAAGAGCACGTATGGAGATGTAATAAGTCAAAAGATGCGATTTACAACGGACGTCATTATGGTACACGTTGATACTAAAATCCAGAAATTGGCCACTTGACGTTTGATGCGATGGAAATTCCCATTCAGAGATGTCAAATTATAAATTTTCAACGTGGATATTTCCAAATTACTTTATGTTTCGCAGCATAATGAAATAATTATTTACATGGAAATCAACATCATAAATATGTCGTTCGACAAATCTATTGGGCCAGATTCTGTAATCCTTTGTAATATAAAAGATGATTATTTGGTGTTCACTACAAAATCTAACGATGTTTTCAAAACATTTTAAATGTTTACAGTGTTGCAATGCGTTCATTTATCGTTCAAATATTTGTTTTGCGACATTTGACGAATATAACACCTGTACAGTATGCAATAGTAACAGAGGTAAAGATGTCTTGTATTTCATTAAATTAATTCTACTTGTACAATAATTCAAAGTAAATATTGCAATACTGTACGAGAAGCTTTTGCATGAAGTTTGGTTTCAAACTAAATACATGAGAATAACAACAACAACAGTAACGCAAAGGAGATTGTAAATTTATATAGAAATAAGTTCTAGGTCTGTCTGTCTGTCTGTTTCATGAAATGAGAGAGAGAGAGAGAGAACAGTATTGGTGTTCTCAATTTCATTTCTCGTGTCTTAGCTCTACTAGTCATAGACCAGAAGAGCTTATGGGATGGTTGTCGTCCGTCGTTCGACGTCCATCCATCCATTAGCACAAGTTTGTTATCGTTATTCCTTAGCTACTTGGAGGATTTCCATGAAACTTGACGCACACATTCATCCCAATGTCTATTTGGTCCACAATGAAACTGGTGCCGCTCAGACATCCAATGTGGCCTCCACATCAGCCATCTTATCAATCTTGTTATCGCAATTCCTTGTAAACGGTGCCGATCTGACATCCAATATGGCAACCACAGCAACTATCTTGAAAATATTGCTAGTGCTACTCATCCTGAATGGAAACCCATATCAGTATACGGTTTTCTCTGGAAGATTTCATGTGGTGTCTGGTTGGTCTTAAATAAATATTTTGCCGATCTGATATCCAATATGACAACCACAGCGACCGTCTTGAAAATCTTACAGCTACGCGTCTTAAATGGAAAGTCATATCAGCATTGGGTTTTGTCCAGAAGGCTTCTTAGGATGTCTACACGGTACTAAATAAAAATGGTGCAGATCTGATATCCAGTATGTCCACCATCTCACCCATCTTGAAAATGTTTCTATTGCTACTCCTCCTAAATGGAAAGTATATCGGAATGAGGTTTTCATCAGAAGACTAATTATGATGTCTATTTGGCCCTGAATGAAAATGGTATCGATCTGACATCAAATATGGCTGCCACAATGAACATATTGAAAATATTGGCAATAATTCTCCTGAATGGATAGTCATATCAACACGGAGTTGTCACCAAATGTCTTCTAATGGCATCTAGTTTGTCCTAAATAATAAATGGTGCCGATCGTACAGACACTATGGCTGTCACAGTGGCTAATTTGAAAATTCTATCGCACAAGAATATCAGAGATGGTTTCAAGTCTCAGCAGTTAAAAAGAAGAAATGGTCTAATTTTGAATTTTTTTGCACAGTAGAGTGTCAGTCCCGTCGAGGGACTCTAGCATATGCACTTTATGAAGGTATAAAGAAAAAGGTCTGTCTTTTGGCTTGATCATACTTTTATTTGAAAATACACCAATGCTAATTGTGAAGTTCATGATAAAGGAGATTTTCACAAAGACTCTAGAGGTAATGAAAAAAGACAAAAATTCTTGTATCCAATTCTTGATACATTCATTCCTTGAAAATATTAAATATTGTCATAGAACTTTCTTAACAGAGTTCAAACAAAGCTCGTATGATTTTTTTATGTTATTTCAGCAACCAACCAGGGAAGATTCACACTTTTCCATGGATGAGCCGAAAGATTTGTCTGTGAAATCAGAGCCACGAAGTCCGCCGTACCATCATGAAGTTCCCGTAAGTCACGTGTCCCAGACATACAATGGAGACTTGAGACACGTCACAACAGCTGTGCCTCACTTGATGTCAACTGGTCTGACAAAACCTTCCAGTTTTGACTCCATTTCTGTTCCAAGCTCGACTTTTGCATCCAGCACGAGTGATATCCAGGCCTTGGTAGATCATAGAATGAACTATGTGTATACTCTTTTCCCGGACGCAGGTCAGGTTACTGGAAGTGAAATGCTTAATGTAATTCAAAATGATTTTACCAGCAAAAGTCCAAGAGCACATGAGCAACATGAAAGTGTTGTTTCGCAAAATGCAAATCCGGTACTTTTAAATAAGAAGCATATCGACAGATCAAGTTTACCAAAGAAATTTAAATGTGCCATGTGTGCGTACAGAACACGCTATAAGTCTGATTTAAACCGACATGTCAGAAAGCACGCCGTGTCAAATTTTAATTGCGATATTTGTAACATGCCATTTAAAACAGCTGGGAATGTAGAGTTTCACAAAAGAAAGGAGCATCCAAATGAAGCGCTGACCAAAAAGGTGAAGTCGAAGTTTTACTGCAGTTATTGTCCATACGGCACTCTGTATAGTTCTGACCTCACGAGACACACACATAAGCATGGTGTCGCCAGGTACCATTGTAGTACATGCAACAAACCATTTATGACGTCAGGTAGTCTTGTGCATCACAAGAGAACGGAACACAATGTTGATGATCTTATGATCGTCATGGGATACAATGGAGAAGAATCTGTCTGCCCAAACGAAAGCATGCAGAACAAGCAGCCGCTGATGAACGGAGAACAGCAAGAACAGAGTGAAGTGATTGATATTACGCATGACAATACTGACACTATTCATGGTGGAAAAGAAGAAACAGTAAGGAGAACAGATTCAACTGAAAACAAAGGACAACAAGATGAAGGTAAAAGAGCAGGAACGACCAATGGTCCAAACGAAAAGTTACCTAACGATATCAAAGACCACGAAACCTCTGGCAATACATCTGTTGATATTCCTCAGTATTGTTGTCCCGTCTGCGCAAAAGTGTTCGGACGGAAAATGGTGCTAGAGTTTCATATGAGGAACACACACAAGATGGAGAAATTAGAGGACAAACCAGGCAATGAAATTTGGATCAATCTAAATGAAGAAGAAGTAGAAGGCCAGGTCGATCTGGAAACAACAAATGATTTTGAAAAACTTCATCAAGAAGTGGAATCCAATCAGGCACTAAAGGATAATATGAAGTATCAATGTGAACTGTGTGCATATGGTACCATGTACAAAAGCACGTACGATCGCCATGTCAGAAAGCATGGCCTCGCCTGTCATACATGTGATATTTGCAACATGCCTTTCATCACAGTTGGGCACATGTTGAAGCACAAAAGAGACAACCACCCCGGTGATACGAGCACAAATTCAAATACTCTCAAGTGTACAGAACGTAATTTCCAGACCGCAGACCAAACCAAACTCCGAATTCATCTTGCCAAGATGCAAAGTGGTGAAAATGTACATCAGTCATTATACAAATCCACAAATACTGTATCCCACCAAGTGGGTTCAGGGACGTTATATACAGAAGCATCAACGCATGATCAACAAAGAAGCTCTGAAACCGTATCGAACGTTTGTGCAAGCAAGAGTCAGATGAAGGATGAGAGAGTAACGTCAACCCCTCCATCATCAGGGCGATACGCAAAACTGATCTCTGATTTTGATGAATTTGCCACTAGGCCGTTTGCCTGTGCTCTGTGTTTTTTCCGAACTAACGACTTGCAGGAGTTGGTCAAGCACGCTGAAAACCACCTCACTGGTTGTAACACCCGACCTATACCCGAGACAGCTAGGTTTAGTAATACCGGATTTCAACCGATGCAGAATCAAAATCAGGTCTCTTTGTTTCAAGGCCAGATTGCTTCTATGCAAAACCAGAGAACGATACCTTTGCAACAAAGTCTTTTACCAACGGTGAATGCACCAATAGATAGTGTTATTTCGCAACAAAGGCAAATAGTTGATTTTAGGCATCCCTACGAACCACAGCGTCATCAAGTAGATCAGGAATTGTTCCCTGTATTTTCTGTTCCAAGAGTTGATCATTCTATTCATTCTCGGAAAAGTTTTCCAAGTACCGGCTTGCCTGAAAACTTCAAAACACAGGGTCGATTTTCGCGTTGGCTAAGTAAGATTGACCCAATGACTCCAACATTTTCAGTTCACTATCGAAAAGACAAGACAAATAAACTCAAACCATACCTGTGCCTTATGTGTAAGAAGAGATTTAAACACCTTCCCTTGCTGAAGCAACACTTTAGACAATTTCATTCAGCCGAAATATCAGCCAAGGTTAGCATCTGTAATTCCTGCGGTAAAAGTTTCCGGGACCCAACTGCTCTGCTTCTTCACTATGACCTTGAACATTCGTCATGAAGCGATGCAAATTGCGGTCATATTTCTATTTCATGATTGTACATAGGATCAGTTGACTTTTGTGTAATTTTGGCCGTCAAAATTTGGTATAGTCATAAAATACAATCTTATGTAATCACAACGATAACTCCAAAAAGATCTTCTTGCTGAGCAATGAATGGTGGTGATACGAACCAAACTTTTACATTTCAAGAGTCTACAAGTGAAATAGATGTAATTACAACTTTTTAATCTATAAATTTGATACAGTAAATAACAAAAAATGATGTATCCTTGCAAAACAATTTTGTGTCTTTACTATTTTTCTAATTTATGTAGTTCATTTTATGAAATGTATAGCTCTCCTGCACTAAGTTTGTATAAAGTTCATATTACGATAAAGAGAACATACAAATTGGTTTCAGTTCACGTAAAATGATTGAACCCATTAAGTTTGATTAATGCGCATATGAACACACACACACACACACACACACACACACATATATATATATATATATATATGTGTGTGTGTGTGTGTGTGTGTGTATTTGGAGAGTTCCGATTTTTTTATCAACAGCCACGTGAAGCCAGGCTTCGTCTTGTTATTCTTTTTTCTGCGTCGATTCCATTTTGAAAGTGCTTACATTATTTACACTACCGGAGTTTCGCAACAATAGTAGGAGTCATCACTTTAGACCTAGAGGTAGAAACGTCGGTAACTAGATCTTAACGTTATGATGGGTTTACAGGCGGTATACTTTATCTTTGTTTTTTTTTTTGTTTTTTTTTTCTCTCGTGGTTTCGACTTCGGGGGACGGAATCGACGTCCTCCAGCGTATAGAATGGAAGCGATGCTTTGAAAAGGTAGGCCTGAGAAGTATCAGATTCTACAAGAAACTATATTGCTACTGATCCTTCGTGTTTTTAGCGTTTGATGATGCTCATGTAGTTAATGAAGTCCCAAACATGTTGAGGTATTGTCATTCTTACTTGCATCTAGTTAAAGGGAAATAACTATGTGACCGTCATGTTAAAACATATTGTAGCTAAGTCTACCTACATAATGTAGCTTCTCTCTCTCCCTCCCTACCTATCTCTCTCTCTCTCTCTCTCTCTCTCTCTCTCTCTCTCTCTCTCTCTCTCCGTTTAGAGTGAGCAAAATAATACAATGTTCTTATGTCACGGAGACAAAATACACGTGAATGAGTAAATTATTTCTAACACTTCTAAAAAATACAACTATCGATTGTCTCACATATAAAGAATCAAAACAAGAAACTAGTTCATCGTACTTAATCCATAAAGTAAATTCATCGTACTTAATCCATAAAGTAAATTCATCGTACTTAATCCATAAAGTAAATTCATCGTACTTAATTCATAAAGTAAATTCATCGTACTTAATCCATAAAGTAAATTCATCGTACTTAATCCATAAAGTAAATTCATCGTACTTAATTCATAAAATAAATTCATCGTACTTAATCCATAAAGTAAATTCATTGTACTTAATGCATAAAGTAAATTCATCGTACTTAATTCATAAAGTAAATTCATCGTACTTAATCCTCGGGTACTGACCCTAGAGAGCATTCACACCAATATACACGTCAAAGACAGTTTGAAATTTCCACCTCAATACCGATATGTACATAAAAAGACAAGATAGAAAAAAACATCGCAAGGTACGGGCAGCTATTGGCTTTTGTGACAATTTTCCCCTAAACTACACAACGTTGACAAGCAAATATGCCGTGCAGATGGAAATATACCTCCCTTCTATCAAACAACAACAGTCGCAGGAGATATTTATGCACGATGAGTGCACAGATTTGAGTGAAAGACGAGTGCACCCTCTCGGGGACAGGAATGTGTCAAAATGTCTTGCAATTCAGCTCGGCGATTTGATTGGTTAATGAAAATAACATCTTAAGAATAAACTGATTTCGGTCAGTAAATCTGTATGAATAAGGAGTATAGACACATAGTTAATAAATGTATTCATAGCGATTCATATTTTATTTGACATCTTCGAATCACCTTCGTTCTTGTCGTGGTTATCTTTTACAAAATGAAACTGGAAGATTTCTGTACTGACCAAGCCAATCGCCGCGCTGTATTACTTGACATTTTTATCTCACGTACTCGTTGGCGTTTATGTGGAATTTCAGAATGACTTTTAGAGGGGTGTTTTGGTGCGAATGCCTTCTAGGGGTCAGTAAAGGAGGATGAAGTACGACAACTTATGGTGCATTTGATGCTTTAGCTTTACATAAACTGATTGCAATGTAGACAGCGGTAAGGCGAAACAACTCGTACGATTAAATTCAGTTGAGTTGTCTATCCCGTCCTCAAATGCCTGTGGAATATACTTACGTAAATGAAGGACTAGCTTTTAATTGTTTAAAGGGTGTGTATGTGTGTGTGTGTGTGTTGTGGAGATGACGTTTTGTGTCCTTTTTGTCAGCATTAATTTGTGTTCGTCCCTTATTTACATACAATCAGAAATAGGCGAAGGTAAAGGTTGGCTTGACCTTTAAGTGGAATATTCATAAGGGACTGACCCATTCGAGAAAAAGGTGCAGTGAATTTCTCGTGTGTTAAAGGTATGGCAGAATTATCTCACACACATGCACCATGCACAGTGTATGCATGCCGCTATAGGTCTTTTTTTAGTACATCAGATGATAAGTTCTTGAGGTCCGACTGGCGAACTACATGGATTTATTTTGGGACAGTAATACACCTGTTCAAGTGGGCAAGGCCAGATTAAGGCCGAGCGAATGGAGCAGTTGCTCCAAGACCCGCCCTTCGGGGGGCCCCACATCGCAGTGAAATGGTATTTATATATTTATTTATTGTTTTTTTAATTTTTATTTATTTATTTATTTATTGGGGGGGAGGAGGGGTGGGGGTGGCTTTTTGAAATTGCTCCAACACCTCTTACCACTTTAATCTAGCCTTACCAGCGGGTACAATTGTCACGCGCTGACGTTGCATGGCGTTACACTACGTCGTGTGATGCGCTAAATCTACCGCCTTCTCCGTTGGAAGTGTCTCCGTACAGTGTTTTCTGGTGGCGTCTAGTCCATAAGCCACAGGCACTAATAACACTCCAGACAACGCTGTAGGAGAACAGTTCCCAAGGTGGATTGCAATACTATACTATTATCGATTTGACCAGACCCTAATGTAAAGTTAAAATGGACAGGTCATTTCGGTCAATCTAATACCACATTCACAAAACTACGTGTACTTCAGCTGACACGATTGAAGCAGGTTAACCAAATCGTCGATATAAATCCTAATTACTGACGAAATGAGCATTTTGACCACACCACACTAATAATAGACGTTTGGTCATTATGATAATCGTCAATGCTGTTATCATGTTAGCTTAGCATGCTACTTCACTGTAACGTTCGACTCCAATCTTCTATTTTAGTACATTACAACGATCCACTTGGTCGATCAAATGTATTCTGTACTTTCCTAATTCACTTTCTTCACTGTATTCATTCGCATCTTCTAAGTCAATCCTACTAATCTTATCTCGAGTGTTTGCCGATAGCTGCCATTAGATATTTACGAAACAAGGACTGCCCGGGAAGTTGCGAATGCATCGAACTATGTTTTCATTGACAACTTCTTGGTCGGTCCTACTGTCAATTCAATTGTTGAAATAACCGAGGTGGTCCCAGTAGATCACGTTTTCTTTTTTTGCGATGATTTTTTTTTTCCGGCGAACAAAATGCATGATTTTCCTGCAAATTAATACGCCGAGATACATCGAAGGCATATTTTTTTTTTTTTTTTGTTTTTCGGGAATGCACTGTATTTTCTCTATTCCGACTCCGGATGTTTATGTCACTTCCGGTTTCGTCCTGTCGCTATCTGCATCAGTATTGTTGTATACGGTTTGGTTCATTAACAACAAGAATGTTTAGTTTTTAATTTATCAAACAGTAAACTGAATTATAGATACAAGTTGCGACATTCGAATCCGAAAGCTATACCAGACATCTGGAGTCGGAGAAGATACAGTACAGTAGTCTTGTTCTTGTGTCACTTCCCCCCCCCCCCCCCGCCTCAAATGCTCCGTTTTATCGGGTCTACCTATCGCTCAGTAGTCATGCAGGCCAAATAAGAGTGCGGCGCATACGATTACTTTTACCACCTGTAGAAAGTACTGAAAGAATTTGCGTCTGCTTCTTTCTTAATATAAGTCGACTTTCATTTATTTTTTTCGAAACGCAAGAAATGTTCACAACTTGTTATCAGCGACTGAATGATGCAATGCAAATTTCTTTTTCGTATTACCAAATGCGCCCCCTCCCCCATCTCTGTGAACAGAAACTCTTCCGTATTTACAAATTTAGATCAAAATATCGTTCACAACCTGTACAGTTCGTCAAGTTCACACAACCTTGTCAAAAGATTCTTGGAAAGCTACTCGCGACTCGTTCTTGCGTAAACATAGTTTTAAAAATAAAGTAATTTCATCTCAACAACAATTCCCGCTACCTATCGCATTTTAGAGATACAATATAGGGCCCTCAATATGAACGAGTCTTAGACTTGAACTGAGGTTGAGACAAGTGTGAAGAATACATATGCGGATACATCGATAAATAGATAGATGGATACCCATACTATTACATTACCATGTAGTAACAGCTTAAAAATTAGACCAATTTCATCAAAATTACAATAATCACTACTATACTTTAAAAGTGTAATTGAAAACCGATGTAAGGCGGTGTCTTAGGCTCAGAAATGTACAGATAATTGTAATATAGTCTTGTTCTTGTGTTCATATATATACGAAGGTACAAAAGATTCATTTATTAATAGATGTATTTATTATTGGTAAGATAAATAAATATCGACAGTGTAGAATTTGCAAAATATATCTAAATTTGAATTTACCAAGATATAGAAATTATGAAAAAGGTCTTACGTGGCAAATGGTTTGATATCGAATAAATGATATTTTATGTCACAAGCTTTTAAAGTCATATTCTACACAGCAAAGCATACAAATGATAAAACACTAAATACCGCTACATTTTGCACAAGGATTATCATTTGTTATCATGACTGACATTTAACAACGGCACAGGTATAGAAAATATATAGGGTTGTTCTTTTTTAGTATATATAAGGAACTATTTCACGAGTGAAGGGGAAACATTGTCTTATCATGAGCAGCTTAATGTTTCGACTTCACGATTGCTTAAAAAACGTATATTTGCTTTTCATTATATATGTTTATGGCAAAAACCGTTGACTTGCATGGAGTTCCAACACCAACCCCACCTTAATCTCTGTCAATTTTATTAACTGCTCCACTTCTAACTACGTCGATAAAAGTTACGAAATTTTACAATAATTTAAGACAGTGACTTTTTTTAAAAAATTTCTACATATCATTCTTTACCATGTATACTTTGTCATGCTAATAACTGTTTTATTACGAAAATGAAGAGATTTTAATGTTCTTGCGCGGATTGATTTGGTGAACACTGTTGGAGTGGGGATACTGTAGAATAATCACAGAGCGGTTATATCAGACAGACTTCAGAGCGTTATAGCTTTAAACAAAAGATTTTAATGAATTTTAGTTTGACTATAAGGATTTGGGTTCTTTAATTTGTTTATTTCTGTATTCAAACATGAATTGTGTGGCCCTGACAATCGTTACAGTTTAGATCGGTAACAGACGTTGCACCCAAATTTTGATTGTCACTTAATTTCGGTTTGCAATCAACACTCATCAATGCCCGATTTCTCCATCGTTTTCCATGATTATAAATGCGGTGAGAGTTAAAATCGCTAAGTAAACAATTTTAGTATTATATTTAATCAAGAGTTTTTTCATAAAGTCTTTTAAATCCAGAACACTACGTTATCGCGGTACTTAATGTTATGTTTTGTTATTGCTGCATGATTACAAGTTTCTTTGACCTTGACTTAATCTATGGATAAAACAAAAAACTCTGTTAATCGAAGCGTGTAAATGAAAACAAAACTGCAAATGGTGGCTGACCTAGATTACAGTACCGTGGGCAATAACTCTAAATTATCGCGGTATTTGCCCAACTCAGGAATGGTAGCACGCACGTATCATACAACACAGAAATTGTAATCTACCAATAAGAAGGGATGCCTGGCTGTCACTAGCTGAATATTAAAAATAAGCAACAAAACAAAACAAAGCAAAACAGATCCAATAATTAAATTGCAACACAGTAATATCAGTTAAGTTGAAATCCATGGAAAACAAACAGTAGAAATGTAAAAATCTATGAATTATTTAATTTGTCAGATTTTAAATGCAGCGTGGGGATAGATATGAGCTACATTGCCTCCCAACTGATGTTTCACTGCCAAATTAAAGATGTGTCCAGTGTTGGCAATTGTCATTTGTGCCCTTTTATCAATAACAAAATTAGCACAACCCCTAAGTGTAGGTGACTGATGCTTCTGACACACCGCAGTTTGAAGATTCATACTCAGACATCAGACATAGGTAAGCTATTCTAACTGTCCTCAAAATTATTCCCAACAGAATCATCTACATAATATGCAAAGGGACCTGGCTGAGAAGAAGAAGGGATTCTAAGCCATGGGATTTCTTCAACATTTCTGAGGCTACAGTACAAGACTTCTTTGGAAACGTTGTTGTTTTTCTGACACTTTTTAATTACGATGCTGAAGATTTCACAGATGACGAAGACGAGTTTCCGGCACTCTTATAAGTCACGCTTCATGATTTGCTTGGTAACATTTGGTATATATTTGGCGCATTTAGAAGCAAATGATTGCTGCATGATGATGACATACTACCGGCAAGAAGAGGTAGAACAAATTTCTTTCTGTGCTTTTGGACAACTTTTGTTGCTGTTCTGTTCTTAAAGAAATCACTGAGATCTTCGTCCTTCACAGGTGTTTTGGCATTCCTAACTTGTTCCTGGTAAGATGTTTGTATCTGACCAAAAACAGTACTGCCTGGAATAAAATCTCTAGTGTAATCTTAAGTTGCTTGTTCAGAAGTTTCATTAATATTTTCTTTTGCTTGAACGCCATCACTTTCTGCATGATACTATTTGGCCAGGGTTCTTCGGAAATACTTATCAATTGTAAATGGATTTAAAGAATCCAAATTATCGATATCCATTGGATGGGTGACATGGCTTGTATTGGGTGGCAAGACAAAAATAATTACATTGTTCTTCTTTGCCCAGTCAACTAATGTTAAAGAGATATGTGACTTATGTCCATTCACACAATATAAGGATGGTCAGTGAGTTATTTCCATCGGCTATTCCAGTATGTTTGGTAAAGTGTTTGGGGATGTAATTCTGAAATATGGCTGACCAACCACTATCTGACATCTCACCAACACAACCAGGAGGGGCACCTTCTAACAGTTGATCATTAAACTCCTTTTCAGGGAATACAAAGCATAGCGGGATATGGTTTTCAATGGCATTGCCACACCTAATGTTAATTACACAAGGTGATCTTGATGACGCCACTGCTTGTGCCTGAGTATTTTTGCCATACGCAACTCTTGCAGGGGAATACTCTTTGTTGATTCCATTTTCATCAATAATGAATATTCTGTCTGGCTTGTATCTTAAATTGTGAACTGTAAGGATGGCTGACTGCTCCTTACAACAGCTGTTGGATACGTCCCTTGAAGCACATTTTACCCGCAGCATTGACACTTTCTGGGGCTTGGGAAGATTTAAATCTAGCCACATATCCATAAACCCATAAAGGCAGCAGTCACTCCAAGATCTGGCACTCTGCCTTTTCTGAAGAAAAAAAAAAAAATAAATAAATAAAAGTGCATAGTCTGGTGCAAGGTACTGCACATTTGCCTTGGTGTATCAATAGACGATCTCAGTCATGAACTTTAGATGACTGACCACTTGCTGCTCTTCCTTGTCAGAAAAGAATTCCTTTGGACCTGGGTTCGCATCGAGGGATATTTCCTCTAGTCCTCTGGTAAAATAACTTGCATAAGGATGCACAATAAAATAAAATAGCTTGCATAAGGATGCAAAACAACTTTCTAATATTAAAACTGAACACACGGAAACCTTTTAATTTTTTATAAAAGAGTTTTTAAAAAGTTGAGTATTACTTCAAATTTGATGTGATTCCCAAAATGTCATCGGAAATAAAGCAAAACTTCCTTAAGGAAAATTCAATATTTGATGACTGTGTATTAGTCCGTGATGCCTGCTGAACGTTCTGTGATAAAAGAATAATTGCTGTCAATTCAGCAATAAGGATTTTTTAAAAACAAATCTCAGTTTCAGGAAGAAATGGTTAGACTTTTAGTGAAACTAGGGCCCGGATCTACACCGTCCTCTATTGGATGATCGCTATAATACTATAAAATACAGTATTTAGTTCTAGCACTTGCAATTATTGCTTACACTGTGTGAGCCGAATTTTAACAGAACAATAACATCAGAAGACCACCACACACACACACACACACACACACACACACACACACACGCAAGCACACAGACACACAACCACTTAAATGTAGTTTAAAAAATTTTCGAGTCATTGATATTTCATATCATTTTCTATTTCTAGATGGCCTCATCTTCAGCAGAACTCGAAGATACGTGAATACGTGAACATTTTTTGTTTTTAGCTCGAAAAGGGCATTTAAATAGCGAATGTAAGGAAGGCTACTTGTAGCAAAAAGGCTATTTAATCATGGTCAAACATTCAAATAGAGAAGGATCTTTAATACTTATTCTTAGCCAAGTATAACTTACCGTGTTAATAAATTTATAACAGTTAAAGGAAGAGCAACAAACAGTTACCCCCCCAAAAAAAAAAAAAAAAAAAAAAAAAGATAAATAAAATAAAACTAGAGCGATAGACACATCATAAAGGGCCCCGCTCACTACAGTTTGCTCCGTTGGACACTACGCTGAGGAAATCTTTTGGGAAACCTAAGTTAGGAGCATAGGCAATCAGGGGACTCAACTCCTCTAAATGATGTGGTGGAATGCTGGATTTCCGCCCATTTAAAAGTCTCATCAAGATAAAGGTCCATGATAAATTTATTTCAAGTCTAACATCCCTTAGTAAGTTATACTGCATGCGCTGAACCAAAACAAGCTGGACAAGTAGAGGTATAACTCTTCTAAATGGTAATGTGGAAAGCTGGAAATTAAACTTATTCAAGGTCTTAAAAGTGTAAAACTGCATGTCAAATTTAGTTGAAATCAAACAAAATTTTGGTAAGGTTATGCTGCAGAAACCAAAGTCTTGACGACATATAATCATGGGGCATTATTCTCTAAATGGTAATGTGGAAAGCTGGAAATTAAACGTATGCAAGGTCTTAAAAGGGTAAAACTGCATGTCAAATTTAGTTGAAATCAAACAAAATTTTGGTAAGGTTATGCTGCAGAAACAAAAGTCTTGACGACATATAATCATGGGGCATTATTCTTTAAATGATGTTATAGAAAGCTGGAACTCGAGTTCTTTCAAAGATTCGTCAATATATCAATCCCCATGCCAAATTTGGTTGAAAGCTAGTAAACCTTGGTAAAGTTATGCTGCAGAAACCAAAGTCCGGATCACAGACAATCAAGGGGAATAACTCATGTAAACGATGTTGCTGAACTCTAGAAATTGAACTCCTTCACCGACTCATCAATATAAAAAATCCCATATCAAATTTCATTCAAATACAACAAACCTTGGTAAAGTTAGGCTGCGAAACTAAAGCAACGTGGACGGGCAATCAAGGGGCTCAACTCCTGTAAATTATGTTGCGGAATGCTATGTGGCAAAGTGGCTCGCTGGCGGAGTCGTTGCCGATGTTTAATCGGTTTAATATAAAATAAATAGTCCAAATTGTTGTTTTCTTCTTTTATTTATTTATTTTTTTTCCCCCATCATTCTTGTTGTTGCCATTTTTTCCGACTAAAGAGTTCTCCCAAGAGAGGTCACTCCAAACCAGATACATAATTAGGAAGAGACACAACTTGAACATGAAATAAATTCTCTCCCTTAATCTATAATCCTTTCCTAATGAGACACATCAACTCACTATTATAATAGCTGGATATTGAACTCCCCTCAAGGTCTCAGCAATATATAGCTGCATGCCAAATTGGTTTGAAGTCCAACAATCCTTAGGAAAGTTAAACTGTGGAAACGAAAAGTGTGTGCTGGGGGTGGAAATAGGGAATCTGGGGCCATACTTCCTCTAAATGATGACGGAAAGGGTGAAATCGAACTATTTTGAGGCATTACTATAAATCTCAATATCAAATTTGGTTAAAAGCCAACAATTCCCATTAAAGTTATCTTGCCGAATCGAAATTGTTGATGGACGACTGGACAGTCGGACGGGCAACGTACTTACTATAGGGCTCTTCCGACGTTGTTGAGCCGGGCCCTATTAAAATTAGCAGAATACCAAGCTGGTCCGGAAAAGCAGGTGAAAAATGGCTGCAACCCACGTAAAACGACACGTATGCGGTCTCTAAGCGGGAATTTGCTCAGTGTTTCTCTGATTAAAATTCGTTGCCTACCTCTTTTCCATACACATAATTAAATTTACGTTACTATTAGAAGACCCTAGGCAATAATATCGACTATTATTGCCTAGGGTCTTCTAATATTAACATATATCAGTTTGCTGGTTGTGCCAAATTTCTGACTTATTTTGGTGTGATCGTAGTATTTACGTGAATTTACATGCCAAAATTGTTGCATAGGACGTTTTATTGGATTCTGAGCGTCTCCCTAATTGCGTCTTGCTGTTCTCCGAACCATTTCCACTGTTTCTACAGTACAGGATGCACGCAAAAATAGCTTTCATGGAATGGAAAAAATAGTTTTAGCCAAATATCTATGGCTTTTAATACGTAGAAATGTCAGCCAATAATAGATTTTCCACAAGTATGCTAACATTATGCATGGATCACAAGCTGAAACTGAAAGTGTGTACACTTAGGTATCTCATATATCCCATGATTTGATGCATAATGCCTTAAAACCTGTGTATTCGAGTGATGCACGGTGTCCATGAAGAGACCGTCAACCATGTGTCTGTAGTTTGTGTGATTGTTTTGTCTTGCGTGCGTTCTATCCGCTTTGCATTCGGTTAACTCGACCAGTGTGAATACAGGGGCCCTTGGTGTATTTGGCAAGTCAATCGGTCGATTAGAGTACTTGTGCGGATCAAGCTATCAAAGATATTGTAAACAACCTTGAAAACATGCCTACATCACCAATTACAGTCGGTACTGGCGTATAAGTCGCATCCAACAGCTAATTGCACAGACGCAGATCTGCCACTGCATAATGGGCCGGTAAATCTGGGTCTGTATAGTTTGTTAGGAATAGTCAGTAGAACAAAAAACATGTTCCATAATCTGCATTATGTGACGGCAGTTCAGGGTATATGTTGTTTTTAGTTGGATTCCGAGAGTTATATGGCTCAACAATGCCATTTGAAGAAAATAAACCAGTAGTCAGGTTTGATAAACGACATGGTGTGTGCATCTAGCAGGACGACCACACAACTTTCATGACAAATCCATAAACTTTCATCCCTAAATCCGCAGCCTTAAAACTCTAAAACTTCAATGCGCGCAAAGTGCCGTAAGTTTTAAGATCAGGTGTACGAGCCAAGTTCATCCTCTATTCAAACATCTTACTTTTAATACAAATTCGCATTATCTATATGTACTTTAATATCAGAATTTACATGTGGTTCAAATATATCAACTAAGATCTAAAAGTATCCTGATTAATGGCCAAAACGCTTGGAAAAATTCCGTAAAGTGTGTAGAATTAAAATAAAAAACAACACAAACGCCGATAAATTTGTGCTATAGTGTATAGGAATTCCACAAATGTTAAAATCACATGAAACATAGGCAAATATCGTGGAAAAATCCACAACGTGTGGAAATATTCGAAGTTATGGTCACCCTGACTCTAGCAAACTACCATATAAAGAGGTTATCTACGTTTCTTGAGTAGATATAAGGAAATATTGCCATTCGTGAAAATACAAAATGTTTCCACTTCAAGAGTTAAATATTTCCTTATATTTACTAAAACAAAAACCGTTGATTTTATTTTTATTATATATTTTTAAGGCAAAGACCGTCGATTTGCATGGATTATTTTGCTCCATTCTCTGCCAGTGAGATTAACGGCCGCATTACATCATCGATAAAAGAAGGTCCGAAATTCTACAATAATTTTAGGACAGCAACTGTTTACAAATTTAGATTGTACACACAATGCGTCAAATTGTGTATTTTGTCAAAGTAATGACTGTTTTCATACAAAAAGGAAGAGATATATACTTACGTTAACACATTTCTTGGGCAGATTGATACAGCCAACATTGCTTGGTTGGGTTACTGTACAAACATAACGGAATGGTCGTATCCGATAAACTTCAGAGCATAACCTCATTAAACAGCAAATTTTAATGATTGTGAGTTTACTTGTAAGGATTTTGGTTTTCTATTTTGTTTATTTCTGCATTCAAACGTGATTTTTGTCTGGTCATAGCACAATGGTGGCGCGAAGGGAGTCGGGGGAGCAATTACCCCAGGGGCAGGGAGAGGGGGGAGGGGCGGCGCATATTACTATATTTAATCAAGAGTTTTTTTAAAATATTTGCTATGTGTACCGTTTATTGTAGCGTGTAACAGGTATACGATACTGTATGGGTGACACAGAATATCGAATAGCAACAGGTCATGTAAGTTCAGTCAGTGACAATTAGCATGATTCATGCGGAAAACAAATTTTAAAAAATGTAATACTTAACCTACTTTTTGTTGTTCGTATTTAGACATTCTTGATGGCGCCTCCTCATTGATTGCAAAATGTGTAGAGGGTCTACAGTCTTGACACATTTCAAGATCTGTGTTCTTTCTTTCAGAGAGAGAGAGAGAGAGAGAGAGAGAGAGAGAGAGAGAGAGAGAGAGAGAGAGAAGGGGAGTGAAAAGATAAAAATGAAATAGGCCTAAATATGGAAATACAAGTTTGAATAAATACATAAGGGTAGATATATTTCCTAAATGGGAAAAGAAAGTAGTTCCAAAAGTGTTATCGCCACTGTGGCGATAAACGTGGTATCGCCACTGTGGTGATATAATTTTTCTTCCAGTGATACATTTCAATATCTCATTATGAAATACAGAATAAAATGTGGTATGTTGTAAAGTTAGAATCACTTGGACGTTTTGCATATTGTAATTTTTTCATCATCTTTATGTTTATTTTTCATCATTGCAAAAACAAAATGTATCAAATATTACTTAATCTTGTAGTCAATGCTAACTAGTAAAATATGTGTCTCCTGATTGGCTTGTCAGTTACGTCATTCGCACAACAGCGATTTTATTTCCATAACGTTTATTTTGAATACTTTCCACTGAACTGAAGTGATTAGTTGGTAGTTTTACATCGGCGCTGTGCATCACGGGAAAATATGTACGGAGATTCTGTACTTTCACTAATCTGGTGGATGATAGTTATCTGGGGTCTCACGAGCACTGCAAGTGTGACGCAGTTGTCATAGAATTCTTTCAAGGTATGAGTAGTCATTTTTGCTTTCATTGCAATATCAAGACTGGCCTTATGTTCCTAAATCTTGGATAACCGACCAGTAAACTGAAAAATCTGCCTGGATTTGTGTTCACCGCTGTCACTTGTAAGATTCGAAAGTAGATCGGGAGAGCTTTGTTTCTCACCACTAAATATTATGAATTGATTTTTCCTGTTATTTCATTTCTGCTGAATCCCGTTCACCGATACTTCACAAAATTATGCACCAATCGTTGTTTTGTCCGTAGGCTGAAAATATATATAGTTCAGTTAGGTAAAAAGTCAAATCTTCAAAATTAAGAAAATACTTATGTTCTCAACTATTTCGAAGCTATTATGATATGTCCCTTTATTAAAACTTTTATTAACGAGGAAACACTGTTGTTCTTTTTCTGTATATTACAAAAATATAAGTGCAAAAAGCTGTTTAAGTTTATGGTGTCCAAAAGTTTCTAACAATGTAAATATAATTGTACAATGTAAATATACGTGTATTTATTTTATGTTGCAAGTGTTCTCAAATACTGTAAATTCACTATTTTTCGTGGATTTCGTGGTTGCTACAGGCCACGTTTAAAGACACAATGCACATCGATATTTCTGTGAAAACAACAGGACCCCTTCCCAAATCCACGAATGTAAACATAAACGGACACGGCATTTTCCCAAAAACCTAGAAAATAAATGAATTCACAGAATAAGCAACATTTTCATTGTGTACTAGTAATAATAGAATGTATTAACATATACATTTTTAAATAAACCATAACTAATAGAGCTATACCATAAACCATAACAAACAGAGCTATAACACAAACCATAACTAATAGAACTATGACATAAACCATAACTAATAGAGCTATAACATAAACCATAACTAATAGTACTATAACATAAACCATAACTAATAGAGCTATAACCTAAACCATAACTAATAGTATTATAACCTAAACCATAACTAATAGTACTATAACATAAACCATAACTAACAGTACTATAACATAAACCATAACTAATAGTACTATAACCTAAACCATAACTAATAGAGCTATAACATAAACCATAACTAATAGAGCTATAACATAAACCATAACTAATAGAGCTATAACATAAACCATAACTAATAGTACTATAACATAAACCATAACTAATAGAGCTATAACCTAAACCACAACTAATAGAGCTATAACATAAACCATAACTAATAGAGCTATAACATAAACCATAACTAATAGTACTATAACATAAGCCACAATTAATAGAACTATATCATAAACCATAACTAATTAAACTCTAGCATAAACCATAACTGATAGAACTATAAAATAAATCATAATAGAGCTATAACATAAAACATAGTATAACTATAGCATCAACCATAATAGAGCTATAACCAAACATAACTAATATAACTATAACATAAACCATAACGAATATAACTATAACATAAGCCATAAATAATAGAGCTATAACATAAACCATAACTAATAGTACTGTAACCTAAACCATAACTAATAGTACTATAACATAAACCACAACTAAAAGAACTTTATCATAAATCATAACTAATTAAATTATAACATAAACCATAACTAATACAGCAACATAAATCATAATAGAGTTATAACATAAACCACAACTATTAGAAATATAACAAACCACGACTAACGGAGCTATAAGAAGCAGATGTAAAACAGAGCTTCTGGATATTTTTTTTTATAGATCCCTAAAATTATATGTTGTAGTGTTTTAAAAGCTCTAGAATGATATACCTACAGTGTTTTAATGGCACTAGAATGATATACTTACAGCGTTTTAATGGCTCTAAAATTATATACTTAGTGTTTTAATGGCTCTAAAAAGATATACTTATAGTGTTTTAAAAGCTCTAAAATTATATACTTAGTGTTTAAATGACTCTAAAATTATGTACTTATAGCTTTTTAATGGCTCTAGAATGATATACTTATAGTGTTTTACTGGCTCTAGAATGATACATAAATTATAGTGTTTTAATGGCTCTATAATGATATACATATAATGTTTTAAAAGCTCTAAAATTATATACTTAGTGTTTTAATGGCTCTAAAAAGATATACTTATAGTGTTTTAATCTCTCTAAAATTATGTACTTATAGCGTTTTAATGGCTCTAGAATGATATTCTTATAGTGTTTTAATGGGTCTAGAATAATATACTTGGTGTTTTAATGGCTCTAAAATGAAATGCTTATAGTGTTCAAAACATCTAGAATGATATACTTAGTGTTTTAATGGCACTAGAATGATATACTTATAGTGTTTTAAAGCCTCTAGAATGATATTCTTATTGTGTTTTAATGGCTCTAATATGATATGTTTATAGTGTTCAAAACCTCTAGAATGATCTACTGATAGTGTTCAAAACCTCCAGAATGATCTGTTCATAGTATTCAAGAGGATCTCAAATTATATGTTTATAGTGTTTTAAAGGGTTAAAAACCATATAATAAAAAAGCCTCTTAAATGATATATGGTACATATGAATTAAATTCAGGTCTGTAACCTTTCCATTTTACATATGCTAAAATTTTTTTTATAATCGCGTTTTAATATCTTCTCAGTCTAAATACAGTTTTTTTGCTCTTTTTAATTCTTGTTCATAAAAAATATTCTTTCAATTCTTTCGTCATTCAAATCTTTTAGTTCATACACAACTGGGCTTGTATGCCTGATATTTGTTATTTTAAACAGTTCTTCGCTCCAATTGTGGGTATATCCTCTTTCGAATGTTGCTTTTTACGTGAAGTTCTTACCATATCACCATTTTGTATCTTGGTTGTTCTCTTTCAAATAAAAAATAACAACAAAAAAAGACCAACATAAATTAATATAAATGTTCTTTTTATTTTACTAGCCTCTATTGGATTCATTTTAATGACGATAATGTTGGTGTTGTTTTATTTATCTATTATTTTGTGCAGGATATCCAACTATTTATACGTAATATTTACCGTCATGTATCTTTCTTTTAGTGTCCGATTAAATCTTTCAACCACCACAGCTTTGCATTTATTTCAGGTGTCGTACATTTCAATACTGCTTTCACCCCCATTGTTAACCCATATTTTCTCAGGCTTCCTCGCGTTGATGATTGGTTTAAAAGCATTGATTACATAAATGCCAGTTTCATTATGAATTGGTATGCTCTAGGCGTATTAACTAAACGTATCGATAACGTGTGTTATGTATTTATCTTTATTCCATTTACTGGATGTTTCGTATCAACTAAATTAGCTGATCATTTAGAATCCATGTTATCGTTGAGTACACGGACTTGAGCAAATTTTCTTACGATTGGTTTATGCAACTCTTCAACCAGTTGTGTAGTCCATTTTGGCTCAATCAACGCCTTTTTCCGTCTTTTTTAAAAATTTGTCTATCCCAAACTTATGTTTAGCATTAATAATAGGCCTTATCCTACATTGTTTCGATGCTTTTTGGTTCAGTATTTTACTCATCCAACATTTTTTTTTTATCACATTGATCTCAGTTAGTAGGCTTTTCATCATAACAGTAGTCATGGTGCATGCATATGCCTTCAGGCTAATTGTCTGGAGGTTCAGTTTCTAAAGGATTTCCAGGGCCACAGTATCTGCATGAAGGCAGAGTTAGTCCACAATTTAGCAACAATGGCATGATTGCCTTTTGTATGTTTAGTTTACCACCTTTTAATGGTATAAATCTTGTTTGTCTAGTATTATATATTACACAATTACCTTTCATGATATTCCTGCCAGTTTTTGTTGTGTGATAATTTCATTATTTGTATCGGTTTCTTCTCTACATCTCAAACAACATGATTTCATATTTATATAAACAAATTGCTTTGTTTTTGACAGATTTTTTTTCCCATCAACATATTGTGCATACTCCAGTGTTCGTTTTTGTTATAACTTATCTGTTGTTGTCTCCTTGTTTCATGCATTTCAGACAGTATGATTTCAATATATAATCATATTACATATTTTTTTTTTAATATTGATTTATACATTTTTCATTAAAAATTGTGTGCCTAAACTTGAGTAATATATTGATTGGTTGCTCACCTTTATAACGGTGGATTATGTAACACACAATATAATACCCACACATAACTGAATTAATATGTTGTATATGCGGACTATTAAAAATAAGACTTTTTGCTTTGTATCATATACTTTTAAAAAAAAATCACTTGGGGGCAGGCCAAATGAATTAAAGTATTCAACATTATCATTTTAGTATCATTATAAATAACAACCCAGTGCCGTAATAATAGTCTTCAATATTAACAATTGTGCTTTCAGTTGATTTCATATTTTTGTCAACACATCTTTGCTAAAACAATCTTATTCTTTTTGATAATTCTTTTAATCTGTAAATTTGTAAGAGACATTATCTTTTTTATAAATTTGGGGGGAGGAGGGTTGTTGTTCCTGGTTTAAACAAAAGCCCTTAGGGTAATTTTTATACCTTTACCACGAGTCCCTGGTAATGTTGATTCTTTACCAAAAAGGTCAGGAATCAATGCCTGTGCTAAACCAGCAATCAAATGGTCAATCAATCCACCGTGTTCGGTTTTTCTTGTGCACGTGAACATTTTAGATCAATAACGTGAATGTTTGATTTTGCTTTCACAATACATTTTATTTGCGCTGTTGTCAGCCTCAGTTTATTATCCTCATATAACTGAAACGTCTCAAGCCTAAGTTCAACTTACTGATGTGGCTTTTGTTTGCAGACTCTCGTAATTTATATTTTAATGTTGTCATGAATTCAATAAAATTAGAAGACTATTAGAAAACTCTGGATTTGTGTCAAGAAAAAATATCTGAGGAAAAATAGATTGCTATCGAAAGTGGTAAATCAATTACTCTGGTCAATAAATATTGGATTTATTAAAATTACTTATGTATTACTTTTATTATAACAACTTAACAACTATATATGGAAATAATGTTGAATTATTAGATACTGACACTGATAGTCTTTTATTGGAAATCACAACAGAAAATATTCATGATTATCCAAGTGATCATCATTCTTATATAGTCAAACTAATAAAGTTGTAGGTAAATTTAAAAATACACTTTTATTTGGCGGTGTTTGAGTAATAAAAGGTATTGTTAGAAGGTATGCAATACTATAGTACCTATATCAATATGCACTTGGACATATACATTATCATAACCTGTTCAATATTCATCAAGACAATATCACTGAAACACATTTTAAACACTATAAACATATCATGTTAGTGGCTTTTTGATCATATCATTATTAACCCTCTCAAACACTATAACATCATTTTATATCCTCTTGAATAATATGAAAATGACGTTTTCGATCCAAACACAAAGAATATCATTCTAGAGCCTCTAAAACACGATAACATATCATTCTAGAGCCTCCAAAACACGATAAAATATCATTCTAGAACCTCTAAAACACGATAACATATCATTCTAGAGACCTAAAAAAGCATCCAGAATACCCATATTATATCTACTATAACAGAAACCATAACTAATCGAGTTATAACATTAACCATAACTATTAGAGCTGTAACAGAAACCATAACTAATTGAGCTATAAGATATATGATTGGTTGGTATAATTTAGAGGATACATGTATAATACAGAGAAGTCGATCCGGTATACATAGCTCAAGGTTGTATTGCTTTCTATGTAAGTGCATTTTATTCCCTTTCTTTCATTTTTTTAAAAGATATATCTTTTAATCAGGAAAAGGGACAAGTTCTTACAACGTCAACTTGTCCTCTACATTTCAGAAATAGCGTTTTACAAAATATCATAAAGAGAGACCTTTGTAGGTGACGGCCCAGAAAGTACTAGTACCGTACTTACACGCTTATAAGTCAGATCCGACCGTACACTCCACAGACCCAGCTACAAACTGCATTATGCGATGGCGGATCAGGGTCTATGATATTTGCAGTTGGACTCGACTTATACGCGAGTATGTCTGGTATATATATCTTGCATTTGGGACCGAAATCCGAAGATACGTTGCAGACAACTTAGTTTCTGATCATACAACAAATGAATTCACGCACATAGAAACCTTTACTCGAGACTATATATTCCCATTCATTTTTAATTTAAAGGAGAGAGACTGCTGACTGCCCACCCATCCCCACCCACTGAAAGAAAATCATCAATGAGAAAAAGGTGATTGCAACACCAATGTCCCACCACTTTTCCCCAGAAAGACCTAAACTAAACATTTAACAGGTTTTACGTACGGACAGACAGACGGATAAGTGCCACACTATAGCCCTGCCACACTGACCATGAGGCATAACACAATAAAGACGATTAATTAAGAATGAAACAAGACCAACATTCAAAGAAGTCTTGACCCTTCAAGATCTCAGAGTATTTGAAATGCTATTCATTCAGAGAAAACGTGTACACATATTCGTGAAAGAGACTGGAGGCTCATATTCTTGGACATTTTTGCCACAGGAGGTTTTACTGGACATTTTAGGAAGTGTGACATTGGCAGCGAAGTAGACTAACATTGCTTGGCTTGTAGCAAATACTGGACCAATCTCTTGTCGAATACACACACACACACACACACACACACACACACACACACACATACATATATACATATACTTGTTCAAGAAAAAAAACCAAATGTTACCTCGACCTCCACCTTCCCCATAGCCACTCTTAGATCTCCACTCTGCAACTATAGTGTTTAGTTTCTGCTCAATATACGGATCACCCCGGACATTAACGCTTTGTCCCATGTTTACCGTTGAAAATTGTCTACAACGGAATGGTTATATATTAATAATTATTTTCCTCCAATGTGTAATGGTCCGACATAATTTAAAAAGAATAGGCGTAATGTTGTAATTATGCACGAAATGAAATGTGACTAGACATATCAGTATGGTATACAGACTTGTGACGTGTCAGTGACAAATCATTTTCATATTTCAAATATATGTTACTCAGAGGATTCATCTTATTTCAAACAAGATTTATTATACTGCATATTACCACTTATTACTACTCTCTCTCTCTCTCTCTCTCTCTCTCTCTCTCTCTCTCTCTCTCTCTCTCTCTCTCTCCATCAATTTTTTCATATTAACAAATCGAAACCGATGTTATAAAAGCATTTCCAGATGTTCTAAAATAATATCATGTGTGACAATTTATTTGCAAGTAGAACTGTAATGAGTGTGAATGAACCTAACAAATCTGCTTGTTTTAGACCGCTAACAAGTAATCTCATCTTAGTCCCACCGCAGCCTGGACATCTGAAAAGCTTATATCTGAGATCTTGACTGGCTCCTTGTTTGACTTATAACATTCTCTCTCTCTCTCTCCCTCTCTCCCTCTCTCTCTCTCTCTCTCTCTCTCTCTCTCTCTCTCTCTCTCTCTCTCTCTCGCACAAACACACACATACACAGAGAGAGAGAGAGAGAGAGAGAGAGAGAGAGAAAGTTTACATGCATGTGCATGTAAGATTTAATTAACTTTGTTTTTACATTTTGCGAATAAATGACCTGCTTCTAGCCTGATGTGACCACAAAATTCCATCTGTACACAGTCGGTTTAAAACAACAGTATGTATGTATGCATGTATGCATGTATGTATGTATGTATGTATGTATGTAGACATCAACAACAGGTAAAAAATTGAGGGGAACGCGAGGCTAAACTTTGTTAAATTTGTCAAACTTCGTTTGATACACATGCAAGCTTAATCGAGATGTAATCGTCTTATAATGGATACGACCAATAGTAAAAAAATTGCGTTTAATAGGTCCACGGTATACTATCCAAACAACTCAAAATTTGAAGAAATTGTGTCAGAGGAGAAATCATCACGTTCTCAAGCTGTCTCTAGCAAATAAAATTGCACTCCAAATCAAATGCAACAGCCTTTGTTGTTTTAAGTTGAGCATTACACACAGGCGTTGTTGGTATTTTCACTCGCAATGATTTAAATGAGAATTGCCTATACATGTTCAATAAGATCCCACGTGTCACACGTGGATCATAGATGTTAATAATAGTAGTGATATTAATAAGCATAAGACCCACCCAACCTATATATTTTATCTTAGATGATCCAGAAGTATCTCCGCTCTAAATCCCACTTTTACTTACTTGTTAAACTCCTCCTGATCGAAAGATTTCATCAGTACCTTTACTGTGTGTAAGGACCCTATTTCCTCCAGTTTCTTCATCAGGTAGAGCCTGCGGTTGCCCCTAAGGACGAACCAGTGCCCTTGATATTTCATGACTACCAACCTAGGGACCTGCTCATACCGTCCCATACTGATTTCCCTGTACAGAAATTGTCGGAATGTCTCGTCCAGAGTGTGTCCGTCTTGAAACCGGCTGGATATGCTGCTCTGGGTGAAACGCAGTTGAGATGGTCGCATAATTCCCTCTCCAATTATTCCCTTACCCCTTCCCCCACCTTGATATATGTTGGTGTTGAATGACGATGTATGAGGATGTGTTGATTCTGAGTTACCCATTTTTACAAATTACAGAGTGTAATGTATGGTTTATACTTGTGATCAGAAGGACGCAATGACTTGACCCCTTATCTGCAACTGATGACGTTTACACACACGATACTGAAATTGAAAGTATAATTCCCAGAAAACAAGTCACGTCTATCGACGTGTAATTTTAGCTAAAATGCAAGTAAAATTTTCCGAAAATAATTTGGCGTGTTTCTGACAGTTGAAAAATATTTTTCCGCAAATCTTTTGACTTAAATAATCAGATACAAAACGTGCATCTAGTTATACGTAATTCTACACGCACTTCTGTCAGAGTTGCAGCTAATATGAAATGGTCGAAGCCTAGGAGAACCGAGCGTAGACTTATATCTACGAGCTCTTATACGACGTCTATCGACAGGTAGCTTCGCCATACAACGCAGGGCTTGACAGGTACAACAACAACAACAACAGCAGCAACAACAACAACAATTAAGTGTTTGCGATTATTTTCTTCTTTTATTTTCTGCATATACGAGAGATATATAAAAAGTTCTGAATATTAGTGCGTTGTACAACAAAGTTCTTTATTAGTGAACAGTACGTCAGTGCATCCCCTCAAAGTAATCCCCATGCACCTCTACGCAATTTCACAGTCTGATTATCCAATTATCAAATACCATTTTGCATTCACTTTATGGTATGTTGTTCATACACTGGAAAACTGCACTTCCAACTGCATGGTAGCTTCCAAAACATCTGCTCTTGATGGAAACCTTGATAGCGGGATTCAGCCAAAAATCAATTGGAACAAAAGCATGGCTGTATGAAGGATGTGGCAAAGTTTCGATGTTGTGCTCCTTGAAGAAGTCTGTCATGACTTCAGATGCGATGGTGCGTTGTCATGGCTTAAATAAATTCCTCGGGTACCGGTGTGTGGAATGTTTGTTCGGTAGCGTTCCACAATCTTTGGCATCACTTTGGAGACATCTAAATGTCCAGTGTCATTAGCAGAATCTGGCACAGATACCTGGACAACCTAGTCTTTTGCATAAAAAAATCCATATTTCATAAGATCTAACACAATCTCATTTAAACGTCTCTGATAACTCTTTTCATATTTGGCAAGTAGCTGTTTGGCGATTTCAATCCAAGTCTGTTTTTGATCAGCGGTCACCAAATGCAGAACGCATCTTGAACAAACCTATCACATCTTCAAATGATTCTTCAATATATTAAAAACAGCTGACGAATTACTGTTTGTGATAATAGATATATCTTCCACGGTGTATCGAGCATCTTCATCTATTGCTTTTTTCACAGCAGCCACTTCTGGCTCACCAAAGGTCTTCCAGAACGTGGGTCATCTTCAGCAGCAGGGATGGTGAATAGAGCAAACTATCGAGTCCCGCCGTACTTCCCACTGCCATTTCCCACCCACCCCCAAAAGTGAAAAAAGCACAGTGGGCGACACTTGTTCGTACGGTCCGCCGCGGCTCCCAGCAGGAAAACAAAAACTAGGCACGCCTAAAAAAAACCTCCTTATCTGTGGAAAGAAAAGGATTCCCACTCGCCGACCCGGACTCTGCAGTGGCTTGCGCTTGTCGCTACATACTTCTATGCTGTTGCCGGTCATTTCTTTATACAGACTGTTACGACTCTAGGTCTTCAAATAATGTAACAGAAAGATAGTGAAACCAACAATGTATGTAAAACCAACAAACAATTTATGTCTCTGTAGTTAAACTGAAAATTCAAAAGACACTTACAATTTGTGAATTAAATTCCAAATAACCCTAAATGTTCTAAACACAAGTCAGAAATTACAGAATGTTCCGAAATGAATGAATGTCCCGAATCAATGAATGTTCCAAATGAATGAATGTTCTGAATGAATGAATAGTCTTTAATGTCCTGATATACCACAACGAAACAATCCAGAATGTCTTTGCGAATGTCCACAAATATCCAAAAGTCATATAGATCCAAAGGTTAATGAGCACTCTATGGTAACTCCAACGAATAAATAAATAATTCCTTTCGAATTATGTCTACAACACAACTAAAAGCTCTGATCATAAACATATTCTCAAGGACTGATTTTAAAACAGGAATGATTCTAAAACGGTTTAAAATAGGAATGATTATAATGCGTTCATCAAATCCTTATATACACTTTTAAAATGACCTATTTCATAACAGGACGTGCGTCATTTAATGACCCACAATGCAATAGAACATGCGTCGTTCTTGTGGAAAACCCCCAACCCTGGTGTGTAATTGTCAACACGACTGGCCTTGATATCAAATTAACCAAAACTTAATTTTTTTTTTTAATAGATGCATACATGTTGGATGCGAATTCCGCTGTTGTAAGCTTGACCTTTGTGAAGTGGTTGAAAAGTTTGTCTTTGTTTTATTCTGCGTTCAAATTTGTAGTGTAGACATAACGGTAGTAATGGTGGTGACCGTGGCCCCAGAAATGGCACCGTGGCCTCTAACTGAAATTTAACACTGAGACTATAAATTTTGTTTAAAACAAAATGGTCCTGTGGTCTCTAACGGGAATGGTAATGTTAAAAAGGGTCCACAGGTTTAATACCGTGGGTCGATATGGACTCTAACGATAATGGTAATGTCCATAGATTTAAGATTGCGAGTAGGCATAGCCTCTAAGGGGAATATAAAAAAGGTCCATGCGTTCAACATTGTGGGTCGATATGGCCTCAATAGTAATATGAGCCATCCTAGCCTCTAACGGAAATTAACTTTACGCCGTACGTCTACATATGGTGCAATTCTGGATTCAATGGAATATAAGATTGAGGCTATAAAGTTACAATTGAAAGCATTGTTACATTGCTAGAAGTGGTTGACCTCAATATTTGAGCCTTTAATGGGAATTAACATTATACCGCAGGTTTAACACGTGGGAGGGGAGACTCTGGTTTTACTGGGAATGGTAATGTTAAAATTAGTTATTTACTATCCAACACCCGCTTTTTGATTACCATCCAATACATAGTTTTTGATTATTATCCAACACACCACGTTTTGATTACTATCAAATATGCCACTTGTTATTATTATCCAATACAGTCTTTTGGATTACCATCCAACACATAGATTTAGATAGATTTAGATTACTATCCACACCTTTTGAGTACTATCCAACAACTATTGTTTTGATTACTATCCCAAACACCACATTTTGAATACTATCCAACAAACACTTTCTGAGTACTATCCAGCGCCTCCTTTTCATTACTATCCAGCACCCACTATTTTCATTACTATACAATACGCAGTAAGTAGTGAATAAAAATACATTACCTACTATTCAACGAAATGGGTAGGATACAAAAGAAGGGGGATGATACACACATACGCACACACACATACACACACATACAGGCAATCGCGCAAATGTGCACCAGGACTTCATTTAACCTTCCGATGGTAGACATGATTGTTGAGCATCAAAGATGGATAGCACAACTGGTTCGTTCGTTTCTTGCATTAGCGTCGTGTGCGCCCATTCGGGCATGTACGACTATTTACCCCCACAGCGTGAGAAGCACGCATAGGGGGGTTCAGTGTGTGAAAAGCATATTATGCAAGCGAAGGCGCGAAGTGTGACGGAAAAGCCTTTAACACCAGGAACGTACATGATCAAATTCTGCCCAGTTAGCTAAGTCGGGCTGTCCCTATTACCAATTGTGTGTTAGCCACATGTTGTAATTACGGTCACATTTTCTCAGTTTAATCAATTTCCTATTTTCCTATAAATTTTGAAATTTCGTGTACAGAATGTACATATGTTTTCCTAAAAATGATAAAAAAAATTTGAGGTTTGAATAACCCTTTCATTTTTTTGTGATCTTAATCAGATATTATCAAGTTATCATTGGATTCGGTGGATAATTGATCATATTTGTGTTGAGATTTAGTTGTATTCGAAAAGGTTTTCAGGTCAAAGTGAAAACCAATAGGCATTTAATAAACTCCTTTTAGCCCTTAAAAGGACTGAGGGGATTCAAAGTAGCTTCTGCCGGTAGAAAGACTTCAGGTGGTCCGGCACGAGTTCCATGACCGATAGTCTGTTTCGCTCTTTCAGGCTGCCTGGGTCCATAAAGTCTCCCATTTCGTATTCTTTCATGGATGCTTCAAAAATGAATTTTGACCTCTCGAGTCCGTGGTACGATGCTATGTTGTTACAGATACTAACCGCTAAAGTTGCTGGGCAGTCAGCAAACTTTTTCCCCCATATTCGAAAGGACCCGTGTTTTGCTGGTTTTCGATTGTCTGCCACCACACACTGCTTGGATGTTTGATTGAATGACCAGTTTAAAGTCTTCGATGAATTTTATGCCTTTTTTCTTATCAAGCCATATGTCATTCTGCCCCATTTCATATGACATGTCATATATAAATTGTCCAGCCTGATGCCTCACAGTTTTTTTTATAGTTTTTTTTGTCATTCATTTCTTCTTATGGAAAAAGTATTTAAAAAAATGGCAAAATAATATGCATGGTAGTAAGCCATACACAATATTTAGATATACATTTTCTAGAAGGTCCAGTTGTTTGTAAATGGAATCTTTAAAGCATATTTTCACTTTCCTTACAGATTCCTGGCAGCTTTCATCCCTCCCTTTATTTTACAGGCTAAAGTAGAACAGGTAATCAAAACTACTGATTAATTAACTATTACAGTTAAACATTGGACTTGTTTTAGAGCCTTTTGTACTTAGTTGGTATTTTGTCTGCATAATTTGTTCACCTGCATTTTTAATTCCTGAACTGTTCTCTTTGATGTGATGATTGCCTGCCTGCATGTAGTTGTCTACGCTTTTGTTTATTTTGCAGAGTGCAACCCCTTTTTTGTTGGTCCTTTTCTATTTGCATATGAATATGATTTTTACTCCCCTTTCTTGCTACAAAATGCTATACTTTGGCTTGACATTGGCTACAGTGCTTTGGTAGCATTTAAGATAGTGAATCCAATCACTCTACACAATATAGTACAAACTGCTACATATAGAATTTGCAAACTTACAGACCTGGTAGATTTCAAGTATTGCTAATGAAAATATATGTGATTGCTATCAATTCTCATGGAAAACATTGCATAGAATTCAGAATTAGTATGAATACCATAAATAGATAAATACTTTAATAGAGGTACTTCCCATGCATTATTTAAGTGCCTGGTAGGGCATTATTCAATACTATAGATTGAGATATACTTTCATATGGGTTCAATGGGAGTTATTTCCCTTGCTTGATTTAAAGGCTTAGTGTATCTTCACCAATACAAACAGATGCTAATAGGAATTACCTCATTATTAAACTGCTGACTTTTGTTTGCAATGCTAAGCATTTGGTTTCATCACCTTATTACTTTTATCCTCATTCCCTGTTTCTGTGTTTCCTAGTTTAATGTCTGCTTCTAGCAGGTACAATTTCTTGATTATATGTATATTTTGCAGGATTTTGATTTGCTATTGATAATTATATACATTTGTTCATGAAATTTAATGTGTGTGTTTTTCAGCATGATGCAATATGTTTTTACTTTGGCTTTATACATTTTAGCATCGACAGCTTTGCCCAGATAGTGGGGTCTACAACATACTACAATAATTTGCCTATGCTTCTATGTTTGTTTGACATGCATGGATTTTATGTATATTTTATGAGGTTCGTAAATTAGTAATATATATATATATATATATATATATATATATATATATATATATATATATATATATATATATATATATATATATGAATGCACTCTGTAAAGAATTATACTTTATTAAAGTATTACTTTGAATATTTATTACTTTCAAACATTACATATAAGATATTCTTGAATATAGGCACTATAAGGATATAAGGAGTTATCTCTTTTATTCCATTACATTCCTGTTTTTTTTTCTTCTTCTTCTTTTCCACTCTCACTATGCTGTATGCTGTTTCTGTAAATTTAATTTATATGTTGCTCCAGCATGATCCAGTATGCCTTTATTCTAGCTTATGGTTGCATTTTAGCATCCTAAATAGTTATTTGTGCTTGTGTTTTTTTTTTTTTTTTTTTTTTTTTTTTGGGGGGGGGGGGGGGAAATCTTTTTCTGCACCACATAATATACTTAGAAAAATTACACAGAAATATGTATACTGATTCAGTATTTCTGTCTCCTATGGGAATGTAAATTGCAATGGATAAATGAATTTTTTAAGGATTGTGAAACTGCTAAAACTGGTTGCTGAACAGATAACTATTTATAGTTATGGCATTCACCATAACATATTATAACAGTCTGAATCATATTTTGCTTATCCATGTTTGGTGAGCAAGGATTTTGTTTCTTTTGTCTTTTTATACATGATGTATGAATGTACTCTCTAAAGAATATACTTTATTAAAGTTGCAGTTAGAAGCATTAATACTTTCAAACAGCATACACAGAAATATACTTATACACAGGTAATGTATGGAGTTATCTCCCTTCCCCCACAATTTATGTATATATTTTTGTATTTATTTATATATAAAAAATAATTTGTGTGTTATTTCAGCATGATTCGGTATTTTTTTTATACTTCAGTCACTGCTTCGATTTTAGCATTGGCAGACTTGCTTTAATAACAACCTGAATAGTGATTTTCTTTGCTTTTTTAAAAAAAATATTTTTTAAAATACTAATTAATGTACATAGAAATACATAGAAAATAGTCAGTAATAGGTATATAAGTATGCTGATTCAGTATTTTTGTCTCCTGTGTGAATATCAATTGTAATACATTAATTAATTGTTTTCTTAAACATTGCATAACTAATTAAATTGGTTTCTTGTACAGATAACTGCTTAAAGTGATTGCATTTACCATAGCATACTACATTAGTCTGAAGCACAGTTTGTTTATGCTTGTTTGGCACATAAAGGTTTTATTTTGTATTGTATGAAATTTGCATATTAGTGATATACATGAATGTACTCTGTAAAGAATATACTCTATTAAAATAACATTTTAAAGATTTATTACTGTTAAACATGAGGCACAGGAATATACTTGTACATAAGTACTATAAGGAGTTATATCCTGTACTCCAAATTTTTTTTTTTTTTTTTTTACTATGCTGTGCCATGCCTGGCTAGCCATTAAGAATTACTGGACGTCAATAATAAGCCAACATTATTTAACCTTTAATTGCTTTAATGTTCATATTTTAGACAGAATACATGGACAAAATGTAAACTGGAAAGATGGGTATGCATTATAGCTTCTTCTTATTTGATATTGGATTTCTGCGTGTGTTGATCTCTTTACTGATTTGAAATCTATATATAAATTTGTGTACATGGTCATTTTCGAAACTACACAGTTATCTATTACTCATCTACAACTTTCCTATATCTTGCTGAACATAATCTCTGCACAATTAGAGCTGGCATTGAGCAGGTACACCCACAATCAAAATTTTCTAGAAGTAGCAAAATGGAAGGTATTCTGATCTGTACAATAAACTGCCAGGGACTAGATGACCCTAAGAAAAGAAGAGATGTTATCAATGTTTTGAAAGCAAAACAAATTTCAATATATTTTTTACAAGATACACATTTTGTTACTAATTTGGAAAAATATATTAGGACCACATGGGGATATTAATGTTTCTTTAGTTCAAATACATCAAATGATTGTGGTGTTGCTATTTTACTAAATAATAATTTTGAATTCAAAGTACATAGCAGTAAAGGTGAAAATGAGAGAAATAAGCTTATTTTAGATATTAAGTATTCAGGATCGCAAAATAACTTTAATAAATATGTATGGCCCAAAACAAAGATACACCAGTCTTCTATGAAGAGATAGCAAGGGATATCTCTCAAGTACATAATGAAAATATAATTTGAGCAGGTGACTTTAATTTTACCATGAACCCTACTATAGCCACCTACAATTATCTAAATATCAATAATCCGAAGGCAAGGGAAAACTTTCTTGATCTATGTCAAGAATTTGATCTGATTGATATTTGGAGGGAATTAAACATGGATACTCACAGGTATATATGGAAAAAAAAAACGAACCCTTTAAAAAAAACTAGGTTAGATTTTTTTATATTAGAGCATCTAGTAGTGGATGTTAAGGAAGCTTTGATCGAACCTAGGTACAGAACAGATCGCTCTATGACGATTATTAAATTTGAAGTCCAAAATATTCCAAAGGGAAAAGGTTGTCGGAAGTTTAATAATTCTTTATTAAAAGATGCAGAATACGTACAACTAGTTAGACAAACTGTACAGGATGTTGTAGAACAATATGCTGAAAACCCACTTGGCTTAATGATAATGAACTGGTCAATATTGCATAATTGTATATTACATTGGGACTTGCCTACAGGTTCGCTAGCAACGAGAGGCTTTACATGATATAGCGATACGTTTTTATTTAACATCGACCTCTATCGCTTCGTCACTCCACGGGAAGAATTTTACTTTGATTGCAATAAATACCCTTTACAAATAAACAGCTACACAGTTATTACTTACCTCCGATGCTTCAATCTTTAGCTTCGAACCTACAGCAGCAGTGGCGGCGCGATGATTCAAGGCACTCGGGGGCTATGCTCTTAAGTGGCGCCCATACCCAGGCTCCCGGGGGCAATCTGCTAACCTCCATCCTCTCCCACTACACCATCTAAATCCCTATTACAGAAGGGAAAACAGCTCCCGACGGCGCCCCCATTTGCCTGGCGCCCTGGAACAATTGCCCCCACCCCCTCCACCCCTCGCGCCGCCACTGTACAGCAGTCCATTAACAATAGACACATCCAGTCAGGACAAGGCACGCAGATGACAAATTAATTAAATGAAGCTCCAAATGGTAGCCTCAAATAACGGACTGCTAAATATAGAGCTCGGATTAGCACTCCGAAATATTGGATTTGGAAATCGAGATCTCGGTTAGGAAAAAAATAAAGTGAAATGTGTCCTTTTAGGGTTTCCTTAGTATCCACATTTTGCAGTGGCATTAAATGTTGTACACGTATTTCATGTTATGTTTTCACCATGTGACAATTTATCTACGTTACACAGGTCCTGTAAAGGATAACTTACACCTAATCACCTAGTCCTCGAGACAAATTTATTTACATTTGACAGTTCTGTGATAGGTGTGCACGTTTGATTTATGTACCAAATTGTATCCACATTGATCAGATGCTTTAAAGATGCTTTAAACAGTCGTCCAGGTAAGAATTTCTTAACGGGGTGGGAAGGGGGAAATAAGTGCGCTTTTTTTGTAAAGATAGTAGCACTTTTTCGAACAACGGAACATTTTGTTGTGTTAAAGCACTTAACCCTTATGATACAAGTTTTAATTTAATCTTTTTCGAAGAAGAAACTGAGAAGGTCACATTCATATATTTATCCATTACTCAATTAACAACAACAACAACAACAATAACAACATCCCCGCCCAAAATTTAAAAAAGAATAGGTAGAATGAATAGAAAATAACAGAATTTTGGGGCAGGGGTGTTTTAGTGATCTGGAGTTAGCCAGCAGGGAGGGTTGTAGAAAAACAGAAGGGAGGGGCGGGAAGAGCAGTGAGGGTAGAGTTGAGGGAACTGAGGGAAGAAGGGGGAGTGTCCCTTTATTTCTATTTAGCTGGGGTACTGTAATACTTAGTGTAACTCTTGTGTAATGTATATTGAATCTATTATGTGTGCTTAACTTTGTCTATTTGTCCTTAAGTTATACTTTTAAAATACGGTTATGGTAAACACCTCATTTACTAGCATTTGAGCTCAAGGCCAGTCTTGTTTACAATTTGACTGGTTTTCTATTCCTTTTGTGACACGTGTCATGTAGGCCAGAATTTTCATAGGCATTTCGCAATTAGACTTATGTGACATAGGTCATGTAGGCATCTGAATTTATATACAGTTTCTGGTAAACAAATTAATTCCTGTGCTAGAATTCATGTTCTAAAGATCAGTCTGAAGGGAATCAGAATTTACAGTTGTTACTTTGAACTCAGATATAATTTGAGGAATTATTTATTTGCAATATTCATTGGGAATACTAAAGTGTTCATTGATTTGTGGACTTTTGTATTAATACATGATTTTGGAATTTATGTGATCTCATTCAAATACATTCTGGATTACATCTTTGTGGTACACCAGGACACTCAAGGCTATTGGAATTAATTCGGAACATTCTATATTTTAGGACTTGTGATAGGACATTTGGTATTATTTGGAATTTAATTCATAAATTGCAAGTGTCTTTAGAATTTTTACTTTATATTGTAGGGAAATAAATTGCTTGTTGATTTTACTTTATTTTGTTCGTTTCACGTTCTTTCTGTTGCATATTTTAAGACCTAGAGTCGTAATAATTGCCATTTTGGACTTCTTTTACCATAGCGTATTTAAATCACACGATCTAAAATCATTTTACAAAGAGTCACCATTTTGTTCCAGGAATTATCCATGCTACGTTTCCTTATAGTTATTAATGTAAATAGCAGATATAAGGAAAAGATGCAGACTTAGCGCGGATGGAGCAGAATATGATTTCAGTAGAGAACCGAATGGAAGAATGGCTCAGTAGGATTCAGAGGGGGACAGCTAAAGGATTAAAGTCATCATTTGCAGAGAGGAGGACAATAGAGCAGCTGCATCGGTCCAGCCAAACTAATTGCTCAGAATAAATAAAAAGGTAACGTTATTCAACTGTAAAATGCTGTTCATAGGAACCATAAAAACGACCCACATTTTAAACGAGGAGCCTTATACTAAGTGGTGTGCCAAAAAAGGTTACATTATAATAGCAAATTAAAACACAAAAGTCTGGTATCTAATGATGTGAAATCACATTATAAGTAGCTTTCATTAGCCAAGAACTAAAATTAAGTAAAATAATTCAAGTAGTAATCATAAAACAAAATTCAATCAAATTAATCTGGCATGTTACCATACATTTGTTATAAGAGTGGCAGCGTTATACGGAGAATCATTATACTAACAGTGTTCTATATCCAATATCACCGTTATCATGTTATTGTCAATGATATCTGATTCTATATGATTAATAAATGATTTCTTTATAAGAGTGAAAGTCCAAAATCGAAGTATTTCATTGTGCATCAAGAAGGGAAAAAGATTACAGAATACAGGGAACCGGTACTGGTAGAAGGATCTGCGTGCACTTTTGTAACAATCTCAATCAAGTTAACCCAGACAATCAAATTCATTATGTTCCTTTTGTATTTTAGTACCCTGGAGTGTTCAAACATTTGAGTTTTCTGTACGTCAAAAAGGTCTACTGCATCTAAGATCAACAATATGGTCTACTTTACTGATGTGATTCGGCACGGCTACTGCCACAACAATTAAAACACATATTTGAAAACTAAAGCTTTTGCCTGGAAACCCTATATTGTTTTGACAATAATTGATCACTCACCCCGCAAACTTTAACTGATAAAAGATTTCAACCGAACAATTACAATTCTGAATGATTAAAATCTAATTTATCTCCCATTTTAAAGGAAATATATACAATTCTGAAGTGTACAAGATCAAAGGTAAATTGAGGAACATTTGTCAATTTTGTTGTTTTTGTTGTTATTGCTGTTTTGTTTTGTTTTATTTTGTAGACAAGACGAATGTTCCCCAAAATGTTATATCACTATCAGGATGAGTATATTATCTTCTGAATGTTTTCTACTTTAATAACTTACATGAGGGCAAACTACAAAATATTTTTGTCATCTACAAAATATGTTGCCTGGTAAAGGCCGGCTTGTATTCTTAATATAAGTGTATGACCTTGTGAGCTTGATTACAAATAATGATATCGGCCTAAATTTCTGTAATTGTGTTAAGTATCAATAGTCCCCAAAAGAAATATCGATTGCATTATAGAGAGGATATATGCCTGAAAGGAGTGAATAGCGGATATATTCATCGAGTGGGTGAGAAACGCAGTATTTTAAAGAGTGGCAAAACCACAAGTAAAAATACTTGAGGTTTTCACCCACTCGAGGAAATATATCCGATATTCACTCGGAGCTAGCAGCTTTTCCTTTTATTTTATGCTCAAAAGTATTGGCTAGCAATATGTATAACACATTGATGTAGCAGAATTCTTACTGTGTGTTGCGCGATAATGTCAGCGGTTTACAATTTATGTTCTGCTGTGTTTTGTGTATATTCACATAGAAAGCATCAGTAGCAAGATAATTCTCTTTCCTAATTTAAGGTAAAACAGCATATAAAAAATGAAGAAAAAAGTATATATACATTGTGAGATTTGAACTTGGTTCGTCTGCATGCGAGGAGGCCACACGTACCACTAAGCCAAGCGGGCGTCTAAAATTATCTAAAATGTCTTGGCCATAATGCTATCGATGTCTATTGACAGGGCAGTGAAACAATATTTCTGGCATTCAACTCCAGTGAATTATCAAAGTTATTTCTCTTGGAATATCAAGTAATTCACGGCCTACTATAAAATAAAATGTATATCTGGAAACTCTGGTACTATATAATCGCCTAGTTTTGGCTTGCAGGAACTCTTGGTTTCTATACATGCTTTCCTTGTCCTATTCCATAACAACGTTTTTAATATTCAATATTTCCATTATCACATATTATACCGAATCCAAATTCTGCCTGACTTTTCCCTTGATTCATTAGGCGCCGCAGTTGAAATAGAATTATTGAATTACAAAAGAACATTCTATGTGGTATCTGTCTGTCCATATATATATATATATATATATATATATATATATATATATATATATATATATATATATATATATATATCAACATACCATTTAAATACAACATGTAGGTTGCGAAATATGAAATGCTAGAGTGTTTTTTATTTTTCCCTTTGTTTAGATGATTCGATTTATCGAAGCTCTTGCCTTAGTTCCCTGAAGGCTATACCACGCAACGTCTGGAAGTATATTATTATTTCATTTATCTCTGGTATTCATGGAAGTATGAGGACTTCATGGAATCAAAGATAAGTATCTTACATATTCCAAAAACTCGCAATATTCTGTATTCCCTTTAAAGTCCGTGGAGTCTATGGAATCGTCCATGTTTTCAGGGTTTCGGGTATCAACAAGGTTTTCTTCACATGCACCGCTCCACATGGCTGTTATCTCCTTTTTCTGTTCAGATATCGTCAGGGAAATGAGGTATAGGGCCGCTAGAAACAGCTGCATTGAGCGATGCCGGAAAGAAAACTTTTCTTCATTGTTATCATTTGCACTGACTTGTGATCTACATATCAGATCAACATTTACACAAAAATTGCAATATTCCTCCTCTTCAAATTGCACGCTACCAAATATGTTTGATTTGTCACGCTGCAAATCCAGAGCTATCTTACCCAAAGATCTAAGGATCAGTCCATAGTGACATATGAAAACTTTGCCAATAAGCATGGAATTTTCCTTAAAATCATACTGGTAATCAGTTTTGTCGAGATACTGACGGAGAAAAGCGTTGCGTTTCTTCTTTATTTGATTTTCCAGTACATTAAGCATGAATTCGGCCTTGCATGAGGGTAGGGTGCCGCTATTTTGCCACATGCTTAATAGAAATGGAAAGAAAATAGGTTCCTGCATAAAATTGCCGAGTCCCTTTCTCTCTACTATAAGAGAAAACTTTTCAAGATATTTTGTAGGATGTCCATCTTCTTTCAATATTTCGTCTGCACGTTTCAGTAAATATTTTTTATCTAATCCTTTGATGGTGATAGTTCTACTTGTCCTACTCCATAACAACGTTTTTAATATTCAATATTTCCATTATCACATATGATACCGACTCTTTATTCTGCCTGAATTTTGCCTTGATTCATTAGGATCAGCAGTTGAAATAGAATTATTGAATTACAAAAGAACATTCAACGTGGTATCTGTCTGTCCATATATATATATATATATATATATATATATATATATATATATATATATATCAACATACCATTTAAATACAATATGTAGGTTACGAAATATGAAATGCTCGTGTGTTTATTATTTCTCGCTTAGCTTAGATGATTCGATTTATCGAAACTCTTGAATTAGTGCCTTGAAGGCTATACCACGCAATGTCTAGTAGTTAATTATTATTTCATTTATCTCTGGTATTCATGGAAGTATGAGCACTTTAGGGATTCGAGGATAAGTATCTTACATATTCCAAAAACTCGCAATATTCTGTATTCCCTTTAGAGTCCGTGGAGTATATGGAATCGTCCATGTTTTCAGGGTTTCGGGTATCAACAAGGTTTTCTTCACATGCACCGCTCCACATGGCTGATATCTCCTTTTTCTGTTCAGATATCGACCGGGCAATGAGGTATAGGGCCCCGAGAAACAGCTGCATTGAGCGATGCCGGAAAGAAAACTTTTCTTCATTGTTATCATTTGCACTGACTTGTGATCTACATATCAGATCAACATTTACACAAAAATTGCAATATTCCTCCTCTTCAAATTGCACGCTACCAAATATGTTTGTTTTATCTCGCTGCAAATCCAGAGCTATCTTACCCAAAGATCTAAGGATCAGTCCATAGTGACATATGAAAACTTTGCCAATAAGCATGGAATTTTCCTTAAAATCATACTGGTAATCAGTTTTGTCGAGATACTGACGGAGAAAAGCGTTGCGTTTCTTCTTTATTTGATTTTCCAGTACATTAAGCATGAATTCGGCCTTGCATGAGGGTAGAGTGCCGCTATTTTGCCACATGCTTAATAGAAATGGAAAGAAAATAGGTTCCTGCATAAAATTGCCGAGTCCCTTTCTCTCTACTATAAGAGAAAACTTTTCAAGATATTTTGTAGGATGTCCATCTTCTTTCAATATTTCGTCTGCACGTTTCAGTAAATATTTTTTATCTAATCCTTTGATGGTGATAGTTCTACTGAAAGGCCAAATCGTGCCAAACTGGATCTTAAACGAGTTCTGCGTCATAGGTCTGGATGTAAAGATAATCAAAGCTTTCTCAAGTCGTTCGACATCCAGAAGCTCCTTTACCACATCTGCCTTTCCGGTATACTCATCAATGCCTTGAATAAGAAATATGACATCGGAATGTGTTTCCAAATATGTGTAGATATCTCCTTGCAATGAATTAAAATTTGGAATATGTTGCCTTTTCAATAGCTCGTTTATATCCTTTTCCTCTGTGACATCTCTCAAAGAAACATTGAACAAGAGTTTAAATTTGGACATGAAATTGATGTTTTTATCTTCACTCTTTTCCTTGTTGTCAGAAAGTTCTTGTGCTTGACACCAGGTGCGCATGAAGGAATAACACCATGTTTTCTTTCCACAGCCGGCGTCTCCTTGTAGCAAAATTCTATTCAAGGTCTCTGTATTTTTACAGAGTATGTCTTCGTACAAACTTGTATTATATCGTAGATAATCTTCTTCACAGATTTGCATCTCATACTGAACATCGCTGTCACCATTTGATGTGGGTAACATTGTCTTGTAGAAGTCAATCAATTGGGTTGTCAATGATGATAAATCTGTAAAGATTAATTAAAATGTGCGTAGGGAAAGTTAGTAAAAGGCCAAACAGTTTCATGAAAGCATCAGTATCTGCAAATGAAATTATTGGTGTGCGATTTGATTCAATTGTTTTAACTCAAGGTATAATTACAGTTATACGAAGACATACTCTTTGTTGCACACACACACACACACACACACACACACACACACACACACACACACATAGTCTCACTCTCACGCACAGGCGCTCTAATCCACACGGCGATGAGTTAATCTCCAAATAAAGTGTTGAACAAGGTCAAAGGAAATGCCTCGAGGTGCACATGTACTTATTTGCTAGATATGCGGAAACATAAGACTCAGCTGAATGCAAAAATCCTCTGAATTTATGTTTAGAAAGGCAAGGTATATACATGAAATTATAATTACAAATTGAAACCTATAGATTAATGAGAGAGGAAAGCGCTATCCCTGATCACAGGCTATATGTATCAATATATTATTGTATGAAAGAAATTCATATTGAATGACATAATCGAACAGGTAAGAGAGTTGTTGTTTTGTTCCCACCAAGAATCGAACCCATGCCGCGAGTAACGGCACCTATTGACTCGCGCTCAAGTACCAATGCTTTAATATATGCATTCTTAATTTTAGAGACCCCCATCCCACATCCATCCCACCATAATGATAATCTGCGGTCTTTGAGTAGTATTCTACGTGATTGATGGTAAACATTAGGGTAGAATTTCATTGCATTTGCAAACACATCTTTGCCAGTCAGACTTTGGTTAACTCAATATAAGGTTTACATGCCAATATTCTTCGTTATGGTACATTATCTTGTATAACGTTTCCTCATCTACAATGGCTACTGGTTTTTGTCACTTTCATGGACTTTTTCTTTATAATCACCATCATCATCGTGTTCTTCTTCTACTTCTTCTAGTTCTTCTCCAGACTGTACATGCTACAGAACTGCTCTGTTGTCCATGTTTGCTGTATAAATCGTTGTAAATAATATGACCTCACCTCGTTCTCAGTTTTATTTTTACACAAAGATAACGAAACAGTAATGTGGTCGCAATGAAGGTAACGAAAAATCGCGAGGTTCCAAATGGAAAATATGCAGAGGGTAGTCAATAGTCAACCATCTCTTTAAGAAACACACATGTTCAAATAGCGCTTTAATTATTTCTGCTTTCAAATGAGCGTGCTATTTACTTTTGAAGATATGACTCCAATAGCGAAATATGAAACACAGTTCTAAAAATCTTCTTCATCGCAGTTACTGCTGTTTAAGAATAGTCTTAGAAAATGGTTTGGTGTTTAGCGTTGGCACGGCAACACTTTGAAAGTTCTATTGTACCTAAAAAAGTAGAGTAAAGTGCCATGTCCAAGGTCACATTACGTAAGCTGCTAAAGGCTGGTCCGATGATCGAACTAGCACCTTTCTGGTCACGATGCTAACAATTTATCCACTGAGACACCGTTGCACAAAATCGTAGACTATAGATATTGCAATTACTCGCGAACTCGGGTAATATAATGGTAATAACAGAACAAGTGCTTTCGACTCTGGGCTCTGTAGATATATGAATGACAACAGTATTTCAAAATTGTATTACTGTAGTTACACAACTTCCATTGAAACGCAGCCATCACCTTAGTCTGTCACTAGATGGCGTGAGTGTACTTATTAGATTTCAGAACTGGTTCAGTTTCAAGTGACTTTACTAACGAGCGGGGCTTTTGAAACAGGGAACCAAAAGATCTATATAGTACGTACACATTTATCATCTGATGAAGTAATGTGTGGGTGAATTACATTTCGTCCATCTTTTAAGAAATACGGCATCAGACATACTCCTGCTAAGATAGGATTCCTGAATGGTTTTATGGCTATAAAATTTACATATGGAATTTTACAGAGCCGATTTTTCTTGTAAAATAGATGCATCGTTTAGATGTAGATTAAAAGTTATTTTGATAGATAGATAGGTTATTTTAGCGCAGTTAGTACAGGTGCGGCATGAAAAACAAGATGTATTCCATTCATGGAAATTCTTTCGACCAATCGTTCCTCCAAGAGAGCACCTTGCCGTCAGTTTTCCTTAGTTTCCTGTTAGCTTGTAAAACATGTTTCACATATTGTCATAGGTTTTCTGTTTTCTAGTTATTATTTAACCTATCATGTATTACATTGTAAAATGTACCCTACTACATACTGGCAAACGTTGCTGAAATTCATTGAGGAAAAGACAGTTATTGTTCAGACGTAGAAGCTGGTCCTTCAGACAAGCAGGGGGAAAATTTACGATTAAATTTATCTGAATTCGCAAACAATATGAACTTTCGAACCAAGTTTGGATAAAATCCAATCGGAGTAACATATATATTGTACGGAAACATGTGTGGACAGTCAGCGCCCACAACTTGTCAAAATAATGGCATGGAACGCTAACGATGAACTCGTGCGAAATCCTATCAATGTCAGTGTGCTGTTTAAAGGTTGAAATAAAATATATAAAAGGATGAATTGTGCAAAAAAGAAATTATGTTCGTAGTAAAAGTAAAACCTGTACAATCAGTTTTATTTTCTTTAGGATCATATGTTTCCAAAAACAATCTTTCCAGGATATTAACTTGCTAACAGCTTTCTTTCTTTCTTTTCTTGCTTCCAAAACATATTTCATATTCTATAATTGTTTCCCTTGCTTTCCCCATCATGCTGTGCATAGTAAGTTGCTTGTCCTGTACGAATTACCTTTTCAACAAATCCGACTTCCTTGTCACATGGATACTACTATTGTGAAAAACATAACGCCAGTAACTGTGTTGACATAGAAAGCTAACTGTGAAAAAATCAGCATATTTATCTTGGTTCAAACCTCAAAGGAAAAAAACAAAACAGTCAATGTTCTGAAACGAAACAGGGTCCATAAGAGAATCAGAGGCCATAACTCATTACAATGATGACGTATGCGCTGACAATTGAACTCATCTGTGATCTCGTTACAATAAGGCTCCACACCAGATTTCGTTAAAATTAGATACGATTTTATGTTTGGTTTTTGTGGGTTTAACGCCTTTTTCAGGACGTTATATGCTCCAAGAAGAATCAGTGACCCACAGGAAGCTACTGGCAAGCTTTCTCACATACCCACGTTGGCCGAGCCGAGACACGAACCTATGCGGACAGAGGTGAAATGTCGGTGATCTTTAAGCCACCCTGTCCCCCAAAGTAAATATGAATAAACAGACGGATTCTACCGACATGAAAGAAAAATTGAGGGCAAACGTACGGACGGAAAACTGCACAAACGAAATGACACAATTGATTTATAGTTTTCTTCTCAATAAGCTGAGGACAATAAACTATATATGTTAAAAACAGTTTATGTAATGAAATTGGCAGTCTCTTTTATATATACTAGCTGAGCTGTCCAACAATGCCTGTTGACGTTTAAAATTGTATTATGATATCTCACATATACGCAAATGTCTTTTCACGATAAATAAAATGACAATACCATAACCATATACATAGTAAAATGTCTCACCAGCAATTTGGTCCAGAAGGAGTACTACTTCTTCACTTTTCTTGCCAGTTTTACCTAAAACAAATTAACACAGATAAAAGTGAACTGAAAATGCTATATGCTTTCTCTCTCTCTCTTTCTCTCTCAGATTAAAACTTAGGGATTTTGAAGAACATTGCACCACGGGTTGATAACATGATATTGTCTCATTTAATTATTGAGATATTTGTTAGGAATATGCTTGTAATTAATTTAGAAAATTATGCACGTGATAAAAACTGTTTTCATTGTCATAATATATTTATTTTAAACAAGTTTGAAAAAGGAATATACATTTAAATGTTAAAAATTTGCATACTACATCAGCGGAGATACTTTTTTTTCTTCAAATAAGCTGACGTACAACGTTTGACCTGGATTTCCCGAAGCGAACTTAAGTCTGGATTACAATAATCCGATTGGCTAAAAGTTTAGTTTGACTTACCAGTTGTCTTAGTTCCATACATAACTTAAAGACTCGTGTTTCTGAAATTGAGGCTGAACAATACAATTTTGATAAATTATTGTCTATAGTTTTGATGCATAAATTATATGAACATTTGATGGCAAGGGTAGATTTATAGTGGAATTAAGTATTATTCAAGACCGGACATAATAATGGACATTAATTGTTCCAATACAGCCTATATATGAAGTTCCCAGCGTAGAAGAATTAATCAGCATATTGTGAGTTCTTTGGCATCATCTTTACATAGCTGAAAGTTATATCTAACAAAATCCTCCAATACAGAAGAAGAATGAATGTCATACGTACGCTTTGCTTTCATTAAAGGTCCATTGCGCTTCCTTCGGATATATAACATCGCAACCAAAAGGACCATCAATGGAAAACCAACACAGGCTGATATAATGGCAACTACATATTTTTGAGGTAGAGCAGTTCCGTCTTGCCTGATATAATGAGCTGCAAAACATAGGTAATCATGGGAAATAATGGATGTGTACTGTTAGCAAGGCTTGAAATTTTGTCTCTCCATCTCAGAACAAGATTGTAGTGGTATTATGGTAATGAGGTCTATTATCTTGCAGTAATTAAACTGATACAGAGTAATGAAATACATTCAAAAATGTTTATTAAACCAAACTAATAGAAAGTCTTCCAGTTTACGGATAAAATGTATGTATGTATGTATGTATGTATGTATGTATGTATGTATGTATGTATGTCGATCTGTATACTTTTCTGTGCACTAGAATCTATATTCCAACCATGTAGGCCATGGTTGGAATATAGAATCTAGTGCACAGAAAAGTTATGTAATTTTTTTTCCTTCAAATCCTTGTTCTTATATTGGGTAGAAATAGGCAGCGCAAGGTTGAGAGAATTCTTTAAAGTCTAGAATTAAAACTACCGACATTTTGGTTGTACATTTTCGCACATGATACTTCTATTTGTGTATCAAAAATTAAAGACTATCGTACTTAAGTGATTAGCAAATCAGTTACAACAAACAATGAATGTTATGTATATATTACAGATGAATATATAACACGATGCAAATATCATGAAAGAGGTAACATAATCATAATTCGTTCTATTCAGGAAACGAACCCGCGCCGCAAGTAACGGAACCCATCGATAAGCTCCCATGCACCAGCACTCTAATTAAAATATTGGCCATGCTCTCAACCCCTACAATGGATGGGAACAAACCCGCAAGGCAAGCGTAATTTAACTTCCACCTAAAATCACAAACCCACTGGATTTCTAATTTACATATGCAAGGTATACACATAAAATTATAATTACAAATTAAGACCTATATACCATGCAGAGAGAAAGTGCTTATCCCTGGATCCTCATTGTGTACATAGTTACATGATTATACGAAACGAATTTGTATATAATGTCACGAAATATAATATAAAATGTTAGAGAGTTATAATTTGTTTCAAGCAGGAGTCGAACCCGCACCATGAATAACGGCACCCATCGTGTAGCTGTTATGTGAGAGCGTCTTCTCATCCAATTGCACATCCCCAAAAATGGATATAATATAGTCGAGGGAAAGGGGTGGAGGTGCACAGGAACCAACTAACTAGGCAAGCGGAAATTAACACTCAGGTAAACGAATAAACTCACTGAATTTATATTTTAGAAATTTAATGTATTTACATGATATTAAAATTAAACATTGACACCTATATACCAAACATAGAGGATAGTTTTTGTACCTTGGTCCCACATTGCATATATATACCTGTCGTATTACGTATCTCATCATGGGTCCTGCAGAGAGTCTTCTTGTCCCCAGAAAAGCATTTGTCTATAGCGGGACCAGTAACGCAAACTTTATATCTCCCTTCACGGTCCGTCTGCCCCAGGTAGAGGCTACTATTTTCAACCTATCGATTATATATAATACAAGATGTTGAAAATCGTATATGGCCATTGGTGTTATATGCAATACAGATATGAATAATTAGAAATTTTTTTACAATCCCTGAATCAATTTGATTTCAGTGAAAATAGTTAAAATAATCAATAGCTTTTTTTCTGCAAAGAATGAAATGGTTAGATATTTCATGAATGATTATTTGTGTAAATGAAGTAAAATGAGCACCCAATTTCTTGAATGTGTCCAGTATGATTTTACTGTTTTTGTAAATGAATATTCTTCAATATTTTTCCTATTATCTGATGCATTGCCTTCAATGTTTTTTTGCAGAGGGTAGTGTTATCGTACTCATACATACACTCATACACATACACAAAGACAAAGGATATATTTTTTTAGTACCAATGCTAGGACTAGCAACACATTATATTTTATCGTAATTAAAATGTAGTTAATTTGATACATTTTCGCTCATTACATTTGCTAGATGCCGAATAACGTTATGTTACTTTATCACATACATATCACTATCATGTAATTAGGTCGTTACTAAAGTCCAAAATACAATGTTGTTTAAATTTAGTATTTTGATCATATAGTCTTAACAGAAATATATTCAATAGGTACAACATTTTTAATCTAGCATCAGTTTACACTCGTTATAATATTTACTATTTTATCTCTATGCTCAACCCAGGTAAGACTAGGTGATGGTTTCCCACATCCTTGATAAGATGGCAGAAATGCCACAAGTCTGTCATCTCTGACGTCAATTTCTGGTTTGCAGCAACCCTCTTCCTTAAGAGGAGACACTGTAAATGATATGCAAGTGTACAAAGCAAAAACGAAAGAAACTAAAAAACAGCACCAAGAACTATTACAGCAGCATTAATAAAAGAATTTATTCACCGCAGTTCTGGTACTCAATTCCTCCTTTTCTGCCCTCTTCCCTTTTTTTCCTGACAAAGAAGTGGATATCAAAGTGGATATCACTGACATAAGCACTTTGCTTCTTGCTGAGGTAGTCGATAAATATATCTGTATACATGTGATCTGATTGACATTAGCTCATTCAATAGTAATGGCCATCGACTATGAAAGATGTAAGGCATGATGTGAATAAGTATTGGACGCTGAACGTTCTCCCTATTTAATATCTTCCCTTTATTTTGCTTTATTCATTAAATAATAAGGTCACAATTCTCGACTATATATATATATATATATATATATATATATATATATATATATATATATATATATATATATTTCTTATTATTAGCAAAATGTTTGCAATGTGTTGGATTTATAACCTTGCTTGAGCCAATGTCTTTCCATACTCCCCTCGTCGCAAATTTTGCTGAAGTTAACAATTTCGAACCCGAACACTTTTAAAAAGATTTTATGCTGTAGCTGTTTTTGTCCGTATCATATATATATATATATATATATATATATATATATATATATATATATATATATATATATATATATACTACACTGTTGTTCGTATACCATATATTATATTTTGCATATATGCATATAAAAGGATGTACCCGATTTGCAACAAGGTACTATGCTTTCAAAGAAATATATTCTTATAATAATGAAAAAGCATCTTATAATAATAATAATAATAATAATAATAATAATAATAATAATGATATTACTACTACTACTACTAATAATCATAATAATAATAATCATAATAATAATGGCTTGATCAAAGCTAAGATGTTGAGATACTAATAATGCGCTGCTGATTGACGAGGTCCAGAGTTGTAGAAAGATCAGGAATGGAGTAGTTTACCGTAGCTCAACAATACCCATGCTGCATTAATAGTGATGGAATCTAATGGCAAGGAACTTTTGGAACTTAGGTAAACTTTCCTAGATCAAGAGAAGTCCATGTTGGACAGGAATTGACTACAATAAAGCATATGCCAGAATACACTGTACCTTACTAATCCTGAAATGTCCACAAAGTAGCATTAAATTCCCTCAATGGGTTCTGATAAATGAATAGCAGGATACTTACCACAAGAGACGAAAATCTATATGGGAGAATCAAATCAGACATAATCTTCTTTGCCCAGACTGCATGAATTATTATCAGAGGTATCCTAATCCCTAAATGCAACTCTGAGCATCAAATGCAGTAAACTAGTGGAAAAGAAGGCATCAAACTTCTAGAAATTCCATAGTTGGATGAATTGAAACACGATGCAACCAACGAAGCAACGAAGAAGCAGTACATACTATATGTAAATAAAGTACCAAGCTTGAAAATGAATGGTGATCACAGTCAACACCAGGGCAGATTCGATCATCAGGTACACAGCTGGTATAGTTGACTGTAGCATGAAAAAAAAAAAAAACGTTTAAAGACTCAGACCTGAAGGCCTTGACAACTGATGTCAGCCCATGTTGTTCTGAACCAAAGGCCAATGTTACAACTCTACTTTCCCAGGAATATAGGTCGAGGGAGTAAAATGAATGTTATGGTTTAAGACTATTGAGAAATAGAAAAGATCTGAGTTCAACTCAACACCGTATCATATTCTAATTGAGGCCAGCAAGACCATGGGATGAATGTGTATGTAACGTTTCATGGTAGTTCTCCAAGGACTTTAGGAGGAGTAGCAAAAATAAATATGTGCAAACAAACGGACAGACGACGGACGTACGACGCGCAAAGATCGATCTCATAAGCTCTTCTGGTCAATAAGCAGTAAAACTAACAAAATAAGACAAAAAAGCATACCAAGTGCGGAGAAGAAACGAATGGATACCTGAGTCGAGAGGGAAAGCGATGTATGGGCAAACTGTGTGACAAAACACGGATCCAGTGTTGAAACTGTAAAGTAGTTAGAAATATTTGACTAGAAGAAAAAGACAACGGGACTAACAATGACAGCACAGGACCAAAACGACTTGATTGACAAGACGAAGCATGTACATAAAATCTAGACGTGTCTCCGATAAGCATAGTGTGAAAGAGTAGGGAAGAGACGGTTACTTACCTGATCACTCGGTGTAGAAAGTTAACGATAAGTTAATACACGATGCAGCATTACAGACTACCATGACAAATGCGTTGGATGCTACCTGTTAGAAATTTGAGAGAGTGAGCACAATCAAATCTTATGGTCGTGTGGCAGAGATAATGGATGAAAACGACAAGAACACAATTAATTTGGGGCTGCAACATCCAGATCGACTGACATATAACTACAAGAAGCTTTATTGTACAGTCTAACGAGACGGAAAGTTGTCCGATCTCAGTTAAGTGGGCAATGACTAATCACGTTCGATCAAAGGCTCTTGCACAAATAATAATAATAATAATAATAATAATAATAATAATAATAATAATAATGCCACTATCAACAGCAGCAGCAACAACATCAGTTTTGTATTACAACTTGTGGTAACATCCACCATGAAAGTGCCATCTCTGGAATATTTCTTTAACTACGTATATTTAAACCATTTGTGATTCCAAAGACATGTGCTGATAACTATTACATTGAACTTACTGTAAATAGTAAGACTCAGAGTTAGCCTTGGATCACGCTCAGAACTGTGCGGCATAGAGGCAATCATAGAGTACAATCCCTCGTCTTTGGCTTTCACATCTCTCAGAACAAAGCCGTCATTTCCAAGCATTTTAATTCTGTTTATATAATCAGATTCTACGGTAACACCATCAGTGTCTTTCCAGTAAGCTATTCTTTTTGCCGTTGAATTTATCCCAGTAAACCATGTTTTTGCCTTGACATACTCTCCGGGTTCGATCTCGTATTCCCATGTCAAATTAACGTCTTTGTATTCACATGATATAAGATCCGTAGAACTGTTTGTCCATAAAAAAGCTGAAATTTCAAAATAATCATAAATCCACATGTATAATCCACATTTCTTAAATTCGTGTCAAAAACTAGAATCTCGATTTAGTGCAATTAAGGAAGATGGTAAACGTCGTAGATACTCTGAATGTTTATTTAGCGTACGTATAAATAGAAGATAAATATCGTGGAATCAGGTCCTGCAAGTGGAATTGGTGTCTGGAATCACCCAACATGAATATTTATATTTTTGTTCTGTGGTACTTTTGGAGTAAGTTCCTTAAATTTACTTTCCATAGAAACAAAACCGATGAATGAAACCACTATTGCAAAATCATGCCAAGCAAAACAGGGTCTGAAACGGGCCTTTGCCATAGAAATTGAATTATGCAAGATGTTTTATGTCAAACAATGATCACTTACTTTGTTTTTCTGTCATAACAAAGGCAATTTTTACAATTTCAAGATGGGGTTCTTCTTTATTTAGTTTCCAAGCATTGGTAAGAACCTTGAAAGAAAGACTGCCAACTCCTCCAACTAAACATGAATCAAATCTTGGCCAAATTAGCTACCACAATAGAGCATTTAAATAAATGTATTAATTGAATTGAAAAGAATATTTCTAAACAGCTTGTATTTATTGTATTTATAACGAGGGAGAGGGGAAATGCGACCAAAGTAGAAACATGATTTATGATGACCAGCCACTTTTTGCGGTTACTGGAGCTACTATATAACAATGGCACCTCGAAAATTATATATATATATATATATATATATATATATATATATATATATATATATATATATATATATATATATATATATATATATATATATATATATATACATGAGTGGAAAACAAACATTTGGGTTTGATTAACTATCTCTCTACTCATTGAACTCCTACGAATTTCTGCATGTTCTGCTATTGTAAATTTAATCTGGGAATTAAAGTGGACACTGCAAAATGCTACAGCTGCAAAAGATAGAAGAGCGTAGAAGTGATGGAAAAAAAACCCACGAAACAAACTACAAAAAGGGTGTAATTAGTGCCGATACAAGTGTAACACTAATCGGAGTTATTCGATGGCTTATTATTAGATACCAAAGATCGCGGGGGATAAAAGTTTAAATGTATGTGTAGAAGGATGACAAGATTTATGTCATCTGACGAACATTGCAAAACAAAAGTACACCAAAGTTATGCGAAAGAAAATTCGTTAGATATAGAAAAGGAAGTTGAGAAGCACAAAGGGATATATGACACGGACAAATGAGGAACCTAAAGAAAACTCATGCAAACGATTACAAGAGGAAACGAAAGAAGCAAGATGAAGATAAAAACATATCTGAGTTTAATGGTACTTCTGGTTATTGCAAATCTCGCATTTAGGGGTAATGCAAAAAGAAGCATAGAAAAAAAGATAACCACATCGAATACATGTTTAAAAACAAAGATATCACAATGATACAAAATTTCAAATTACATTTTAAAAGCTCTGAGACATACTATAAAATCAGGTAAAACGTTAAAAATACTCGTTGTTCTATGTTGTTATTTCTACACCCGAAAGCCGAATTTTACAAAACCTAATGGTGTTAGTAATGATGACTGGGATGTTGATTATGCCATTACTTGTGGTTCTTTCGTCTCATTTGACGCAGAACAGCAGAGAAAATGTTTTCACTGGACAAAAACACGCTACATAAAAGCTAGTGAAAACAGGCCAAAACGTGCAAAAAAACATCCCAATGAGATTTTACAAGAACACTATATATGAGCAGCAACATTTTCAGTTAGAACTAGACCATGGGATGAAGGTTTCATGGCAATTCTAAAAGTAGTTTAGATAGAGCAGCGATAACAAACTTGTGCTAACGGACGGACAGACACCGGACGACTGTCAACAAGGCCATCTCATACGTTCATCTGGTCTATTACCAGGAGAGCTAAAAACTGAGGAAAAACATGAAGAAAGCGGGGAATCAAGGCATACTCCAAAAACGGCTTGTCCAAATAAACTGTTAGCACTTGACTCTATAGCTACGAGTAAAGGTGGACTAAACGTCCTTAACTCTTTAGGATGGGTGAATGAAGGAAATAAATGGATACCCCTAAATGATAAGGCTATAAAAAGATCTATAATATCAGATTACAATGAATGACTTCAATGTCGATGACTTCCACCTGCAGAGCAATGATTGCTTAATTTGCAAGAAGAAAGAGAATTGAAAGACATGTTAAATGCTGTAGAAATCGTTGAAATAATAATAGAATCGATGATATCAAACACTAAAAGGTATAGCAAAAAGATAGAGGACATAAATAAATACACCAATAAAGAGCAACGAAAACGTTAACGTACCTCAAGATCTGGTGGAAAGTGTTAAAGTCTAAAGAGCACAACTAACTTGACATAAAACAAAGTTGAAGAATATTTTAGATGCAACATTGAAAAGATTACACACATTTTCAGAGAAACGTTACCCCTGCGTGAAAGGCTACAAAGACAAGAAAAAAGGTGTATCAATTACTGCAACTATCACAGCAATAACTATGACAATATCAACTGTTACTCTGTCGATATCACATGTGATTAAAGATCATGCAGGACGTGGTGTTAGTGGTATAAGTTCCAGCTATGAAAAAAGTAGTCATTCGTGAACAAAATAAAACAAGCCATGAAAAATATTTCCAAAGATTTGTTCCAGCTATCAAAAAAAAAAAAAAAAAAAAAAAAAAAAGCAGTAGCAGCATTGTCTGGTATTATTGGCAACGTAATAAACTGGGTGCGAATGGAATGCTAGATAGGATGTGACATTTTAGCTGATCGTGTACTTTTGCTGATCCTAGTATTAGGTAGCCTCTTGTTTGAATTTGTGTTTATGACGTGTAAATATAGAATTAAAATGAATATTATATTCATAAATTATTTTAACAAGAGTACTATAAACGACACGTGATACTCCCCTCTAGTAATCTTTTCATTACTAATGACCTCGACCTTTGAGCTATGGACATGACTATTATATGATAAGGTATGGACCTGGGTAACGTCTCATCAAATATCTTTAGAAGTTGAAAGTGACAGCCTGGATAAGGAAACAGGCCACTGACTTACATTATCCCTTCGTGTGACTTTGACCTTGAGAGCAGGGAGCATGAACGTGAATACGCGTGAAACTGTCAAGTGAATGTATATAAAAGGCACAAGTTTCATTAAAATATTTTCACTGGTTCAAAAGTTAAAAACGTGCATGGGTAGAGATCACTGGTTTATATTTTCTCTTGCCATGACTCTTGACTTTAAGGTAGGTGGCGTGGCTATGGAACCTGTCACACCATCTAGTCATGATATATAACTGGTTTACGTTTGAATAAAATATATTCATTGGTTCCAAAATTATACTCTGGACACGGATAGAATTCAGAGTTACATTTGCCCCGGCTGTGACCTCCAGGCTGAGAAAGGAGGTGTGGCTATGGTATGCTACACACCGTCTGTACGTAATATATAATGGATTAAAATTTCATTAAAATATCTTCAGTGGTTCAAATATTACAATCCGGACAAAGATACAAGTCACGTAATTTTTTTCCTTGCAGCGACCATAACATTGAGCATAGGTATTGTTTATGGTACTCGACATACCGTCTGTACATGATACATAATTGACTGAAGATTTATTAAAATATCTTCATTGGTTGAATACTTATAATCTGGACAAGGAGGCAAGTCACGTTATGAAATTTTCCCTTGCCGTGACCTTGACCATGAGGCAGGGGGCGTGGATACATTACACAACGCACCGTCTTGTCATGAAATATAGTTGGTTAAAGTTGCATTAAAGCATCTTCAGTGGTTAAAACAATATAGTTCGGACAAGGCTACAAGTCACATAGTTACATTTTCCCTTGCTTTGACCATCACCTTGTCGTAGATGGCCTGTTTATGGTACATAAAACAGCGTCTAGTCAGCCATAATGTTTACTTGGACAAAGTTTCATTAAATTTTTCTTCAACTGTTACAAAGCTATGGACCGGACAGGCAAATGTTAACGGACAAACGGAAAACGCTATATCGCAATCCTATCGATTTAAGGCGAGCAGTTAGAAAGTAAATTAGACCAGTTCCTGCAACCATTAGTATCAACATAAATGATTTTTGTTTATTTCATGATGTCTTTAAAATCATACACATTTCCGATTACAAAACTCTTATCATTGTTTATCGTTATTGTATACACAGTCCTTACCCACGTCCTCTTTTTCTATTTCCTTTCTCTATATTCTGACGAATTCTTATAGACTGCTTGTCAGCTGCTATAATTATATTCCTTACCACGTTGGTATCTATAGCAGCGTTCAGTCCAAGCTTAAAGCAATATAATAACCTTTTCAAGCTGTTGTTATAGCCTGCAATGCTTCATACTTTCATCACCATATCACTTCAGAAAAAAAAATCATACTTTCGCCACTAGCAATATAGTTATGTCTAACTTTTGAATCTAAACTATATTGCTAAATTCTTACCGTCATGTTTTCAAGTACGCCATATCCTTGTACACCGAAATTAATTTCTCAGATATCTTTTAAAGTGTTCTTGATCAGTCGAAAGAGACTGTGGAATGATGGTTGTATTTTAAACTTGAGCACCTTAACTACAAATCATGTAAGACCTGATACGTGATTTAATTAAGCTATTTATTTTTCTTTCAGATTAGTGCTATCTTGAAGAAGGAAACAAATCCATCCTATATTTCATCACTTGTTACCATTGAGTTAGTTCCAACAGCAGACACTTTTCTCCAGTAGGCAACGGTACCTGTTACATAACTATAATAAAGTTTGTAAGCTTTTCACATATCAGCAGTTGTAGGCTTACCAAAACCCTGATGCACCTTTATATGTTCTTCGGATCCATTATCAATCACATATTTAGTTTTTCCATTAATGGATCCCAAGTTATGATTTAGCGGAATGCTAAAATTATCACAGCTTATTTTTAACTGTTTTTGATCTATGTTGTTGTTGGTTACATTAAAAGCTTGTAAAGTAGATTATGGTTTCAAGCATTCAGGCAAGAGTTTTCGAATTTGAAAATAGACACAAAACCTATATATCAACTTTACTAACTCTGGCACGCACTGATCTGTTAAACGCCAGAAGGAAATTTCAATACCAGTTGTTGCCATTGATAATGTCTAGTTTAATTGGTTTTGCCAAAAGCTCATATCACACTGTGTTCTGTATCTGTTAACAGAGTAATCACTATCAAATCCTAATGTGTAGTTATCACGAATTTTTAAAGTTTGTGTGTGAACTAGATGTTTTAAAATGTAATAGATTTTCATCTCTTTAAATATTCGCGTAATGTCCATGTTAATTGGCGGGTTAAACCGAGTCGAAGAACAAAGACAAACTGCACTGCTTGTAAGTTTTCGTTTAACCTAAGTCCATTATTTAATTGTCACTTTTTTCATACAATAACTAAATTATAAACTATAGGGCATTTATTATTTTGTATCTCGTTTACTTCTTTCATTTCTTTTTCAAATCGTTTGCGTACTTCCTCTTCAGTTTTTTTATCACTCCGTTTCATATATTCATCTTTGTGATTATCAAATTCTTTTCTATATCTTCCGAGTTTTCGTTAGAATATCTTTTGTCCACCTTTGTTTTGCAATATTTATCAGAAGTATTAAATGTTATCGTCCTGCCAAACGTACATTTAAACCTGTCATATCTGAATGATTTCCGATATACTATAGATAACCATCTATATCCACAACCACGTGTACACTTATACGATCATTCCTTTCATCCTTTGTAGTTTATTCCACGTATTTTTAAGTTTCCATTTAATTACCAGACTAATAGCAGAAATTAGTAGTAGACAAAAGAGTAGTAAGATATTTGATTATATTTAGGTTTGTTATTTTCTACTGACATAATTCTATATTTTCGAGGGCAAAGCCCTCGTTACGCAAAAGCTCCAGTACCCGAAATAATTGTTTGATTATCATCAGTGATGTTGCTGCTGACTAAGAGATCCACATCTCCTAAACATATATGCAATACTAAGAATGGCAACTTTTGAGGCTCGCTATGGCAAATTAGCGTTAATTTCACAACGAAATACGCTTAGGCGGTATAATTTCAGATAATGTATACCTACAACTTGACAATAAGTTCGGAAACTGAAATCCGTGAAATATATTATGTACCTTCCAGCAATAACTGAATATAAAAATAGGTTCACAAAATTATTTGATAAGACCACTGTAATTTAAATGTTAGTACATTTGTTCTTTAGAACACTCCCATGAACTCTGGGAGAAGGAGCAAAACATTATATTCCTTGAGTCTGGTCAATAGCCACACGGTGAATTAGAGAAAGATTAGCGGATACAGATGAACAGATGGACGGACAGACTGAAGGACGTACGAACGGACAGACAAACTTATGGTATAGCAGTATTATCGACCTTTTTCTCAGCGTGGGTATAGCAAATAAAACATTATATCATGTTTTGTTAGCATATATATATATATATATATATATATATATATATATATATATATATATATATATATATGTGTGTTTGTGTGTGTGTGTGTGTGTGTGTGTGTGTGTGTGTGTGTGTGTGTGTGTGTGTGTGTGTGTGTATTTCGGCGGAACCCGGATGTATCACATATGTCTAGACCTCAATCAGTAAACGTTATTGATATACCTGCATTATGTACCTACCAATAACACCTCCGATTTGAAGGATAATAACAACACAAACCGACACTCGAGATATCATGTCTTCCACTAGAAATCTTTTCTCTGAAAAAAATACAAACCGTAGTTAGTTGTTGGCCATGCGTGATTCATGTTCAGAAGACAAACTTTCTTACTGATACGTGTTTGTCAAGAATAACGGCCGAAACATATATCGATCGGGTATGAGATACATATGTGCATTAAATGCATTCGCAATATCAACCCACATGCGATAAAGGTAAACAGTACATTCATTGGTGACCGTGGGGGTGTCAAAGTAAAGCGTGCTGCGACTTCGTTCTCCATGTGTTCCTGAAAGACGATTTGTATTATTTTTGGGCTGAGCTTCGAACTATATTGGTGCAATAGTCCCAATCAAAAATCAAAGCAATAACATAAACGCTGTGAATGGATATCGGGAATGTACTATATGCTAGGTTAAGTGTGCAAAATGCAAATAGAAAAACACACTATAACTTATTAGGCAGTAAAAACAGAACATTATATAACTGAATTGTTCCTTTGTAATACGGGCGGCTGAAATTACCTTTACTTATGAGACACATTTAAGTCGCTTAATTGAGAATAACCCAGGAGACGGAGAGTCTAAAAACCATAGTATAAGTTCCAGATTTTGAAAGTTAGACTACGGCTAAGCTCCACATCCTTCACCAGTTAACCGATACAGTGCACGTGCACGTTCATCTTGGCAAGGAGAAACATAGAATTGGCAATGAAAGAAGAAAAATGCAGTCTATGTATGAAAAAAAAAATTAATTTGTAAACAAAATGAAGCAAGAATTAGCTGCATTTATAATCTGTTGAAATTACGAATGAAAGATCAGGAAGAAAACTTTGAGAAACACTACTATTTTTGACGAAATCGGTTCTACTCGCTTACGCAATTAGTCCAAAGTGAACTTATAACAATGGCCATATTCCAGTGAGAAAGATCCCTTTTCAGTGAAATACACAATAAATAGACACTTAGAAATGTAAACTAAGTGAAATGAACCTTAAATCGTCTGAAGAAAACAACTCCAAATCCTTAATACTCGTGATCAATAAAAGTAATAATCCTTGTTTCAACATGCCCAATACACAAATCAGTTACAGATGAATGTGCCGTTGTTGAACCGAAATTGCGCAGATCCTTGAGGGCATTACTCACAGAATCTGTGTTGCATGAATTTTCTTCAGTTTTCTCCAGTTTGATACATTTTTGGTCAGGAGGAGGATTTAAAACAGCGGACGTGTGTTGCATTACAGCTGTAATGTACGTTTAGATTTTTCAGAGCGATAGCAGAAAAGATTGTAAGCCCATGTCGTATTATTGACTGTGTTTGGATTGTCAAGCAACTCCCATCTAGAGTTGTCATCGATAGGCGCTCCAGCACGTGTTTCTTGTTCTCTAGGTTGTTCTTTGACCACTTTATCCTCCTTTACCGATACAAAAGTCCAGGTTTCCAAAACATCAAGCCCAAGGTCGAAATCTAATTCAACCATTGGGGAACCCTTAGACACAAAGTCATTCACTGTTTGTGACAAGTTAATATTAGTGTCAAGAAATTCAAAGTAAGAATGTTCTATTTGCACAGCTGCCTGTGTTAGCATATTATCATTTTCATTGGCTAATTAAGAAATTTCCATTTCCATTTCCTTTATTTCTTCCATTTGTGACAGCTGAATATCTTCGTCAGTGCAACCACTTTCCATTGTGAAAGACACGATACCAACTGAGAAAGTGTTGGAAAGTCAACTTTTGTGCCAAAAACACACCCACGGATGACACAGGATGAGAAAACTAGTCACGAGCAAACTACGGACGGATGGCACAGTGCGCGGAAGCTTCTAGTCACGTGCAGGGTGGCGCAAAAGGAAGCTGATGGATGGCGTTTGAATATTACTGAGGCCCATGTTATAAGGCATATAGAAAACACCAACGTAAGGTTAAATAAAACAATTCTCGTAAAATATTCTCGATAATTTAACATACTGTTATAGAGGAAACTTAGCTGTTTCACAATTTAACTTCAAAAAGTCCACTTTTGTGCACAAAAGATAAGACTAGAACTAATTTCCAACTAAAACATTACAATATACTCATTCATAACAAACGAAGGTGATGTACAATCCACATTCCAAATTTTCAACAGAGCGAAAATGTAATTAAATATTACATCATTGGAATTTATTCGAATAGAGAAATATTTCATATGTAATCCGACTGAAAACTAAGTAGGGCAAGAACTAAATCGTTAGAAATATAATTTTTTAAAAACAATTCTTTAGCACTCAGCATACATTTTATCATAACGTTTGCACATAAATGCGTGCATAATACTTGTATTATATACCTACCAATTTTCTACCCAAGAAAGAGCCACAATTTTACCGTCATTTCCTACAAGCAAGAAAACGATACTATCATTTTCTAAATCCGTATTACCATACTCTCAAACGAGGCTGGAACTACTTTATCCTCGAGGTTTCCTGGTGACAATAGCAGCGCCCCTAGCGACGGAATGTCTACACTAGCAGCAAACAAAGCTCTCACAGCGACGTTAGTTAAGAAACTTTGCGTGATATGTACAATATCTGAAAAGTCTAAACCATGTTTTTGTCACAACAACAATAAAAAAAACACATTTATTCCTTTATTTTGAAGTAGTAAAATATAGCCAAAAGGTTCGTCTGAAACAAGATCAAATTCGGAAATCTCGCACCAAACATTATAGTTGTACAGTACAACCCATTTACGGAAGTTCATAAATGGTAAGGTTAGTGAGTTTCCCGCATAATGGATGAATTTGAAATTATAAATGAGTAACATTCTCTGCAACAAATCTCTACCATCAAGTTCCAACAATTTCTCCAATCCTGTTGTAAATAACTGTCAAAATAATGTTGTCATGCCCGTGTCAAGTTCAAATTGGAGCCTCTCACAATGTTCCGCCAGAAACAGTTCCTGGCCTGGCCTCTGAAAGAAACTTCTAGTCATTCAGCTGGTAAAATCTTCCGTGATGCAAAATTTGAGAACTGCATAATAACAGTAAATCAAATATATGAGTCTGCTGCCCCCAAGCATCGACGAATTCGTGTTATTGACAGTGATGGTAGTCAAACTGAGCTAGCGTTGTTTCACAAGCTTTATTCATAAAACTAATATTCATGCGGATGTCAGCTTTTCAAAAAGTGATTCGGTTTATGCTATAAAGATGAAGTTGGTATTAAAGAGGTTGAAATGTTTAGCCATTTCTTGTGTATTTCAGCTACATATAGTGATTTTATTAAATTATCTGAAAATTGATAGGTATATAGCAAAAATATCATTATCACAGTAATGCGATTTTTATTGCTAGATTAACTCTCGTTGTCAGCATACAAAATCCAGATAAAAAAATTCGCGTCTCGTAATGATCCGGATTTTTTTAATGCTGACAACTCAACGTGACCCAGCAATCAAGATCGCGTTACTGTGATAATAATAATAATAATAATAATATCTATATATATATATATACATATATATCTCTGAAAATGTATAGTTACAATCAGCTCTAAAAATCTTATTTCATATGTCAAAGAGAAGATCTTTGATTAATGACAAAAATCTTAGATCAATCATTGTATATTTTTGGGCCAATACTATCTCTATTTTATTTTCATATAAAGGCTGCTTAGCTGTACTGGTTACTAAGCAATTTGCATGTTAAAGAAAATGTACATCACTTCATTCATATTTTTTGTTAATAAGGAGCAGTGGTGACTTAGTGGTTAGCGTGGTGTGTCAATGCACTTTACTCTAATTGCATCAGGACTAATTTCGTACTTGTGTGATGTGCAGTAAAACAGCAAGTCAAACCAATCGTGTTAATGGTTCCTTTTACTCTAACATTTTGCCACACTATGCTGTAATGCACACTGACATCTTGACATACGGGCATGGGTTCACACACCAAAAGAACGTGTAAGATGAAAACAAAAAGAATAGATAAGTGATACTAGATCCAGTCATGTAGTGTCCATAGGCGGGTAGCTAGGGCATAGTCTAATATAGTCTATGAAAAAAAACAGCACGTCTATTGTTGACCTTAGGAAAGGTAGGTATGGCTTTGTGGGGTTTAACGACATTTTTCAGCACATGCTACATGGCATCCAGTATATATTTTGTAGTGAACGGAGAATCCGGAAAGAAACACCGACACACGGGAAGCTACTGACAAGCTCTCTCACATACCCACGTTGGTCGAGCCGGGACTCGAAGTCACGTGGACAGAAGTGAGATGTGAGTGATATGTACAGGTGAGCGCCTTAGAACACTCGGCCACCCGGGATTCCTAAGGAAGGTTGAGTAAAGTATGTTTTGTATGGTCTTGCCTTCGATTGTTACAGTCTAAAAATATAAATGATTTTTATGCTGAGCCCCAGAACTGCTCGGCCATTTTGACGTAACAAACGCTATGCATTGATATAGTGCACACATTAGGGACCGATAATTTCGTTTTCTGTAGGTGGTGGTGGTCGTGCGTGTGTGTATGTGTGTCTGGAGGGGGTTGGGATTTTCTTTTTAAGCAGCATGCTTTCTTTAACCTCAAAATAATGTATTGTTTTCAAGCAATATAATGTATATATGTATATAATTAGTTCTTTTTTTCTGCAAATGAGAGAGCAAGTATTGAAGCTATTTGGGGACAAGGAGACGGAATTTTTTTCTTTAAAACAAACCCAGCTGCCACCTCCCCACCCACCTGAAAATTAAATGGTAAATCCCTTATTCCCGGCCCGTATTCACGAAACTGTCTCAGCAAAAGAACTGAACCCAGACTCAAAATTAAAAATGGTATTTATAATATCTCAATATCGTTGAAAATTGGGATGTATGTGCAAATTTACACATTATGACTATTGCGACATTTTCATGAGTAGATCGTCACTCCAATGAAGTTATGGAGGATCAAAATTCGTAAAATTTGAGCGAGTGTTCTATTTATGTTCTTAGACTGTTTCTTGACCATAGAGTCTGGAGTGGAAGGCCGTTTAATACACTTCGATGCACTTGGTGTCTGGAAAACAAAACTCTCGCGGCCTTCGGGGTTAATTGTTCACACACACACACACACCTGTGGTCGGTATATAAGTATTAGAGAGTGCATGGGAAAACGAATACTTCAACATCACTGAGCGTATTCATACTTTTATGCACGCAAGACGATGGCAGGGGTTGGATTGATGGGATGGGTAGGAGGGCAAAACTAAAGATGCTGAACTGGACGATTTGGGTTGATGTTAGTGCCAAGACAATCGGCTTACATAGCTATGCGCTACAGAGAATGCCTTGGTGATATTAGTCTAAATATGGGTTTATCATGTCCCTCATATACGTGTCCAATACCCAAGAAATGATTATATTTCTCAAATGAAATAACTGACGTTTTAAAATCTGACCAGTATTGTAACGACTGTTCTACTAAAATGTTCTTTCAATGGTCAATGTTTCTGTTGTCTTTACTTATTTCACCAAGAAATAGCTCTAATTTTTAAAAGTTTTCCTCAAGGTCAGAACTACGTAGGAATTTGATACAGTCTGACATACCTAATGTTTAGGGAGCAGGCGATGCTTTCTCTCCATCAAATTGAATCGCCCACAAGAGGAAGGGGTAGGGTGGTCAAAAGGAACCCCTTAATTGATAAATCCTTTGATAGAATTTCAGGCCCATATAGATCTTCATTGGAATATGTTTTCACCTTTGGAATATTATATAAGGAGACATTTATCTTTCTTTTCAAGCCATCATTACCACTGTGTCTGTCATTGCAATCATGCAGCCAGCAAGCCGGACCATAACTTGAAAACTTGTGAGATCCCCACACTATACATTTTCTGTATGAAAAGGCTAAGTTACTGATCCATCCAGTATTGGCTACTTGATTTATCCTTGTTTCCTGTGTAATGGCCCTTGGATCATGAATTTGAAACTGTTTACAGCCCCACTCCAGGCACAGCATCTGGATTACAACTTGAAAACCATTTAAAACCCTATTATATAATCTTGTACATTCTTACTTTTCATAAAAAGGTAAAGTTACGTCATGTTATGTATGCAGCCAACATTTGCCACTGTGCTTCTTGTTCTTGAGTCATAAATATATTCAGCTATCACACAATGATTTTACAACGTTGCTGTAATTTTATGACTTGGTTACGTGGGGAAATAACGTTCTAGCAACGTTGCTAAAACGTTACACGTGAACATTCTTTTTTGTCCTCTGATCTCGAAAATATAGAATATTATAAATAGCATTTTTGTGCATTGATCATAACAGTTTGTACAGCAAACGGAGTAATTTTTTAGAAAGATAATATGTGACGTTTTTATAACGTTGTACCGATGTTGTGCTTAACATTACATTATGGGGGGGGGGGGGGTAACAATCATTGTTGTTTCATTTTTTTTTCTTTGGTTCTTTATTTTTAAAAAAATGAATGAAGTTTACAACTTTTGTCGGAAAAATTTTATTCGTCAGCTTTTATGATTATCAACATGAAGTACGATTACTGCTTTATCAATTGTTTGCGAATCTACGATCCGAAGTTTGTAGCTCTTCTTGTAGCAGAATAATATCAGTGTCTGAGATGTGGAATTATTTTCTGCTTTCATCTGTTTTTAAACGTCAATGATATAAACGTTTGGCGTATTGTTATGACCTTTATCATACTGACACATTGAGGCTATTTTGCAAAGAAAAAGTAAGCTAGGATGGGGATGGTAAAAATGCCTCGAGTTAACGTTTTTGAAATGCGGATGCGCCAAGAACAAGAGCGTAAGATTTGTCGTTCTTGACCAAACTATTTAAAAAAATCAAGTATAATAAAATTAAATAAATTAAAAGCGTTATTGAAAGGAATTATTTATGTTTAAACAGATGCATACATGTTGATGCATAAATGTAATGTAAAAACAAACGAAAACGCAGATTAAAAGGTAATTCAATTTTGATAATTACAAACATGGATCAGCCATATTATAATTGTTGGTTCATAATCCAGCACTGGCATTTTATCGGTGATTAATATGTACATACGGCTTTTGTGAGCGAAAAGCACAGCAAACATGAATAACATCTGTCATCAGCAACACAGTCTATTCGCAAAGTAATAACATAAAAAAGTTAGGCCTGTACGAATGGGGGGGGGGGGGGATGCATGATTGAGAAATTAACACAGATTTCTAGAAAAACGTGCAGAGTGTTCAATCTTATGTGAACAAAGTGCATCTCACATTTGCAAGCTCTACCTTTTTTCTTTGTTTAATTTCTTCTATATTTGAAATTTCATCTTGTTCTTCAAATGGATCGGGGTATTTCTCCACCAACATGTTCTGTTGTAGAATAGACGAAGTTAAAGACTACTCTCATTTCCTATAGTCCACGTGAAAAACAATGATGGCAGACGGCATCCATGTTGGACTGCAAAGTGTATTCAGATTGTACTTCATGCGCTATGATGTGTTGATGTTATACCGACCTACTGGCACTACCCGAACACTCGGAAATTACTCTCTAAACTGGCTACCATTTTGTGCCGGAATCCATGGAAGATCTTTGTTTACCTTATCATTTTGCACGATGGGTTTATTCTGAATTATATATTCAGTAAATACGTGAACAATCAAATGAAATGATTATTGGATACATGGACTTGTTATTAAAAAAAGCCGAGGTTACAAAAAAATAACGGTGAGGAGCGATCAGCTGAAGATAACCCTAGATTTTAAAGTAGACTGAAAATCAGCCTCTTAAAAGAAAAAAAAAATATAAAGTAAGAAACAAAAGAAAAATACAACAATTATGCATTGTTTTCTTCAACTTGAGCATATAAATCAGTTGATGCTACATAATTTACAAATTACCAAATCTATAAGAACTGTTACTTAATTTGCACATGCCCGATCTTCAGGAATTATGCTCCAGTATCAAGTGCTGAAATTTGATTTTAAAAAATATTTTTAATCATTTTAATCGAAATAAGAGAATAGTTCAAACATTAAATTTATTTTTCAATTTGTAGAGGCAGGAGCGGAAGAAGAAAACATATATTGACTTTGCTGTCGAGGATACAGATTCTAATTTGTAATGTTGATGACCATCATTAGTAAACAATGTTTGCATGTGATGTTTATATGTTGTGCTTTTGTGGGTTTAACGCCATTATTGAGCACATAGTAGGCTATACTTTGCAGGCAGTATATCTGGTGGCAGACAAACCGTGGAAAGCCCCAAGAAGAATCACCGACCCACGGCAAGCTACTGGCAAGCTTTCTCACATACCCACGTTCACATACTGAAGTGAGATGTATGAGTTATCTGTAAAGGCGAGCGCCTTGAACCACTCAGCCTACCGGGATCCCGTTTGCATGTGGACCATGTTACAACAACTACACAGGAACTGCTTGATCTTGGCAAACAAATTCAGAAAGCATTTTCCCCTTCATAATTAGACGATCTGTAAATTGTATCTAATTTAGTGAATTTCATTTTGGTATCCTCCCTACTTGCATTAAGATCATCTAAATGGGATCGTGGCATTCCACAATTAAAGTCGACGAATGGAATTGAGTCAGTACTAAACTTAGTATCCTACTTCCTTTTGTCGACTGGGTACTAATTTCACTCCTGGTGCTCTTTCTGCATAGTGCCAGCAGCGAATTCGAAGATATTGCATATATATATACTTATGTCAAAAATAGTCCTCTTAATACTAAAATTGACGATTTTCATTATAGAAACATGTACAAAATATTGTTTACCTTCATAAGCCAAATTTTGCTGTTAAATAATCTGCACTATTAATATAATACTAGTTACGTTTTCAGCCTTGTTAGCTCTACTGGTCGTAGATTAGAAGAGCTTATTGGATGGTCCGTCCATCCGTTAACACAAGTTTGTTATCATTACTTCTCCTAAACTAATTGGATGATTGCCATGAACTTTACACACAGATCTGGCCTAATGTTTATATGCAAACTTTGGAATGGACAGAAGTAATTTGATCAAATATGTATCCTTACTATTTAAAACAAAATTTAGATTCTAACTAATTTGCGGGAGTTTTCACGCATCACTGCTTTCCGAGTGCGCACATTTATCGCTACTCCTCCTTGTTGGACGGTCAAATGACCGATGATGTTTAGTTTGTCCCAAATGAAAATGTTGCCGATGTGACATCCTATATGACAACAATGGCAGCCATCTTAAAAATCTTGCTATCGCTACTCCTCCAAGATGGATGGTCATATTGACAATTTTGTAATGTTTAATTGTAGATTTGGACTTTCTTTCCAGTAGTGGGGCATACGTGTCTCAGACACACAAGTAGCTTTCATTCTTCCAGGTTTTTAATATAGTTTTTTAATATTGTCAGGATGTTCTAGGAATGTTATATTTTGACGTTAAGCAACATTCCAGCAATTTCACCAAACCACGTTGCCACAATATTATATAATAATGTTGCCACAACTTCAGAACAACGTTGCAACAATGTTGTTGCAACGTTGGACCGTTAGCTAGGTAAACATAATATATATATATATATATATATATATATATATATATATATATATATATATATATGTGTGTGTGTGTGTGTGTGTGTGTGTGTGTGTGTGTGTGTGTGTGTGTGTCCAGTTAATTGGCACGAAAGAGGTCATTTTATAATAACCAGCAGAGTGGTTTTAAGCTGTATCCTGGAATAGTGAGGCATGCTGTTCCATGGAACTCTCGTGAACACCACAAATTCAAGGTACTGAACCTCAGCACACATAAGAAATAAAATCGTGCTTTTCATAGGTATCACAAAAAGTTAATATTCATTCAAAATATAATTTTTTTTCTTTATAATGCCGGCAGTTATTTTTGTTTATGAGCGATCGGTCGATAAATTCCGCAGGGCTACTATGTCAAACTATTGAAAAAAACAAAATATAAATGAGGCCTACAATTTTTTTTTTAAGATTTCGGCTTTGCAGGTATACTAGATAAAAGCCATAGTAAGAAAGTTCATAGCGTTGCCAACGTACATGCAGTTGCCAACGGCGAGTGTTTACAGGGTTATTAAATTATGTGGATTGCGTACCTATAGGTATGTAACAGCTATGCATCTAAGTAGGTTGTTGAAACTAGCACAAATATATGCGTTTCTGCAGAGCATGCTATATCACCTTTGTGGTATAACGGTACCGACTGCGCAAGCCCGGCCCCCCTCCAAAAAAAGGGGTGGGAGGGGCTGAGCTGAACTTGTAGGAACATTGTATTTGCAAATAAACAACAAAGCTAATTGTGATTGGTGCATTATGTAAGAGTTGTAGTTTCTGTCAGGCTCTAAAAAAAAAAGAAAAAGAAAGTTGACTTACTTGGTTACACGTGAGATTAGGTTAATTTATATTTAGATCATGTTTTATTTTTTTAGTATTTTTTAAACATGTGGTAAAAATCAGTTAAAATGTATCGCTTGTGACAGGATAATTATTACCCTCTGTCTAGATTCATTAAAAATGTAATTCTTTATCTGTATAATGACGGCATTTTGTTTTGTTTATGAGGGATTGATCAATAAATCCCGCAGGACTACTATGTCAAACTATTGAGAAAAAAAAAAAAATGAAGCCAACAATGATATTATTCAAGTATTCGGCTTTGATGGTACACTAGATAACAGCCATAGTAAGAAAGTTCATAGCATTGCCAACATACATAGCGTTGCCAACGGCGAGTGTTTACAGGGTTATTAAATTATGTGGATTGCGTACCTATAGGTATGTAACAGCTATGCATCTCAGTAGGTCTTTATGTTTCACAGATTAGTAACTTTACTGCGTGTTTATACCGGAAATTGTGTTTTCGTAAGCGAATATGTCTTTTTCTATGACGTATCCCAAATAAATACCAATCCAATACAGTGTCGCTCAAATGGCCATACAGTCGCTTTTTTACATCACCATGGAAACCGTGCTTATACAGAAATAACTCGCCAAGAAATTTACCTATACACAGGTTTACAATATAAAACGTAGCATATTTTATTCTGTAAAGAAATTCGTAAGCGGGAAATTCACGCCTGTAAATTGCAAATTCCAGGAAACATACAGCCGTTACTACACTGTGGGTTTAGCTGTCCTAAAGAAACCCCCATAAAAATAAAGATTGGATCTAAAATTAATTGTAAACAATTTATAATGTGCTACAATAAATACGAAAATGGAACTGCTGAAAATTGGTCAAAATATACCTCTGCAACATCCACCTGTATTAGTCATTGCTGAAATTAACTGAAGCAGTCTATGAAAAGAATCCATTAATGAAAAAAAAAAAAACACCCCCCCCCCCAATAAAACGTAATGCAAGTATATGATTGTCCTTTCAGTTGATTCCGTGATGCATTGTAAACATCCAGGGACTAAAAATCCCTCTGATATAAACTTCTTATATAAAATGTGTACGAATAGAATATATATCGTCTCTAGCTGTCTCTGAGATCCATATATATTCTTTTCAGATTCAGTAAAGATATTTCTCTCTTTTTAACAAGTCTCAGACAAACGAATTACATTTTTCGTACATATGAATCTACACGTAAGTCAGTCTTTATTTGTATAAAGATATCTTACTTTAGCACCGAGACTTACCTGTTTAAACTGCTTACGACCTGTTCAAACTCCGTTTCTCTTAACAAGGAAGGAAGAGTAGTCCTGTATGATTGACTCCAAAGTCATGACGATTTAATCATTTTCTTATCAATTTAGGACGGTTTCTTTTCAACTTGTTGAAACTAGCACAAATACATGTATTTCTGCAAAGCATGCTATATCATCTTCGTGGTATAACGGTACCAACTACTCAAGCCCGCCCCCTCCTCCCCCCCCCCAAAAAAAAAAAAGGGTGGGGGAGGGCTGAGCTGAACTTGTAGGAACATTGTATTTAGAAATAACAACAAAGCTAGTTGTGTTTGGTGCATTATGCAAGAAATGTACTTTATGTCAGACTTAAAAAACGAAGTTGAGTCACTTGGTTACATGTGAGATTAAGGTCATTTATATTTAGATCATGTTTATTATTTTTTCAGGAGTTTTTAAAAATGTGATACACATCAGTGAAATGTATCGCTGGTGACAGGATAATTCTTATCCCCTGTTTAGTTCTGGCAGAGTTATCTCCCCCAATTGCCGTAGCATGCATGATTCTGTCCTCGTCAAATTCCTAATTTAAGATTGCTTTCTATGACAGTGTTTGACAGTATGTGACACGCATGGTGAAATTGGACAGAAGGTATATTTATATTTATTTCACCGAACGTTAGCATTGCTGTATATGGAAAGTAACAGTGATATATATATATATATATATATATATATATATATATATATATATATATATATATATATATATATATATATATAATGCAATTCACACAATTCTTACAATTCTAATTCAAGAAATATATAAAGTGAATCAAAAATTAAGTAAATGTGTCATATCTGCCTACCCAAAAGGTGACTAAAATGCAGAGGTCTGTAGAAGGGACATGAAATGTCTAAGCGTTTCTTTGTGTTTTTATGAGGCTAATTTGAGCGATCCGACAGATGTCATGCAAAAACAGCAACCAGGCTGGACAAATTGTAATACTTTGCAACAGTCAGACTGGTCCAATAGTGTTCATATAAAGACAGATATCAGCATTGGCGGACTGTCCGAATATTATGCAACTATTGGACCGGTCTGATAGTTTTCATAAAAAAAAAAAAATTAAATCAGACCAGGTAGATTGTTGTGTTATCATACTACTAAATGACCGGTTTGATACTGGTCATATAAAGACAGCAATCAGCCTAGTCGAACTACTATAGAGGAAATTTCGCATCGGTCCAATAGCTGTCATAGGAAGACAGAAATCAGCCAAAGAGGATTGTTGTAATATTATGAACCAGTTCAAGAGTTGTCATAGCCCCCCCCCAATCCAGCACCCCCCAAACAAAACAAGAACACCCCCACAAAAAACAATAAACAACAACACAAGAAAACAAAAACAAAAACAAAACAAAGAAACCGAAACAACAACAACAACAACAACAACAAAATCAATATGACTAGACGGATTATTCGTAATATTATGTAACAATCGGAGCGATTTGATTATTGTCATAGAAAGACAGCAATAACCCTAGGCGGATTGTTTTAATATCAGGCAACTAAATGCGCGGTCGGATGGCTGTCATACAAATAAGCCAAACTGTCCAGGTGGAGTGTATAAATGTCATACAACTATCGAAAAAGTCCGATACTTGTATTACAATGATAATCATTCTAGGCATATTGTGGTAAAGGCCACTACCGGTTCGATAGTTGTATTACAAAGACATTCATCAGCCAAGGTAGATTGTTGTAATTTTATGCAACTATGAGAACAATTCGATAGTGTTCATATTAAAGCAGGAGTAAGCCGAGGCGGATTGCTGTAGTTTAGGCGGATTGTTTTAATATACAGAAATTATCGTAGCGGTCTAACGTTATCATAGAAAGACAGCAATTAGCCATGAACTAATCTGATAGTTTTCATAAAGAGAATGAAATCAGATTGGGTGGATTGTTGTAATATTATTTATCAAAACGGACTGGTCCAATAGTAACCATACAAAGACAACAATCTTAGCAGATACATCTGTCAAACCGGTCAGGTCGTTGTCATAGAAAGACAGCAAGCAGACTAGGCGAATAATTGTAATATACTATTAGACGTGTCTGATAGACTAAACATAAAGTGAAAAAAATAGCCTTGGGGACTGCTATAATATTATGCAAGTACGGAACTTGTCCAGGTAGTTAAAATGTATAGAATGAAGTCCGGTTTGTCGAATTGTTGTGATGTTATGTAACTGTCGGATCTGTCCAATATTAGTCATACAAGGATATCATTCAGTCTTGGCGGACTGTTGCTCTGATAATCTTCATACATAGAATGCAACAGAATGCAATCAGACTGGGCGGACTATTGTTCTATGCGACTATCACACCGGTCGGATTGTTGTCATAAAATTAGCCCAACTTGACTGAGCAAAGACTACTTTCAGACCGGTGCAAAGCTATCAAACAAAGACAGGAATCAGCCAAGACGAATTGTTGCAATATTATGCAACTATCATATTGTGCCCTTTGTAATCATGCAAAGACAGTAATCGACCTAAGCGGATTGTTGAAATATTATGTAACTATTGAATCGGTGGCATACGTTGTCAATAAGAAAACCTAATCAGCCTATAAAGACTATTGTCATGGTATTCAATTATTGGTCCGGTTTGATAGATGTCATACCAAGACATACATCAAGCCAGGCCGACTGTTGTCATTTATGCAAATATCAGACCGGTCATGCAAAGACTGGAAATAGTCTTAGCTGATTGATACTGTACTCTGCAGCTGAAGGACTGGTTAGATAGTTGTCATATATAAAGAAAACAACCAGGGTGGAAAGAATGTAATAATATTATGAAACTATCTGAGGGATCCAGAGGTTGTAATAATAGTATGCAACAATCAGCAAGGGTGTATTTTCACGATAGAAAAATAGAAGAAAAAAAAAACATATGATCGCTAGGGTAATTGTCATACAAAGAATGACATCAGGGTAGGCAGATTGTTATAACAGTATTGAACTATATAACTAGGACTTTCTGGTTTGAAGTGCACACTTGTGGTATACCTTTCTTTACAAACAAAAATCTAGTTATACTAAGAAACATTGTGACTGGTAGGATAGTTACGATACAACGAGAGACATCAGACGAAGCTATTTTTTCTAATTTCATGCAACTATCAGACCATATCGAAGACCAATCTGATTTTTCTAATATCATGCAACTATCAGACAGTATTGATGGCAGCCATGCTAAGAATAAATCCAGCCTTGATGTATTATTGTATTTGTCTGCCCTGACATGACCGTTGTCTCACCGGTCCGCGAGTTGCATAATGTACCAACAATCCTGGGACGATGACTTTATCATGATAACTATCGGACCGGTGAGATAGTTGCTTAATAATATAATGATTCCACGAATATGATTGCTTTCTTTCTAATTCAAGCATCGGACTGGTCTGAAGGTTGCTTTTACTGCAATTCGCCCAGCTGATTGCTCTCTATGTATGACAACTATCAGATCGGCCCCATAGTTACAGAATAAAGAAAAATACCCCAAGGCTGATTCGAGTTTTTTTAAGACCACCATCGGATTGGTTTGAATAATATTAGAACAATCCCCCTGGTCTGAGATCTATGCATGCTCAATTCGGAAGTTTGAATGAATCTGCCGAATTACTCAATTTTCTCGTTCACTGAAGCACGACTGTTCACGTTTGCCTCCATACTCTTTTTATTAGATAAAATGGTTCTCAATCAGATAAACGCGAACTTCAAATGCGTTTGGTTCATTGGGTCTTCCGGTCGTTTCGTTTCCAAGGGTATAAAAGGACTTGTTGGGGAATGCTGTTAGATGTGTCATTGGTCGTCGAACCGTGCAAACCAAGAGTCCACATATTTTACCAGTTGCATAAACTATTCTGCCATTATGACGTCTATGCTTATTAGGGCTTAGTTCCCTTTCCAATATCACAGGTACTTACGATACATTTCCCATATAACACCAAGACATCTGTTTACCAAGAGATACAAACCCGAGTACCACTATAGATACCCAGAAGTTCAAATTTCTTCCCTTTAAGTAGGATCCAAAAAGTTAGTTAATTATCTATATTTACCGTCAATAACCGAATAAGTGGTCATTTTATTCTCCCTTTCTTGATACGAATTAGTCATACATATATTATTCTTCAACCTGTTTATTTTCAAAGAATCTATGTAGCTTGAATTACTCTTTGCTGTTTCTGTCCGTCCGTCTAAGTGTTGGATTACCTGTCTATCCTGGATTATATGGTTAGTGTTAGGTACTTGGTCAATTTTACCGTACTTATTTATTCAGTATCTGATTAAGTTGTTAACGTTCAATAAAAGTTCTCATTGTTGCGTTATTTGAGCTCCAGTTTGCAAATATTTAGATTTATCTTTCATTCTCTTCACTTTCATCGCATACACCAATCTAAATTTGCAAAGAGCCATAGCAAGTAATATTTAGCACAAAACAGTCAGCAGCCATTCCTCAGTATCATCAATCTGCATTCACCAATAGCCATATCAAGTAATATTTAGCACGCTAGTCAGCAGACATTCCTCAGTGTCACCAATCTGCATTCACTAATAGCCATAGCAAAAAATATTTAGCATACTACAGTCAGCAGAGATTCCTCAGTGTCACCAATCTCCATTCACCAATAACCATAGCAAGTAATGTCTAGGACACTACAGTCAGCAGACATTCCTCAGTGTCATCAATCTGCATTCACCAATAGCCACAGCAAGTAATATTTAGCACACTACAGTCAGCAGACATTCCTCAGTGTCACCAATCTGCATTTACCAATAGCCATAGCTAGTAATATTTAGCACACTACAGTCAGCAGACATTCCTCAGTGTCACCAATCTCCATTCACCAATAGCCATAACAAATATTATTCAGCACACTACAGTCAGCTTACATTCCTCAGTGTCACCAATCTGCATTTACCAATAGCCATAACAAATAATATTTAGCACACTACAGTCAGCAGACATTCCTCAGTGTCACCAATCTGCATTCACCAATAGCCACAGCAAGTAATATTTAGCACACTACAGTCAGCAGACATTCCTCAGTGTCACCAATCTGCATTCACCAATAGCCACAGCAAGTAATATTTAGCACACTACAGTCAGCAGACATTCCTCAGTGTCACCAATCTGCATTCACCAATAGCCACAGCAAGTAATATTTAGCACACTACAGTCAGCAGACATTCCTCAGTGTCACCAATCTGCATTCACCAATAGCCACAGCAAGTAATATTTAGCACACTACAGTCAGCAGACATTCCTCAGTGTCACCAATCTGCATTCACCAATAGCCATAGCAAGTAATATTTAGGATACTACGGTCACCAATCTACATTCACCAATAGCCATAGCAAGTAATATTTGGGACACTACAGTCAGCAGACATTCCTCAGTGTCATCAATCTGCATTCAACAATAGCCATAGCAAGCAATATTTAGCACACTACTCAGCAGAAATTCCTCATTGTCACCAATCTGCATTCACCAATATCCATAGCGGGTAATATTTGGGACACTACAGTCAGCAGATATTCCTCGGTGTCACTAATCGCGTTTCTGACATTGTTATTCTTCCCTGTCTTTTTTATGTTTATCTAAAGCTTGTCCAGTCTCGCATTACGACACAAAACTCGACATTTAAATCTGAATTCTACACATCAGCTTGCATTTCTTGTTGCCATCCCACAAACGTATCAGTCTATCAAGAAAGAAACCAAATAGAAACGGTTCTATCTCGACAACGTTATAATATTAATACAAGTAACTGCGTATAATTTCATTCGCCAAGTCTTATGTGGTTTTTGCTTAATCATGCAAACAATGTTTTCGTCAAGAAGTCTAAGTCCAAAACGTTACAAAAATGTGTAAACATTTAAAGAAAACGAAATTGCTGAAATGGCCTCAAATTCTAAGCAGGTCATTTACATATGCATTAAAATATGCTAGCAACATTTCTTTTGTCTACGTTGAACCGTTTGTGCGAAATATTGCTGTCTGACCTGTCCAATAGATGAGCAATATTATACCAATCTGTATTGGCTGATTGTTATGTTTGTATAACAACTTTTGTACCAGTCAGATAGTTACAATGATTGGTGTCTTTGTAGAACTGTTCCGGGTAGGCTGATTGCCGTGTTGGTATGACAACTAACAGAGGGATCATATAGTTGCATCATATTAAAACTATTCTTGGTATGACAACTATCAGACCGGTCCAATTGTTGCATAAGAATGCAACCATCCACGTAGCCTTATTGTTGATATAACAATTCGCCTAATTTGATTGCTGTCATTGGTTTAAAGCCATCGGACCAGTCAGATAGTTGCAGAATAGAGCAACAGTCTGCTAAGGTTAAGTCCAGTTTTCGTGTGACAGCGATTACACCAGTCTGATAGTTGCATAAAATCCGTCTGGGCTGACGTCTGTTTTTGTATGACAAATTTTCAGACTGGTGCAACTGCTGCATAAGCCATATATTACAATAATCTGTCTAGACTGATTGTTGTTTTTGTATAACAACTATCGGACCGGTCTGATAATTGCTTGTACCACAATCCACCAAGGCCAATTGCTGTCGTTTTAAGAAAACTTAGTAACATAATATTACAACTATCGGCCTAGCCTGAATGGGTTCTTTGTACAATAAATATCGGACTTTCTGATAATTTAATAAACTTACAACAGTCCACCAGGCTAATTTCAGTTATTGCATGACAACTCAAGGACCGGTCTAATAGTTGGATTATATTACAACAATCCGCCAAGGCTAAATGCTGTTTTTCTATAACAACGATCGGACCGGCCCGAAAGTTGCGTTCAGTATACAAATATGCCTGTTATAACAACTATCAGACTAGTCCGATACTTGCATATTATTAAAACAATACGCCTAGGATGATTCCTCTCTTTGTGTGAACACTCGCGGACCGGTATGTTAGTTGCAAAGATTAAAACAATCCACTTGGTCTAATGTATGTCTTTGTATGACACCTACGGGGCCGGTCCTATAGTTGTACAACATTTCGCCTACTGATATCTTTGTATGACACCTATCCAATTAGTCAGATATGTGCATAATATTACAACAATCCGCCTTGGCTGACTACTGTTTTTCTACGACAACGATTGAACCGCTCCGAATGTTTCAGACTATTATACCAACCCGTCTGATTGAGTGCTGTCTTTCTATGACAACGACTGGACCGCTCCGATAGGTATACACTATTACAACAATGAAACTTGTATTTTTTATAAATTGTATTTTTGATTCCAAGTATCAAACAGTTCTGATAGTTGTATAATATTTACAATATTCCGCCTTGGGTGATTCATATCTTTGGATAAGAATAGATTTTGGACTGTCTTTGTATGACATTTGTCGAATTGGCCCAATGGTTGCCATTACTACAATCTGACTAGTCTGAGTGCTATCTTTGTATGACATTTATAGGACTGGTCAGATAGTTGCCATTATAACAATCCGATTAGGCTGATTGCTATCTCTGTATGACATTTATCGGACTGGTTCGATATTTATCATTACAATAATCTGACTAGTCTGATTGCTGTCTTTGTATGACAAGTATCGAACCGGTCATATAGTTGCATGTTATAACAACAATCCGCCTGGGTTGTGTCTTTTCTTTGTATGACGTCTAACCGAACAGTACGATATCTGCATGATGTAACAACAATCTACCAGAGCTCATTGTTTCTTTCTATGACAACTATCTGTTCGGTCAGATAAGTGCATAACACCAGAATTATCTGCCTGGGGGAGCCGCGGTAGTTCAGTTGGTAGAGCGTCGAACTCGTAATCCAAGGGTCGCGGGTTCAATACCCGCCCAAGCCAGCCCAGGTTGGCTGCATCGAGGTGTCCTTGGGAAAGGCACTTAGTTCCCATTTCCTCGCCATGATATAACCAATAATGTGTTAAAAGTGCAAGTAAAACCCACAAAAAACTAACTATACGCCTAGGCTGATTCCGGTCTTGTACGTATTGATCATGTTTTTTTTTTGTTTCAGTCGATATTTGTCTGTAACTATATTTCTATTTATTAGCCACAAGGTTAAAACATCAAGTAATGTATGTTTGATTTTGTGCTTCTTTCATTTTCGTTTTATCGCTAAAATTACAGAGATAGATAGCGAATAATAATGAAGTCATATCTATTTTCAGCTATCCTCTCAGAGGTCCAAGATGCAAACGGAAAAGTTTTGAATTTACCCTGAATGCCCCCTAACCTCCCCCCTCGCCCGACGCCACCACCACCACCACCACCACCACCATATTCAGTTGCTGACATAGTATTATTTTAAAAGCAAATTGTGAACTACATGTAAGTCATAACCAAACACTGAATACTCACCTTAAACGTGAATGCACTGCACATGTCTTCATCGATCTCTTTTTTTGCAGTTCTATAAATATAATGTCTTTATTATAAACCGTTCGCTAAGTCCAGAGATTCAACAATTACTGTACACCAGACGAAGAAAAAGTTTGAATGAAATGTATTCCGTAAAGCCACATTCGCCAAAGCCAGATATCATCCAACTTAAGTCAAATTCCAGTTATTGTGTTATTGTTCACCTGCTACTCCATGCTCTTTGGCATTAGTACGACCTGATAGAAGTCTTACTGCTGCTTTAATTGTCGGAACATTCTTAGCTCGCCGGCTAAATATATCTCGCGGTGGGTATTTACCTTGAAATTCACAGTTGTCTATTTTTAGTTTATCTGGAATGTCCAACCTATTTGTGTAGTATGACGACACTGTTGCTCATTTTTGTAAAACAAACAAAACCACAAGCAGGCAACCAATAATAAGATAGAGAACATTATTCTCCACGGTGTTACTCGATGCTCTCTAACAGTTATATAACCTTGAAAAAGTCGTCCTGCACAGATTTAATTGTCCGTAAATTATATGCATACAGCTAAATATATCTCGGGGATATTTAAATTGAAATTCGCAGCTTTAAGTGTGTGAAATATATCGTATCTCAGTACCTAATATCATTGACTCTTGCTTAATGTTTATTTGATTTTATTAAACGATTCGTTGCGTGTACGATAAACGTGTCTATTACAAGTTTGCCCCGAATTCAACATTTTAAGTAGACAGATGGATTCACTTGAACCCAAACATGCGACGTCTGTTTACAAATTACAGGAGTGGAATGGGGGAACGGCGAAGAAGGCAGTATAAACAAAAGGCCGCTGAAATGATTGTACCATCATCGACAGATTAAGATTTAGATAGATAGATAGACAGACAGACAGACTGCGTAAACACTTGAGAAAACGTGTTAAAATAGAACTTAATCAAAATGTCGTGAATTGCATTAACTTATAAGTTACACTTGTTTTCAAACTGCCATGTACCAAGAGAGATGACTAACTTTTGAAACACCTGATCTGTAGCAAATGCGCGATGTAAGGTAGTTTTACATCTAATATGCGATTAAATAAAGCAGCGATGTAAATATTTGTGTGAACTCTATCTCAGAACACTGTTATTGGTCGACTTTCTCTTGATGATTGTGATTTGGCGGTTTTATGCTTGTATCATTTGGTGTAACAGTGTGATAAATACAACAGCAACAACAATAACAAAAAACAGTATTGTATCCCATCAAACATTTCTGATCAAAATGAAACGTGCTCTAAAGGGGAAGTTCTTGAATCACATATTTTCATTTAGTGGTCTAGTTGACATGAAAATATAATAGCCAGATATCTGGATTAATAACAGCTGCAAAGTGAACGATCCACCTCCCACCCACCCCAAAAGAATATAAAAAAATGTAATAATAAAATAAAGAAACAAAATATCGAGTCTGTGAAAATTCCTAGATCAGCTTTCAGTTCCAGATATTGGCAAAATAAATAAAGCTATCTAGTTGCTTCCATTCATTCCCCTGTCCACAGAGTTTAATTTTTTTTATATAGGTATAGAGTTTCTACTCTTCACCTCGAGGTTATTCCAGTTAAATTTTTTCCGTCACCTATTCTCAGAGTTTTATTTCTACGATGCAAACAAAAGAAGCATTGGTTCATTTTCTCATAATGACTCCAAGAGAATGTATACATGTGCCGATATTTTCGCAGGGTGCTGCATCCATCTTTCCATTTTTTTTTTTTTTTTTTTTTGGGGGGGGGGGGTGATCTTGCTTTTGCCCTTTGCTATCCTCAATTCAGGTACTGACATTCTATTATTAAATTGATAGGCTGATGAATTGCTTGTTGCCCAATTCCGAACAAAATATGTAATAAATAAATACGAAAGCACTGTACAAAAGGTGTTTGCTGATATCGTGTTCGAAAAAAACAATATAAGAAAAAAAAAAATATAAAAAAAATAAATGAAAATATTATCTAATATACAATCTATTGCACAAGAAAGAATAAAATTAAATTCCTGTCACTGGTAGAGTGGTTTATGTGATTAGAAAATTCCACAATTGCAGTGCGTAAAGCGAGACACGCTGTAATTCAATCTAGCCTGTACTAAAGACACACATACCAAACGTCATCCCAGTCAAGTCAAGATTATATAATACTCGTCATTTATCATACAATAGTTATACTCTCTACAGTTTTCTCTCTCACGTCTGGCTTGTTTCGTCATGCACTTCAACATTTATTGGGTCTAACTTAAGGACTGTTGGTAATGCGGATAGGCTTCATAGAGTAGGTGAGTGTGGTATAGCCAAAATCACGTATATCAGCTTGATTAACAGAACTCAACTATCCAACGACATCAGTTCATACCTGACAGCTGTAAAAAAAAATAACACTGCGGAACAACTACACAATTGCCTGCGTTCAATGCTTGATAAGCATGCCCCTACGACCTCAAGTCGAGTCTCTGTGAAGAAATGTGCTCCATGATACAGCAGCATAAGCGACAAGCTACGTGCCGCCAAGAGGGAACGCCGTAAAGCCGATAGATTGTGGCTGTCATCTGGTCTGACAATACATAAGCAGATTTATGAAGCTGCCAAAATGAATGTCACCAATATAGTGCATGCAGCAAAATCCACCTATTTCAGTACAAAAATCACTGCAAGTTCCAGCTGCAAACAGCTTTTCTGCATCACAGACAAATTAATAGCGAAGAACCAATCTACGCCACTTCCAACCACAGCCTCCCCAGACAGTCTACCAGATCAGTTTGCAAATTTCTTCCGTGACAAAGTGAAAACTAACAGAGATCAACTTGACAGCATCACACAACCTGACCCATCCTCACCCTATAGCTATGATACAGAATTTCAACAACTCCCATTCACAATATTTCAGCCTGTATCTATGGATTTTCTACGAACAGTCTTAAAGAAGTGCGCCACAAAGTCATGTGAACTAGATCCAATTCCTACATCACTGCTATTTGAGTGTTTAGATGCTGTATTGCCTGCTCTGACCAACGTCATAAATACTTCTGTTTCTACCGGTGTTTTTCCATCACTTTTAAAACTGCTATTGTAAAGCCCCTTTTGAAAAAAGCCAACCCTTGACCCCAACAACTTGCAAAACTATCGCCCTGTCTCTAACCTCTCATTCATGTCAAAAGTCCTAGAAAAAGTTGTTCTGTCTCAAATAGCATCTCACTTAAATTTACATAATCTCATTAGTAATTTCCAGTCGGCTTATCGCCCCTCTCACAGCACTGAAACTGCCCTCCTAAAAGTTGCTAATGACATTCTTTTTGCTTTGGACGACGAAAGATTTCAGTTCTCACACTCCTTGACTTATCCGCAGCCTTTGATACAATTGACCACTATATCTTACTTCATCGTCTGCAGCACGTTTTTGGCATCCACAGTGCTGCTTTAGCATGGTTCAAGTCATACATAACGGAAAGAAACCAAATTATTTCAGTAAATAATAAACATTCCAGCCCATATAATTTTTGTTACGGTGTCCCACAGGGTTCGGTTCTAGGACCAGTTCTGTTTATTCTTTACACACAACCCCTATCAAGCGTTATAAATCGCCTCCCTGTGTTCCACCAGCTGTATGCCGACGACACTCAACTGTACAAATCTAGCTGTCCAAATAAAGTCGCTTCAACCATTCAAAGCGTAGAGAAGTGCATCTCTGATGTTAAGTCGTGGATGAGGTGTAATAAGCTACAAATGAACGATAATGAAACTGAAGCCATGCTTGTTACCCCGCAAAGAATTTCTCGAGCCCTCTTGTTACCAGAATCAATTAATATCAGTGACACCCCCATTCAATTTATACAATCACTTAGAAATCTAGGTGTTACTTTTGATAACTCTCTCACTACACCAGCATGTCCTGAACACTTGTAGAGCAGCATACCTGGAGCTGTGATGTATCAGCACTATTCGCAACCTTCTCACAGTTGATGCCACAAGAACCCTTGTGTGTTCATTAGTACTCTTTAGACTTGACTATTGTAATGCTCTTCTTTCTGGTCTGCCACTGTGTCTTCTACAGAAACTTCAAAAGGTCCAAAACACTGCAGCAAGGATCATTCTTAGAGCAGCAAGAACGGATCATACCACCCCACTTCTTCACAAACTCCACAGGCTACCTGTTCGCAGTAGAATCAAGCACAAAATCTCCTCTCTCTGTTATACTTCGTTGACTGCCTCTGGTCCGAAATACCTCTCCGATCTCACCCACGTGTACACTCTTGCTAGAAGCTTGCGCTCATCATCGGACACACGTAAACTTAGTATTCCCAAGGTTAAAGCTAAGTCATATGGACAATGTTCATTCGCATATCAGGGCCCAGCTACTTGGAATGAACTGCCTCTTGATCTCAGACACAAAGACACACGATCACATTCAAGAGTGCTCTGAAGACACATCTTTTCCATCAGCAAGAATAAATTGTCATTCAACCATTAGGCATTAGTGTTAGATTGAAACTGTATTGTAAATTCATGTTTTATGTTGTTTTGTGTGTAAAAATTCATTTGTATTTGATACTGTTTGTGAGATATTTTCATGTTTTTATATGTTGTCTGTATGCAAACTGTTTTTATGTCTTTATGTGTTAACGTTAGGTTGTAAAGCGCTTAGAGCTTTTTACAAGAATAAGCGCTCTATTAAGTCATTATTATTATTATTATTATTATTATTATTATTATTATAAGTGGAAACTTATAAATTAGTAACTTAAAAAAAGCAGTGCATAAGGCAAGACACAACATATTTCAGTTTAGTCTGTACTAGACACTTACCAGATATCATCCCTGTGAAGTCAAGACTATACAATACTCGCCATTTTTCACACAATAATTCAGTTTAGTCTTTACTAGACACACTTACCAGATGTCATCCCTGTGAAGTCAAGACTATACAATACTCGCCATTTTTCACACAGTAATTCAGTTTAGTCTGTACTAGACACACTTACCAGATGTCATCCCTGTGAAGTTCTTACTATGTAATACTCGCCATTTTTTCATACAGTAGTTATATATTAAACATTTTTTCTCTCACGTCTGGCATGTTCCTCATGCACTTCAACATTTATTGGGTCTAACTTAAGTCTTACTGCAGCCATAACTAGCCAGAAAGTTTTTAAACAGAGCTATAAATATATCTCGCGCTTGGGATTTTTACGCGGAAATTCCCAGCTATTTATTTGGGTGTTCATTATTAATATACTATACTGGTGCCCAGTTAGACAAAATCAGTGCGAGTTCATTTATAGGTGCTTAGGCGACGCATGTTTGCTTACGCAAATAAACTAAATGTTTACTATATTAAATGCATCTTAAGAACATACTTAGCATTCTCGTTTTTGCATTGAATCGTTTTGTTTTGTTCAGCATTTTTTTTTTTTTTTTTTTGTCTTAAATAGCCTTGTAGGCAAATGTATGGGCTGTTAGCCAAAAAAAAAAATTACTTAAATTATTTTGATTTATTACGAAAACAGTTGTTCAAAGGTTTCTCCATATTTGATAACAGATTAGCTTCATTTTGAACCAGTCTAAAATGCCTTTATGCCAGGATGCTTTGTAATATTGGTTAAACTATGTTGAACAGTTTGTGAATAAACGTCTTTGCAACGGTTTTCGTTTTTACTAACAGCCGCCATAATTTAAGACGGTTCAGCGTTATTTGTATAAAATTGAAACGCCTTCTTTGTGTGAAGAGTTTTCTATCGAATTTGGTCAACTTCTGTTGTGCGTTTGGAAATAAAAAGGAATGTTACAATTACACCAGAAAGACAGCAAAAATGATCCCACTAATTAGAGAAAAACTTCTTTACTTAGCTGTGTATGTAAAATCATGGAAAGATAATTTTCAAACATGTCCACATTTGCTTGTATGAGATTGATCTTATTTACAAATATCAATCGGGCCTTCTACCAAATCAGTCAACCGTGTAGCAACTGATAGATAGGTATCACAGTATTTGTGATCTACTTCATAGAGAAAACGACGTGAGTAATATTTTGAAATGCATCTAACACATTTAATCGTATTTGACAAAAAGCCCTATCCCCCAAATAATTTCGAAAAGGATGGGATAACTTTTTGAAGAGTCTATTGGTGTTTTTAAAACAATACCTTTTTTTAGCTTCTATAAAATATGTTTACTGGATCTGTAATTATATATTAAAGCTTTAACACGAGCCCAAGTGCCGCAACTTATCCCTCATTTAAATTATTTAGTAAAAGTAAATGAAAACAAAAAGCTAAAAATAATACGCTTTAAAAAGTCGAAATTAGAAAAACCATAACAAAGGTTATAGCTTATTGTCTGATTTCTATTTTCTTTCTCGTATATCCCACTACAATGTACGCACTAATTTATCCAATATAACCTATGCAAAATAAAATAAACATTCAAACTTTTTAACTATTTTGTATAAAATATATGTACTTGCTCTGTAATTATACGCTAAAGTTTTCACTCTAGCGCAAACGCCACAATTTATCCCTTTATTAGAAACATTTGATAAAAGCAAGCGAAAAAATTAAAAGAAACTACTGACTATCCATACAGCAACTCGCTGGTTGGGCGTATGACCCCTCCACTCAATAAACTCTATAGTTAGCTCATAGCACTCCAACCCCAAAACATCAACTATGTTGTTAGACTCTGTAAATCTCAACCCCTTCACTTAGTAAACAGTATTTTCAAATTCCAAGACAAAGGTATGATTTAACGTATTTGGTAACATTACGGTTAATGCATTTGGAACACCAAAATATAAAATAGACTAGACTCTTGTGATTTCAAAATATAAATCTTAATTTGCAAAAGACTATTTTCCTAATGTCACGGAAGAAATATTTAAAACAGGCAAGTAATTGCGGGGGACCCTACTGTGTGGTCGGGTAGTCACACTCATTTATCGTAGAGAATCTGATACACTTTTCCCAAAGGTCGACTAAATATTTTGATGATCTGACAAATATACAATCTTGTAAGAATCCACTGCTTTGAAACTGAAGTCTTGATCTTGACCTGATTTTAAGTACACATATTGTATTTGCTAAACAGCGAACTTTTGCAGCACCCAGTTTAAAGAACGCGATGATTGCATTGTATCAAAAATAAAACGAGATCAGCGTACAATTTTGCTTGCTTTTCTAGGTACTTATAGCAGTCAGTTTTAGGTACACCACTGGCAGAATTCAAAATAGTCGCCACTGCTAGTAAGTTGCGTTGCAAATATATTCAGTGTTAAGTCAGACGGATTTGTTTACTTTCTTTTTTGTTACAAGCTGAAATATTTCTTTATATATTGCTGCTGTGGCGGCCGTATTGGACCTCAGATCAGCACCATTTCATTTAAGACGAACTAGACTTTTTGAGAAGTCTTTCAGGACTCACGGTACTAAATATATGGAAGAAGGGGAACCAGTCTAGAAATGAGTGAAGATAAAATAGAGTATATATGGGTCTGGCTGGCCAGGAATATTTGATAATGAAAGTAACAGTTTAGTGAAAAGAATCTTTTGAGAGTTTATTCTAGTTCTAACTGAAAAAAAGACCATATTTTACTGATGGAAGTTCAGTCCTTTTACAGACTTGAGTTTGGAAAACACATTTCTGAAATTAGCACCTGACTCTTTGGTGCGGAATTGAAAGCACATGTTTCAAACACATGTTGATCAAGAAAATGCCGCAGCTCATATTGTTTTCTCTACTCAGAAGCTGTCATCGAGGATATGTCTATACTGAAAAATATAGGTTTGATCATGAGGATTCAGAATTTAAAGTTATTGAATTTTTACTATCCTGGTATTTGCATAGGTTTACTATGGGAGCTGAAATAATACCGTGAGTCTTTCAGTAAAAACCTGTGTTGATATGACCATCCGTTCAGGAGAAGTAGCTATAACAAGATTGCCAAGATAGCCACTGTGGTGGCCATATTAGCTATTAGATCGGCACCATTTTCATTTAGAATCATCTAGAGATCATACGAAGTCTTCTGGTGAAACCCCATGTCAGTATGACTTTCCGTTCAGGAGGAGTAGCAATAACATGACTTTCAAGATGGCTGCCATGGTGACCATATTGCGATGTCAGATCGGCACCCTGTTCATTTGGTGTCAACAATACATCATAATAAGTCTTTAGTGAAAATCCCATGTTGATATGACCATCCATTCAGGAGGATGTCCTAGCGGCATCATTTTCATTTAGGACCAACCCGACCATGGGATGAATGTGTGTCTAAAGTTTCATGCCAATTTTCCAAGTAGTTTAGGAGGAGCAGCGACATCAAACTTGTCCTTATGGACGGACGGACGACGGATGAAATACCATCCCATAAGCTCTTCTGGCCTATGATCAGTAAAGCTAAAAATTACTGGCCAAGATGGAATCAGCGCACAACGTTCAAAAATTGGCGCTGACCATATCCATCGAAGCATTGCCTGCTTTATGAAATATGCAATCAAAACTGATTCTATTGCAGACCAATGGAAAACTGCTAAAGTCACGCCTCTCTTCAACAAGGAGCAAGAGACTTTAAATCCATTACTGTCAAATTTCTGTTCTTCCTATATTCTCCAAACTACTCGAATCACACGTCTATACTCATTTTTATTCCTTTTTATCAAAACATAATTTATTATCTGAAAATCAGTCAGGTTTGAGAAAATACCACTCCTGTCATACGGCATTAGACAACATTACTGGTTCTTGGTATCGACAATTTATAAAGGGAATTTTTTTTGGTGTATTACAGTTAAATTGTGTATAAATGCATTTGACCAATCACAAAATTCTACTACAAAACTTAGACATTTTTGAATGTTCAAATTTAACATCATCTTTTTCAGCTCACATTTAAACATCATATCTCAAACCATTTGCTTTAATGTTGTTTTAAGTGTTCCATCCCATGCTAATGAAGGAGTTCCCTAAGGGTCAATTTTTAGGAACACTATCCTTTTTACTGTTCATCAATTATTTCCCTTTATTATCTGAAAAACTGAAATGTTTATTTATGTGGATCACACAGCTGCTCAAGCTGAAAGCAGAAATATTGATGACACAGAGAGTAAGTTAAATTATGACATGTGAAACTTTTCAGCTTGATGTACCAACAATGCCATGTGCGTAAATTCTATGACCCAACCTCCCCAAAAAACAACAAAAAACCACAAAAAAACCCCAACAACAACAACGACAACAACGACAGCAAAAATAATACAGTTTTACTAATTATCACCACTGAAAATTAGAAAAGAAGAATGCAAAAGAATATTTTTGCATATTGCGGAAATGACAAGCTCGAATATGTCACTCATGAAAATGCTGTATGAGTTAAAGTTGGCGAGACTCAATCATGAAATACACAAATCCGCTTCACATTAAAAAAAACTGAGCATTTCTTAACGCCAAAATTAAAGAGTTACTTTTTACAATTATTTCGTAATATCTCATTTTGATTACTGTTATTATTTTAAAACACATTGAAAGCCTGCAAGATAATGTGGCTAGAATTCGTGGAAATAAAAAAAAAACATTCAACATACATTGAAATTTTATTTTAAAAACTCGAATGGTTATCTAACTTTTGAAAGATAGAGTAAAATACAAGAAATAAGTTTTCATGTACAAAAGTTCATAGTCGAATCAACTAAAAATCAACTAAACATTCAAAAACAGAATACAGAAATGTTTAAAAGGAGATTTGCATACAATTGTGTATTAATATGGAATATCTTACTTGATAATATTAAATCCCTCATGTACTACTACCCTTACTGCTTTAAACACAGATGTTAAACTATCATTTTAACAAAACATATAACGTTTTTCAACGAACTTGCCATAGTGTATGACGTCCAGTCTGTGATAATACTTATCTTATGCAGTTCGTGTATTTTGTTGTACATAATGTGAATACTGAACATTGTAATACATCTCAACCCTGTGTGAGATGATCTTTCGGGTCAACAGTCTATCGAGAATAAATAAAGTCTTTGATGATGATGATGATGATGATGATGATGATGATTATTATTATTATTATTTTTATTAGTAGTAGTAGTAGTAGCAGTAGTAGTAGAGCGAACCATAGCTCATGGGAGATTCTCTGTAATAGCAACGATAATCTTACGAGATGATTATAAGCAAACCAAATAATGAATTTCAAATAGTTACTGAAACCTTTGTCCTTGCTGTAGAGTGGAGGGAAGGTGTATTGAGTCTTACATCTATAATAAATTAATAATGTCTGTCTCTTTGTTGTTTTGAGTAAAATAATAAATCCTCCTATCCCAAATGTGGGATATTAACATACTGTGTTTGCAACGATATTTATACAAACACATTGCAGATTTAGCTAGGTAGACCTGTACATTGTATCATGTCTCAATATAGATCTTTGTACTACAATGTTGTGAACAGAAAATTGTCTAAGAATTGATAAAAGCTGGGAAATAAGGAAACCACAACATAATGCAAGGCTTTAAAAGTTTCCTGTAGTAAGTTGATTTAACGTATTAATCATTTTTTTATACACCTGCTGTAAGGATAGTATTGTCATGACGCCATATCTTTGTACATCTGCTGTCTTAACCACGAGTGAGGGTATGCCCATTAAAGGTTCCAGCTTTTCTTCCTTAAAGCCGCATAATGCTAAATATATGTTACATCAAGATTAGTATCTAGTGTTTGTCAGAATATTTGTACAATCAGTGTAAAACGTATGTCAAAATTCCATCACATTTTTTTTACAAGTTTAATGTTGGATGGCATTACAAGAAATAAATATCAAGTTAGAAATGGTCCAAATTTAGCCAAATTTAAGCACATAAGACAAAATTACAGAAACTCGTGTATTAACTCCCCCCGCAAAAAAAAAAAGAAAATGAAAAAATTGAAAGAAGAAAGATATTTGATGTTGAGAATGTGTTTAAACATCACATTTTTCTAACTGCATGAAGTTCTGAGAGGCACATGCACTATGACAAAGGTCTTTTTTATTTCTTTCTGAAGGCTGATATATTTCTACATTTCCTAAAATGGTGTGCCGCACTTTTGAGCACAGATACAATGACTTCAAAGATGTACATCTTGGTAGCAGTATGGAACATATAAATTCATCAGTCTAGATGCAACTGATACTGATGGACCTGCCTTGATAATTGATGACATTATATGAAAGCAATACAATGAATCTTTAACACAGCAATAGTCTAAAAGTTTATAAATTTCGGACATCAACCGCTTCAAAAACTATTGCCTTGCGGAGCTTGTTGTAATAAGTATTTCATACATTTTTATTCAGAAACTGCACACAGTTTATGCATAATATGCTGCCCTATGAATTCAAGAATAGATATGGAAAACTAGTTACAAAAAAGAAGCGAAAGAAACAGTACCACCAAGTATATCTGTTTAAATGTTATTACACTTCTACAACTACATTACTCCTGGGTAAGTGCTCTTCAGTATGACTTTTAGTGACCTGCTAATGAGCCGGCAAAAACTAATTTCTTTAGATCCAACTCCTGGGGAGTGGGGCTGTAGGTACGAGGAATGAGTTTTGGATGGATATATATTAACTGTTAAAGTTTAATGTAAAACGTACGCCACTTTATTGCAATAATAATAATAATAATAATAGTAATAGTAATAATGTATCTCATTGAACCCATTAACATTGATTTTTAGTCATCACAATGCCGATATAGCAGTTTTTCAAAAAAAAAAACCCACGGCTTAAACTTAAGCTATTGATGATGATGATGACTATGATCTACATACATATCTACAGCGATAGTTGTATCCTACAAATTGTCTTCGACCCATCTCGCTAGAATTTATTTTGTTGGTGATGGTGATGATGATAATGATCCTTTACTAGCAGTCACTACATAACACAATAACAATAACAACAACTACTACTACTAATGGGATTGCTTAGCAGGAATTGAATAATCACTGATATAACGTAAAGTGCATCAGGAAAGCGGTTGGGCTGAGATCAATACTAACGACTACCTCCTCTGAGCAAAAGTCTGTGCTTTGTAATTTTCTTCACATCGAGCTGTCTACAAGGCCCCCTACTCATAAAACCCCACCTTGAATGTCTTTGAAAGTCCAATTTTCAACGAAATAAATGTCTTGTCATCTCGTAGCATCAAGCGTTTCTGCAGTCGAAAGTTAACACGTCCATCTGTCCATTCACATGATTTTTCACCATTTTGGGGCGAAATGCAACAAGATTCGCACGAAAACGTATTTTCAACAGACAACAGAGGATTTATAGTCTGTAACCTCATGCAAAAGCTCAAACTGATTCAGTAAAATCCACATGAATAAGACAAAAACACATGCCCCTTCGCATTATTGGTGGCAATCTTCACGTCCTTGTTTTGTCCAACCTGGATTTGTGGGTTGACTTTGTTTATATCACATTACGCTACTCCATATATCTGACTGGTTAACAGGGAGGTCAATATTCACGAAGTTAATTCTATTGCTGACTGTTGTCATAGTATATTTCCTATACAAAGGGAAACAATATTTACACTAAAGTAGATCTTTTGTGCTACCTTGATTACCTCCCTTCCCAAAACAAAACAAATCAAAAACAAACAAAAAGCATTAAAAAAAATAGAGTTGTACAATAGTGCTTTTATATCAGCCACAAGATCGTCTGCCAATCACATTATACAGAGTATGTAAATATCAGTCACATATTAGATTACATAATGAAAGCGATTGTTTTCAGCTATATATAGGTGATATTTTCGTAAACATTTACAATTCAACGTTGTCCATACATTGCGAGTAAAGATGATTGACTGTGACATCCATCTGTTAATAAATCTTAATGTTAGCATGCATGTGTACAAACATCTATCTTGTTTTCATTTCTAATATGTAGATTAAAAAAGGAATGAAAATATTAAAATTATAAAGAATGAAAATTTCAAAACCTACGTAAGCTATGATGCAGAGCCATACCCATTAGCATGGCTGTTGGTAGGCATTTGGTTTAGTTGAAATATAAGTGTATCTTATATGGAGAGACATTAATTTCGTAGCTGTTTATGAAAGTCGTAGCTTTATGAAAGCAGAGACAGACTATTCCTGGGTTTGGGTTAATTCTTCGTTTATAACAAATGTTAAGTGACATCCTTTTATATGACAACCTGTCGTCACTCTTTCCTTTTTCGCAAAAAAGCAGACATAGTTAGAAAAACTGCAGTGCTGTGATTCTTCCAGTATTCTCTTGAGATCTTCCATTTACCTCATCATTATTTTTTCATCTTGTCTTTTGTGATAAAAACACGCAAACGTGGAGCTTGAAGCTTGCTTAATTAGTCTGCATATGCTAATTTAGTTTGACGGATACATAATGGACGGCTACAGATCTTTTAATCGCTTTCTTACTCAAGGAATGAACCTTTTGATATTGATCTAGACGTCATGTAAAATTAAAGTTAGAATATAAGGTTCAGTATGATTCAGTAATACAATGTATTTCTGAAATTAATCCTCATAAGTGATCGTCCATTTGATTCTGATTGTATGTTTCCTTGATTACATTGTAATGGAAAGAGAATTGCAACTGAACATTAACAGTGGATTTTATTGATATAATGCAACCTACCATATACAAATATATATATATATATATATATATATATATATATATATATATATATATATATATATATATATGTGTGTGTGTGTGTTTGTGTGTGTGTGCATGTGTGTGTTTGTGTGCATGTGTGTGCTCTTTTTCTTTTCAAACAAAGCTACATTTAACAACTTTTTTGTTTTTACTTCAGTTCATTTAACCCGATATCTTGAACGTACAGATTACATCTATAGTAAATTACTACATTTCTTTATTCATCCCTGGTGTCTTTGGAAGTATGAGGAATTCAGGTAGAACCAGATAGGTATGATTCATATTCCAAATATTCCCTTTTTTCACCATCTGCACCACTCCATATGGCTGATATCTTCTTTTTCCGTTCAGATTCCGGCTGGAAAATGACGTATAGTGCCGCCAGAAAAAGCTGCATCGAGAGATGCCGAAAAGAAAATGTGTTTTCCTTGCTTTCATTTTCACTGCCTTGCGATCTGTATATTAGATCAACATTTACACAAAATGACACAAAGAAATTGCGATTTTTCTCATCTTCAAATTGCTGGCTATCAAAGATATTCTTTTTATCTCGCTGCAGTACGCAAGCTAGCTCACCCAAAGATAATAGAATTTGTCCATAGTGACCAATGAAAACTTTACCCATAAATATTGGATTACGACCAAAATCAAAACGATAATCATTGTTATCAAGAAATCGGCGTAGAAACGAATCCCGTTTCTTCTTTATTAGATTTTCCAGTACATTCAGCAAGAACTCTGCTTTGCTAGAAGGTAAGGTATTGCTCTTTTGCCAAATTTCAATGAGAATTGGAGAGAAAATTGGTTCTTGTTTAAAGGCGCTGAGTTCCGTTTTATCTACTAATGCAAAAAACTGTTCCATAGAGTATTCAGGATACCAGTCTTTTTTCAAAATTTCTTTCACGTGTGTCCTTATATCATTCTCATCCAATCCTTTGATTATTATTGTTCTGTCTGAAGGTAAAACGGTACCATACCTTTTCTGCAGTGAGCTCCATTTTAATGGTCTGGATGTAAATATAACTAAAGCTTTCTTTAGACGCTCATCGGTTAAAAGTTCTCTCACAACTTGTGCATCTCCTGTATACTCATCCAAGCCTTGAATGAGAAAAATAATACCCACATCTGAATTCTTTTCTAAATACTTATAGACATCGCATTGGTCTTCAATAACTTTTGGAATATGTTGCCTTCTCAATAGTTCGTTGATATTTGTTTCATTTTCGACATTACTCAAAAGTACATTGAATAAAAGTCTAAATTTGCGCAGAAATCTGGTGTTCTCATCAGCTTGCCACTTGTTATCCCCAGAATGCGCTTGACACCAAGACCTTATAAAGGAATTACACCATGTCTTCTTTCCACAACCAGCTTCTCCTTGGAGTGAAATTCTTTTCAAGCTTTTTCCAGTTGTACAGAGTATGCTTTCGAATGAAGTTGCTACACATTCTTGCAAATCACGTGATTCATACTCATTGTGATCAGGGATAACCATTCTATATCGCAGGCTGCTGTCCCCAGTGGACGAGGACAGTTTTGTCTAGTAGAAGCGAACTAAATGGTCCGTCAGAAATTGTACATCTGCAGATTTAATTAAAAGATAAACATAATAAATATAAATATGAGGGCTACAGTTTTAAAAAGAAGCATCAAGACGTGCAAATGTATATACTGCACGCAAATAATAAGTAACAATTTTGCCAAGAGTATCTGACTCTGGGTACAACCACTTTTCAATAATGATCAATTTGAAGAAATAATTAGTTAGTGATAAATCATTAATATACAGTTATAAATCATTAAAACATTTAAATAAGTAACAATCATGAATGAATGAGCTATTCATACACACAAACACACACACAAACAAACACACACACACACACACACACACACACACACACACATATATATATATATATATATATATATATATATATATATATATATATATATATATATATATATACTATATGGAAAATAGTATTTGAATGTACCCATCCCAATCCACCCAAAAAACCCTAACTTAAAAAAAAAAACAAGAAAAAAAATAAAATAAATAAAAGATAAGAAAAGCGAACAAAAACCGAAATTAAACAAAATGACATATTGGAAGCTTTAATTTAGCTCAAATTAAAGCTGCAATATCACATTTGGGGCATATTTCAAAAATTCAAAATAAATCAATTTGTTCAAAAGTATCTTAAACAATTTCGGTTTCAGGAAATTACATTGTTAGCTTACAAAACCAGCCTCTTTTGTGTCAAATGTCCATTAAGTTCGGCCTTGTCCTTCTTAAATAAAACAGAGAGGATTCAGTTTATTTACATTCATTTTAATCAGATTACGATATTTAAAAACAAAATCATAAAGAGTACAATTTATTTACTAATGAACGTAACACTCATTTTTAAGAAGTAAATGACATAAAAAACGCAAAAGTAGGTAAATGCTTGTTGCGCGTGAAATATTCGGTATACGGTATTTTACCCCATAGAGAAACCCAGAAACGCCAAGCCGAGGAAGAAATAAGAAGAAAATGTCACTGAAGTGTTCTTTTTATTATCCTTTCAATTATTTAAAAGATATTCATCTACCTATGGCAAATGAATATTTATAAATAGTATTTAGTATTTAAATACCAAAAAATGATAATGTAGTATATTGTAAAGAAAAGCTCAATCCGTCGACTTGAAAAAGATACATGATTGTGAAATTGGACATATCTGAAACTAAAGAACCTAAGTTATGAAACCTAGCAGGAAATCTGTGGTGTAAAACATAGAACCAGTTTAACGATTATTTTTGGTATAAATTAGTACTCATTCATTAATGAAAGATAATTAAAATAAATTTACTTACCGCTAACGCTTTTCCCGAGGCTTATAAACGCTATCGGAAAAAAATTAAAAAAATATAGATAAGAATTGTATGCTGCTTATATCAAATGAATGGCTTTGGTAGCAAATACGATTAATGCATAACACGTCGTAAATGACAAATCTATTATTTAAATTATATTGCGACACCCTGTTCCCTCTAAGTTTCTAGAGAGGTAATTTATTCATATGGAAAAGTACGGCACAACGTTCTTGACAGACCTTCTTTGGGAATAAACTAAAAAGGTCTCTGAAGACAATCGATTCTTAAAAACAGTTTTTATTTCTGAGTATCTTCAGTATCAAGTACAATGTTAATTTCATTTTTTGGTATATCAAGACAGGTGATCTTTAAAAACAGGTGGCGCAGGTCGGACTGAATTGAAATTGATGCAGAATATTATTATATAGTGGAAAAAGCATAGTTACTATATTGAAAAATAAATTAGTTTCATACACATAAGGCTGTTATATATATATATGGATTTGTCTTGGGTACCTGAGAATGGGGCCGCCTAGGTACATCATTTTGAAACCAATTACGAAGAAACTTATAGGAGTAAGTTTTTAAAATTGAGAATTATATATATATATATATATATATATATATATATATATATATATATATATATATATATATATATATACATAGGTGTTTAAAGGAATTAAATGATGTTTACACAAAAGAATGGATTCTCGTTAAGTCCGTTAGGTAAGGTCAGTTCAGTAGACACGCCCACTATGTTGGTATCGGTTATTAGCCAATCAGAGTCAAGGGGGTCTGATGTGCTGATTTAGCCTGGTAGCAGTCATTCAGTTTACAAGTGATCAGCGTCGAGAGTGGACAGGTTTTGTTTTCGTATTATCTTCTCTTCTTGGTTCAAGAGTTGTTTGCTATTGGAGCTTGACAGTCTTTTCAGCACTCGTTCATAAGCTCTACTGGAAACATGTTGATGTAGTTTTGAATTTTTAGGCATGATGGTAGAACTTTCATTCATCTGGATTACATTACATCGACAAGAGTACTTTGCCTGATTCTTTCAAGCGGATGTCATGTCGTGTTACACTGTCTGCTTCGCAAACCCTATTGTTCTGCAGGGCAGTTGCTGACTTCTAAGAAAAAAATTGTTTGTGTTTTGCTTCTTGTATATCATGGATAAATCGCATCAGCTTTCCTCTTTTCGTGGGTACCGCGGTCGCAGATCGGCTAATAACAGTCGGCCGCTCAGTAGCCAACAAAATTGGTCAGTGGGAAAACTGCTTCAAAAAATTCGAGAGATTAACATTATTGGGCCTGCTTATCTAAAGAAGTCCTCAACTTGTGCAGATTTACGAAGCAAATCTGAAGCTAATTCAAGATGGCGGCCTAACTCAAGCCTTTAGGCCCCATGGATTCGGACAAACCAGGGTGTACACAAGATCCACAATCCAGCGGTCGAGATCAAACAGTGGAACCGCTGCCTGCCTGCAGCGGAAGGGAGGGTTTGCAGCAGCTCGGGATGATGTCAGTACCCACAGACACGCCCCATTACCTAGACGAGACTAGGCTCGGTATTTATGGCTGCCGTTAATCCCTTGCATTCATCTCTGCTCTCGGCATCAAGAACCAATCAACGTACTGCGCAGCCGCGAGCAATAGGAATGCCTTGTTTCGCGCCGATGCTGGGTGGGGCTCCTAGTACCGGAGAGAATATTCAACAACAACAATAAATACTCCATGTTCATGAAAGGGATACCGTTCTATTGGAAGCAGTATCATCTCTTCAAGCAGCAGTGATCAGGATGCAAACGCAGTTAAATATGACCAACAATACGGGATATCCTTGTACAGAGACACAGTCGCATACCATCGCAACAGCGATGTCGGCCATGGAAACCAGGTCCGGTATCAGTACGTCTGTCCCCGTTTTTCCTGACAATGGCGTGCCTATCTCTACCCAGCCGGATATTGACCCCGTTAGCTCACAATTGCGGAAGGAGATTATTGCAGGTAAATACGTGAATTTATCTTTACTTCTAATGCCACATGAATTCGAAGATCAAACATCTATTCAGTCAGGTCAGTGGGGCATGAATTTAGTCGGAAAGTTTCCTGGTCAAATTTAAAATATCACACAAGTCTTTCCAGGAACTTGACTATTAGCGAGTTCGTACTGGCGTTTAGTTGGTACAAAGCGATTATGTGCGAGGTCTTCCTTTCCAGAACTCAAGAATTGGATGTATACCAAAAAGAGATGATAAAAATGTATGCTCTAACAAAAGGAAGCCCAGCCTTTTATGAGTAACATAATGAATTTGCACGAAAAGCAGCAGTTTACTGCAGCTCCATGAACATTAAAGTAGACTGGAGTAGAATCGATCCCAAGCTACAAACTTATGTCTTATCTGCTTATAAGATTGTTCCATGCCAGCATTGCCGGAGCTTTGCTCATGATTCAGACTTCTGTCACCTTGCTCCGCAGACAGCAATTAATCAACCAAAACAAAGCCCATGAGCGAATAGACAGATTACAGTGGATAGACAAGGTCGGATAAGGATACTACACTTAGGAAAAGAAATATGTAATAACTTCAATGAAACAAAAGGTTGTTTCCGAGCAAATTGTAGTAATGCGCACGTGTGCTTGACTTGCAAAAAAACCACATTCACAGCTCAAGTGCAACCTGGTGACTAAGGAGGTACTGCCACCTAGAAAACCCCAATAACTAAATCAGGAAATAGCATTAAAGATATTCCAAGCAACCCCAACCATCAATATCGCTAGACTGCAAGAAGAATTGCAACACCATCCTGATAAAGAATTTGGGGACTATCTTATTAATGGTCTCTGCTATGGATTTCATACGGGACTTTCTCATCAGCCTACTTCTTCATTGTATTGTAAAAAAATTGGTATCAGCGACATCGCAACCTGATGTGGTTGACGTATTACTTGAGTATGAGCTCTCCAAGAACTACCTCATAGGCCCCTTTGAAAGTCCACCATTTCCTATATTCCGGATTAGCCCCCTGGGTGTAGTGCAAAGCAAATATTCTGGCAAGTACAGACTTATTGTGGATCTGTCGGCACCTCACAGTTCACTCGAGCATGAAAGTATCAATGCATTAAAGAGCAATGAAGATTTTTCTCTCTCGTTCTTCAAAATAGATGATGCTATTCACATTCTGTTGCAGTTAGGAATGGGTGCTAATATGTGCAAGACTCATATTACCGATGCATTCAAGCTAATTCCCATACTCCCAATACTGTGGCCTCTGTATGGTGTCAAGTGGAAGAAAAAAATATTTTTACACCAAGTTAGTGTTTGGTAGTAGCAGTAGTCCTAAGATTTTCGATACACTGTCCAGAGCGTTTTCGTGGATAGCTCAACATAATTATGGCATGTCACATGTCTTGCATTTACTGGATGATTTTTTGTCTATTGATGAGCCTGATTTTCCATCTGAAAGAAAAATGGCATTAATCACATTGATATTCAATAGGTTAGCTATTCCAATTGCACCCCACAAGAATCTGGAACCGTCACCAGTTATGGAATACTTGGGTATAATACTAGAATCAGAAAAAATGGAAGCTAGATTGCCACAAGATAAGCTGAACCGATTAGCCACACTGATAAAAACTTTCCAGCAAAGGACATCTTGCAAGAAGAGGGAATTGCTGAGTCTTTTGGGCCATGTACATTATGCATGTCGAGTAATCGCCCCTGGTCTGTCTTTCATGTCATATCTAATATCCTTGTCAACAACCATCACCGAATTGAATCATCATGTGAAATTGTATAGCGAATGTAGACTGGATTTAAAGATGTGGAGTGACTTTCTGGCTCAATGGAATGGAATTTCCTTTTTCTTGGACTCTAATGTTACCATTGCTACATATTTTGAGCTCTTTACTGATGCAGCATCAACTCTCGGATTTGGAGGTTTTTCCAAGGCAGATGGTTCCAAGGATCGTGGCCTGACAATTTGGGCATATTAGGCACAGGCAAGTTGTCTATGGCCCTACTAGAAATCTCCCCCATTGTAGCTGCAGCCCATCTATGGGGCCATATGTGGCAGAGAAAAGGTATTTTGTTCAATTGTGACAATATCAGTACAGTTAAGATAATTATGAAACGCCGATCCAAGTCTCCCATGATAACGAAATTGCTCAGGCGTTTAACTTGGATCTCAGCTCAATACTGTTGCGAAATTCTAGCCGAATATGTCCCAGGAAAGGATAACCTCATTGCAGATGCTTTCTCTCGTTTTCAGATGGAAAAAGTTGATTTTGTGGCATATTGCTTCAAGATTATTCATATTCGATATGCATCTATCAAGCTGTATTTGTGCGGTGCTGCTTGTTGCATCTTCATTAGCTTTCTTTGCCTCCTTACGTTGTGGCGAATTTACGGCTGTGACATACACTGATATGGAGTACTTGCGTATCAGTGACTATCATTGCTGGAGAAAATTCTAATAGGACTTCAGTGTTGAGGATATCAAAGTCCGATCCATTCCGGTATGGGGTGCAGATCAGACTTTTTTTTCCAGTGCATAACTGTACTTGCCCCTTAAGGGCTATGAACGATTATCTAGCGATCCGCGGCAGGGTGGGCTGTCTTAGTCCTTCTGACCCGCTATTTACTACAGACGGTAGTAATCCACTTTCTAGATCAGTGTTTCTGGAGAAGCTACATCTGCTCCAGCATGTACTAGGCTATCCACAACGCAAATTTAATGGGCACTCTTTTCGGATAGGGGCTGCCACTGCAGCAGCTAATGCAAGGACCGAGGAACACCTTGTTAAAACGCTAGGCCGTTGGACTTCTAATTCCTATTTGCGTTATATCAGGACCTCGAATGATGCCATTCTACGTGCACAGCAGGCCATGTGTGGATCTACCCGTTCCTTGATGAAGTACCACTGTATGAGCAGTTTCATCTACTTGTTTTCTTGTATAAATAACATTTCATGAAAGTTTGTGTGTTCTAATCTAGGTTAGTGTTTGGTGTGTATCAGCGTATTCTTTCGGATGTGATCATTCAGATAGATTACATTTCGTGGAAGTGTGTTTGTTCTAATCTAGGTTAGTGTTTAATTGGTATCAGTGTATTATTTCGGATGTGATCATTTATATTCTTTACGTGGATTTTATTTCTGAGAAGGGAGTAAGCAGATTATGTTTATTGTGCTAAGTATTTCATTGGGCTTTGGAATCCTACAGTTCTTTCTATGAAGTGGGATCATCGGATTCATTGTCACTGTGAGGTTTTTTTCGCACCAGTAGTGTGTTCACCCTGTGTTCTATGAAACAGTATCATCATATTCGTTTGCACTGAGTAGCGTTTTAAGCACCAGTAGGGTGTGCACCCTGCGTTTACATAATGTTGTTTGTTTTATCTATTAGGCTTTTAGTTCAATCAGTTCAATCAGTTTACCGACTGTGCACTGCAAACCCTTTTCTTGAATACCGAATTATTTATGGAACTACGCCAGCACTTTTTTGTACGCACTGACCCCAAACGGGGAACAAGCCGTGAACATTGCAGTGCAGAACGTACATGTTTGTAGTTTGTTTTAGTTTCATGCATTTATGACTTTCTTACAAATTTTTGCATCACAGTATTGCTTACAACTGCAATGTAGATATACTGTGCTTTTAATCTTGTTATAACCATACATATTATATGCAGGCATGGATCCCTGAACAGTAAACACCTTGGCACAGGTTCTAACAGTATTATCCATTTATGCCGATTCACAGTTGTATATACCTTAATATAATACTGATTCATGTTTGCATGTTCCTAATTTGCTTATATTGTTTGTTATTTTCATGCTAATATTAACAGAACTGCAGGTACTTCTTGTCATATACATATCCGTTCCTTCGGGCTCTCCGCTGCATACTACTCCAGTTCCATTCTCGGCATGCAGCGTCGTTTGGGCATTCTGTCCCCAATCCACTCAACTTTCAGACATAAGTTATGGCGACTCTGCCTCAATACAGCGCCAATTCTGCCTTAACAGTTATGTCAGTCAGTCAGTCATACTGGCGAGTCCGACTCAAACATCTACATCTTTTTATGCTATAATGTAGCGTATACTCAGTTCACCTGTCAGTCAGTCCATCTAGCGGTACATGAGTATTGAGTGAATTGGCGATTTCAGTCATAGTCCACCTGTCCATCATTCCATCTATTTTATATTGTGTAAATAGGTGTTAAATGTAATTAAATGATGTTTACACAAAGAATGGATTCCAGTCAAGAAAGTTATGCAAGGTCAGTTCAGTAGACACGCCCACTATGTTGGTATCGGCTATCAGCCAATCAGAGTCAAGGAGGTCTGATGTGCTGATTTAGCATGGTAGCAGTCATTCAGTTACAAGTGATCAGCGTCGAGAGTGGACAGGTTTTGTTTTCGTATTATCTTCTCTTCTTGGTTCAAGAGTTGTTTGCTATTGGAGCTTGACAGTCTTTTCAGCACTCGTTCATAAGCTCTACTGGAAACATGTTGATGTAGTTTTGAATTTTTAGGCATGATGGTAGAACTTTCATTCATCTGGATTACATTACATCGACAAGACTACTTTGCCTGATTCTTTCAAGCGGATTTCATGTCGTGTTACACTGTCTGCTTCACAAACCCTATTGTTCTTCTCAAGACCCCTCATACTAACAGGCTACTCCTGCCGTATCTTCTTCAAGCGGTATTTGCCGCTATTGCATCATTGGGCATTCTGTCCCCAATCCGCTAAACTTTCAGACATAACAAGTTATGGCGACTCTGCCTCAATACAGCGGCAATTCTGCCTTAACAGTTATGTCAGTCAGTCAGTCATACTGGCGAGTCCGCCCCAAACATCTACAATTCTGCCTTGACAATTATCATTCAGTCATACTGGCGATTCCGCCTCATAGATAGAGCATGTCGGCTATTCGGCCTTGACAATTCTGTCATTTAGTCATACTGGCGATTCCGCCTCATAGATACTGCATGCTTCTCTACCCTCTTACCACAACTAACCTCATGCAGCGGAGGGTGAGACACAAGGAATGCCAAAGATGTATACTTATGTACTGTTTAATAATTGTAAATAGTTGTCAATAAAAGAATTTGAGATTACTTCTCTATTAGTTCTTCTTATGCTATAATGTAGCGTATACTCAGTTCACCTGTCAGTCAGTCCATCTAGCGGTACATGAGTATTGAGTGAATTGGCGATTTCAGTTATAGTCCACCTGTCCATCATTCCATCTATTTTATATTGTGTGTATATCTATCTATCTATCTATCTATCTATCTATCTATCTATCTATCTATCTATATATATATATATATATATATATATATATATATATATATATATATATATATAAATGTAATCTATCATCTGACATGCAAATTTGTGCTATTCAACATGATGGAGAAACCGTTGATTTCAGAAAACGAATGAATAACCGCAAAACCATATTGGCAACAATATGAACACGAAACTCGCCAAACACTACAGCTCAAATGAACATTCAGTAGAGTCCGTTGAGATGCTGCCGGTTGAGTCTAACGTGGGATGAATCGATATAGGGCGCACACGAAAGGAACGACACTTGATAGTGCGACTAAAGACTCTTGTGGAATTTTGGCCTATATGAAAACATATATCCTCCTCAATGCAATCTTATCAAAATTTCAGTCAGCATCACTCTATCACTCGTACTCAAATCTTGCCACAAAATTACACAAGCAAATATTTCTTAACTCTTTACATTCATTTATTATTATTATTATTATTATTATTATTATTATTATTATTATTATTATTATTATTATCTCTTGTTCAGTACCCAGCTACAATAATCTCATGACACATTTCCTTTACTACCTTCGTCATGTATCACTTTACCGGGATATAATATATTTAGTAAATATTGTTGTACCTGGTCTTAGATGGCATTGATGTTCGTCAGGCATGGTTTCCTTAGCGTGGAACCAGGTCAAAACAGTTTGGTTCTCCATACGATAAACACGTAATTACACAGATCACTTCATCTTTGATTATTTTTTTAAAAATTATTGCTATTCAGACAAAAATATAAAATAGACATGTAGTCTACTCATTTTAAGACCGTTTTTGAAACGCTACTTCTTTCTCTATTCCATTATGTTGTTTTACCCATAACGAGCAGCTTAGTTAGCTGGAAACGTTGCGGAACTGTGATGTAATTGCCCTGTTACCAATGTTTGTGCCGATTTATATATAAATATATATATATATATATATATATATATATATATATATATATATATATATATATATATATATCTATATATATATACAAGAATGAACGTGTTCATGAAGTCATTAAGAAAATATTCCCACGATTTCCTAACTCGAGCGTTGATATTTTAATTAAAAACCAAACAACAGCCTACTTACGCATTTCCTCCTTTAGCATTATTTTGGTCCTCCGTACCCGTCGGCAGAGAAAGATCGCTGCTAAAACGACTCCTGCAATCAGAACTACTGCAGTAATTGTTGCACCGATCACTGTTTCTTTCGAAAACTGGGCTTTAACTTCATCTCTCTCGGGCACTATAACGAATATTTGCAAGTATTACCAACGCAGAAATGTATACTTTATTGTATTAGGTTTGTTTGCTGAATCTTAGTGAGTCTACGTGATTAATAAAGTTCTAGTTGACCAGCAAATTAATTACTACTGCCACCTGTTTACCAAAACTTTGAAACTAGTATGCTTCAGCTTCTTAAGAGACTTAACTGATTCCATGTGATATGATTTTAATATGTTGATGCTTATTTATATGCAAAATTATCATATATATATTCCGAATAAAATAAAAATAAATTTCATCTGAATGTACTGTGCATTAGAAGTACAACACTGAAAGCTTTCGTGTCCGCATTGGGTCTAAATGTTATTCCAATTTCAAGTTTCACGAGTTATATAAAAAAATAAAAACCTAATGTGTGTATTGTTCATGAGATGTAATAGCTATTTAATTTTTAATTTTATTCCAGCTCAAATGCTGCTCAGAATATGAAATAGTACGCTAGGAAATAGTGCTATGTGCTATCAATAACATATTTTGGTAAAACACTGTTGCAATTATTTTGCTGCGAACAAAATGCATATTGAATCATTTATAATATTTATATTTGTCTTCTAACGCATAAAAAGAATTCATTTATGAAACGAGCTCTATTTATGTCAGCTAATAAATAAACGAAGATGAAAATCTTTCCTCTTATCTTAAAAGGATTCCTATGTTAAACATGAAAATGTTTTTATTTTCAAGCTCTTCTTCCTGTAAGTTTAAAAGCAAATTATACACACAAGAAACTCTTAAATTTTGTTCATGGGGAGGGTGAGTGTGGTAAGATCAAAGAACAAGATTCTCTAGAAGGCACTGGCGCTCTACTGCTGAGTGTTTAAACCATCTCTGATATTCTTGAGTAAAAAAAAAAAAAAAATTCAAGATGGTCGAAGTGGCGGTCATATTTGATGTAAGCTCGGCACTATTTTCATTTAGAACTAACTAGACGCCATAAAAAGGTTTTGCTGAAAACCATATGCAATATGGTCTTCCTTTTGGGAGGAGTAGCAATAGCAATATTTTCAAGATGGCCATCGTAGCGGCCATATTGGATGTAATATCAGCACCAGTTTTTCTTAGAACCAACTAGATATCATAAGATGGCTTCTGGTGAAAACCTCATGTCGATATAATCATCCGTTTAGGAGGAGTGGCCATATCAAAATTTTTAAGACGGCCGCCATTATGGCCATAATGACTGTCAGATTCGCATAATTTTCATTCAGAGCCAACTAAACATCATAAGAAGTCTTCTGATGAAAACCCGATGTAAATATAACTTTCCGTTTAGGAGGACTAACAATAACAAGATTTTCAACATGGTTCCCGAGGCGAGGCAATATTGGAGGTTGGATCAGAATCAACTTCATTTCAGACCAATTAGAATTCATATGAAATCTTATGGTGAATACCTCATATCGACTCTCCATTTAAGAGGAATAGCGATAACAATATTTTCAAGATAGCTGCCATGGAGGTCATATTGGATGTCAGATCGGCACCATTTGTATTTAGAATCAACTAGACTTCATTAGAAGTCTTTTGGTGATAACCCAATGTAGATGTGATCATTCGTCCAGAAGGAGTTGCGGTAACAATATTTTCAAGACGGCCGTTATTGAAGCCACATTGGGGGTCAGATCGGCACCATTTTCATTTAGGAACAACCAGACATCTCAAGAAGTCTACTGGCAAAACTCCCTGTCGATACGACTTCCCTTCACGTGGAGTAGCAATAACGAAGTGTTCAAAATGGCTGCTATGGTGGCCATATTTGGATGTCATATCGGCACCATTTATTTTTAGGCCTAACCAGACATCATAAAAAGTCTTGTAATGAAATTTCCATGTTGATATGACCATATGCTTTAGAGGAGTAGCGATAAAAACATTTTAAAACTGGCCGCTGTGGCGGCCCTATTGAATGTTCAAGCGGCAACATTTTCCTTTAGGTTCAACTAGATCTTGGAATGAATGTGTGTAAAGTTTTATGGCAAACCTCCAAGTACTTTAGGACTAGTAGCGATAACAAACCTGTGCTTACAGACGGAGTGACGACGGACATCAGTCCATTCCATTAGCAGTTCTGGTTAATGACCAGCAGAGCTAAACACTGATGTTTTGAAAACTAAAAAGCTTCTCAAGAATAATTCTACAATCGATTAAATATACATCACCAAAAGCTAGCAAAGAAAATTAGAAAGAACCAATAAAACATTGAGGGTGACATTACAATCCATCGATAGAACAATATGAGGCTTGAAAATCACTATATCCAAAAGAAATATGAGAATATGTCTCAAGACACAAATGCAAAGATCAGCATTTCGTACTGAACTGTTTTTATTGGGTGTAACACTTTATATTAAACCAAAACTCTTAGAACTAGAATGTTTTGTAGATTGCTCAAGTGTTCAGAAATGTGACCGAATGAAACTTTGGATTAAAGAGAATAATGTGTGCACTTAGGGTATCTAACATTGTTTTTGCTATCTAATTTCATATGATATTCTTAAGTATAGTGGTATTTCCAACCTTTACTTGCAATTGTTAATTTTTGCCACACTTTTTGAGGTCCAGACATAGGCTTTTAAGCATTCTTTAGGGAGTATAACTTGCACTATATGCCATCTACCACGTGATTGAATGATACACATCAAAGACTGACAGAAAAGCCATATGTGCATTTTGCCCAATGTCACAAGTACTGGTTAGGCTCTATTTATTTTACTCCAGAGATATTTCTCGGACCCGTTTCACAAAATAAGCCTCTTCTGTGTAGGAAATTGTCGCTGTTGGATAGACCCCGTTTGTAATTTATCTCTACTCTCCGTTGCATGAATACAATGCCGTTGTGATTCTTCATGATCCTCTATAAACTAATAATTGAAATAGAGTGACAATATTACTTCTGTTACTTTCATGGATTCTGCACAAAAAGTACTTAATGACGGTATATTTTTGGCTCGGGAATACGTTTCTGCAAATTCTACTTTGTAATAAAATTCAGCAAATTATAAAATAGAAGTTTACAGGCTTCATAGACAATTTAAGTTGCAATATGATTTCGTTTACACTTACATCCTTCTACTATAAAAGATTTACAGAGATATTCCTTGTCACCAGTAAAGCACCTGTCAACAGCTGGTCCTGTCACACAAACTTTATACGTGCCACCTGTGTCTTCAGTTCCTAGTATAAGGCTGTCATTCCGCACCTAATTAAAAAAAGAAAATACAAAAAGTTTTAAAGGGAAGATGGGATTCTTTCTGATGACATTGACTGCTATATAAGCATCAATTCTTCAATAAAAGGTAACATATGTCAATGTTCAAATAGAAAACCTACCTGTTATTCCGCAATATCCGTTCGGAATTTTGCAGTGCAATAGTTTGTTAAAGGAGAGAACAGTAGGCATACTATTCAGAAGTGTAAGGCATCGTGATGCCAGGAGAGACAATTATGGATAAGTTGTGGTTACCCATAATTGATTTGAAAGTTTCTCCAGTGGCATACTCTCAAACAAAGTTTTAAATAAAATGGAGATTTCTGGTCAGTAGGTTTAAGTCTGTAGAAGAAGACGTACAACAACAATAGTATATCTCACTCTCAAATATTTCCAGGGTCTATCACTTGTTGTGCGATAATAGGAAGCAAAAGTGATTTTTTTTTTCAATTAGTGTCTGTATATTTTTATTTTAAAGATGTTTGCCTCCATATTTTCTTTCGTGGCTTAAATGATAAACCAATGAGATGTAACTTTTCTCCCTCAAATGTGTTGCAACTTATTTGAATATGACTCTTGCAGTCTAATGAGTACGTGTACTGACATAAACAAATGAAAATTCCTATAAGATAGGCATATGTCTACAGCATTACCAATGCGTTTTAAGAAACAAAAGAATTACCGTTTTATTTCTTGAAATCGTCCAGGACAAGTTTGGTGCTGGCTTTCCGCATGCAAGCTCAGAGTGTAAGATAGCACGAAGTTCACCAAGGCTAGCAATAATATCAGGTTTACAGCATCCAGCTTCCTTTAATGGGGAAACTACAAACACGATACCATTTATAAAGAATATATATATATATATATATATATATATATATATATATGTATATATATATATATATATATATATATACATATATATATATATATAGATTGATAGATAGATATATACACACACACAAACAATCTATCAGCTCTATAAAGCTGTAAGAGAAAGAAAAAAGAAAAATGGGAAAGATAGCAACGACAACAAATGTGAAGAAATGTAGAAAGAACATAACACAGACAAAATCCAAACTACTCCATTCCCTGTTCCCACTACTGCTGCCGTAACTATTGCTGCCCTTCTCTTTCTCCATATCCTCCTCCTCCTTACTATACTTCTACCTTAAAGTAAACAAGACTGCAACCTAGATTATGGTGGGATCATACGTGTACACCTATAGATACGTTAACAGTATTACAACTACTCTCACTAAGTTAACAATCAAATAAATACCCTGCACATATGTAACTATTCATTATTATTGGCATTCTTGTTCATAATTGATGAAATTGCAAACAATATGCAGCGTTTTAGGATCCGTACTTCATTAGTTGCGTCTTCAAACAATGTAGTTCGGATAAGAAGATTGGGTACTGTGTTAATATCCAAGATTGCCCCACTAAATTGCAGATATTCTGTATGTGCCAAATAATAAACATGCACATTGTCATTTTCTGTTCAGAGATACTGACCTAAATATAAGAAGAAAAAAAAAACAAAAAAAAAAAAACAAAACAATATTAATAATATTCCTACTGGACGCTGTACAATGATAATGTTACAGCTTAGCAGTTTGTGGACAATAAATAGTAGCACAAATTTGACTTTGTATTTGAAGGATTTTACCATTTTGCTTGTATATCTGTTTTGTATGCCTGTTTGGGGATACATACATTTTTTCGGCACTATATAGCCAGGAGTGTGCTGATGTACTGTTAAACCTCATCTGTCAATACAAACTATTAAATGAGTGTTAAATACAGCTGGCCCCCTTACGTGTGCTTTAGTTGCTTTGAAAAAGAGAAGGTGACCCCTGTAAAGATAATTGTAGTTGTATTCAAAGACCAAACAGTATCCCTTTCTTTGAAAAGAAACAACGAAACTTTGGCTTTGACTAAAGCGTGTAATGTAAACGATACCAAACAAACAATTAAATAAACTTACTGAAAACTCTCAGGTTCACAGTTAAGCGTGGGTCAGGTTCTGAACTAAATGGAAAGCTAGGAATTAAAGTGTACAGTCCTGCATCGTTGGTTGTTACATCTTTTAGAAGGAGGCTGTCATTTCCAGTCATTGTGACTCTACCTCTGTATTCGGATTCTATTGTGAGACCATCAGGATCTTTCCAGTAGGCTATTCTACGTGCCGTTTTGTTAACTCCAGTGAACCAGGTTTTTGCCTTGACATACTCTCCAGGTTCAAGGTCGTATTCCCATATAAGTCGGACGACTTCATGCTCACATGAAATGATTTCCCTCGAAACGTTCCTCCATGTCAAAGCTGAAATTAATATTAAAATCTGCACCATGATTGTATTATCTTCAAAACTTCTCAAACAAAATTGAGATACAATCATGGCCAACTTTTTATGCAAGATATGACCCTTCAGTCATTGCTGCTTGTATGAACATATTAAATTTAAGCTTTTTATTTCCAGGGCCTTTGGTATTTTAACCGGAAACATTTTATATTGGGTTGCAGGTAAAAATCAAATTGTTACTTACAGAATGGTCTTTAAAAAGGAATCTATTCTTTACAGTATTAATGAATCACGTACATATTATTGTCGGCGGTGCAATATCTAATAGACAGCACACACGGGAAGTAATTATATATCCGAATTATTCGACACCAATAGGGCTGATGAAGAGAGATTCAGCCATGATGAAAGTTGTGCAAAAGAAGATTTATAGAGGACAATTGCAAAGTTCAACGAGAAATGCGAAGAAACTTGAGTATCCTATTGAAAGGTTGAAAGGACTAAGTTTGGTTACCCAGTACTGGAGAAATTTGGATGATGGTTTTGCTTTGTATTTTTCAGCTCATCCGTATGCTATATTAGTGTTTATGTTGGTTACAAGTTTCTTTAAATCTTCCCTAGTCATTGTAGCTATTAAATAGCATGGATGGCAACATATAGTAAACACATAACTCATCACAAGCCAGAGCAAACACTATAAGGTGTTTCGAGATATTAACCCAACACTTCTTTATATATCACATACTCACAGTAGTATCAAACCTAAACAAAACTTACAACTGGCAATACCAATGTTAGGGCCCAATGATTTGATTGTATCTGGATCATGTTTCAAATCTTTCGATGTAAAGGTGGAAAGATATGTTATCAATGTAGTCGCAAACAGTTTAGAAAAGAGCTTGTTAACAACATCACCATTTCCTATGATAGTGACGATATTTTCAAATTGAATAAGTACAGTTTCTTCATAACGTGCAAATATGTGTGGTTTCCGGCGTCAGGGAGAGCAAACATACTAGGATAGTGTACCACGAATGATACATTGAGAGAGCTAGATCAGATCAAGAGCAAGCAATGCAGACAACACTGGTACAGAAGCTAATAAGTGTACAGTGTATGGCAAATATTTTAGAACACCACATGACTTCCAAAAAACGACAGTTCATTGTACGATGTATCCTTTTGTTCTTCCTCAAGGTTTCAGATTTTCCATTACACTGGCAAAAACTTCGTAAGTTATATAAGGTGGTAACCAAGACTACAAATTGGAGAATATCTGGCTCCAATACGAAACAATTACCTCATATTCAATGGCTCAATCTATTTATAATACATACAGACATTGAATTACTTTCTTTTATGATTACATCATTAGGGAGTAAATTATTAATGCTGCAGCTAATACGACTTGAGCAAAAGTTAAAATTATTTTGCAACGAGTGGGTTTAAAAGGAGCTTTGATACTATGTAAGAACGATAAAGAAACTGATCCAGAACAATTTTTAGCCCAGCAATATAAAATATCATAATTAAAGTGGTAGGATAACCCAACATGTTTTATTCTCAATGGGATAAATTGAGCAACAACGTATTTCTTTTACAAACAACAAAAATATGCGGAGCTCGGTAACTCAAGTGTTAAAAATGTTTTATGCGGATTACCATTGTTTCTGGCTTGATTTGATAATTACACATAATAACAAATTGTATGGTGCGAGTCATAATTAGCTAATGCTTAACAAGGTATAAACCTTCATATAAACATAAAACAAAATGCATATTTATTTTATTTCAGATGCTCAGGCATACATTCAGAATAACCAGCTAAAATCTATACTGTTTTAAAGGACGTTGATTCAAATAAATGGACGAAGTATGCTTTCAGATATCTGATGGAAGTATTTTAGTGAGTATGAGTGATATCATTTGAATGGTGCAGTTGAGCAAAAATGTGTAAAAACGTGTGTGATCTGTGACTTTCAAATAATAACGAAAGCTGAATACGAGATGTAAAATACATATCAAAACACCACAAGTCAAGAACAAATTGGTCCATATGAGAAATATAATGGGACGTCTGTTAGGTAGACACTGCGTTGACTTTGACGATATTTCTAACACACTAATATACACCTATATCATAAAGGACTACAAATTAGTGTACGAGACACTTTGCAAGTTAAAGGACAATGAAATATATAGAAAGAAAAATTTTAGTCTGGTAGTGCATGTATTTAAGTTATTTGCTAATTTTGCAAAAATCACATAAGGTGATCAAGCCATAAACTACCTGTTTTTTTCTGGACAAGATATTTTCCATGTATTATTTTGACACATCTATACAACCCTCCAACATCAAGAATTGCCGCAAACTAAACCAAAATCAACTTAAATGGGAGAAATGTTTTGATTTTATAGTAGATAACAAGAACTAGCATCATTTACGAAATACACACATCATGTTTATTCTGCATTTAAGTTAGGTATTTGAAAGAACATTACGACATGATTATGGATGGGGTTACAAATTGTGGAAAGTTTGCATAGATATCATAGAAACCTAATATAGGCAATTATGTGACGATGGTGGTGTCATCTGTCTAACCTTTATGTACATCAAGACTTACTGCATATAATTGCACTTCATAGACGACAATGTAATTCCTGGTGATAAAATAGACAAAAGATTGAAGTTACTCGTTAACGTTTATCAGGAAACTTTAACTTTATCAGAGAACTTTCACTTTGCTTCTGATGAGTTAGTCTCTGTGCATTAAATGTGCTAATGTCTTTTGTAATTACTCAATCAGACATTTCTAAAATCTTCACAAACACAACGGTAAAGTATGTTCATTGACGTAGTAGTTATGTAAGTTACCAAAGAGACTATAATTTGAAATGTTTCATGTCATCCTTTGCATATTTTTAATACTCCTTTGTAATCCATGATTTTCGGGCACTGAAATAAAATTTCTCAATTGGAGGTAATTTAGTTTCGTCAAACTGTCTAAATTAGTCATGTAGTAGTACGAATAAATGTCTTTATATTTAGAATCCATGTTCAAACATTTTCGTGGTTTCCGTGAATTTATCATTACAAATTCTTTGCAAGCTGGTCTAAGGATTATTTTCGTGGTTTCCTTGAATTTATCATTAAAACATTTTTTGCAAGCTGGTCTAACGATTATCCCATGAACCTATAGGATCTGATTGTCTTATTTACAACGCTTCTTTACCACCCTATTCCAATCTATCGATTATGAAATCCTTACTACACAAAATTTAGTTTTCATCATTATTTGGGGTTTTTTTTCTTCACTTCTTTATCCGGGTCATTTTTCATCAAGGTCTCAATAAACAAATGAGAATCATATCGTAATAAATTATGGATAAACCGTGTTGGATGTCTGTAGTGCAAATGACGCTCATTATGTGCAGGGACTCTGAATTTACCAGTTAAACGATCGTGATCTCTATCTTTGTTGGTTTTAACTTTCTTTTTACAAATATGACATCGTTGGTAAAATGTATTGTATGTTTCTTCTTCAATACCATTTTAGCAGTGGTTTTAGGTCTCAGCTCTTGGGAATAGCTATAATTTTCTTCTGCCGATGCTCATAAAACCTTTCAGCCCAATTTATTCATGTTTATATAATATGCCCACGGTATTTGTGTACGGATTCGAAATGAAGACAAAATCCTAATGCTATATGACTGATTATTGTATAGTCCATGACTTATTAGAGTTTTGCTTGCAAGTGCATATTTGTTTCATGATGCTTTTAGAGAATTTACGAAACTTTAACTGGTGGTGATAGTTTTTGAATTTGACAACATGACTTTTTGAAGGCATTATTTCTATTGAGTTATCCACCTGGTTACACAGTATTTTGTGCTTATGCAATTTTAGTTCGTTCTTGACATGACCTAATCATCTCTTGCAAACATACTTTTTGAGTGTTTATTTATCTGAAATGACACTGATCTTGATAAATCCTTTATTCTACAATAATCCATCAAATACAATTAACATGTCTATGGGATTGTCTATTTCTCCTTCAGTCACTCTAACTGCTCCTAAGCGCCAGTCAATGATTTTGAAATATATTCATAGGTACATAGACTTCATTTTCCAAATTTATCAATATCGTCTATTTTGATTGGGCACGTATGAAACCAATGTGGATGGTATATAAGGTTTATCGCTTGGTATATCATATATTAAACGGCATATAAGAAACATTTATTTTATTTATTTTGAACATTAAATAAATGCATTTTAGGTAATTATGTGTATGATCTTTCCATCATTGGATGACAGGTATCTGGACGTAATGTTAAATAATTTGTTCAATCAAAAGTGAGGTTTATTTATTTTTGAATTTTGATGGGGTAAAGGTATGGTCTAACATAATGACATTTATATCAGTAGTTCTTTTTATCCTGACGTAATGTTAAATAATTTGTTCAATCAAAGGTGAGGTTTATTTATTTTTGAATTTTGATGGGGTAAAGGTATGGTCTAACATAATGACATTTATATCAGTAGTTCTTTTTATCCTGACATTTATAACGGTAGTTCTTTCATTCTCCCTACTTAGCCAAGCAAAACCATGCAAACCGTAAATTATGAAACGGATAATAATTTCCCATTTGATATAAATATCATTCATAAACTGTGTTCATTTACTGTTATAGTGCGGCTTCAAGACCTTAAAACATTAATCTACAATGACTCGACAAAAATGAAATTGAATGTACGGAAAGTACAGTTAGATTTAAACCGGTTTCGAGAAAATCTATGTATTAATCACCTCTGATTGATTCAAAGTTATAAAAACAAAAGTGTGATATAAGTGTGAAAACGTTTATTAGTCTGCAGGGACTGAGGAGAAAATGCAAGGTATTAAATGTGAATGTTTCAGTTTAAGAGATTGTCATGTTGGTCTATGATTGTCAACTCAAGATGATGTGTCATGTGTAAAATATACATTTTCTGTGTTTATTGTATTTGATCCGCGGTTATAATGTCCAACGTAAGTGAGAAACCAACTAAACATCCAAGTTCTGAAATCGCCTACATAAATATATTGATAAATAAAGTAAATATATTGACAATAGGATCATTAGATGTTTAAAGTATAAAAGCTGAAGATCAAATTCTCCAAAACTCTTAGTAAATTTCTCTAATGTAATAGATGATTTACAAGTGCACATATTCAGTACATTTAATTTAAATGTTAGTTCATTGCCTGTATTGTGTTTCACATATTGTCATAGTGCGGACTGCAAATCTGTTGTGCAGAGTACGAAAGATGCAACGTTCTCTCACTCATTACATGTATATATTGCAGATGAATAAGTAATTTATCGCTTGAATAAACATACATTAGTAAACACACTTAGGTATTTGACAATCGATGGGTTATAACATGCTTATTTGATATGCAATTCTTAGGCAATGTATAACTTATTTTATCACTTGAATAAACACACTTCAGTAAACACGCTTAGGTATTTTATAACCAATGGGCTATTTAAATAGTCGTTCATAGCGTATGACTGAGTTTTTATATACTCGATTTAGCAATTTACAATGAATTGATCATATAAAGATTCATTCACAAAATTAGATGGAACAATCTTTCACACATCAGCTAAATCACCTACACTACATATCACGAAATCTTATTTCTAGGTCTAATTTTATGTAAGTTTAAACTGATCTTTGAAGTCATTGCAACATAATTTAAAGTTTATAAAAATGCCATTTTCAGTTACATTTGAAGTAACCTTAATACTGACTTAAACTTGTCACACAATTATGTTGAAGTAACAGTGATAAATTCTAAATCGGGAAAGTTAATTGAAAATGAAACAGTAAGATATAAATAATGGACACCAAGACATGGTAGAAATGTGAAGAAGATAAAAACATATCCGAGTTTAATGGTACTTCTTGTTATTGCAAATCTCTCATGAATAGTGTAATGCAAAAAAAAAAAATGAAACGAAGATATCACGGTGATACGAAATTTCAAATTAATTCATGTGACACGAATTACATTTTTAAAATCGTAGAGACAATACTATAAAATCAGGTACGGCGTTAACATACTAGTTGTTCTGTCTATTGATTTCTACCCCTTAAGGCCGATTTTACGAAACCTAATGGTATTAGAGATAATGATTTTGATGTAGATAATGCTATTACTTGTGCTTCTTTTGACTTATCTGACCCTTAACAGCAGAGAAAATGTTTCACTGGACGAACACACGTTACATAAAAGCCAGTAAAAACAGGCCTAAAAAGTGCAAAAAATACCATCCCAATGAGATTTACTAGAACACTATTGACACGTTAAAGCTTTCGAAGCAACAAACTTTTACTATTGACGAGATTTTGAATAACATGATGTGGTCTGTTTTGTCTCTTCTATATATTCCTTTCAATACGTCATTACGTAATAGATAAACATCTCATTAATAACAAAAAATATTACAATTGTTGTTAAACGGATAAATGCGACAATTATAAAGCAAGCAGTACACGTTTATTCTCTCTTTTGGTTCTTAAAAATTGATGTGTTTAAATGTCATTAAGCTAGCGTTCAGTTAAGATAGAGGTAATCCCAAAGTAAATTATAGAAACCCAGTGAATATATTATTGCGTTGTATGTCATGTAAAAGTCTTTCAGCTCTGGAATTCATTCAGATCATAAATGAGTATAAATTTAACTTAAAGATTTCGTACCTTTTTGCTAAGCTTATTTTCATCTCTTGTTTGTATTCGTCAATTGCAGGGGAAATAGAGAAGTGGCTATCTTTCTCTTCTTTGAAACCTAATTCATTTTCAATGTGTATTTTATCCATTGAAGTAGCGTGAAAATGGCTGAAGGTGGTGGAGACACTTTTTGATACATTTTCAAAATCCTGTTTACGATGAAGTTGGTTAATAGGGGCATATTGCAGATGCATTAATTGAAGATTCTAGCACTGATAATAATTTATCTGATGGGAGATTCAAACTCATGCAACTAAAGTTTTAATAGATGAATACAAAGTATTCATGAAACACACTTTTAGCATAGACGATATAGATGATATACAATATCAATTAATTAACCCTCACTTTAACAAGAGCTTTTTGAAGAGACTGATATTCTACAGTCAGAAAAGAATTTCCAAGAATTTAAAATAAGACCATTTCTTTTTGTTAACTGATGAATGTTGAAACCATCTCGGATATTCTTGACCGATACTTTTTTCAAATTTACCACTGTGGAAGCTACAATCGATGTAAGATAAGAACTATTTTCGCTTAGGTCAAACTGGACACCATTAGAAGACTTTTGGTGAAAGGCCCATGTAGATATGACTATCCATGCAGGTAAATTAGTAACAAGACTTTCAATATGTTCATTGTGGAAGCCATATTGCAGGCCAGATCGGCACCATTTCTAATCAGGACCAACTACATATCATAATTAGTCTTCTGGTAAAAGACCCATGTCGATACGACTTTCCATTTAGGAGAAGTAGCAATAGCACGGTTTTCGGGATGTTTGCCATGGTGGCCATACTGGATGTCAGATCAAAACCATTTTCATTTAATGACAACCAAAAATCATAAGAAATCTTTTAGTAAAAAACAAAGTTTGATATGACTTTCCATCTAGGAATAGCGGCGATAACATTGTCATATTAGATATCAGATCGGCATAATTTTTATTTACGACCAGCTACACACCATACAAAGTCTTTAGGTGAAAACTCCATGCTGATATGACTTTCCATTCAGGAGGAGTAGCGATAACAAAGTTTTCAAGATGGATGCCATGGCGGCCATCGTAAACATCTGATCGTCACCAATTTAATTTCATTTATGGCCACATAGACATCATATGAAGTCTTTTCGTGAAAAACCCATGTTGATATGACCATCGATTAATAAGGAGTGGCGAAAACAAAGATTTTAAAGATGGCTGCTGTAACGGCCATGATGTCCTAGTACCACCATTTTCAGCTAGTACCAACTAGACCTTGTGGTGCATGTGTGTGTAATGTTTCATGGCAATTCTCCAAGTAGTTTAGGTGGAATAGCGATAAGAAGATTGTGCTAATGGACGAACGGACGAAGGATAACTGTCAACAAGGCTATCCCATAAGCTTTCCTGGTCTATGATCAGTACAGCTAAAAACTGAGGAAAAAAATCAAGTAGGCGGGGCATCAAGGCAAATTCCGAAAACGGCTGGTCCAGATAAGCTGTTATCACCTAGCTCTATAGGTACGGGTAAAAGCGGAAAAACGTCCTTAAGTCTGTAGGATGGATGAAAGAAGGAAATGAATGGATACTCCTACATTTTAAATCATTAGAAAGACCAGTGAGAGGTATTTACAATGAAAAATTGCTAACTCTGCAAGAAGAAAGAGAACTGAAAGAAATTTTTAAATACTGTAGAATTCGTTGAAATAAAAATAGAATCGACGATATCAGACATTGAAAGGTATAGCACAAAAGATAGAGGACATAAATAAAGACATCAATACAAAGATATATGCAATCAAGACGTTACAGTACAAGATCAGTTGGAAAGTGCTTAAGGCTAAAGAGCACAATTAACTAGACATCTAACAAATTTGAAGAATATTTTGGATGCAACATTTAAAAGATTACAAGCGTTTCCAGAGAAACGTTACCTTGAGTGAAAGGCTACAAGAGAAAAAGGTGTATCAATTATCGTGACTAAAACAGAAATAACTATAACAATATCAACTGTTACTCTGTCGATATTACATGTGATTAAAGGTCATGTAGGAAGTGGTGTTGGTGGTACAAGTTCTGGCTGTGAAAAAGTTAGCCAGCTATGAAAAGGGCAAAAGCAGTATTGCCTGGTATTATTGGCAGTGTAATAAGCTGGTTGCTTAGGAGTGCTGTTTAGGTTGGGACATTTTTAGCTGATCATGTCATTTTGCTTATTCTAGCATTAGTTAGCCTCTTGTTTGTATTTTTATCAGAGGTGTAATACATCCACAAAAGGGATAAAACATTCATAAACTATTTCAACAAGAGCGCTGTAAACAACACATAATATACCCGTCTTTCGATCTTTCAACTACTAATCACCTCAGTCGTTGAGCTATGGACTTGATTATGATATGACGTGAACCTGCGTAACGTTTCATCAAAATATCTGTAGATGTTAAAAAATGACAGCTTGTATAAGGAAACATGCCACTGACTTACATTATCTCTTTTTGTGACTTTGCCTTCGAGGGCAGTGGGTATGAATGTAAATATGCGCGAAACTGTCAGGCCAATATATATATATATATATATATATATATATATATATATATATATATATATATATATATATATATATATATATATATATATATATTCAAAAGTTTAGTTCCAATATCTAAACTAGTTCAAAAATTTAGAAACGTGCATGAGTAGAGGTCACTTGTTTATATTTTCCCTTGTCATGACCTTGCCTTTAAGGCATGTGGTGTGGCTAAGTTACTTGTCACGCCATCTAGGCATGATATATAACTGGTTAAAGTTTGATTAAAATATATTCAGTGGTTCAAGATGTATACGCTGGAGACGGATACAATTCAGAGTTACATTTTCACTTGCTGTGACTTTCAAACAAAAAAGGGGGCCTGGCTATAGTATGTTACACACAGTCTATACGTGAAATATAATTAATTAAAAGTTCATTGAAATATCTTTAGTGGTTCAAAAGTTATACTCCAAACAAGGGTTCAAGTCACATGATAAATTGTTCCTTGCCGCAACCATGAAGCTGAAGCATATATATTGTTTATGGTACTCAACATACCGTCTGCACATGATACATAACTGACTAAAGTTTGATTAAAATATCTTCACATGTTGAATAGTCATAATTCTAACAAGGGTGCAAGTAATATTATCAATGTCTTCCTTGCCGTGACTTTGCCCTTGAGGCAGTGGGCGTGGATACATTATATGACGCCCCGTCTTGTCAAGATACTAAGTTGGGCTAAAGTTGCGTTAAAGCATCTTCAGTGATTCAAACAATTTATGTCGGACAAATCTACAAGTCACATAATACATTTTTCCTTGCCATGATCGCCACTTTGACGTAGATGGTATATTTTATGGTACGCAACTCAGCGTCTAGTCAATAATAATATTAACATAGACAAAGTTTCATTAAAATTTTTCCAACCGTTATAAAGCTATGGACTGGACAGGCAAATGTTAACGGACGAACGGACAACACCGTATTGTAATACTGCCGATTTAAGACCAGCATTTACAAAGTAAATTAGATCAGCTCATGCAACTATTAGTATTAATATAAATTATTGTTTGTTTATTTCATGATTTTTGACTTTAAAATTATGTATCCGCTTACAAAACTGTCACCACTTTCGTTAACGTTCTTGTCTACACAGTACTTACCCGCGTCCTCTATTCTATTTCGTTCTCTATATTTTGACGAATTATTATAGACTGCTGGTCATCTGCTATAATTATATTGCTTAACAAGTCAGTATCTATAGCAGTGCTTCACACTTTTATCACCATATCACTTGATAAAAAAAATAGAAAAAAATACTTTCACCACTAGCAATGTAGTAAATCTAACTTTTGAATCTGAACTATATTGCTAAATTCTTATCGTAATGTTTCAAGTACTCAGTAACCTTGTACGCCGAAATTAATTTTTGATATATCTTTTAACGAATGTCTTGAATATTAAAGAGACTAAATAATGCTGGCTCTATTTTAAACTTGAGCACCTTAACTACAAATCACATAAGACCTAATACATTGATTCAATCAATAAATTTATTCTTCTGTCAGACTAGTGATGTCTTGAAGAAAGAAATACGTCCATCCTGTTTTACATCACTTGTTACCATTGAGCTATTTCCATCAGTAGACAATTTTCTCTTGTATTCAATAGTACCTGTTCCATAATTGTAATGATGTTTGTAAGCTTTTTACACATTAGCAGTTGTAGGCTTGCCTAAACCTTGATGCACCTTTTTATGTTCTTCAGGTCCATTATCAACCATTTATTTATTCTTTCCATTAATGGATCCCCAGTCATGTTTCAGCTGAGTGTTAAAGTTATTACAGATTATTTTTAATTGTTTCAGATCTATATTGCTGTCGGTTACATTAAAATCTTTTCCTGTAGGTTAAGGTTTCAAGCATTCAATCAAGAGTTTTATTAACTCTGGTACACATTGGTCTGTTAAATGCCAGTATGAAATTCAACGACCAGATGTTGCCATCGATAATGCCCAAGTTAAATGATTTTGTCAAAAGTTTGTATCACACTACACTCTGTATCTGTTAACAGAGTAATTACTCTCAAATCTTAAAGTGTAGTTATCAAAAATGTTTAATAGCCTGTATGTGCAATAGTTGTTTGCAGTGTAATAGATTTTCATCTCTTTAAATATTTGTGCGATGTCCACGTTAACTGGAGGCTTAAACCGAGTCGAGGAAAAAGGAAAAAGTGCACTGCCTGCTAGCTTCCGTTTAAGCTAAAGTCCATTATTTAATTGTCACTTTATTCATACAACAACTAAATCGTAAATTATAGCGCATTTACTATCTTGTATCTCGTTTACTTCCTTCCTTTCCTTTTTTAAATCGTTTGCGTAATTCCTCGTTGTGTTTTTTTCTCAGTACGTTTTATATATTCTTCTGTGATTTTCTTTAACATATCTATATCTTTTGTGCACTTTTGTTTTGCAATCTTGATCAGAAGTTACACATTTTATCGTCCTACCATATTTATATGTATACGTGTCATATCTGAATGGTTTCCGATATCCTAAAGTAAGCCATCGATATAAATAAACACTTTTACACTTAGAAGCCTTCCTTGCAACTTTTGTAGTTTGTTCCACGTGTTTTCAGCTCTTATATGCTCTTCTCTCTTTTGTAACGGACGTATTATATAGTTTCCAATTAATTACCAGTCTAGATCTAAGATAACCGAAGTAGCAGAAATTAGTAGTAGATGACAGAGTACAAAGATAGTTGATGATATCTAGGCACCTTATTTTCTACTGACATACTTCCACATTTCTGAGCTCAAAGCCCATTTTATACAGAAGCTCCAGTAGCCAAAAGAAATATCTGATTATCATCAACCATGTTGCTGCTGACCAAGAGACGCACATCTCTTAAACGTATATGCAATACTAAGAATAGCAACTTTTGAGACTCGCTACGTCAAATTCACACGTTTTTCACAATCAAATACGCCCAGGCCGTATAATTTCAGATGATCTATACATACAACTTGCCAATGAGGTTAGGAACTGAAATCCGGGAAATATAGTATGTGGCTTCCAGCTACAACTGAACATAAGCATAGGTTTGCAAAAATATTTGAAAATGCCACCGTAATTTAAATTTTAGTACTTTTGGCATTTAGAATGTTCCCAGCTAGGAAAGGGAGCACAACATTATATTACACGAGTCTGGTCAATAGCCACCCAGCGAATTAGAGACAGAGTAGCGGATACGGACAAATGGATGGACGGACAGAGTGAAGGACGTATGAACGGACAGACGAACGTATGGTATCGCAATATCATCGAGATTTTTTATCAGTGTGGGGATAATAAATACAACAATATATCATGGTTTGTTATCATATAAATATATTTTGGCGGAACCCGGATGTATCATATATGTCTAGATATATATCAGTAGACGTTATTGATATACATACATTATGTACTTACCATTAACAGCCACAATTTGAAGGATAATAACAACACAAACCGACGCTCGAGACATCATGTCTTCCACTCGAAAACGTTTCTCTGAAAGAAATGTTAACCATAGTTAATTGCTGTCCATGCAAGAGTCACGTACACAAGAGAGAATATTATTATGATAAGTACTTGCCACGAACAACGGCCAAAACATATATCGATCGAGCACTGCATACATGTGTCCATTAAATGCATTCACGATAGCAACGCAAATGTGATAAAGATACACAGTACGTCCACTGTTGACGTTTGGGGTTTCAAAGTAAAGCTTGGTGTGACTTTGCTGTCCGTGTGTTCCTGTAAGACGATTTTTATTTTGTTTGGGCTTAACTCCGAACCCTCTCTCCCTCTATCAGGGTATAATAGTCGAGTCCAAAACCACAGCAATAACATCAACGCTGTGCATGAATATCGTGAATACACTATATGCTAGGTTAAGTGTGCAAACGGCAAACAAAACAAAAAGAAAAACACAAAAAAACACGACTTATCTGGTCATACACAGTGACAGCAAAACAGACCATTATATAATTTCCTTGATGAGACCTCTTTCAGTCGCTTAACTGAGAATAATTCGGGAGGCGGAGTCTTAAATCAGTACCATAACTTCCAGATGTTTTAAAAACAGACGACTTTATAGCTGAACTATTCCTTTGTAATATGACTGCTGAATCTTTCTTTAATGATGAGACCCCTTTAAGTCACTTAATTCAGAATAACTCAGAAGGCGGAGTAAAAAAAACGTACTATAAGTTCCAGATTTTCGAAGTTATAGTACAGCTAAGGTCTACCCTCTTCGCCAGTTAATCGATACAGTGCAAATGCACTTTCATCTTGGGAAGGTCAGCAACACACTACATACAGGCGAGATGGCTGACAGAGTATGAAATATATATGCACCGACGTAAAGAAAACAATCATATGATTGACGATGAAAGAAAAATGCAATCAATGCATACAAAATTTTAATTTGTGAGCAAAATGAAGCAAGAATTTAGCTGCATTTTATAATCTGTTGAAATTAAGAAAGATAAGGAAGAAAACTTCGATAAACGTGACAATTTGCGACAAATTTGGTTCTACTCATTTACGCAATTAGTCCAAAGTGAACTTACAACAATGGCCATATTCCAGTGAGAAAGATCTCTTTTCAGTGAAATACCCAATAAAAAACACTTCAAAGTGTGAACTAAATGAAATGAACCTTAAATCCTCTAAAGAAAGAAAATCAAAATATTTTGATCAATAAAGTTCAAAATCCTTCTTGCAACAAGTCTACAACACAAATCAATTACAGCTGAATGTGCCGTTTTGAAACCGAAATTGCTCAGATCCTTGGGGGCATCACTATGTTGGATGAGTTGTCTCCAGTTTCCTCCATTTTAATATAATGTTGGACAGGAAGAGGGTTTAAAACAGCGGACGTGCATTGTATTACAGCCGGCGATGCACGTTTAGATTGTCAGAGCGATAGCAGAAAACATAATGTAATCCCATTTCGTATTCTTGACTATGTTTGGATTGCGCTGATTTTAAAGCAACTCCCTTATAGTTTTGTCATTGATATTCGGTTAAAAAACGTGTTTCTTGTTCTCGTGGTTCTTCCTTAACCACACTATTCTCCTTTACCGATGAAAGAGCCACTGTTTTCAAACGTCAAGTCCAAGATCGAAATCTAATTCAGCCATTGGGAAATCATTAGACACAAAGTTATTAAATGCTTGTGACAAGTCAAAATTAGTCCTAAAAAATTCAAAGTAAGAATGTTCTATTAGCTCAGCTGCCTGTGATAGCATATTATCCTATTCATTTGCTAAGTAGGAACTTCCCATTTTCTTTATTTCTTTTATTTGTGACAGTTGAATATCGTCGTCAATGCAAGCACTTGCCATTGTAAAAGACACGATACCAACTGATAAATATGAGAAAGTCAACTTTTGTGCCCAAAACACACCGACAGATGGCACAGCATGGGGAAGCTTCCAGGACTCATGATACTAATGATGCGAAAGAATGGGAACCAGTCTAGATTTTAGTGAAAAGAATCTTTGAGAGTTTATCCTAGTCGCAACTGAAAATGTTTTACTGATGGAATTTCAGTCCTTTTACAGACTTGCGTTTAGAAAACTCATTACTCAAAATTAGCACCTGACTCCTTGGTGCGGAATTGAAAACACATGTTTCAAATACATGTAGATCCAGAAAATCCCGCTGCCCATATGGGTTTCTCTACAAGGAAGACTGCATCAAGGATATGTCTATACTGATAAATATAGATTTGATCATGAGCATTCAGAAATTTCAAGTTATTGAATTTTTAATATAATGATGTTTCCATAGGTTTACTATGGGAGCTAAATTAGTACCGTGAGTCCTTGAAGTCCTTGAAGTCAAACATTAAAATATATTCATTTATAACAAATGAAGGTGATGTACCATCCACACTCCACAATTGCAACATAGCAAAAATGTTATTAAATATTACACTAATGGAATTTATTTAAAATGAGAAATATTTCGTACGTAATCCAGCTGAAAACTAAGTAGGGCAAGAACGTATATATGTTAGAAATATCAATAAGAAAAAGTTTCTTGAGCACTCGGCGTATATTTTATCATAAGGTTGCGCATAAATGCTTGCATGACACTTTGATATCTGAAAATGTATAGTTACAATCATTTTTAAAAATCGTATTTCATATGTCAAAAAGAAGACCATGGTTTAATGACAAAAAAATCTTAGATCAATCATTGTATATTTTTGGACCAATACTATTTCTATTTTATCTTCATATAAAGACTGATTAGCTTTACTGGTTACTAAGCAATTTGCATGATAAAGCAAATGTTCATCACTTCATTGATATTTTTTTAATGAGGAGCCTTGGTGACTCAGTGGTAAGCGTGGTGTGTCCTTAGTCAGGGCACTTTACTCTAATTGCATCGGCACTAATTACCTACTTGTGTTGCTGTGCTGTAAAACAGCAAGTCAAACTAATCGCGCTAATGGTTTCTTTTACACTAACATGTTGCCACTCCATGCTGTAGCTGCTATGAACACTGACATTTTGACATACGTGCATTGGTGCACACACCAAAAGAACGTGTAAAGTGAAAACAAAATGAAATGAAAAGTGAAACTAAATCCAGTCATGTAGTGTCCATAGCGGGTAGCTAGGGCATAGTCTAATATAGTCTATAAAAAACAGCACGTCTATTTTTGACCTTAGGAAAGGTAGGTTTCGTTTTTTGTGGATTAACGACATTTTCATCACATGATAGGCTATAGAGATGGTAAGCTGTGAGTGATATGTACAGGCGACCGCCTTAGAACACTTGGCCACCGGGGGCCTCTAGGGAAGGTAGAGTAAAGCACTTGTTGTATGGTCTTGCCATCCACGGTTACAGTCGGCAAATTTAATTGATTTTCAAGCTCAGCCCCAGACCTGCTCTTCTATTTGGCACGTAATATTAACAAACGTTATGCATGGATATAGTGGACACATTAGGGACCGACAATTTCATTTTCTACAGGTAGTGGTGGTGGTGGCGCTGGTGGTTGTGGTGTGTGTGTGTGTCTGGAGGGGGCTGGGATTTTCTTTTCAAACAGGATGCTTTTGTAACCTCAAAATAATGTATTGTTTTCAACTAATATAATGTATATATGTATATAATTAGTTCTCTTGTCTACAAATCTGTGAGCAAGTATTCAAGCTATTTGGGGACAGGGAGACGGATTACTTTTTTTTCAAAAACAATCCCAGCTGCCACATCCCTACTCACCTCGAAAATTTAATGGTCGGTCCCTTATTCCTGGTCCCGTATTCACAAGCACAATAACTGAACTCAGACTCAGAATTAATAAAAGTATTTATATATCATTGAAATTTGGGATGTATGTGCAAATTTACACATCATGATTATTATGAAATTTTTACGAGAAGATCGTCATTCCAATCGAAGTATGGAGGATCAAAATTCATAAAATTTGAGCGAGTGTTCAATTTATGTTTTAGACCGTTTCGTGACTATAAAACCTAGGGTGTAAGGCCGTTTAATACACCTCGATGCACTGGGTGTCTGGAAAACTAACCTCTCGCGGCCTTCGGGATTTCTTGTTCATGCACACACTTGTGCCTATTACAGAGTGCATGTTTATAATCGGGGAAAACGAATCTTATTTTTTCTTTTTAAACTTCAACGTCACTGAGTGTAATTAATACTTTTATGCACGCAACACGACGGGAGGTGATAGATTGATGGGGTGGGTAGGAGGGAAAAAGTAAAGATGCTGAACTGGACGATTTGGGTGGATGTTTGTGCTAAGACAATTGGTTTACATAGCTATGCGCTACAGAAAATGCGTAGTTCATATTAGTCTAAACATGGGCTTAACACACCCCTCATATATGTATCCAATACTCAAGAACTTATTATATCCATGAAATTAAATAGCTGAAAGCGTTTTAAAATATGACCAGTATTGTAACGATTGTTCTATAAAATGTTCTTTAATTGGACAATGTTTTTGTTGTCTTCATTTATTTCGGCAAGAAATGGCTCTAACTTTTAAAAGTTTTCCTAAAGGCCATAACTAGATACTCGTAGGAGTTTGATACTGCCTGTTATGTATGCAGCCAACATTTGCTATTGCGCTTCATGTTTTTGGGTCATAAATATAACATCATATATATATATATATATATATATATATATATATATATACATATATATTGGTTTAAGCGGTATCATGGAAAGGAGAGGCATGCTGTTCCATGGAACTCTTGTGAACACCACAAATTCAAAGTACTGAACTTCAGCAAACACAAGAAATAAAATCGTGCTTTTCATGGGTATCACAAGAAGTTAACAGTCATTCAAAGTATAATTCTTTGTCTTTATAATGACGGCAGTTATTTTTGGTTTATGAGCGATCGATCCATAAATTCCGCAGGGCTAATATGTCAAACTACTGAGAAAAAATGAAATAAAATAAATGAAGCCTACAATGATATTATTCAAGTGTTCTGCATTCTAGATAACAGCCATAGTAAGAGAGTTCATAGCGTTGCCAACGTACACAGCGTTGCCAACGGCAAGCGTTTGCAGGGTTATTAAATTATGTGGATCGCAGACCTATAGGTATGTAACAGCTATGCATCTAAGTAGGTCTTTGTAGATTGGTAACTCTACTGTATGTGTTTCTGGAAATTGTGTTTTCGTAAGCGAATATGTCTTTTGCTTTGACGTATTCCAAATAAATACCAATCCAATACAGTGCCGCTCAAATGGCCATACAGTCACTTCTTTACATCGCCATGGAAACCGTGCTTATACAGAAATAACTCGCCAAGAAATTTACCTATACATAGGTTTACAATATAAAACGTAGCAAATTTTATTCTGTAAAGAGATTCGTAAGCGCGAAATTCAGGCATTAAAATTGCAAATTCCAGGAAACATACAGACGTTACTACACTGTTGGTTAGCTGTCCTAAAAATAAATAAATCAAGATTGGAACTCAAAGTAATTGTAAACAATTTATAATGTGTGGCACAATAAAGACGAAAAAAGGAAATGGTGAAAATTGGTCACAATATACCTCTACAATATTCACCTGTATTGGTCGTTTTGAAATTAATTTAAGCAGTCTATGAAAAAAAAATCTATTAAGAGAGAGAGAGAGAAAAAAAAACTTAACGCAAGTACATGATTGTCCTTTCAGTTAATATCGCGATGCACTGTAAACATCCAGGAACTAAAAATCCGTCGGATATAAACATATATAAAATGTGTACGAATTGAATACATATCGTCTCTAGCTGACTCTGAGATCCATATATGTTCGTTTCAGATTAAGTAAAGATATTTCTCTGTTTATTAGAAGACTCAGACAAAACAAAGATAGTTTTCGTACATATGAATCCAGACGTAAGTCAGTTTTATTTGTAGAAAGAAATCTCACTCTAGCCCAGGGACCTACATGTTTACACCGCATACCTGTTTACACTACTTACGGCCTATTCAAACTCCGTTTCCCTTAACAAGGAAGTAAGAGTAATCCTGTGTGATTGACTCCAAAGTCATGACGATTCAAGCATTTTCTGTAATTGGGGCATTATGTAAGAGATGTACTTTATGTCAGGCTTAAAAAAAAGAAGTTGAGTGACTTGGCAACATGTGAGATTAAGTTCATTATATTTAGATCATGTTTTATATTTTTCCAGGATTTTTTAAAATGTGATACACATCAGTGAAAATGTATCGCTTGTGACAGGATAATTCTTACCCTCTATCTAGTTCTGGCAAAAGTTATCTTCCTTAAGTGCTGTTGCGTACATGGTTCTGTCCTCGTCAAATTGTTAATCGAAGATTGCTTTCTATGACAGTATGTGACACGCATGCCGAGGTTGCACAGAAGGCATATTTATTTCACCGAACGTCAGCATTGATGTCTATGGAAAAGCTATTGCTACCCGTGGTACATACATACATACATACATACATACATACATACATACATACATACATATATATATATATATACACACGCACACACACATACATCATAGTTTCGAGAAAAGAAGGACTTGATGTTTGTATTTTTCTCCCCTGGATTGTATAGTATCTTCTATATAATTTTGAAAGGAAAATTTCTGGTTAGCAACGGAACCTTTTTGCTTCTAAACAATACATAAAAGAGAACATTAAAATAAAGAACTGAGTTTTTAGGTAAGGAGTGTCCTATCAAAGAAATGTTACTGTTGACTTTTGCTATGTTGTATTGAAAGAGGTAAATTTGAATTTAAAAAGCACCGTGAAACCGGGTTATTTTTGTCAATTTGAGTATATATGCCATTCGCAAGATCGGTGTCTTGATTGAATCCTTTGAATAGCGTTTCTTGTTGAAAAGGTCACTTTAGTTTCAAACGATTGTGTAATAGACTGACATGGAACTTACAGCAAGAGGTATACAGGTGTACTCTAATACTCTAAGAGAGAGAGAGAGAGAGAGAGAGAGAGAGAGAGAGAGAGAGAGAGAGAGAGAGAGAGAGTCGAAACCCCAGTAGTATCCAGTCTGTATAAGGTATGAGGCAATACTTGTAAGAAACTTTACCAAAAGCAATTTAAAGACGTAACTCACACAATTAATTTTCAAGAAATATATAAAGCGAATCAAAAATTAAGTAAATGTGCCCTATCTGCCTACCCAAATGGTGACTAAAATGCAGATGCCTGTATAAGGGACATGAAATGTCGAAGTGTTTCTTTGTGTTTTTATGTCATGCAAAGACAGCAACCAGACTGGACAGATTGTAATATTATGCAACAATCAGACTGGTCCGATAGTGTTCATATAAAGACAGAAAATCAGCCTTTAACTGGAACATACAATCTATTTGTTTACTATTACGACACTATTGTTCGTGTTCACAAAACAAACAAAACCACAAACAGGCAGTAAATAATAAGATAGAGGACCTTATTCTCCACGGTGCTCTCTGACAGTTATATGACCTTGAAAAAGTCTTACAGCACAGATTTAATTGTCGGTAAATTATATGTATACCGCTAAATATATCCCCGACGGGGATATTTACGTGGAAATTACTAGCTTTAAGTATATTACAAAAGCAATATTGGTCATTAAAAAAAATATAAAGAAAACAAAGAAACCATCAAGATTAAAACAAATGCGGGTGACTCCATTTACATTATTGTATTGGGAATGGTGGCTTGTTCAAGTGAATAAATTGCGAGATGAATGTGTGAAATATAACGGATCTCAGTATCTCATATCACAGACTCATCCTTTATGTTTATCTGATTTTGTTAAACTGTTCTTTGCTTGTACTATAAACGTGTCTATTACAAGTTTGCCCCGAGTTCCAAATTTTAAGTAGACAGATGGATTCACGTGTACCCAAACATGCGACGTCCGTTTACAAATTACAGGAGGGGATGGGGGAACGGCGAAGAAGGCAGTATAATCAAAAGGCCGCTGAAATGATTGTATCATCTTTGACAGATTAAGATTTTGATAGACAGACAGACAGACAAACAGACAGACAGCGTAAACACATGAAAACGTGCGAAAACGTGTTAAAATAAAACTTAAAAAAAATATTGTGAAGTTGCATTAACTTTTAAGTTACACTTGTTTTCAAGCTTGCGTGTACCAAGAGAGATGACTAAAGTTTGAAATGCACGCTATAAGGTAGTTTTCCATCTAAAATCCAATTAAATAAAGCAGTGATGCAAATATTCGTGTGAACTCTATCTCAGAACACTGTTATTGGTGGATTTTTCTTCATGATTGTGATTTGACGGTTGTACGCTTGTATCATTTGGTGTGACCGTGTGATAAATACAATCACAACAACAACAAAATCAAACGTGCTCTAAAAGGGAAGTCCTTGAATCACATATTTTCATTCAGTGGTCTACTTGACATGGATATAATAGCCAGATATTTGGATTAATAACAGCTGCAAAATGAACGATCCACTCCACCCCCACCCCCACCAAAATAAAATAATAATAAAAACCAATAATAATAATACAAATATCGAGTCGGTGATAATTCCAAGATCAGCTTTCATCTCAAGATATTGCTAAAATAAATACAGTTATGTAGTTGCCTCCATTCATTTCCCTGTCCGCAAAGGTTTTTTTAAAACCTTTTTTTATTATTTAAGTATAGAGTTTCTACTCTTCACCTCAAGGTTATTCCAGTTATATATTGTTTCAATCACCCATTCTCAGAGCTTTTATTTCTACGATGCAAGCAAATGAAGGTATTGATCTATTTTATGTTAATGACTCCGAGAGAATGTATACATATGCTGCAGTTTTCGCAGGATCCTGCATCCATTCCTCCATTTTGTTTTATTTTTTATTTTTGACGATCTTGCTTTTTTGGCCTTTTTCCATCCTCATTTCAGGTACTGACATTCTATTATTACACTGATAGTTTGTAGAATGGCCTGTTTCCCTCTCTTGAACAAAATATGTAATAAATAAACATGAAAGCACTGTACAAAAGCTGTTTGCTGATATCATGTTTAAAAAGATGACATTATTATCTAATATACAATGTATTGCACCAGAATGAATAAAATAAAATTCTCCTCACTAGTACAGTGGTGTATGTGATTAGAAATTCCACAATTGCAGTGCGTAAAGCGAGACAAAATGTAATTCAGTCTAGCCTGTACTAAAGACACACTTACCAAACATCATCCCAGTCAAGTCCAGATTAATATAATACTCGTCATTTTTCATACAATAGTTATATACTCTACAGTTTTCTCTCTCATGTCTGGCTTGTTTCGTCATGCACTTCAACATTTACTGGGTCTAACTTAAGGGCTATTGGTAATGCGAATGGGCTTCATAGGTTGGGTGGGTGTGGTATAGCCAAAATCACGTATAGCACATGATAAGTGGAAACTTATATAAATTAGTAACCTAAAAAAAAACTGTCATTTAAATGTGCAGGTAAAATTTGTTTTGCGGAAAAGGTATTTATACGAGCTAAAGTAGACAATTTGATATTGCATTTTACACGCAATAGATCACGACACTGAGATAGAATTGAGCTATTGCATTGTAATTATTGTGTTACATGGAGACTAAGCAAGATGCAACGAGCGTTAAATTTTTCATATATATTGAGTCTTGCGTACACTGCATGTAGAAATCATCACGATGCCATTTAATGTGGGCTGCCATATTGGTCTTTTTCCAGTCGAGCCAGACCCATGACTGACAGTGATATTACACGCATACCTGTAAGCCGATAGCTATCAAACTTACCATTTTGAAAGTACTGATGTTGTCGATACTGTTAATAGCGAAGACAATTCATAAAAGTTTCTGACATGCATACTATTAAATGACTTATTTGCTTGCTTACATTACACTTCTTTTCCTCACTTCTTTCACCGCATATATTTCAATAAATATTAATCCGCAAAAGTGTATATCTTCGGTATTTTCAGTCCTTCGTTCCTAATACCCGTCTAAAGATAATTAATATTACTTGACATTAACTAATTATCCTAAATAAACTTTATATGTATGCATAAATGGGATATATATTGAATTTGCTTGTAAGTACGAGAACTATTGTAGCGATGGTATGTATTTCCGCTAGCGTGTGAAAAGGCAGTTTCCCCCAAAGCAAGAGTATTTAAAATGAAGAAAAAGACAAATTTTTAACAAAATTACAAACTGATCAGGTATATATATATATATATATATATATATATATATATATATATATATATATAGATAGATAGATAGATATATATATATCAGCAGTTGCATACTTTAAAAGAAGGTATTTCTTTCAGTTCTGTTGGATATTACGATTGTCACTAATTGTGATTGTGGAACTAATTATAGCGCAACAGACTTAGTAACGGTGAATATGACGTATGCACGTATATATCCATGTGCTTTTGTACAGTGCATCTACAGTGTGTCGAATATACCAATTGTATGGAAAGAGTTGACACTTATTTATAGTATTAATTATATACATATTAGTGGTGATTTAGTGATATTTTTCGGTATTTTGATATATCGTTATTTATATTGTTTTGTGTGACATTTGAACACTGGATAAATTATTTTTGTATCGTTGTACAGTGTAGTCATTGGCAAAGACATCGTGTGCTTTCGAAAAGCAGGATAACAGGATGTGGCTTAATGTGGCTGGTTGGCTACATAATATTAGACCAAAGTTTTTCATTTTGTACATTTTGCCTTGAACCCATTACAAGGATACCAAGAGAGTAGTCAGAGATTTAAACTCATGACTCAATAATTAATACAGTATAGAAAACTAAATTATTAGTTGTGGTACAATAGATAGCATGTACAGAAAGCCATGTGAGCAGAAAATATGAAAATATTGCAGGATATTCATTATGGGATCATCATAATGTTTGTCACTGAAAATTGTGTCATTATTATTATTACCAATATACATGTATCGTTGTGTCATTGTCTTCATCCTAAAATGCTGCTTATTGGCAGTACAGGCCTCCCTACCTTTTGTTTAGGAACTACTGTCAAGGTTGTTCGTAGCTGACAAGAATCCATTTTATTTACAAACAGTATGTGCAGAAAAACAGCTCGTGTTCAATATAACCAAGTTTTAAACAAAATCCACTTCTTCTTGACACTAAATGGATTATTCATAAGTGGCAGTGACATTTCTTTTTCACTACATACATACTTATATTGCAGTAGACGGCATCCAAGCCTGTGGGCAGAAAGGTATGGCATTATTTTTATTATAAGTTGTTCTTTCACACACTCACTGCTAAATGTGTCTCGCGTTACGGAATTATGTTTCGTTTGGTTTATGACCTTTGTATTATAATTAATATTTTATTTCAGTAGCCAACGCTATTATTATTGAGTACATGAGTCAATTTTTCTGTCGAAGGAAATCAATAATTATGTCGGTCAACTTAATACAACATGGAGATCACGTGGGTAGCGCGTGAATAGCGCGTGGTGAAATGAATCATATTCGTGACCTGATTAACATGGCGCACTACTTGTTTACTTGTGAGAATTTAAATCGCAGATTGGGTTTTATATTTGTTCTACGCAGTATGGATACTATAAAACTAGAAATTACCCCAGTGTGAGGCATTCTTCACGATTACATCAGCTCGTAAAAGTCATAAAGGAATTTGTTTATTGTTTGTGATAGCTTGTGAATTCTTATTTCTAACTAGCACTTTTGGGATTATGTACTATTGTTCGAAAATCTGAACATTATTTAACTCCGTTGGAATTAACGGAAACATTTAAAGAACTTTTGGGATATTCTACGTTCACGGGAATTTACCTGGAATTAATAACATTTGGATTTAGAACTGATTCTTGTTAGCACATAAGCACATTAGTGTCCTCATTCGGAATACCTTTGGACAGTTTCCGGATTAGTGAATTCTATAGAACAATTTAGGACTATTTAAGGAATTTCTAAACTGTAAGTTATTTGTAATTCTTTCACTTTGTTTAAAATATTTTATATTTTAGAAAAATAAATTTGTATTTGAGAAATTGTGCAAGCTTGTTGGAGTCTTTCTTTCTTTTGTTACATTCAAACCACTAGTCGTAACACTGGATGCTTAATTGAAGGAAATGTGGCATCACTATTACAATAATTTTTAGCCATTTCTTCACATTCAGATTACCATCTCCCACCCCCGCGTAATGAATTGTGCATTACCAATAGACCTTAAGTCTCATTGCAGCCGTAACTAAACGGAAATTTTGTAAACGGAGCTATAAATATATCTCGCGCCTGGGATTTATACGCGGAAATTTCCAACTTATTTTATAAGTGCTCATTACGTATATACTCTATTAGTGCTCTGTTTAACAAACTCGGGCGAGTTCATGGGACGCAGGTTTGCTTACATATATAAACAATATGTTCACTACACTAAATACATTTTAAGAACAGACTTAACATTCTGTACCCGTGTTTGCATTTAATCGTTTTGTTTTATTCAGCATTTTAAAATAAAAATATTACAGTATAACAAGAGACCCAATTGGGCATGAAATCAGTCATCTGGCTGAAATCTGCCTAATAGTTAAATGCAAGGGCTGTTGGCCCAAAAAAACATTTCCTTCAATTATTTTGACTGACTATGAAAACAGTTGTTCGAAGGTTTCGCCATATCTGATAGCAGATTAGCTTCATTTTGAACAAGGCTGAAAGACCTTTATGTCAGGATGCTTTGTAATATTGGTTAAACTATGTTGAACAGTTTGTGAAAAAACGTCGTGGCAAGGGTTTTCTTTTTTCTAACAACCGCCATAATTTAAGGCGGTTCAGTGTTATTTGTATGAGATTGAAATGCCTTCTTTATCTGAAGAGTTTTCCATCAAATTTGGTCAAGTTCTGTCGAGCGTTTGTTTAGATTTTTTTTTCTTTTTAAGTGGCGACCATATCTGAGGGCAGATCTGTATTATTTGCACAAATTTGAAATGCCTTAGACCTGGATGTTTTCTGTCAATAAATTATGTTTAGTTGTTTTTGTTTAATGGCTATCCTATTTTTAATCATAGCGGCCATCTCTGTTTACGGATGGGCATCGTTTGAAGGACTTTTGTTTTGTTTCATACTGCTCCCTATTTCTCAAGTTTGATTGCAAGTGTTCCAGTGGGTTTTTTTTAGTAGATGTTGGAAATAACCAGTTTTGATTAACGTCAGACGACGTACGTCGGACGCAGATACTATAAGCTGACTTGGTCTTAGGGCTAGGTGAGCGATAAATTAAATGTCATTACAGCTGTATTTCAGAATCTCCATTTATAAGCAGCGTCTGGTTTTTTGTTTGTTGTTGTATGTTTTGTTTTGTTTCATTTTAAGGGGGATGGAAACAAACAAATAGCACCTGAAATGGTTAAACATGTTCGATTTAATATTGAAATAGATATAGAGATGGATAAGCAAGTAGTTAGATGGGTAGGATGGTACACATGTTGGTTGGCTGGTAGATTGAAAAGACGGTAGATTTATTGAAGACTGCTCCTGACATTTTTTACAATTATCGCTTATAGCGTTCACCGGCTTCGTCTTCATGGTCCCTATTTCCCTGTGTTTGATTGATATATGTCACCCTTCTAGAATTCACAAATCTACAACATGCACGTTCGGCCTTGTATTAATAATAGGTATAATAATTGAAAACCAACTTACCTCCTTGGCCATTACGAAGCAACCGGAAGCTGGGAAAACTAAATCCTATGAGTCACCTTCGTTGAATTGCAAATCACCGAGCACTACCTGAAATTTTTGGGCTTCTTCTAACGAATAAGTTGTACAAGGAGAATGCAGTGTCTCTTGCACCGACCATATCTAAGGAATGCAATCTTGCATACGAAGCAAGGGATCTAACTGACATGATTGCTATAAAGAGCTTGCATTATCGATCGATCATTATCAGCTTTTAGTAACCGTAACATACTCGCTTATTTAAGATAGAATTTGCAATCGGTATGTGGAACGCAGATTCAAATTTAAATGTCTGTCCGACTAATCAATCCTTGCGATAGTCAGGAATTCGTGACTGAGTTGTTACGTCATAGTACAATCTAGGATAAGTGTATACATTATCGACCGTTCATTCTCTTCTGCAGCATCGCAAAGAACTTGAGGTTACGTTCATAGTTCTGTGATAGTTCATATTTTAAGTTTTATTTCCTAAATATTGTAAAAGCGACACTTTAATATAAGGTAAAATTTACTGTATACAAAAATACAAGAACGTTACAATATATGTAATCAGACCTATGTTTGTTTTATTTCATCTAATATCCCCTCGGCCTCTGGAACCCACTATCGCGTAACAGTTTGATGCGTTCCTACTCTATTGTCACACATGAACTGAACATTATCTCATCAAAAGAAGCAGGCGTGCAAAACTCATTCACTAGTGCTTTCTGAGGAGATCACTGAATATCGAAGAAGGTGACGCCAAACTGGCTTGACATTTAAATGTGCTCAGCAGCTTTCATTTCGAATGTGGTCAACATCATGCATCCTCAGTTCATTTTTACATATGTAAATCTTTTTCTTTTGTCTTCATTTCAATATATGTACACGTACACAGACAGGATATTCATAAATTTGTTATATTATATACGGATATAGGAAAGTATTTCAGATTAACCGAGGTGGACGCAGATGTAACAATATATATCCTTCCATAGAGCTTGGCAGATGTATAGCAACCATCTAAAAACAAAGAAGCCATTCTCTGTTCCGCTCTGTTGAAATCCTGTAGTCAAAAATGCTGCAATCTCTTTTCTAATACATTTTATAACATATTGTATTTTCTTGTATTGTGTATGTCTGTCAGGGCTAGAGAAATGTTTTGATATGATTCATTAAAGTAGGTAAAATATAGTTATCTATCTGATGGACAAAATATAAATTAAATATTTTCCTGCCTCAAAATATTTTGTAGCACACAAAACATATATTCAAGCATTTCGTTCCTCATAATTATTAAGATTATCGTAAATTTCTTTATCCAGAGTAGAATAAGGGGATAATTGGGCATAAGGAATTTAAAAAAATTGTCGCCATTTTGAAACTATGGACCTATGGTCACAAGGGGAGTGTAACATTAGTCCATATGATTAACGCTGTGGGCCCGTATGGACACAAGGAAAAATATAATATTAAAAACGTTCATAAAATAAACATGGTGGGATTGTATGGACAGTAATCAGCCAAGACGGATTGTTGCAATATTATGCAACTATCATAGATTGCCCTTTGTAATGATGCAAAGAAAGTAATCGACAAAAGCGGATCGTTGAAATATTGTGTAACTACTGAAATCGGTGTCATACGTTGTCATACAGAAAATCTAATCAGCCTATTAAGACCATTGTCATGGTATTATATTATTGGTCCGCTTTGATGGATGTCATACCAAGCCATACATCAAGCCCGGCCGACTGTTGTAATTTTATGCAAATATCAGACCAGTCATGCAAAGACTGGAAATATTCTTGGCTGATTGATGCTGTAGTCTGCAACTGACGGACTGGTTGGACAGTTGTCATATAAAGAATACAACCAGACTGGAAATATTGTAATAATATTATCAAACTATCTAAGGCGTCCAGTGGTTGAATAATAGTATGCAACAATCAACAAGGGTGTATTTTCATGAGAGAAAGCAACCATATGATCGCTAGGATAATTGTCATATAAAGAATGACATCAGGGTAGGCAGATTGCTTTAACAGTATTGAACTATATAATTAGGACTTTCTGGTTTGAAGTGGACACTTGGGGTATACCTTTTTTACAAACACAAACCTAGTTATACTAACAATATATTGTGACTGGTAGGATAGTTATCATACAAAGACAGACATCAGACCAAGCTAATGTTTCTATTTTCATGTAACTATCAGACCGCATCGAAGACCAATCTGATTTTTCTAATATCATGCAACTATCAGACAGTATCGATGGCAGCCATGCCAAGAACAAATCCAGCCTTGACGTATTATTGTTTTAGTCTGCTCTTGCGTGACCGTTGTCTCTCCGGTCCGTGAGTTGCATAACGTAGCAACAATCCTGGGTCGATGACTTAAGCATGATAACTATCGGACCGGTGAGATTGTTGCTTAATAATATAATGATTCGCCCAATATGACTGCTTTTTTATAATGCAAGCATCGGACTGGTCTGAAGGTTGCTTTTACTGCAATTCGCCCATCTGATTGCTGTACTTTTATGACAACTATTAGACCGGCCCCAGAGTTACAGAATAAAAGAACAATTCCCCAAGGCTGATTCTAGTCTTTGTAAGACCACCATAGGATTTGTTCGATGGTTGAATAATATTGGAACAATCCGCCTGGTCTGAGTTATATGGATGATCAATTCGGAAGTTAGCATGTAGCTGTCGAATTACTCGATTTTCTCTTTCGCTGAAGCACGACTGTTCATGCTTACTTCCATATTTTTTTTTTATAGATAAATTGGTTTTCACTCAGATAAACTCGAAATTCAAATGCGTTTGGTTCATTGGGTCTTCCGGTCGTTTCGTTTCCAAGGGTATTAAAGGACTTGTTGGGGAATGCTGTTAGATCTGTCAGTGGTCGTCGAACCGTGCAGACCACTAGTCCACCGATTTTGCCAGTTGCATACAATTCCTCTGCCATTCTAACGTCTATTCTTATTAGGGGTTCGTTATCTTTCCAATATCAAAGGTACTGACCATAAATTTCCCATATAACACAACGACATCTGTTTACCAAGAGATAAAAACCAGAGTACCATTGTAGTTACCCAGAAATTCCAATTTCTTTCCTTTAAGTAGGGTCCACTAAATTAGCTAATTATCTATATTTAGCTTCAATAACCGAATAAGTGGGCACATTATTCACCCTTTCTTAATAGGAATTAGTCATACAAATAATATTCTTCAACCTATTTATTCTTCAAAGAATTTGTATAGCTTGAATTACCTTTTGCTGTTTCTGTCTGTCCGTCTAAGTCTTGGATTACCTGTCTTTCCTGGATTATATGGTTATGTTAGGTACTTAGACAATTTTACCGTACTTATTTATTCATTATCTGATTAAGTTGCTAACGATTAATACAAGTTATCATTGTTGAATTATTTGAGCTCCAGTTTGCAAATATTAAGATTTATCTTTCCTTCTCTCCACTTTCATCGCATTCACCAATGGCCATAGCAAGTAATATTTAGCACACTACAGTCAGCAGACATTTCTCAGTGTCACCAATCTGCATTCACCAATAGCCATAGCTAGTAATATTTAGCACACTACCGTTAGCAGACATTTCTCAGTGTCACCAATCTGCATTTACCAATAGCCATAGCGAATAATATTTAGCACACTACAGTTAGCAGACATTCCTCAATGTCATCAATCTGCATTTACCAATAGCCATAGCTAGTAATATTTAGCACACTACAGTTAGCAGACATTCCTCAGTGTCACCAATCTGCATTCACCAATAGCCATGACTAATAATATTCAGCACACTACAGTCAGCAGACATTCCTCAGTGTCATCAATCGAGTTTCTTGCATTGTTATTCTTCCCTGTTTTTATATCTATCTCAAGCTTGTCCAGGCTCGCACTACTACACAAACTCGACATTTAAACCAGAATTCTACATATCAACTTGGATTTCGTGTTGGCATCCCACAAACGTATCAGTCTGTCATGAAAGTAACCAGATAGAAACAGTTCTATCTCGACAACGTTATAATATTAATACAAGTAACTCTGTATAATTTCATTTGCCCGTCTTATGTGTTTTTGTTTAATCACCCAAACAATGTTTTTGTCAAGAAGTGTAAATCCAAAACGTTAAAAAAATGTGTAAAAAATTTGAAGGAAAACAAATTGCTGCAATGGCCTCAAATTCTAATCAGGTTATTCATAGATTGATTCAAATATGCTAGCAACATTTCTTCTGTCCTGTTTGAATCGTTTGTGCGAAATCTCGCTGTCGGACCTGTCCGATAGATGAGTAATATTATAACAATCTGCACTGGCTGATTGTTATCTATCTTTGTATAACAACTTTTGTACCAGTCTGATAGTTGAATAATATTACAATGATCCACACAGTCTGACTGCTTTTTTGTAGAACTGTTCAGGGTAGGCTGATTACCGCGTTTATACGACAACTAATGAACGGATCGGATAGTTACATCATATTAAAACTCTTCTTGGTATGACAACTATCAGACCGGTCCAACTGTTGCATAATAATACAACCATCCACGTAGTCTTAATGTTTATATTACAATTCGCCGATGTTGATTGCTGTCATTGTTTGAAAGCTGTTGGACCAGTCAGATAGTTAACAGAATATAGCAACATCTGCAAAGGCTAAGTCCAGTCTTCCTGTGACAGCCATCAGACCGGTCTGATAGTTGCATAAAATCCGCCTGGGCTGACGTCTGTTTGTGTCTGACAAATTTTCAGACCGGTACAACCGCTGTGTACTATAATCTCTCTAAACTGATTGCTGTCTTTGTATGAAAACTATCTGACCGGTGTGATAATTGCTTGTACCACAATCCACCAAGGCCGATTGCTGCCATTTTAAGACAACATATTAACATAAAATCACAACGATCTGCCTAGCCTAAATGGGTACGATAATAATCGGACTTTTCTCATAATTTAAGAAAATTGCAACAGTCAACCAGGCTAATTTCTGTTGTTATATAACGACTGTAATAGTTGGATTATGTTACAACAATCCGCCGAGGCTAATTGCTGTTTTTCTATAACAACGATCGGACCGGCACGAAAGTTATGTTCAGTATACAGTTCGATAGTTGCATATTATTAATACAATATGCCTAGGATGATTCCTCTTTTTGTGTGAACACTGTCGGACTGGTCTGATAGCTACAAAGATACTTGGTCTAATGTATATCTTTGCATGACAACTACGGGACCGATCCTATAGTTGTGTAATATTTCGCCAATTGAGGTCTTGTATGACACCTATCCACTTAGTCAGATATTTGAATAACATTAAAACAATCCGCTCTGGCTAACTACGGTCTTTCCACGACAACGATAGAACCGCTCCAATTGTTTCACACTAGTATACCAACCCGCATGACTGACTGTTGTCTTTCTATGTCAGCTAGATGTACACTATTACACCATTCAATCGAGTATTATTTTTGTTTTCCTTTCATTTTTTATAACAAGTATCAAACAGTTCTGATAGTTGTATAAAATTTACAATATTCCGCCTTCGCTGATTCATATATTTGGATAAGAATGTATTTTGACTGTCTTTGTACGACATTTATCGAACTGGTCCGATAGGTGCCATTTCAACAATTCGACTAGGCTGATTGCTGTCTTTGTATGACATTTATCGGACTGGTTCAATATTTATCATTGCAAGAATCCGACTAGGCTGATTGCTGTCTTTGTATGACAAGTATCGAACCGATTATAAACAACAATCCGCCTGTGTTGTGTCTTATCTTTATATCACATGTAACCGAACAGCACAATATCTGCATGATGTAACAGCAATCTACTAAAGCTGACTGTTTATTTCTATGACAGCTATATGTTTTGTTAGACAAGTGCATAACACCAGAGTTATTCGCCTGCGGGAGCCGTGGAGGTTCAGTTGACAGAGCGTCGGACTCGTAATCCAAATGTCGCTGGTTAAATACCTGCCCAAGCCAGCCCTGGTTGGCTGACTCGGTGTGTCCGTTGGAACGGCACTTAGCTCCCGTTTCCTCGGCATTATAAAGCCAATAATGTGTTAAAAGAGCCATTAAAACCCACACAAAATTAACTATCAGCCTAGGCTGATTCCGGTCTTGTGCGTATTGATCATATTTTTTGTTTCAGTCAACATCTGTCTGCAGCTATATTTCTATTTATTAGCCAAAAGGTTAAAACATCAAGCACGGTATGCTTGATTTTGCGCTTCTTTCATTTTCGCTTTATCTCTAAAATTACAGATCTAGTTAGCGAAAAATTTTCAGCTACCCTCTCAGAAATACAAGATGCAAACGGAAAAGTTTTGAATTTAGCCTGAATGAGCCCCCCCATATTCAGTTGCTGGTATTGTATTGTTTTAAAAATAAACTGTGAAATACATGTTATAACCAAACGCTGAATACTCACCTTAAACGTGAATACACTGCATACGTCTTCGTCGATCTCTTTCTTCAAGAGAGATAAACAAATATCTAGCACGTGGTGTTCCGAAGTTCAATAAATAGAATGTCTTTATTTATAAACTAATCGTAAGTCCTGAGATTCGACAATTACAGTACATCAGACGAACAAGAGGGTTAAATGAAATGTATTCCGTAAAACCATATTCGCCAGAGCCAGATATCACCCAGATCAAATCAAATTTCAGTTATAATGTTATTGTTCACCTGCTACTCCATACACTTCGGCATTAGTACGACCTGTCAGAAGTCTTACTGCAGCTTTAACTGTTGGAACATTCTGAGCATACCGGTTATATCTCGCAGTGGATATTTTGTTGGAAATTCACAGTTGTCTATTTTTAGCTTATCTGGAACTTCCAATCTATTTGTGTAGTATGACGACACTGTTGCTCATGTTTATAAAAGCGCAAAACCACAAGCAGGCAGTCAATAATAGGTTCTCAAACTGTGGTCCAGTGGTCCGCGAGCTCCATTAATATCCTATATAAAACATTATTTTTCATAGTCAAGTGGTCCGCGAACAAAATAAGTTTGAGAACCACTGTACATAATTATCCGCGTTGTTACTAGATGCTCTCTGACAGTTATAGGACCTTGTAAATGTCTCACTGCATAGATTTAATTGTGGGTAAATTATATGCATACCGCTAAATATATCTCCGTTAGGGATATTTACGTGGAAATTACCAGATTTAGGTGTATTACGAAAGCACTATTGGTTATTTTAAAAAAAAAGAAAAAAAAAAAAAGAAACAAGATAACGGCAAAAGAGGGCGACTCCATTTAAATTACTGTGTAGGGAATGTTGGTTTATTCAAGTAAATAATCTGAGAGTTGAATGTGTGAAATATAACATATCTACGTACATAATATCATAGAGCCTTGCTTAATGTTTGTTTAACTTTGTTAAACAGTTCTTGCTTGTACTATAAACGTGTCTATTACAAGTTTGCCTCGCATTCCATATTTTAAGTAGACACGTGTACACAAACATGCGACGTCTGTTTACAAATTAAATGAGGGGGATGGGGGAACGGCGACGAAGAAGGCAGTATAAGCAAAAGGCCGCTGAAATGATTGTACCATCTTTGACAGATTAAGATTTAGATAGGTAGACAGACAGACTGCCTACGTAAACACTTGAGAAAACGTGTTAAAATAAAACTTAATAAAAATGTTGTAAAGTTGCATTAACTTACAAGCGACACTTGTTTTCAAGATTGCATGTACCAAGAGAGATAAGTAACTTTTGGACCACACCTGATCTGTAGAAATTGCACGCTATAAGCTAGTTTTACATTAGGCTGATAAATCAGCCCCCAACCTGTAATGATACTGATTGACGATTTGGGGCATGATCGCGCCTATTCTTTAAAATATGAAATTTTCTGCAGACACTTTCATTCGCACACATCGGTGTGCATTTTAGACACTAACCGGTATTTGTCGCTGCTCTTAAGTTACGGTCAACTGAAGGGTCCTGTAAATGCACGTGAAATAACCAGTGCTGGATTAACCAATAGGCAGACTAAGCACTTGCTTAGGCCGTCAGCAAAGCAGGGGCACCTAAAAAAACCAAACAACAAAAAAAAAAAAAAAACAAAGAAAAGATTTTTATTTTATTTTACGCTTTAGTATTGTTTTTATTTTGAATTACATGGGGGGGGGGGGGCACCATAATATTTTCAGTGCTTAAGGGCTCTAAAGGTCTTAATCCGGCCCTTGGAATAACACAACCCTACCTACTGTTGACATTTCGAACTTAGTGGCTATGTTGGACGACAACTTGCAATAAGCCTTTTCTTGAGAAATTGCTCTCAACAACCTAGAATTCCAAATTATTGCGGTCTTTCTCGAGAAATTGCATTTTGCTTCGACGTATTTTAAAGTCAAACTTGATCAGAAAACATCTTTAGCGCTTTTCATTGGTGTACATGAATAATGTATGCCTTGCATGATATACATTTATATTATTGTATATTATTATTATTATATTCTACATCTTATAAATAATTTTTCAAGATCGAATTGAACAGGTTTGAATTGTATGCGCCAATTTGCAGACGAAGCTGAAGAAATTAAAGCACATGGTAATGATTTTTGTTCTATTTTCATTAGTTTTACGTGAATTTTAAAAATAGGTTGTGGAATTGGATCTTGAAAAATTATTTATAAGATGTGGAATTTATATATTTATACACGACAATTGTCATGAAATTGATATAATTATTACTAAAAGCATATGCAATATATTAAATAAATAATTTAATGTAATGAAAAATAGGAGCAATAATTTAGTAAGATGAATCATGAAGATAATGTCTGCTATTCCTACCATATATGAACATGATATGAATGCTGATATTTGCGTCTAGAAACCCTAACAATGCCATGTTAAGTAAGATAATCATGATCAAAACGTTTGAAACTTTTCCTTGAGTTAAATTGTGAAATAAATTTGTTTGAAATTCAATTTGATTTTAACAAATGAATAGTACACATGTTTGCAAATCATCTGGAGTACTATTAGAAACATGCACGTAGTTATAGGGATGATATGTGATAGAGTGCGCGCTATGGTGATCTCAGGGAATTAACATTAAATTTTGACCCAATGGGAATGTTTGGGAATTTAACGTCAAGTGTCACCCTATGGGGCTGAATGTTAATTAAACATTAAGTCTGGCCCTATTGAAATTTATGGGAATTTAACATTAAATATGACCCTATGCCCTATGGGTTCTATGGAAGATGTAACGTTAAAAGTTTCTATAGGAAAATAAATAACATGATCTTATGGGCCTTATTTGGATTTAACATGGTGGAACTCCATGGGTCAGCACTTACTTTGACTGACCAAGACTTATCCTAACTCAACAACACTTACACCTACAAACTACAAACTACAAACAGACGTGTAGGGGGTGGGGGGAGTTAAAGTAGGAACTAAAATCATGAAGAGTATCACTTATTGACCATGCACATTCACCTTCAATATGCAACACTTGCTTTTTACAAACCAAACAGAGGAGGGAAGGCATGGATAGGTAATGCTCACTCAAAAACTTGTGGACTCTCCAACATATCATGTCACAGCAATACCATCACACATAAGTAGTATATGACCTGCATTTGCTGAGCCACTATGACATACCAAGAGACAGATTTATTTAATTTTTCACAAATCAATACCCTCCTCCTTCCCCAGATGAAAAAGGATAAATGAACAATAATCATAATCCAAGATTACTGTCAAATCTTTTTTCAAACCCAACACCTTACCACGTATTAACTGACCGAATACGACATATGCACAAACAGCCTTATTTCCATTTTCAAAAATTATCACTGTCCTGGGCTTTACAATCCACTTGCCCGACCTCAAGACAAGCTAAACTTCGGCTCGGGCATGTTCAGTTAAGTTAAAAAAATGTAAGAGAGGCAGAGTGACCGAGAATGAGAGAGGTCGTGTTCAGTTCGTAATTCTTTATGTTCTGCAAGTTATATACTCTGCGATCTCGCCACAGTATTCTTCTATTACATACTGCACACAGATTCTTTCAAGTCTCAATCCTTTATTTTACACCATACACTGTCAAAGTCTGTAATTTCCATTTTGAAGTCAAGGTTAGCCTCGCAATACCTCGCGCAGAAAATGTGAATTGTTTTAAACATATTTTATTGTCATTGTATTTAACAATATGGGATTGGACACGAGTTGTCTAACTCATCTAGGTCATTTCCCAAAACATACAAAAACGACCCAAAGATGACATTCATTTTACATACATGCAAGTACATCCGAAATACAAGGTAGCTAATTAAATTAAGCAATTAATGAGAGGGGGGGGACTTTGCACTGTTTACATTCAGTTTTGTCAATTTCGTTCATTTACAAGTTTGTTGCTTAAAAACGTCCAGTTTCGTAGATATATTTCTGATCATTTAGGAGTATGACAGAATTTGTTTCCTTTCTTAGTTGGACATCACCTTCCAGTACTAAATCCAGAGTTACACAAACAATGTGTGTGTTAAAAGATAGAGCGAAAGATCTTTGGGTATTAAATAATGGACAATAGAGAAAAACAACGGAAGTCCTTGAATCACATATTTTCATCTTGTAGTCTATCTGACATGAATATAATAGCCATATATTTGGATTGATAACAGCTGCAAAGTGAACGATCCCCTCCCCCAAAAATAAGAATATTTTTTTTTTTATTAAACACAAAACAAAATATCGAGTCGGTGAAAATTCCTAGATCAGCGTTCAGGTGCAGATATTGCCAAAATAAGTAAAATTATATAGTTGCTTCCATTCATTCCCTTGCCCACAAAGGGTTTTCGTTTTTGTTGTTTCATTTAGTTACAGAATTTCTCTCTTCACCTCAATGTTATTTCAGTTATACACTTTATTTCCATCGCCCATTCTCAGATATTTTATTTCTACGATGCAAACAAAAGAAAGCATTGATGCATTTTCTCTTATTGACTCCGAGAGAATGTATACATATGCTGCAGTTTTCGCAGAATGCTGCATCCATTCCTCCATTTTGTTTTATTTTTTTATTTTTTTTATTTTGGACGGTCTTGCTTTTTTGCCTTTTTCCATCTTCAATTCAGTTACTGACATTGTATTATTACATTGATAGATTGTTGAATGGCCTGTTGCCCTCTCTTGAACAAAATATGTAATAAATAAACATGAAAGCCCTGTACAAAAACTGCTTTCTGATATCATGCTCAAAAAAGATAACACGATTATCTAATATACAATGTATTGCACCAGAATGATGGTGGTATACGTGATTAGAAATTCCACAGTTGCAGCGCATAAAGCGAGACACAATGTAATTCAGTCTAGCCTGCACTAAAAACACACTTACCATATATCATCCCAGTCAAGTCCAGAGTATATAACGCTCGTCATTTTTTATACAATAGTTATAGACTCCACAATTTTCTCTCTCACGTCTGGCTTGTTCCGTCATGCACTTCAACATTTATTGGGTCTAACTTAATTCTTACTGCAGCTGTAAATAACCAGAAATTGTTTTTAACGGATTTTTTATTATTATTATTTTTTTATTTTTTTTAAGGGGGATGGAAACAAACAAATATCACCTGAAACGGTTAAATAGTTTAGATTTAATATTGAGATAGATATAGAGATGGATAAGCAAGTAGTTAGATTGGTTAGATGGGTATGATGGTAAGAATGTTGCTGTGCTTGTAGATTGAAAAGGAGGTAGATCTACAGAAGACTGTTCCTAACATTTTTACAATTATCGCTTATAGCATTCACCGGCCCCTTCTTCCTGGTCCCTACTTCCCTGTGTTAGATTGATACATGTCACCCTCATAGAATTCACAAATCTACAACATGCACGTCAGGAATTGTATTAATAATAGGTAAAATAACTGAAAACCAACTTACCTCCTTGGCCATTACGAAGGAACCGGAAGTTGTAAAATCTAAATCATATGAGTCACTTTTGTTGATTGCAAATCACCATGCACTACCTGATATTTTTGGGCTTCCTCTAACTGATAAGTTGTACAAGGAGAATGGATTGTCTCTTGCACCGACCGTATTTAATGAATGTAATCTTGGATAAGAAGCTACGGATCTAACTGACATGCTTGCTATAAAGAGCTTGCATTATCGATCGAACATTATCAATTTTTAGTTACCGTAAAGTATTCACTAGTTTAAGATGGAATTTGCACTCGGTATATGGAACGCAGATTCAGATTTAAATGTCTGTCCGACTGATCAATCCTTGCGATAGTCAGGAATTCGTGACTGAGTTGTTACATCATACTACGATCTAGGACAAGCTTATAATTTATCGACCATTCATTCTCTTCTGCAGAATCGCAAAAAACGCGAGGTTATGTTTATTGCTTAACGTTTATAGTTATGTGATAATTTATTTTTGAGTTTTATTTCCTAAATATGGTAAAAGGGAAACTTTAAAATAAGGTAAATTACCTGTGTAGAAAAATACAAGAACGTTAAAATACACGTAATCAGACCTATGTTTTTTTTTATTTCATCTAATATCCCCTCTGCCTCTGGAATCCTCTATCGTTTAACAGTTTGATGTGTTCCTACTATATTGTCACACATGAACTGAACATTATCTCATTAAAGAAGCAGGCGTGTAAAACTCATTCACTAGTACTTACAGTGGAGACCAAAGAACATCGAAGTAGTGGACTCAAAATTGGCTTGACATTTAAATGTGCTTGGCAGCTTTAATTTGGAATGATCCTCAGATCATTTTTACATATGAATTTTTTTTTCTTCATTTCAATGTATGTACACGTACACAGACAGGATATTCATAAATCTGTTATATTATGTACGGATTTAGGGAAATATTTCAGATTAACAGAGATGGACGTACGTTTACGCAGATGTAACAATATATACCCTTCCACTGAGCTTGGCATATGAATAGCAACCATCTAAAAAAAGAACAAGAAGCCATTTTTACTTCTGTTATGTTGAAATCCTGTAGTAAAAACTGCTGCAATCTCTTTTCTTATACATTTAATAACGTATTGTATTTTCTTGTATCTTGTATGTGTTGCAGGACCAGGGAAATGTTGTGATATGATGCACTAAACTCGGTAAAACAAATTTATCTATCTGATAGACAAAATATAAATTAAATATTTTCCTGCCTCAGGATATTTTATGATACACAAAACATATATTGAAGCATTTCTGTCCTCATAATTAGTAATAAGATTATCTTAAATTTCTTTATCTTGAGTACTATAAGAGGATACTTGGGCATAAGGGGAATTAACAAATTTTGTCGCCATTATGAAACTATAACCCTATGGTCTCAAGGGGAGTGTAACATTAGTCCATATGATTAACACTATGGGCACAAGGAAAAATGTAATGTTAAAAACGTTCATAAAATAAACACGGTGGGATTGTGTGGACAGAAGGTGTACTGTATTATTAAAAGCACCATATATGATTAACATGTAGAAGGCACAACACATGTCTGGACGGTATGGGCAAAAGGGGGAATGTAATGTTACAAAACGCCTAGGATTAATATTGTGTATCTGTGGGAATTAAACAGGATGTTGGATATTGACCAAGACTCGCACCTATTGACCGACACACCGTCTTACTGACAAATACCCACACATACTCATCAACACACGTTATTACAAACCAATACCCATACCTACTCACTAATGCACAGTGTTACTGAATAGCACACACAAACACTGACCAACACTTACACATACTCACCAACACTGTCACTAACCAACACTCATACCTACTCATCAATGCATAGTGTTACAGACCCGCAACCCCTTCTACATACCAAAATCCATACCTGCTGACCAGCACACAGTGGTAGAGGAGATATAAAGTTGAAGGTAGCGTAAGGATAGGTAACTACAAGAACAGACAAAATATAACCCTACATCCCTAAATCAAAGGGGAGCGAAAGACCAAAAAGGGTAGAGGTGCTGAAACTCTCACATAAATATATGATTACTCACTCACACTTATACTATCACACACTAAATGAGAATAGGGTAGGTGGGGTGTTTCAGTTTTGTATGGAAGACAAACATAGACAAAAAAAAAACTTATCTGGTTGACCCTGGAAAGGGCCATTGGGTGTTAATAAAGATTGTTAAAACATGTTAAGCCTCTTTACTGTTCCTCTTCTCAAGCTTGTCCTCAGCATCGGTCTATTCACCAACATACTTTTGATACACCTTTGCCTTTTTACGTGTACTCTCCCCCACCACAGAGCAGTGTCCGTGAGGCGAGTGATCACTCACTTTGACTTCACTTACATCGGGTAGTCTGAATGAAATAACACGGTATAAATAACGTAAAGGATTCTACAAGAGTCCACATTTTGGTCTGACTCGAGAACGGATGACACAATGCACTCCTGTATATAGCCTAGCCACGAACTGAATAGGTGGATCAATCAATCATAACGCGTGTAAGATAATTCAGCGATGAGGTATGTTGTATCTTCCAAAACCAGAACGCAGGAGTTTGTGTGACGTCTCTTTTCATATATATATATATATATATATATATATATATATATATATATATATATATATATATATATATATATATATATACATATACACACACTAGAGAGTTTCTGCTATTCAGATCGTTCAAGACATTGTGTTGGGTAGCGACTGCATTGGATTTCTATACCCGGAGTGACAGTGACACTACTTCAGGTGTGGCTAATATAAGTCCATCGATTATATTTTCTGTTCCAGATAATGAATTGGATTTTATCATTGCAGGAATTTTTGAGGGCATCTCCGCCTGAATAACTACCCATGCCAGAGTTTGACAATTTTAAAAAATAAACAGAAAGAAGAGCTAGAAACATTTTACAAGGACAAAAAGAAGAACACGTTACTTTTCCACAACAACAACAACAAGAGGAAAAGAGGAAGCAAGAATTCAAAACAACGAGCGGTGAACAGAGTGAGAACAGTGAAACCGTGAATGCATTGCAGCAGAGCTTGATTAAATTGAAACAGTGAAGAGCGATGTATGAAACTTCTTTGACTAAGCCTAAGAGAAATAACCCTACCCATCCAAGGAATTCCAAATCTCCATGACATCAACGACCACTACTACTTCAAAGACGGCAGTAGCCACAATTGCGAAATAACAAAAAAATCCTTTCAACTTGTATTGTGTATGTGTCAATATCCTATGAATAATAATAAAAACCAAATCAATACATTTACATAGTCATATTTGGTATGTTCTCTTGAATAAGAACCACAACGAAATTTCAAACATGTCACAAAAGTCCATTTTATTCTTAGAAGTGTCTTGCTTTGAATTTCTTAGGCGGAATGGGTTCTTCTGCTTCTGTTCCTTCTAAAATCTCGTCTTCTACTGTTTTCTACCTAGACCTTCCTTTTAAATTTCTTAGAGGCAACGGGTTCTTCTTCTGATACTAAGATCTTCTCCTTCTCCTGCTTTTTCTCCTCCTTCGCATTCTTTTGACGTTCTGGACAATCTGAAGACCATTGTCCTTTCTCTTGACAGACATTACAGGTGTCTTTGCTTTTATCTTGGAGCCTGTTTGCTACTATCTTAGAGGTTTCTTTTCTTTGGCGTTGTAGACATTCTGGATCCGAATGTTCTTTCTCTTGACTGATACAACAGGTATTTTCCCTTTTATCTCGAGAGGAGTTGTGTTGAGTTTCCTCATTGGTTTCGAAGATGTTGTGTATTTTTGAATCAGATTATGTAAATCTTTCACCAGATGTGTCATCTTTTGTGGTTCTTCCATCTTTACAGCTTGAAAGTCTAAGTGGAACTAAACGATAGTATCCTCTTATGTAGGGGCTCTGTATATAGTGAGAGAGGTGTTCCCTAGTCCAATCAAGCCTAACTCGTCCGCCGTCATTAAAAAACCACACCATTCCAAGGAGAAGGCAGAAACAATGATGTTCTGCATCACATAATACCCTGAGAGGAGTTTTGGCACAATTTCAACCTAGTTATTTGAAGAGGAAATGAGCAATCAATATACACTGTCGCTGTCAGAGTCAATATCGTCAATGAAAGAAAATCGTTCGGTAGCCACTTATGTTTATTTTCAAATTCAGCCGGCCAACAAGGTGACTTGCAGAAAAGTTCGAACCACTGCTTACACTTAAGCGGTCAAGTTTTAAAACAAAATCAAGTCCCAAGTCTTCTCAGAGAAAGCGGCTGCCTTTGTTAAAGACTGATATGAGTGTGTGTTGCATGAGTTGAAACGGCTAAGCTGAGTTGAAGCTCCAAATCGTTCTATCACTCATGACAGTTTGAAATCTCCTCTCTAGATCAAATTTAGTAAACCGGTTGAATTAACACCTAACAAAATCATTTACAAACTTCAACGGGTATATCAGTCGAAACATAAATTTGACATTACCAATGGAAAAGCCACCATTCATATGACTCACATTTTATCTCCTGGCAGCAGAAAACGTCAAATATCGACAAGGTTCCGACTACCAAATTAAGTATCATCAAGACCGACAACGCACAAAGTCGGGTGTGTTCAGCCCGCGCTATCATAGTGGTTAGAGCTTATGCAGAAAAAAACTGATACACCGGAATGAAAGCGTGTATGATGCAGTATTAGACGGTCTCACAGAGGCAAATAACGGAGAGAAGATTCTTTTGGAGCAAGCAGTGATTTTGACAGAGATCCTGTTTGGACCTCGTGAAATGCAGAAAATTTAAGAAGTGTTAATCCCTCTCTATACGTTGAAAGTTTACCCCTAAGTTATGTGTGGAGATCTAATGTTTTTGAGGACCACGTTTTCCAGACAGAAAATATATTCACGTCTATCATCACCAAAATCATTTCGACACCATTACCAATGTCAAAGGATTTCTTTTTTTTTAGTGAACACAAGTTGTCAGGATTTTTTATATTCCCCTACATCACCACCTGATCTGGTGTATGGGGCATTACGTTAAATTATTTTGCATCCTGATCTTTACATGTGTTCCCTTACACAACACACACACACATGCACACATAAACACATACATTCACAATTATTGTACACAAAGGCACGCTCGCATACAAACCCCAAGGTGTTTTAAATTGTCTGTTTGTTTGTTCTTGTTGTTTTGGGGGTTTTTTTTCCTTAAAAAAAATTATGTACCAAGAGTTGACAATAGGGTCCACTTTTTCTTAAACTCATCACTTCTGTTATTTACTTTGGCGACATATTTTTCCAGCGTTTTATATGATAAAACACAATTTGTATAATAGGTGAGATTTGGGATTTTTGATGCACAACGTGATCTGTCAATAATATATTTTGCAAGCAAAATTACGAAGTTAATAATCTCATCAAAGTTGTTATTTCCAATAAAGACGTCTTTTCGTATAATTCTAAAAATTGGGTCGCAAGTTTGGATCCATTCCACAAATAGTTTCCAAAAGTGTTCAGTAACTGAGCAGTCACAGAAAAAGTGCTCACTTTGTTATATCCCCTCATTACAAAAAGAACATTTATCATTATCACTTAAATTAATCTTTTTTAAACACTGGTTTGTGGCAATACTTATATGGAGAAATCTAAAATTAAAGCTAATCAGTTTTGTGTCTTTTCTACAAAGATTAGCCAAAACAAAAGAGTTGGTCCGTTCATTTGCACCAATTGCACACTCTAGCTGCCTGGACCAAGTTTCATGTTTACTATTTGATTTTTGTATCTTGGTTCTTATCAGGTCTTTACAGATAAATTTATTCTTTGCTCTTACTCTAAGGAGTGCTGTTTTGTCCAAAACTACATGAAAACTATTTCCACTTTCACAAACCCTTTTAATTTTCTTTTTCCACAGCACCGAGATCTTTGAGATAAGAGTAAAGTACTGTATGAAATTATTAGTTTGTGTTTTTTGTTTTATTTCATCAAAACTAAAAGAGATCCTTGTGCATCAAAAAGATGTTGAATAAGTACAACACTGTTTGTTCTCCACCTTGTGTATTATTTAAAATTATCTACAGTCACTAAATTAAGAATATCTTGAGACAAGTATTCATGGACAGTAGATGGTTCATTTTTTCATTGTGATAAAGCATAAATAACATCACGCCAAAAATATTTGTAATTGATTTAGAAATTTATTTTAATTTAGTTTTTCCAAATTTAAATAACAGAGTACTTCCAAATTTTCCAAATATTTGTTTAGAAACTAGTTTTTGCCATAAACCATCTTCGTTTAGTAAAAGATGCCTACTCTAGGAAAGTTTTATATAACACACAAATGAGTGCAAGAGAATCATATTTAATCCCCTTTCTTTAAAAAAAGCTATAAGAGTGTCTCTTTTAATCCTCTCAGTTTTACCGCCGCAAATAAACTGGAAAAATTATGTATTCAGTTCATTTTCTATATGGGTGTAGGACTTGGCAGAGCTGCAAAAAGATGAATGAATTTAGGCAAAATCAATGACTTTATCAAAGCAATTTTTCCAATAAGGGATAAATTTCTTCTGCTCCACCAGTTAAGCAGTTTCTTTACTTCCTTTAACGTCGTCGAATAATTAAGTTCTACCAGTTCAAAGAGAAATCTACTCCCAGTAATCTAAAATTGGACATTGACCAGTTAATATCGATTTCGGAACATATTTGTTCATTAGAATTTTTTTATTTCCAATTCAAATAGCTTTTGATTTCAAAACATTTCAGTACAGACCTGATACCAAGGCAAAGTCATTTAAAATCAGCATGGTTGTCTTCAAGGACAAATGAGAACCATCTAATAATAGAAAAGCATCATCAGCGTACTGCCCTAATTTGAACTCCATTTCCTTATAGAACATGTCTGTAATATTTGTATTCTTTTTTAGATCTATTGCAAGAAGTTCAATTCCTATTAAAAATAAATAGGGTGCTAAAGGGTCTCCCTGGCGACAACCTCTCTCCAAATTACTAAATGAGGATAAATGTCCATTATTAATGACACAACATTTTGATTTATTGCAAAATACTCTGAACCAGTGACAAATTGATTCTACAAAGTTAAAAGATTTCAGACCAGTTTCCAGAAAGTCCCATTCAACCGAGTCAAAAGTTTTTCAAAGTCTATCAATAGAAGAAGACCAAATTCATTTTTTTCCTCAAGATATTGCATTAGGTCATACAAGAGTCTTGTATTTTCACCAATAAATCTCCCTTTCATAAAACCCTTTTGGGTGTCACTAATGATAAACGGAAGGACTTTCTTGACCCTATTAGCAATCGACGCCGAAGCAATCTTGTAATCTACATTAAGTAGTGAGATTGGTCTCCAATTGTTTTTATAAATTTCCTGTCTTTATCTTCTTTTGGAATGCAAGTAATGATTCCCTGAGACTGAAATTCTGAAAAATGTTGCATATCGTATCCAATATTTAGAGACCTAAAGATAAAACTGCATAGATCTTTCCAAAAGAATTTGTAGAATTCGACATTAAATCCGTCGGAACAAGGGCTAGTTTCATTTTTCATATTTTTTTCAGTGCAAAACCACATTCCTCAAACGTTAATTTTTTTCGCACGAGCTTCTTTCAAAATCTGAAAGTTATTTTATCATGGTTAAAAGAGTGGTTACGAGTTTGGAGATTATTTTTGTTTTTGCTTTGATATAATTTTTCATAAAAATATTTCTGTTGATTTATTATATCTTTTTGACCGGTTACCCTTGTTCAATCTTCCGTAATTAATTATTTTGTTGTTTTGTGTGTGTAATTTATCTTTTCAAGATTAGGACAATATTTTGAATTATTTTCACCAGACTCATACCACATTGCTTTTGATCTTAATATTACACCTTCCACCTCTTTTTTCCTCATTTCTTCTAAATCCGCTTGTTTTTTGTTCAGTTCTTTTATCATAGTGGGGTTATTATTTTGATTCACTAAAGTATGTAAGGTATGTATTTCAGCTTCAATTTTCCTGAAATTTTGTTTCTCCTGTTTTGCCTTAGCTTGTGAATACATAATTGATTCTGATCTTATAATCATTTTAAGGATTTAAAAAAAAACCAATTGATCATTACAAGTTAGTTTCACCTGTAGTGGGGTTTTTGTTGTCACCTTCACTGTAGTATTCTTCTACTGTGTTGCTTATACATTTGTTTACCAATTGAATATATTCATTTACCTTTAATAGCTTTGAATTGAATTTCCAGTACCCAGGACCTCTCGGTAATACAGATATAGACAATTTTAGTGTTATTGCTGAATGATCTGTTTTATAGCCAGGAATAATAGAGGAGTCCATACAATTTCTAAACATGTCCTCAGAGATTAAAAAATAGTCAAGTCTGCTCTGTTTCACAGGGTTTTCCTGACGCCAAGTAAATACTCTACTGTCAGGATTGACTGTTCTCCATGGCTCCAGTCAATCAAGTTGATTCTTGATTTCCTTGACTGCTACTCGGGCCATGGAGTGTTTATCATGCAAGATATTATAAGTCAAGCTCCATGTCCTGAACAACATTCCAGTCACCACAAATAATAACAGAGGAATGGTCAAAATTTGTAATACCTCTTTCAAATTTCTAAAAAACTCAGCATTATCATCATTATGACCATATAGATTCACTAGTGTAAATCTCTGTCCATTAACTGATAAATCTAAGAGTGTATCTGCCGTGACAATCACATCTGTTTCTGTGAATAAGGAATTCAAAATTATTTCTAAACAGGATAGCAACACCAAAGGATTTCTTGGAAACGGTTACAATTGTAACAAATGTGAACAAGGATTCAACAATCGGGAGCAACATATTCACTGTGGAGAGACCATTCGAAACCTCCACTGATTCCGTTGGAGACGAAACGCATCAAAGCTATCTTGCAGCAGAGTACCGATATTTCCCATTCTACTTGACAGACCTCTTTCAAGAAAGAGTCAAGTGTGAAATTATTGCTTATCATTAACTTTGAGAAAAAAATGATTACCTGTGAACTTCATTACCTCCTGACATACAAGTTGTACAAAGCTCCATGGAATCCAGTGGTTTGTGCCAAATATAAACTTCCTCATCGAAAACCTAAAGGTCTTCGAGCTTTATACCATTAACACGAACAACAGTCATTAACCAGGAATCCACTAGGTGGCAGTCTTTATTTTGGTTCATATGGACTGTTTTGGACGTGACTCCCTAGAAACGATGCAAAAATAGAAATGGGGTTTAGTGATCATTGTGGATCTTTATCTCAGAATCGTAGGGTACGTCAACGGCAAAATGAAAGTGTCCTAGATCAATGGAATACAGGTGTCACTTACCAACGTTGTCAACCCTTTAAAAACGGTCATGATTAACTTTTTGTAGCTGCATTTGTTTTGAACATAGTGTACATGACTATCCCAATTCTCACTCTTCGCATCTTTGTTTATGATTGATTGAACGGAACATATTAAAATACGGTTCATTTTGAAATAGTGTTCTCATTAGTTTATTAAAGCTAAAAATATCTTCATTAGCAAGCATAGTATTAGCACTGTTCGATCTATATTAGTCTAGTAACCAATTTAACTATTTGTATAACCAACCATTAGCTTTTAAATAATATATTTACCACATTTTGACCATGAGTATGCACATTATATAGCAAAAGAATATCATTTAAATAATGAAGCCGGCTATTCAAAGAACAAGACACAATTTGCGTTGGAAAATGTTTACTCAGGTACACACACACTTGTAATGCCTCCTCCTCATCATCATTCATCATCATCATCATCATCGTCAAATTAATGAAATGTAGTTTTAAACATGTTAAAAAAAGACATTAATGTCAGCACACCGAAGAGATTCGCGAGAGAGAAAAAGAGATTCGCGAGAGAGAAACTCTTTATTCGGAGATGGTAATTTGCAACATGTCAGTTCAGAGGCCATATATAAAACCGCTTCTTTTATGTTGCATATAATGTCATTTCACTAGTAAAATTTTCGCATAATTTTAACATTTGCTTTATACCCGATATTCAAAAACATATCAATGAAATATCATTAGCAAAATCCATTTGGAGGTAATGATAAATATACTTGAGATTATCTTCATTTACAATTAAACTCTTCCATGTGTATAATATTAAAGAAAGGCGAAAGAGCCTAACACCACTGGTTACATTAAAAGTTCAAATACTATACTATCCCAATGCATCTGGTACGACTGCTTTTCATACTAGGTATTTGGACGATGAACAATACGCTGGTATTTATTGTAAATTTACTTTTAAAGCGTATCCCGTGATTGACCTGTCAATTGTCTTACAGACATCAAGAAAACAATCGAGAGAGGAACTAATGTGCATTTGGAAGTAGGTTATCATGTGCCCAGTTTTCACTGTTAACAGGGAAGTAAGTGAAGAAATATGACCATGAACACAGGCCTCTGTTCCGACTGGCTGTGGTACATTCAACCTCAAACATTAACACCGGTTCATTGAGACAAGAACAGGAAAAGCATGCTGACGGAATATATTACTACGAACACTTTGAGTGAAAATTCAAAATGATCTTTTCATATGTTATTGATATTTCGTTTTTTTCGGAAACAGTTATGAAGAGATTTATGGTGCACTGCAGTTGCCGATGCCGTGTAATCTGAAATGTTTCCAATTTTTGTCTGAAATTCCCTTTGGTCAATATGTTCTGATTTTCAATTATGTGTATCCGCTGGCTCTCATAATAAGTCCATTTTACAATCTCTCAGGGCATATTTAAACTGAGCCCTGATTCGATTTATTAGATCACTGAATGGCCCCGTGTTTATTTATCCTCCTTAGTTCTTTTCAAGTTGGAAAGCGTATTAAAATGTGTTTCTCTTATTTTTTCTCATTTGTTTTGGTATTGGCATATCAAGTATTGGAGATTTCTTTTTGAGTTTTTAAAACTACAAATATTTAAATATAGGTTTATATATTTTGCATGTGTATTTGCCTTTAACATTTAACAATTTACCTTCTTTTAGCAAATAGCAAAGCCTCATCTGTTCTCTCTGATCTATAATTTTTTTAGGGCGGCTATCGCTGGAGGTTTTAGTGTACCTGACAGACTCCAGGAACAGGATTAGTCAGTTAATTGGAAGGTTTGTCGCCTTGGTTTCTTATTTTACCCCCTTTGGTGCATCTAGGTGTAAAGGCTCGAAGCCCCGGATATAATTAAAGCTGTCAGCATACTCAAACCGTTATGAAGAGATTCATGTGCACTGCCATTTATAATGCCGTGTAATCTGAAATGATGTCAACTGATACCCTTGGCACCGATTTTATGTCATGCTCCATTGACTCAAATCGTGAAGCCCAACTAAAATTTTATACTTGACGACGAATCGACGAGAGAGAGAGAGAGAGAGAGAGAGAGAGAGAGAGAGAGAGAGAGAGAGAGAGAGAGAGAGAGAGAGAGAGAGAGAGAGAGAGAGAGAGAGAGAGAGCAGATGTGCTCAATGAAGAAACATTGCCTTAGGTAAGAACCTAACAATAGACTTTTCGTTGTGAAATCCAAGGATATATCCCTACACCGTGGACCTTGCTTACTGAAATTTTAAAAAATGAAACTACTTGCATATTAGCATACTATTATACTATATCTTCTGCTCACTAAACTCCGCTTAAAGCAGCTTCACTATTTGTTTTAGTCTTACTGATCCTGTAATTTAGAGTAGTGTAAACATAGAGAGTGTTTGAATTGGAATTTAACTTTGCATTTTTTCTCTGTACTTCTTCTATGTTTTGTCATTTCTAATTATTTGTTCATCAGCTCCCTTGGGATGAAATCATTGGCTACTGTTATTTTTTGGAACGGAACGGAAGCAAAATCAAAGTTTAATTTTTTGTAAAAAAATTTTTAAAATATATATTTCCCACAAAGTATTATTTGTCATATTGCTCATTTTATCTGGTCCAGTCTCGTTTCGCCAAATACCACTATCCGTCCGAGAACTCGTTTTCAACAGAGAGAGAGAGGGAGAGAGAGACACACACACACACACATATATATATATATATATATATATATATATATATATATATATATATATATATATATATTTGTCAAGTATGAAATTTATAAAATGAGTCAGTAATATCGTGCCACTGCACATGAAGAAGCCTACAAACATAGCAGTATTCAGATATACTTACAAAATGGTGCCCATAGGTTATGTTCTTCATAGGCGAATAGCTAAATAACACTTTTATTTCGGTTCCGCTCCGTTCCACAAAATTCCAATAGACTAGATGAAGCAGTGGCCTTTATTGTTAAAGCAATGAATTATTGTTCGGCTTTTATGATATTATCAAAACTATTATCCAAATGATATCAAATACGCAGAGCTTACTGGACATGGTTCTTCTTGCGCACGATTTTTCTGCATGAATATTCGTTGCAGCATCGCCTGCGATACAGTTAATCAAGGGTATATAACTCTGCCTTAAGATCGTTGCGAAGCTATCCTTTACTTTGATCTCAAACACATTTATCATTACTGCATTTTAGAGGTATCTTGAAAGGTCTGAATCGGGCCAACGCCTTAAAATTGAATATAGCTTAAGACAAATATATATATATATATATATATATATATATATATATATATATATATATATATATATATAGAGAGAGAGAGAGAGAGAGAGAGAGAGAGAGAGAGAGAGAAAGAAAGAAAGAAAGAAAGCGAGCGAGAGAGAGAGAGAAAGAAAGAAAGCGAGCGAGAGAGAGATAGAGATAGATAGAGATAGATAGACAGACGGGTGGATAGGGAAGCGGACAGACACATAGGTATGTAGACAGAATGAATACAATACAGATAGATAGACACGTATGTATGTATAAATGAAGATAGACAGACAGAGACGAATAGACTGACAGACATGTACGCAGATAGATAGATTGACATAAGCAGTGAAGTATTTTGCAGCAATACATATACCTAACACATACTGTGGTTACTGTATTCATTGTGTATAATGCGCATCAAACTGAATAACATAGACCCAGATCTTTCGTCGCCGATCGAAACATCTCCCGTCCATTTCCGTAAACAGTGGTCGGCGCAGTGATTACTTTAAAGTGACGTAAAATCTTTGCTTGGAGTAAGGGAGGTGTTTTACATTAATTGAGTGGCTCTGTTTGTTTACCATCGGATCGGGTATAACTGCGTTATAATTCCGAGAGTAGTTCTGAATATGAACTAGTGCCTTATGTTATTTGTGGGTCCGACTGTAATGGCTCGGTGGTATTTCGATAGCTGGAGCCACATATCTAGAATGCGTCTGGAGATTAGGTACTATGCTGTTCTCTGGAAATCATTTGTGGAACGAACAGCATACACCTGATCTGCCGACGCATTATATGATGACGTTTTGGACAGGAAGTCATCAACGTCTTAAATTCAGTTTGAGCTTGAGATTTTGTGTCGGTCAATTACATCGAACTATATGCATGACGTCGTATTTGACAGGCTGAAAATGAAACTGAATCTCAAACTCAAGCTCAGACATGTATGATCTCTAGACCTTGTTTCTGTGCTGTTCATAGCTGCTTTGGTGCGTATTGTTTGCGAGCAAATACAGTATTCTGTTTTATCACACTAAGAGAAATTGACAGACAAGCGCACTAATAGAGAAGTGTCTTTGAGTTATTCGTGGTCAAAGTTTGTCTTACTGCGACCATATATCCAGGCCACGACATAAGATGAATAATAAAAAGTTAAACAAGCCTACTCCTTACAAAAAAAAAAAAAAAAAAAAAAAAGAAGAAGAAAGAAAGCAAGAGAACTAATTGGTGGCAAAATCGACTTTTAATTTGCTAAATTTCTATCAAAAAAAAAGAAAAAAAAAGAACACAAGTTAGACTTAATGGTATTCGAATCAAAGAAAAACATAGCTTCATTTTAAATATGTAATCTCGTGGTTTGTGAATATAGCAGTCCAGAACCACATGTAATGGGATACGTTATACAGGTCGAATAAAACGGTTGTAATATTTTTGTGACCTTTATTTATAAATTAATATGTGTTTTTCATAATTAAAGGTATTATATCATAAGTAATATTTCAGGTTGTAGTGAATAATATGTGAATAGAGTAATATTACTTATTTTCATTACAAAAACAAACAAACAACAATATTGAATCTCCCCACTTCAAGTTCTGCAATCGAAAATACCATTGATTCAATTGTGGACAGTCTAATTTAAATTGTCTCTTCTTTGATAAGATTGTGTATGCGTTGTTTGCATTCATTACAATTTTAAAACTGCCCGGTTGTGCATACATATCACGTAACCTACCAGTAAATTAAAAACTATAAAGCTGCCTAGTTTGTTGTCCATCCGGGTCATTTGGAAGATTTGACAGTTGTTTGGACGACTTTTCTTTATCATGGATGAGCGTTATGAGTAGATTTTTCCTGTAATTCTGTTTCTGCTGACTTCTATTCACCCATACTTTACAAAAGTATGCACGATTCGTTGTTTCGTCCGTATGCTGAAAAAAGAATTCAGTGATTTTGAAAATCAGAGGTTTATTCAACTGACAGATTATGTTTTGATCTTTGATATAACGTTCTAATGGCCTGTCCAATGACTAGGAGAAACTCTTTTTTTGTGTCTAGTATACATAATATAATTACAGTGCCAAAACTGACTATTTAATTTTATAACGTAAACACAACAAATTCCAACAATGTAAATGTAGAGAAATCTATCAAGACCGAAAACATTCAGCTTACAAGGAAACTTTGTTTTAAGAGGTTTTCGGATTATTGCAATTTTCTATTTTCATGTAAAAAAAAAATAATAATGAAAAATTAAATAAGGCGTAATCAGTTTTGTGAATTATTACTTAGATACACGTGCCTTTTGTTTAATGACCGCTTTAATATAATTTCATATAATGCATACATTTCTGTTAAAATTTATACTGTACATGTCTGAGTTTCTTTTTCCATACCTGTATGCTTACGTCTGCATATAAAGTATTTATGTTTTATAGTCTTTGGGTGATTCTGGGCAATCACCTGGCCATATGATCTATACAAATTTAATTGTTTGGAGGTGGAGTTGTGTCGTTTTAATGTCAAAATGGCACTGGTACTGAAACACACATTTTCACAGTGGAAATTTGATCGAAATTAGATGAGAACAAATTCGGGACTAGGAAGTAGTATGAGGATTGGATTTTCTGAACTATAGTGACATTTAAGGAACAATTTAATCTAGTTTTGAACGATCCAACCATAACTGATTTTTTTTCAGGGAGAAAGAAGTAGAAAAACATCGCTTTGGGGATCACAACCATAATAATATAGTTAGTGTTTAAAGCAAAGGCAAATAAACACAAAAAAGAGATTTACTAATCGTACACAGCGATTTCACTTTAGGGGAAACTGACACTATGACATGTGACTAAACAAAATTGGAACTCGTAGTACTGCAGCTTTTTCATGGAAACTGGTCTTCTCTGGACCGTGCTTTGCATTCATTCATTTTAGCATGATCGCAACCGAGTCAAAGCTAAGGTTTCCACGGTGAACGAAGTGAAGCCTTCCGCCATTAGCGAAGAGAAGGTTTCCTCTGTTAACAAAGATAACACTTCGTCGCAGATGAATGGAATAATATAGTTGTTGTTTCCAAGTGTTGTTAATTTTTGTTTTCCCGTTAGAATCATGTCATCAAATAAACTGTGAGTTTCAGCTCTTATCTTATGTATAGTGAAACAAAATATGGATGCAGAATGTTAACAACGGATGACCTTATTCGTGTAGCATGAAATAGACATGCTTTATGCACTGACTTACATAGGAAGAACAACACCACTATTATTATTCGCGAGTGATACAAATAGGATACGTGAAAAGAATGTAACGGTAGACTTTTCGGAAGTCCAACCATCAGAAAGAAGAAAAATGAGAAGTTACAGATTCTTGAAAGCAAAAGTAGAAGTTATCACGGATACGTTTGATGAGAGAAACAAAGAGTATAATAAAGAAGATTCATTCTTCGAGTATCTTGATAAGAAGAATCAGCATGCTTAGGCAGTGTCGCAGTATATGCCGTAACAAGGTTTTAGAAGAAGGTAACTGACGGATAAATAAAGTAATATACATTGAATTAAATGTTAAAAGTTGAACTAATAACTGTGAAAATGGGTTTAGCTTATATGCTGATACACAGATACCGAACGATTTATACGAATACTCTTAAAACTACCTGTTAACCACCGACAAGATGGCACCTCCTCATAACGAAACGTCCTAACTTCATAACTGGTTAGTATCATAAGGGAAGGGAAAATATAAAGATGTTAATGTGGAAGTTGTATGACAAGTCAAAGACAAACTACGTTATTTACTGTATAATTCTCAAAAACTATTGGAGTTTAGGTGTCAAACAAAAAATAAATAACAAAGGAATATTTTTCGTTGAACAAAGACTTGTACAATGATATGAAGGGAATTATGCGCCATTTGATGCACCCAACTATTCTGAAAGCAATAAATATGGACTACCTTTTCAGTTAATAAAAATTTGACAGGAAAGGATAAGGACGAAGCAAAAGACCTATTATTGAGGAACTTATTGCATTTTGAAGTAAAATGTATTCGCTTAAGATCGGCAGAACTGTAAAGGAAAACTGGAATGGAATTTTGACAGCTGTGATGACTTGACTATTGATGATTGCAAAAAAAAAAAAAAAAAAAAAAAACAATTGCCTATTTAATTTTCAAGAGAGATGTGCTAGTTTTAAACTCATCAGTTCTTACAAACTCGACAGATACAATGTTGCGATAAATAAGTTAGTAATGAGAACGTTTGACCACAAACAATATTTAGCAAGCAAAGTTGAAACTTTATCGTGTGGTTTTGCTAAGTTTAAAAGTCAATTGAAAATATTTTGGGGGGAAATAAATATCAATCATACTAGTTCTACGAGTTCTATGGAACAACGAAATTAAAACAATGGACACGTAAACGACATGTACAAGGCTTTCAAATTATCATTAATAATAGACTGATAAAAAGAATTACGAAAAGAATAAAACATACCAACATTACAAAGTCATGAAGGAGTATAATGTAAAATCTCCATTAAAATATTCAAACGACGTAAAAAAAGAAAAAAAAAAAAAAAAAAGAAAAAAAAAAAGAAAAACGCAACCTGTAAATGCCACAAGTGAAGACGCATAAACGGAAAACAAGAACAATACTAAAAAAGATCTAAAAGTTGAAAGACCTTTCAATATTGAGGACATTATTAATAATGTAAGACATAGCGGTCTAATTAGATGGCTAAAACCTTCACAAAGTCTGCGACAATATATTTCCAGGACAAGCCTTGTCGTGGAATGCATACGTCAGAGACTCAGAGAGCTGATGGCAAAAACCTTAGCATAGCTAGTTTTGTTGGCGGAGCTGACGGCGAGAGCGGCAACAAAATTAATGTCTGACGACTTAACGTTCTTAAATGCGAAACCTTGTCGGCAGATCGGACAACAAATATAATAACGACCCTGTAGAGAGTATAACGAAGTTAACCGTGGTAGACTTAGCTAGCAGAGCTAAGGACGTTTCGCCTTCTGTGCACTTCATTGTTAGAGATGAATATGAACTCAGTGTTAAAGACTATGCAGACGGTAACATATAAACATGCTTGTAGAGGTAAATGGGTATGCAGAATTATAATCAAACACATTGTCGCAGATAAATGGGACTTCCACGTAACAAAACTTTAGAATCTGGGTGACAAAAAGTAACAAATATCAGAATCTGGGAAAAGCATTATCTTTTGTGTAATATTTGTCTTCTCTCGTTTCACTTCCGAATAGCAGTCCTACGGCTTTTAAAAAAATATCTTTTTTCGGCACAACATGCACATCTTTTTGAATTCTGTTGTGCTATGTGCCCTCTAGGACATCGCTATATAAGATATTATCAAAGTTGTTTGTTTGTTCTAAACATTAGCGAGATCATTATGCTCTGCAGTTACTACGTAGATCTCCACAACCTTCAACACTGATTAAACAATTGGTTTTGTTTTACTATGGTAAAAAAAAAAACAATAATAAAAAAATAAAAACACACACAAAAAAAATCAGATAAAGCTTTAACTTTGCTAACCAGATTGTTATCAGCTGAGTAAATTTTTTTCATCGAACTTTATAAAAAGTTGACTTTGGGTCAATCCAGTTTGAACTTCTTAAAAAAATTCACTATGGTCCAAAAGGCATACCTTTATACTACTTCAGAAAACCGATTGTATTTTTGACATAATTTCTGTTTACTGAGGTCTTGGTCTTAAAACGATTCAGTATATATCAAAGTATGAACGGACCACACTTTAAATATCAAATGTGCTGAACTTTTAACCGAAAATAAACAAATGATGTATTTATTTATTTAATAAATAAATAAATAAATAAAACGATTCACCTCAATCAATTGTTCTTATCACAAGGAACAATTAGTGAAAAATAATTATAAAAAAATAAAGTAAAAAAGAAGTTATAGTAACCTCCGCCGCCACGACTAGATCTCCAACTGGCAACTGTTTGGTTCAGCTTCTGTTCAATATTTGGATCACCTCTGACTCTGATGCTAAGTCCCATGTTTCTTGTAGTGAATTGCCTAAAACAGAATGGTTATATATTGGTTTCTTTCCTTAAATGTGCAATGGTTTATAATCATTGTACTGTATATGTACAATTGACGAATTATGCATCTATTGAATAGTGACTAGACGTGTGTGTGTGTGTGTGCGTGTAAATACTCAGTATATATCCTAACATAAATGTTGACAGAATAAAAAAGTGTAAATCAGTCAGTCAATCAATATACCTATGTAACTGACACTGTTTAAAAAAAATACAGCTTCTCATGGCAAAACTATGCTAACTATTCACCTGGCCAAAGTTTCTGTGATATTAGGTAACCATACTTGAGAAGTTTAGATGCACTTATTATTATGGACTTGCCCAATAAATCAATCGGGTTAAATAAGCCAACAAAATACTATTTCTAGAGATTATCCGAAATTTGAACAAATTATTTTGTCATAGGAGATAAGCTCATATCCTCACTCTGTCTTTAGGAGAAGTGCAGGCTTATGTAACTGTTCCAAATTTATGATGGAAGATTTCTCCATATCTACATGATATTCAGCGAGGCAATAGTTCGAGTCATTTACTTTGTAATTATTCAAACATACACACGATAATGTCATTTACTTAGTAATTATTCAAACATACACACGATAATGGGAAGAAGAAATTATGAAAAATCCATTAGTTGCGTGCGGTCGCTAAACATGACGTTTACTAGGAATTATGAATAAATGTTTTTCCAACTTGAATAGATTAAACAGAAATGGGAAACCTCCTTAAATTAATTTACAATGAATCAGCTACAGATTGACATCCTGAAATATTCTTCCTGAAATTGAGACTTTTAGAATTATTCTTCTATTACTTACTTAGCGCCATATAATGTTTCAAGGAAAATTTAGAAGTCATCACATAAGAAAATGAAGTCATATATTCATGGATTCTCGTCAAAAGAGCATTGTTTTATATCTTGCGCAACATTGTGGATTTCTTCAACATTGCAGAATATCTCAATCTTTGTAAAGAATAACAAGCTACAAAGATGCACTATTTTAAAACTTCAGAGTATATATTTTATTCTTTATTCTCACCCTACCTTAACCTAAAAAAAAGAAAAAAAAAAAAAAAAAAAGTTGTCCAGAGTATCATAAACAACAGTTGGCACTTCATGGTCACTTTTGTGCTGATGTGCTGTAAAACATAATGTCAAGTCTCAATTTGAAAAGACATTTTTAGGGCACCGATAGTAGTATTTAGCATCATATCATCCACACAACCGCACCATCATTTTATTGGATTTTATCAATAATTATTTCGCTCTGAGGTCCATTTTACTTAACTGTTAAATACCTCCTAATCGAAAGTTTGCATCAAAACCTTTACGGTGGATATTGTTCCTGTTTCCTCAAGCCCCTAACGACAAACCAGTACCCTTGATATTGCATGTCCACCAAACTAGGGACCTGTTCATACCGTCCCATGATAATTTCCCATTGAGACGGTCGCATTTCTGTCTCATCGTTTATCCCCCTGCCCCCTCCTCAAATACTTGGTTGTGGGTGTTGGGATATGTTGAGTCTGCGTTACCCATCTTTAGAAGTAACAGAGTCAAGAGTGGACGTATATATGAACTAGAAGGCCGCTTGAGTCTCAAATATAGGATTAACTCGATGTCAAGTGTTTTCTGTGAATTCTAGTTTCACTTTCAGTATCACGTGCTCTGCGAAAATGAAGTCATTCTCCAAAAAGCACCTGTCTTAATGTTTGACAATAAGAATGACATTTCCTTGGACAACTTTTGACTGAAAAAATTTGATATAAATGTGCATTTGGTTATAAGCAAGAGGTCCAAGTGGTCCTAATATCATTCCTCCATCTTACATAACTGAACGATTTCATTAAGCGTGCTTATGTAGTATTCAAAGAAAAAAACACTGCTAAATATTAATAAACAGCATAATGCGAAGTCTCAATTTGAAAAGACATTTTTTTAGAAATTTAGGGCACATTATGTAGTATTTAGCATCACAACATTCTCACACCCGCACCATCATTATATTGGATTTTATCAATAATTATCTTCGCTCAGAAGCCCATTTTACTTACCTGTTAAATACCTCCTGATTGAAAGTTTTCGTCACGACCTTTACGCTGGATATTGTCCCTGTTTCCTCAAGTTTCTTCATTAAGTAGAGCCTGCGGTTGCCCCTAACGACAAACCAGTACCCTTGATATTGCATGGCCACCAAATTAGGGACCTGCGCATACCGTCCCATGTTAATTTCCCCGTTCAAAAATTGTCTGAATGTCTCATCCAAAGTGTGCCCGTCATGAAATCGGTTGGATATGCTGTCCTGAGAGTATCGCAGTTGAGATGGTCGCATTTCTGTCTCACCGATTATCCCCCAACCCCCTCTCCCACCTTGATATACTTGGTTGTGGGTGTTAGGATATGTTGATTCTGCGTTACCCATCTTTAGAAGCAACAGAGTAAAGATTGTGTGTATATATAATCAGAATACTGCTTGAGTCACAAGTGCAGGAGTAACGATGTGAAGTGTTTTCTGTGAATTGTATTTCACTTTCAGTATCGTGTGCCCTGCGAAAATGACGTAAAATCATTTTCCTAAAAGCATCTGTGTTGATTTTTGACAATGGGAATTTAACATTGTGGATCACTCTGGGTACATGAATAAAAAGTATTGACCAACACAGTCTTACAGACCATCACTCACACCTACTGACAAGCGCAGCGCTCACACCTACTGAACCACACAGTCTTACTGACCATCACAACACCCGCACCTACTGATCCCCCCAATTTAAAATTTTTTGGAAACATTCTATTAAAATAATAAAATTTTTAAAAAAATACTTTTTTGTGGACTTTTTCAAACCAACTGCCTTTTCAAGGATCACTCATATCTATCAGAAAAGATATACTATTCAATCGTCATTGTCAAACAGAAAAACAGGCCTCTCTCACTCTCTCTCTCTCTCTTTCTCTCTCTCACACACACACGCATATATATATATATATATATATATATATATATATATATATATATATATATATATATATATATATATATATATATATGCGTGTGTGTGTACGTGTGTGTGAGAGACTAATAATGATAATAATAATAATAATAACAAAAATAACAACAATATAAATAAACGAATCAATACATTTTGATTGTCAATTATATTTGGCATATTCTCGTGAAATAGGAATCAGACAACATTTCAAACACGTTATTTCACAACAATCCATTTTTTTTCTTCTTATCATCAGTGTCTTCCTTTGAATTTCTTTGAGTGGGGTTTTGTTCTTCTTTGACTTCGGAAATCTCTTCTTTCTTCTCCTTTTCCTTCACTTTCTTTTGACGTTCTAGACACTCTAAAGACAAATGTCCTTTCGCTTAACAGATATATCAGGTATCTTTCCTTTTGTCTCATTTTCATAAGATAAGAAGTTCCTTTTCTTTGACGTTGTGGACATTATGTAGTCGAATATCCTTTCTCTAGACAGACATAACAGGTATCTTAACTTTTATCCCGCGAGTAGTGTTGAGTTTCCCAATAGTTCTTGTTGTCGTCGCGTATTTTTAAATCACTTTCTGTAAATCTCGCACAAAAAGTGTAAACTTTTGTTGCTCTTCCATCTCTGTACAAGTTGAGAGAGAGAGAGAGAGAGAGAGAGAGAGGGGGGGGGGGGGACCGCAACTATAGGGACACGTATTGATTATTGTACCTGTTCTGTTGGGACTGAGATGTGATTATCGGGACGTACCTATATCCTCATAGTTACATATCACTAGAATGGGTCCCCATAATTTAGTTATTTTTAGAGTACTGCTCTCGAGTCTACTATCGAGGTCCCGACACGGACAACATATTCACATTCGGACCACCTCGGCTATTTCTGCGAGACAAAAATATACTTGACCGCGAAGTTACAAACGAACCAATGCATTCCGATTGTAACTGTAGTCTGATACGCGAATATTTGTCATATTTTGAGTTTTTAAAACATTTACTATATTTATTCAACACCCTCCCCCCTTTCAGCCGGAAGCCGTGAAAGCGCAGCAGAAATGGAGAGATGATGGAGAGATGGAAGGGGTTAGTTATCTTGACCCAGCTGTGAAATTCACTCGAGCTTGATTTACTTTTTAGAATGATACACACACATAATTACACTACTGTTCTGGCTTCCCGACACTGTTGTGACACTACAGTTCCGAGATTCATTTCTGAGTAGTCCTAGACAAGTTGTTTTCCGCCTTTTTTTCTGACATGGCTGGTGCGATGTCAGAAAAAAGAACAGCTTTTAGACAAGGCGGAGAACAACTTGTTGGTTGACATAAATCCATGCTTCCATTGTCATGAATTTCATATTTCTAGGATTGCCTTTTGGATTGAAGTTGTAGCAAGTATTTTCCAATTGTCACTGCAGCTCACACTTAAGAAGAAATCGCGGAATAATTCGTAAACAATGTAAGTTTTATTAAAAGTTCATTTACACTTAGAATGATCGTTATAACGTTACTGAAAGTCAAAGCTTCAAACTATTTATGGCCACTGACCTTTGTTCCGTGAGAGTTTATTTATGCGTACTCCGTTTCGCTTACCTTGTTTATAACGTCATCTGTTTCGGAGCGGTTGATCACAGCGCCACTCACGGCCATCGTAGATATGATAAAAGACATGTATGGTGGCACAAACTGGCTACAATGGCGAACATAACAATTGTCATCTTAGTATGAATCAGTATTTTTCTTTCTTATTTTATTTCTATCTCTTCTGCTTAGTTTTATTAACAGAAAAGAATTAACAAATGTTGAGGGATAATTTTTTAAGCTGGTTCAAACAGAAAATTTAACTGTTAATTTCAAAATTAGATATGTACACGTGTGAAAACTTTCTAAAAAAATAAAAAAATATCCCATTTAATTAAACAGCAAAATTTATCATTATTCCCTTAATGGGCTTCCTTAGGAAAAAATAACTGCGCAGTGGGCGGAGATAAGAAGTCACCTGATTTTATTCATTTGACAGACGACAACAAATCAAGTTGCACCAAACGTTTCAATTCATTGATATTATGGGGAAAAAAAAGGTATTTTGAATGGGTATGAAAGTGTCTTAGGAAATTTTATGTTTTTGGGTAATTGTTATGCATAATGTGTATACTTACAGCACTTAGACGAATTCGAAGCATTTTCTTTACTTGTATCAAAGTGTGAAAGGAGTGTCAACAAAACTTCTGAAAATTGCATCATCAGCTGCATGTTATCACGTGATACCAACACAATAAAATGGCCACTCCAAAACGCATGACGCTCCGAAACTGATGCCACGACGATACTATGTTATAGTAAAAGTCATACAGGTCATGTATGCATTCAGTACCGACTATTTCAGTAATGGGTGTCGTTTTTTAGAATTTGATTACACATACCTTTAAATTGCGATTATTCATTTTTGTTGTTGTTGTTGTTGTTGGATCCTCACACTTCCATATAGGCCGATAAATCAGCTCCCATACATGTATTGATATTGATTGGCGTCAATCAATATCGGTACAGGTATGGGGGCTGATTTATCCGCCTAATATTTATTGACAGATTATGGAACGTTAGAAAGAGAAGAAAATGACGGAATGCTGGGAAAGATGCCCATAAGGAAAAGATGTGACCTAGTTGGAAAAAAAAAATAGTTGATCATATAGAAATCAGGAATAAAGCCAAGATAATACAATAAATCAGTTACACAATATTCTTGTGTGATACCAGTGATATTTTAGGGTGGGGGACTCAAACTGTAATAACAGAAAGCTAAAGTGAGGTTGGCATAAGCAAGCCAATGTAAGTACAAAATATGAAGTTCCAAAACATTCATTACCCATCCTTGATGCAAACTTCTGTGCAGAGAAAACCACATGAGCCAATGCATTTCTTTTTTCTATCTATATGTGTTTCCAATTCCACCTTTAGAATCAGGTGCCACTTTCAGTATTGAGTGGTCCGAAGTCAAGTCTGTAAAAAGACTGAAATCGCAACAGTAGAACCTTGTCTTTAATTTTTTCACTTCCACATAGGATAAGCTTTCCCAAGATCCTTTTTACTAAAATTGTATTTTTTATTATTAACCAATCATGGTCCTCCAAACACTTATATACTCTATTTTATGTGAACCCATATCTAGACTGGTTCCCATTTTTCCATATAAGTAGTACAGCGAGTCCATATAGCATTATTGGCCATCTGGTGGAGAATAGTGTATTGGTCTAAATCAAATGTATTGGCAAAAATATGGATGAAACAAATTTTGCTTTTCTTTCTTGATGATACACAAAATAAAATTTGCTAGTAAGCAGACCTAAAGTTTAGTTTTTCCAGGAATTCATCAATAATGAGGTCACTGTTCAAAGTGATTAAAATGCATTTAAATTCCAAATCATGTTGGTGCCCTTTTTCAGCTAGGAAGGTATAGAGGGATGCTGCCACATAATCTGTGTGACCTGTCCCAATTTATGTTCACCGATTTATGCCCTGCCCCAATGCATGTATTGACAGTTCAACTGCCATTACAACCAAGTTAGAAGAGATTTTGGCAATGATGAAAAATGGCAGAACTTTAGGTATTTGATATGAAGTGTCAAGTCAACTGTAAATTGAGACAAAATTCTCTAATTGTTTATGCTTATCTGTAATATTTCTGGATCCTGTAAGACGTTTTCAGAATTCTCTACCAATTAGAGGGTGGGGCCTTTTGTGAGGATTCAAGAAAATCTTTTGAAGGAAAATTAAAATTGCAGGCAGATTTCACATAATCAGGGATTTACAAATCCACTTGCTCAACTCCGGTGACAAGCTCAAATTCAGCCCAGGCAACCTCAAGTTTCCAAGGAACTTGCCCATGGACAAGTACAAAAAATTGAGAGAGAGGGATAGGAGTAGAAAGGAGTCGTATCCATTCATAATGCTTTATGTTCTGCAAGTTTTATACCTTGCGATCTGGCCACATTATATATATCAGCACCTTATTTAGTGTTTGTATGTATTGCATTTTTCTATTACATAAGTGGACACAGTTTCTTTCATCTATCGTATGTCATTACCATCTTGTAATCAATGTCAAGGTCAGTCTCACACCTTCTTGCGCAGACGTGATGTGAATATTTACTATTTAAAGCAAGCTTTGACAAAAAAGGAATAAATATTTATATTTTAACTTACCAATTACATTTTAATCATAATATTTGTAAGTATCCGGGATTTCGCTGAATTTTGGGTTGTAGCCTAGTCTCAGTCAGTTTGTGAACTTGCCAACTCTAAACAATCAGCTTGTAAAATATTATTTTGATGCATGTCGCCAATTTTAAGTTGAGTATGTTTTAATTGTTAATAATATAACTCTACTCAGATTTTTTGACTGGTGTGTTCAGAAAGAAAAGGCAATTGACCACCAGGAGGATTTCGTTTAAAGTGTGATCGATGTACCGAAAATATAGTACCCACAAGCGGTGTTTATGATTTGTTGTTTACATGTTAATTACATTAGACCGGTACGAACATACTGCTTGACAAACAATTAAAAGGATACAAATAATTGTTCTCAATCTCAAAAGTCGGCTTGCCAAATATTTTGATGCATGTCGCTGATTTCAAGGTGATTAGATGATAATTGTTAGGTAAATTAATAAAATAAGTGTCACAAGTAATTCAGTTGTGACTATAGATACATTACTACAGACAGTCTAGCTTTCATTATTGTTGATGTAGTTGATGAGATGAGTCTGCTATCTTATCTAGGCAAAAAAAGGAAACTTGATGAAGTTTCTAACTCTAATGAACATATCTTAGAGAAAAATAACCATTATGATGCTAAGAAACGTGCAAGAAAGTTCCAACCGTCGTGGATTAATGAGTATCCCTGGCTAGACAATGACTCAGAAAATAATCTGAAGTTCTGCAGCCACTGCAGAAAATATCTCAAAACTGCTCAAAGAAAAAAGGGAATAGCAAATTCATTTTCCATAGGGACTAACCATTATAGGAAAGACTATATATCAGATCCTGTTGTTTGAGCAAAGTTTGTTTGGACTACATCGCAAGAAGCATGCACAAAAATGGGAAGGAAATAATTTGCTCAAAAGTTTGATGACAGTTCAGTTTTTGTTTGTTTATTTTTCAGTTCAAGGTCTTTTACATAAACATCTCTCTCTCTCGTACTTAAAAATCTAGCTATTTCCATGCCCTTTTCTACCTCTCCATATATCTACATACATGTACGTGTCTGTATTTGCTCTTCTATAGCTATATCTGCATTGTAACTCTTTCTCATCTACATATCTATCCACATGTATTATCTACATATATATTTTTTAATAACTTTAATTATCGGAATATGGTTTTAAGGTGCCAATGGAGATAAAAAGAAAACAAAAGTTAAATATAACATGATTTCCTTAAAATATTCTCTTTTTTTTCACTTAAGTTCTGATATTATGTTTTAGGGGAAGCTCAGATTTCCCAAGGGCAAGTTCAATTTTCCGGTCAGCTTGCCATGGCCAAGCTGTCTTTTATAAAAAATTTGTCAATCCCTGTCATAGTTATAGCCCTCTTAACTCAACACTTCAAACCAATCTGCCACCTTCCCTGACACTGCTACCAGCGTTTTTCTTTTGAGATTTTTACAGAATGCTCTCATGCATTTGGAATCCACAGTATTTAAAGAAACTGTAATGATGTGCTAGTACTGATCCGAAAGTAATCTTAATTGTCAAGTATTTTTTGGCAGTTATCATTTAAGTTACAATTACTTGTATTAAATAATGTCTAATACCAAATTACTTCTGAGTAATGAAAACTTAATTGGTAATCAGTTACAGATACTCACAATTACTGATTTTGATAATCCCAATTCCATTGTTGGGAAATCCCAACAATGTCCTGTGTATCTCACTTCTTGGACAGTGATGCAATACAAAGCAGGCTCAGTATCACTGAATGGAAGATATTGGTAGGTTCCTGGGACATCCCAATAAATGGCTGTATATCTCCTGATGGGTTGTTCAGATATCTCAACATTGTATTATTTGTTTTGCGTGAAAATAATATATAAAAAAATAACAAAATAACATAATCAATATGCAAGATCCTGATAGGCTGTTGAGACATCCAGTGATATCTTAAACTTTTAATGAAAAACAGCAAAAGCAACAAAGTAGATTGTGTCATTTTTATCAGTTCTTACTGTTTAAGAATTCATTTCTGAAAAGTGTGCAAAATGTGAATGCCTGGTAGGAGGTGAATTCCTCCACCTGCAGCTTCGAAAGGAAAAAAACAGAAAACAAAAAAGGACATCCTAGCAACATGCTGTCTCACACGTGGGACAATGATGGAACATTACATTTTGTTGTTATGAACTACCGGTAAGACTCAAAAAGTAATCTTAATTGCAAAGTAATTTTGACTGTAAATATTTAAGTTATACTTACTGGTAACCAGTTGCAGATGATTGCTATCACTGATTAAAATTATACCAAGTCTGTTGTTTGGACATCCCGATAAAGTCCTATATATCTCATTTGTCAGACAGTGGTGTCATACAAAGCAGAGTCAGTATTGACTGTATGGAATATCTTGATAAGTTGTTGTGTCGTCCCAACAAAGTGCTATATCTCACTTTATTGGCTACTCAGTTAATCTAACATGGTTAATCTGGCATTTAATTACAGTAGTTCAACCTCGTATTTCCATATCACACACTCAGATTGGAACTACTTAGGTGTCTTCTCTGATGTCCATGCATATATATTTTCAGCCATTCAGATTCATATTTGTTTTAAATTTCATTCACACTGTAGAGCTAAAAATATTTAGCATACAAGAGGGGGTAGGTAATAAATAATAAATGCATGTAATAAGTACAAAACTGCAAGTGAGTTGTGTTCCAAGTCAGCAGAAAGAACTCGTTTGATAAGGCTAATGAATGTCTCAGCCTAACAGCCTCGTCATATCTCTACACCATATCAAATTCATTCTTTACACCAATTCATAAAAAAATACGCATGTACATTGTAGTTTTGTGTATATATTACGTACTCACTGGATCTTACATGGTCAATCTGGCATTAAATACGGATGTTCAGTCTGTATTTCTGTATCACGCAACCAGATTGGAACTATGTAGGTGTTTTCTGCGAGATCTGGGTGTGGATACATATATTTTTAGACACACTGAATAGAACTTTAATCAATCTCAATTTGTTTCTAATTCCATTCACATGGTAGGGGTGGATCCAGAATATTGTTTACTATCATGGGGGGGGGGGAGGCTGCATAAAAGGTAGGTAAGGGGTGTGGAACCCCTGGTGGGAACCCAGGGAATCTCCAACATTTCTAGGGCATAATTTTAACCACGTAACTGTAAAGAAAACTTACTCTAGGAAACTTTTCACTTGTTTTGCACTCATTTTTATGGAGGTCGCACTGGCTATGCCCTACCCCCCACCCCCCGAATCCAAGTTCGGAACAAAGCACGTTTGTAGTTTTGTGTATATATCACACAAGATGCTTGATGTGCACAATCTTAACCAGTTGTTTGGACATCCTTAGAAAATTCTATCTCTCTGTTGTTGGGTAGAGATGTCACATGGAACATGATCCACAAGCAAGATCTTGATGGGTAGTTATGACATACCCACAGAGTGCCATATCTCACTATATCACACACAAGATCTTGATGGGTTGTTACGACATACCCACAGAGTGCCATACCTCACTATATCACACACAAGATAATCAATTTGCATGATCTTAATGGATTATTGGGAAATCCCAACAAGGTACTATCTCTCACTTGTTTGTCAGCGGTCACATGGAAAATACTGCATATGAAAGATCTTGATGGGTTGTTACGACATACCCACAGAGTGCCATATCTCACTATATCACACACAAGATAATCAATTTGCATGATCTTAATGGATTATTGGGAAATCCCAACACGGTGCTATCTCTCACTTGTTTGTCAGAGATGTCACATGGAAAATACTGCATATTAAAGATCTTAATGGGTTATTGGGAAATCCCAACAAGGTGCTATCTCTCACTTGTTTGTCAGAGATGTCACATGGAACATGCTGCATATGAAAGATCTTGATGGGTTGTTCAGACTTAAGTGATTTTCTTAAATTTTGAGGGGAAAGGCAAACCCACAAATTAGACTGTTGAATGTTTACTATTTTTAACTTGTCTAGAATTATGTTTTGAAAAGTAGGCCAACATTTGTTCTGTATAGTGTGTCAATTCTGATGCCTTCAACCTCATAAGGAAAATACTTGACACATGAACATGCAATGAGACTACGATGTCATTCAAAATATTCTGTATATGCAAGATTTTGATGGTTGTTGGGACATCCAGTGATTTCCTTAAACCTGTTAAATTTAGTTTGAAACAGCAAAACCAACAAAGTAGTGTGAAATTTTTACCACTGTTTTGGTGTTCAAGAATACATTTTTGAAAAGTATGCATAATTTTGATAAGAGTATGATATAATTCATGTCTGATTTTAGAAATGGAAGTCCAGAGCCACATGTCTTGAAATTCAGAGAAACCAGAACTAAGTGATGGAGTTCCTGGAAGCAGGGGCTTTTATCCAGATAACTTTGGTACTAGGTACTGTAAATTCTGCCTTTTGACATCCTAACAAAGTACTTCCAGTATATCTCAGTTGTGGGACAATGATGTTCTACAAAACATAATCAGCACATAAGATTTTGATGTCTTGTTGAGACATCCCAACAGAGTGCTTTACATTCCAAGTGCTATATATTTTACTTGTTGGTTAATGATGTCACACAAAACATCACGAATATGCAAGATCTTGATGAGTTGTTGGGATGTCCAGTGAATAATTAATTTTTTTAGGAACAGCAAAACCTAAAATTAAAAGCTACAATTAAGTTTTTACCATTGTTTACTTTTCATTTTGTTTTGCTTGTTGTTTTTGTTGGTTTTAATTGTACTTTAAACATATTATTGGCTATACGATGACATGGAATTGAGAGCTAAGTACCTTTCTCAAGGAAACACTGAGGCAGCTGACCTGGGCTGGTCTGAGTGGGTATCAAACTTGCGATCCTTGGAATACAAGTCTGACACTCTACCAACTGAGCTACTGTGGCTCCCCTTTTACTTTTTTAACAAATTTCTGAAAAGTAGGTGGGAACATGGTCAGACAAGGATGTAAATTCTTCCACCTGGCACCTCTTATTAGCAAAATACTTGACATCCAAACAAAGTGCTATCTCACTTGTGGAACAGTTGTGTCAGTCATGTCCCACAAAACAAGCTCCATATGCAAGGTCTTGATGGTTTGTTGGGACATGTTAACAGAGTGCAATATTTCATATGTGGCACGTCTCTACCAGGAACTATAAATCTCACTTGCAGCAAACAGACACCCAATCTGCATGATAAACTTGCTGACACAAGCATTGTTAAAACTGTGTAATGTTTATTTGTATCATGATGTTTTCATTACTCCTAGATTCATGTCTCTTTAGTACATGCACTTTGCTACTCGGATAATATTTTCATGGCTCGTTATTACCCAGTACATTCCAGCAAGAAACAATAATGCTATCAGGATGCTTATATGAGCTAAACTAATGCCAGATAAATGTATGGTCATATAAATTTACAGATACCATCTTCCTACAAACTCTTTGAAAACAAATCACTTTAGAAAAATGTTTGTTTTCAGTAATATTTAGCAGCAGTTCGTAATGTGGTACATCATGCAGTTATTTTGATACATACCATACATTAAAAACTGAAGTTAAGTTCACATAATTTTTCATCCATAAAAACAGGGTAATGCTATGGATGTGACACTACCAATGTCAGTGTCCGATTTCCCCCAAAACTTAAAATAACCAAGGTTCACATCATTGCTCTTGATCATTCCCAATATCATGTTATCATCTTCTGTATAATTTTTTATATTTTAAGCAAGGAAATAAATATCGGTTTACCTCAGCTACTCAGAATGAACCTTAACTTTTGTTTTAACAGCATATGTTACTACTGTGTATAACATATAACCAGTAAGAGAGACAAAAGACAGACATTATCCTGATAATATATGTACATGGAAACTTGTATAGAATTAATCGACTACTCAGTCTGGATTATGGATAGCCAATTGAAAATGCTGTTGTATACTGGTGATTCTTGGTAAACAATTAGACTTTTTGAAAACAAGAAAACTGTAATATCACATGTTTTTTTCCAGGAATGTTGCACACTGGAAAGTGTGCAAGTTGTTTTCTTGGTATATGAGAGATAAATATCACTGGACGTAAGTATTCTTGGTACATTAGAGATTAAAGGATCTCTTGAGACTTAAGTATTCTTGGTACATGAGAGATGCATTCACTATTTGAACTTAAGTATTCTTGGTACTTGAGAGCAAGACATATCACTGAAATGAAGTTTATTGTTTTTTAAATCTTTTTGCACAAGTATTTTTTTTATAACCTGACATTGTTATTTTTAATGACCAGATCTGTAATTGAGGTTGTGTGTTTTTGCGTGTTCTGTGCTCAGTAGTTTATGTATTGTTACAATACAATTGCATTTAGTTTCAACTGACTCTCTCAGAGCCTACCTTTTATTTAATAAACAGTCTTCTCATACCAAATAAATATTTGCATAGAACAGCACTCTTTATGGAGATTAATTCTCCAGTATTCTTTTTTAAGGGCAAAGAAAAAGGCAAAAGTTGACTGCAAAAGAAAGAAAAGCCATGGAAGAATACATTTTATATAAGTCAACGAGAACTGGAAACCATTCAACAAAAAGAGTGTTGACAAAGCAAGACAAAGATGTACTCTCCTGGAAAAATTCAACTGAAAGTTCATCAAGTACCAAGGGTGGTTTATGTACCAGCAATGTCAAAAAAAGCATCTGTCTGCAAAACTTACTGGATGATAGTTAAATTCTACACATCTGCTAGTCTTTCTTAATACATTGGTATTTCATAAGTGACAACAATTTATATCTTGAGCAACTTTAGAAACAACTGTGTCCATTGTTTATGAATATGTTTCTTGTGTACATTATGAGCTTTTCGTGATCAGACCATTACTTGAAAATTCATACTGGATACAATTTCAGTACTCTTTTACCTCCAGCCATCAAACTTGATGTGTGGATCAGTCTTGTAGTATGGTTTGGAGTAGTAACTCCATCCCAAACAAATTTTCATCTGGATTGCTCAAACTGACATTACACAAGTCTAGCTATGGTAGTATATCACTTTTGTAAGAACGTTTCTTGTCCCGACAGATAATGTCTTACTTTACCAAGAATTAATATGGAAGTAATAATCTTGTGTGTTCAAACAATGATAGGTTATTGTCAATTTAATTTGGTGTAAATATGTTCTAAACTTGTTTTAAGTTCATTTTCTTGTTTGTACTCAGATAAAATCATGTATGTGAATAAGTTTGTTCAAGATGACTGCTGCCAACTTCTTGGGATTCCATTTTGATAGAATGAAAATTAGGACCACTTATCTGATAAAACATGTAAACATGTTTACCATTCTGCAGAAAAAGGTTTTTAAACTATGCCTAGTTCCTTTGTCATTTGGAATAATAATAAAGTACCAATACATATCCTTCATTCATTTAAATTTGTTAATATTGTTGTATAATGTTTCTACTACTGGGGTTATTGAGGGAGCTCATTCATTTTGTTTTTTAGCTTATAAACTCATTTAGGGAGATGCTGTAGCTAAGTTGGTAGAGCATTGGACTCATAATCAAAGGGTCATGTGTACAATACCCACCCAGGCCAGGCTGGGTCAGCTTCCTTGGCGTGTAATTTGGAAAGGCACTTAGCTCCTAATTCCTCAGCATGGTGCTGCTTAGACAATAATGTGTTAAAAGTGCCATTACCCCCCCCCCCCCCAAAAAAAAAAAAAAAACTCATTTATATTGGCATAGTTCAACTGCGATTTTTTCCTCCAATATTTGTGGAATAATCATTTTCTAACCTAATTTTTATCCATCTCAGCTGCAGGAAATAAGTGCATCTTGTATTTGGTTCCTCCATAAAATGTATTGGGCTCCTAACACTTTCATGCTGATTAGTACTTGTAAACCAACACAAATAAGTATACAATATTCAAATAGACCAAACTTTGCCTTATGTGTCTTTTGTTTGTGCAGTTAAATTAGCAGTGAACTAATTAAATAGAATGGTGAACCTTATATTAGTAATGTATTCCAGATGACATAAGTATTGAGCATGGTTTAGTTTCTTTGTTTTTCATATGCCCGCTAAAAGCAGATTGTGTCATTATATGTGGCTGTCCATCCATCCTTCTGTTTATCCGTCCCCTTTCACTGTCTGTAGCATAACTGGTTTCTACACCATCTACCTTTACCAAACTTTGTGGGTGGCTTTGAATTCTTTCTTGGCTTTCACTCAAGTCAAGGAAGAAACCTGTCAGTTTAGAGTGAAAAGGGCAAAGTTTTTTGTCACAGTAGCTCAGAGAAAATGGTTTATGCTCAATAACTTGAAATGTAGACCACGTTGTGGGTTGCTTGCACATTAGACAAGGGAAGATTTTATTAGTTTTGGGGTCAAGCGGTCAGTTATCAAGGTCAAATTGAAAAGCTTTTCATATACTTTAACCAAACTTACATATGTCTTGCAGTCAAATCAAAGAAGATATTATAGAATTTAGGCAGGTCAGAGGTCAAGATCTCAGTGGCTGGAAGAAAGAAAAATATTTTACATCACTTTAGTTCTAGGTCACATATTTTAATCAAACGTTGTGGGTTACTTGTAACGGTCAAAGGTCATGGTCACAAACCTTGGAGACAGGTCTAATACTCCTGTTCTGTGAAATGTGAAAATGTGCACATTTTATATGATCGAAAAAAAACAAAAAACTTCTATTCTAATAAGGTGAATTTGGCAGCAGTCATTCTAATCAAAATTTGTCATGGGCATTTTTCTGTCCGATTACAAGCAAAATTTTCTGCTGATAAACCAGTCTTAAATGTTTGTGTACAGAATTTTGTAATCTTGACTAGCCATCTGTACAAATGTGTTTTCATTTTGAATGTAGCATATCAGATTCTAGGTTTATTAAGTTGTGATAATTATTGCTTTTTTAAAAAATTACCATTCATAATCATTCTGTTACTTTTAAAACAATATGTATAGATGATACTTGCAAAACTACATTTCTGGTTCATATCTGGAGTTGTTTGTCAGTTAATGTTGTATCAGCTGTGTAGAGATTAGTTGAAGGACTGTGTTCTTTTAAGTGGTAGGTAGTTCATTTATTATTAGCAAAAATAATCAAAGACCAAGAATTCAGTCTTAAGGAACTCCATATATAATGTAATTGGCTTTGGAGAAGACTGGTGGGTATATTATTTGTTTACTATATACAGGACATACAGCAGTTTGTGATTTAAGAAGAGCATTGCAGTTTTGCTTGAATGATTCTGTCAGAAACTTTATTCATTTGGATATAATAGTGCATAATGATTTAGATTTGTTATTAAAAGAATTATAAACTTGGTTTTTCAAACAGTTTATGTAGTGTAAGTTTGGAAATTAGCATCTTTTTTAGGACCAGACTTTAAATCAGAGTAAAGTTAACACTTTTTCATACTTTTGGCAAATTTGATGTTTAAATAAGACTGGCTAAAACTGTTACTCTCTCTGAAAGGACAGGAGCAGCTAATCTTAAAGTCATTTGCCTTTTTGATTAAGTACTGTGGCTTTCTTAATGTACATTTCATTGGTGAAAATTTAGTGCAAAACTCTCTCATGTATTGGGAATGTAGAATTTGGCATTCCTACAGATTATTTTATGGCAAAGATTTATGAACTTCAGTGTGTTAATTTTTGCCAGTGGTTCTTTTATGTGAGATGCTGTATTGATTAAGAAATCTTTAGAGATATTTTTATTATCATTCTCATTATTTACACAGCTACCATGAAATGTGAGACAATGAGAGTTGCTTGTTAGATTAGCTGATTTGCCTGCATTAAGTTCCTAAAAATTGTTTTCCTTATAAAATTTACATTTATTCATTCTTTTTTAAAACATATTCTTTTGTGGGTTTTTTTCATCATTTGTTGTCATTTTTATGAGCAACATCTGCACAGATGGATGAGTAATCTGCATTCAGATTTGCAGCGCTTTTACTACTTTGGAGTCTGTATTTCTGATTACATTTCATCAAAGGTTCTATATGGAGATCTTGGACACACTGGATTATGGCCGACATCTGCACCTACTTAGTAGACGGTCTGGCATCTGATTGGTTGACCTTGTTACCAATCTAGAAGCTGTAGTTTTTAACAGATTTTTGATCATACTTACTATGTAGAATTAATGAATGACAGCTTTGAACGAGCTCGATTATGAATTTTATCAGAGCATATCACTAACATGGCAAACCAGCATCTCAGTGACTGAGCTTGTTGCCACCCCTGAGGCAGTACTTTTAGAATTTTAATCAAACTAGGTATATATATATATATATATATATATATATATATATATATATACATATATATAATTGTATAATCATGATATCAAACCATTTTGATCATGAGCAAACTTTAATTAGAGCAACATTAATTAGGTAAGCTGACATCTGGTTGATTGAATATGGTACTGATATGGATATGTTTTTTGCGACATCAGATTTTGATCACACTTGGTATATTTATATTGTCTTTGGTCATAAAAAATGTGGGATGGATTAGTTCATGATGCATGTTAATGAGGTCATACATGTGATTCTATTGGCGGTAGGCCAAAAATACTGTTTTAAAGAACGTCTACCACACATACCGTTTAGTAGTCGAAATCTACCGCTTTTGAAAATCTCGAGGATGTTTTTTTTTTTTTTTACAAAAACCCATTTTCTTTACGCGTTCTATCAACACATTAGATAAACCAGCCAGAACCAGTCTACTGGGAACCGGAAATGTTCTGCCTATGCTACGACGGTTTGACGATGCATGGTTGAGTAGTCGGATTACAATTGTTAAATAACAGCTAGCATGTGTACACAACAAGCGGCTAATTGATTACCTTATTGTTGTAATTTGGATATTTTAAGGCCAAATGCGGAATGTTGTTTGTGTTACAAGTAATAAAAGGATCAAAGGTAATTCATGATGACCGTGAGTCTTTGATTAAAACTCCTTGGGGTGAAATGAGCTTGGAGCAGTATTGGAGATCAGTCTGCAGTCTCAGAAACCCAGCAACAGGAAAACTTAAGTTAGAACTTCTTTCTAGTGTAGTTGTCCTATCATTGCCACATTCCAATGCTGACACAGAGAGGACATTCTCCATTCTTCAGAAAATCCAGAGTGATTCAAGGGGAAATCTGGACCAGAAAAATATTGAGAGCCTGCTAAGTGTGAAGGTTAACAATCACAGTGAATGTCGCCAGTGGTCACCAGACAGTGATCTTGTGAAGGAAACTAAAAATGCCTTTGGATTTTTAAAAAAAATCTTTGCAGTGAACTGTGAGATGTAGAACTCTTCCTTTTTCATTTTAATTAACAATATACTGGCTCATATTAACTAACTATTATTGTAACATTTTCCATCAGATTCTGAATCTGATTCATGTTCAAAATTTGTGTTTTATTATAATATGAAGAGAATACATACTATGTGACAAAATGAACTTGTTTTGTTTTCAATCCCCTTAAATCACGTAAAATTTATGCTGATAAAAAATCTACCTATTTAGAAGCCAATCTACTGATCAAAATTTGTAAATCTACTGGTTTGAAATCCTAGTTCTGTCACATGTATGTGAGGTTGTCTGGTATCTGATTGCATGGTTATCTCTAGAATCGTTATTTTAAAAGAGAAATTTGATCAAACTAGGGATATAGAGTTATTTTACGACAGTCTGGAATAAGGTTGAATATTAGTAACATCTGTGCATATTAATGAGGTGATCTGGCATTTTATTTGCTTTGCTGATTACCACATTTGATGGTATATATCAACTCGTATTAATATCTGTGGATGAAACTCATTTTATATATCCACAGATATTAATGAGAGTTGACAAGGAGATTCATCCACAAATAATAATAAGGGTATTTAGTATTTTATTGGTTGAATTTTCTATCAGTCTTAAGAGTGTTCATCTTTGCAGAGTTTTGCAAAAATTAAAAGAACAAAATGGCTGATATTAACTGATCGTGTTACTATCCTAATGCATCTAATCTTCAATACCATTTTTAATAAAACTAAGTAAAATAGGTAATATAGGTAATATAGACATTTAATGATGAGAAGATAGTTTACAGTAGGGATAAAGTTTGTCCTTGTATAGTGTTCAGTGGTAGAAATACCAGCAGGTGAGCAATATCAGGCCCACTTAGGACCCCTTGGTTTTAATTGGATCTAAAATGAACAGTGTAAGCCGGTTAGGTTTCGGCATTACATATTTTCATCTTTTGGATTTTATGTGTTGCCTGCTGAAAGACAACATTCTTAATGAGATCCTTTTGCATTGTTTGTGAATGGATGCATCACTACTTAGGATACATTTGATATTGAGTGGAATATGTACTGATAAGCAGGTGATATTTCGTCTTATTTACTTAATCATTTATTCTTTTAAGTTTGATTGTGACCATTTATTAGATTCTTCTAGAGTAGGCTATATATATATATATATATATTTATATATATATACATATATATAGCACATAGACTTGATATCAGCACCTTGCTGGCAGTTTTTAGGCTATATTTATGCAAGTTGTTCATGAGACTTGCCATGTAAGCATTTATCAACAAGTCTGGATCAACTGCAGTAATTTGCTGTTAAAGAAAAAAGCTATTTGATGGATACTAGAGCTGTTTGGGCCTCTTGTTGAAGATCTCCCTTAACCTGGTTTATAAGGATTCCGATGACTTTTAAAACACAGATTTGCCTCATTCTATGACTTGACATTATTGTCATGATTCGGATAGAAGCTTTGCATGTTTTCTATCTATGCAGCAAATTTTAAAAAATGTACATAAAAATTAAAGCATGCAAAAGATATGACATTTTTTTAACAGTAGAGCAGAGGTGTCGGTTGATCAGTGCTTGTGTTATGATTTAAAATTTCGACATAAATCAGTATTTGTAAAGTGCTAAAAGGTGTCAAATGTTGCTAACATCATGAGCCTCCAAGAAATTAAAATGGACATAGATGGATGTGGGTCAACAATAAAGCATGTTCATGCCTATGAATTAATATATTTTAAATAAAAATTCTGTCACAAGATTCTCATGTTTTGTTTCATTTCCTATGCAGTGCTGACAGTTTATGTAGACTTTCCGAATATAGACTAGTTTTATATTGGTATCGCTCTGCAATACCTGTTTTCAGAACACTATATTTCTGTACATTATGCTGCATTGAGCATTTAGCTTTGCTGGTCATAGACCAGAAGAGCATATGGGATGGCTTGTTGTACATTGTTCATCCATTAGCATCAGTTTGTTATCAACCTGGGTTTTTTACTGAAAGATTTCTTATGTCTTTATGGTCCTAGATTAAGATATGGCTGCCATATTGACCATGTAGAAAATCTTGATATTGCTACTTCTGGATGGAAGGTCATATTGACATAGGATTTAACCAAAAGAATTCTTGTGATGTCTAGTTGGTCCTAAATGAAAATAGTGCCGATCAGCCTTACAATATGGCCGTGATAGCATTCATCTTGAAATTTTTTTTATCACTACTCCTAAACGGAAAGTTGTATCAACATGAGATTTTCACCAAAAGACTTACTATGGTGTCTAGTTGGTCCAAAATGAAAATGATGCAGATCTGACTGCCAATATAACCACCATGGCAGCCATCTTGAAAATCTTGTATCATTACCTCTCCAGAATCAGTTGTCATATCAACATAGGGCTTTCACCAAAAGTCTTCTTATAATGTCTAGTTGGTCCTAAATGAAAATGGTGCCATTATTACCGCCATGATGGCCATCTTGGTTTTGATCAAGATTATCACAGATGGGTTCAACGCTCGGCAGTTAAAAAGAAGAAATGGTCTTATCTCAGATTATTTGAAACTTTATTGGATCAGCAGAGCAACATCCTTTCAAAGGACTCCTGTTTTTTTTTTATTTTACTCAATACTTGAAAATCTCTGTTTTATTGTATTCAAACTATTTCAGTTGATTTCTGTGATTAATAACATATTTAATAACTTAAAAGTTCCTCCACATCAGGCAAAACAAACCCACGTTCGCTATAGAATATAACAAATAAATTAAATGCAAGATTGAATACTAAATTGACAGGGAATAAAAAGGTATGATAGAAAATAGCTAAAGGGTTAACCACGTGGTGGGAAAGGAAAGTAAAGTTGTTAATTTTGCCCTAGACTTTTTTTCATGAATTTAATTATTAAGTATATTACAGTATATTAAACAGATTTACTATATATTATTACTAGCAGTCACAACCGATACAAATATGCAGATTTAAAATACTAAATCCCGTAATTTAGCATTAATAGAAGCATGTACTAAGATTGAGTAACATATACAATGTAAAATGTTATGGACCATCATTATCATCATCATCGTAATCTTGAACCCATCATGAAAAATAGTATGAAATAACAAGAGGAGGGTTGTGAAAGTTGTTTTGAGGTTTTATTATTGAATGTTACATTTGATTTGTTTATACAAGGATGCATGGTGACAAAACTGGAGGCAGATATTTCTAATATCGTTTTTTCATTATCAACACAAAATGACAAACCTAATTGTGGATTCATCGTGCAATCTTAATTAAAATAAATAAGGGGTAGGAGGCGTGGGAAAATGGGACAGATGGGGTGGGGGCGTGAGCGTGGGGGGAATGGTATTGGTGTTGAAGTGTTTTCGTCGCATGTTTTCTCAGCGAGTATTATCGTAAAAACTCAAGAAAAACTAGTGTAATGAAAATCAATGATTATTTCAGATAATTTCACTATTAAACAGCAGTATATTTATTTGATTCCTTCAATATTTCCGTACCTTATGTATAGTGGCTCCATCATTCTCAATCGTGGTCAGCTGGAATCTAGTTTGTTCCGTTAATCGCCGTCAACCACTTCTGTCTTTGTTATGGATCCTTAGGTCAACGGTAGAAGTATATACCATTTGGCCTTAAACGTCTAACAAAATTCACGACGCAACACGACACGACCACTGTTTAGAATAACCAATACAGCCAACACGTGCATTCAGTCATCAAATATGGAGCAAGCCTACGGTCTTTCTGCCAACCAGACAGGGGAAACCCCTTATGTGACCATGCCCAATGACGTCACTCCGATAATCGCGATACTCTCTCTGATTTCGCTCGATGCATTTTGGACCCAACCGACGATTGTGGCGGAGAAGTGGTTGATCGTCACGGTAACTGTCATCAATACGCTACAGTGGTCGCTCACGTTTCACAGCGTATAACTGCCAGTTTCTTTCGAACACATTTTTCAGAACAAGCAACTAAATTTCCATAAGTCATCATGAATAGAACAAAGATCATTTAAATGAAAGTGGGAACAGTAGAGATTCTAGTAGTTACTTGGTTATGCCTTTGAGTAAACTGCCAAAAACGTTTGGAATGACTGAAATGGCTAAAGGGGATTTTCTGTACTTGTCAATACCAAAGAAATCAATACTTCGTGCTACCTCATTTGCCCGAGGGATACTGCTATGATTCAAACAGTATGCAAGCAGAGCAGCGGTAAACTTTCTATATATGGCACCAATGATACCAAGCTAGCTCTTGTGACCATGTTGATTGTCAAGAAGAGATGTTGAACTACTGTCGGTCCGATGTAGACATTCTACGACATTGTTGTAGAACATTTCGTATAAGAAGGCTGATTCTTGAGGAAAAATCTCGACGTGGGTATAAGGATTTTGATGCTACGGCTTCTGCATGCAGTGTTGAACTAAATTCCATGGGAGGAGTCAATGAAATAATTAAGACTGAGGATTACCAAGTGCTTTAGGAAGAACCGATTCCATAAGATGATACTCCTTAGAATTTTGGACAATGTGTCATATGTTAACGGTTGAATTTCTTGTATTTCGTCAATGCGCATTACATTGTCATGTATATAAGTCAAAGAGGCAAATCTCAAGTCCAAGTGTTGGCTAAATAATTGGGAACGCCATGGAGGAAAATTGCCTCTGATGATACTGCTTATTTGCCACCCATGTATTTACTTATCGATTTAAAACCCGCCACCCGGATTATTTGAGATTTCATTCGGATTTGTTTAACGATTGGAGTCACGAAGAGGGCCGATGGATTTACACATCGGTTTCCTCGTTTTGGTCTGTGTAAGAGAAAAACTATAACGACATAATTCACTCTTTTCATCATAGACATTAAACATGGCCTTATTTCAATCTCATCCTCCTGCTAGATTGTTTCTCTCAACTGCATGCCATGAGTCGCGACCGACAAAGATGAACAAGTGCATTTGTAATTGTCAGAGGCAAGTCTCAAAAAGTTTTGCAATCGTTTTATTTGACGGCACGTCAATTACTGTAGGGAATCGTGCATATCCCTCATTAAACGCCTTTTTTTTTTAGAAAAGCATAAATTAGCCTTGACTCAACTCACAAATCAAAGAATCGATACCCAGACCAACAAACAAATTAGTTTAAAACTGATTGGATTTCTACGATGGGAACCCAATCGAGTAGGTAAGGCTAAAAGGGACAAGACAAAGAGAGTTGCAGTTAGTTCACGCCCCAGATCATCTGCCCCCCCCCCCCAAAAAAAAAAAATAAATAAATAAATAAAATAAAATAAAATAAAAATAATGAAGACAAGTACAACAGCACCAAGAAAGATAGGCACCACTGCAAGAATGTACACATCCTCACAGGAACGTCCATCTGTAGGCTATAGGCTCCTCCTTCCCTCCTCCGTTAATGATGATGCCAGTAAAACCTAATTTCAGACAAGTATTTCCCATCCGTTCAAGACTCCTGTCACATAGACCCTTATTTATAAAGTGACTCATAATCTCCTCCTTCTACTTCATGGTGAATGTTCCAGTGTTTCCTGGATTTTCTCAAGATGTCCTCCCCAAAGAGTTCACACAAACAGTATCGTCGTCAAAAAAGACTCCTCAAAGCAAGGGAAGAAGATGCCATTCCTCCTCATGTCGCCAAACATTGGGATGCATTGTCGGTGCTCACCAAAGAGACTGCACTAATGTGAAAACAAATATTTCAAAAAGCTCCAAAAATCGTCAATACAATATGCTGTTTGAACGTTGACCTTATGAAAGGACGAAAATTAACCCTGGTCCCTTAGAAACGGTGGGTGGAACTCGATCGTTGGTACTAACAGTGGATACCTCACTTAACACCAAATCCTAATGTCACGGAGATGATACACTTACAACAAGAGTAATAATCGTTAATAGATCTAACATACTTGTCAGAAACGGAAAAATCGCAATGGTACGGACAATTATTGCAACATCTTCCACTGCTTCATCAGAAAGCTTTAGACGAGACAGCCAAACCTACTCCTAGAGATTTCAAGAATTTGATGAAGACCAAAGAAAAAACAGCAGCTACAAAGACGACAGATAAAGCAGTCCAGAAAACAATTATTGTACAAATGGTCACACACGTTTACATATTTTGTATCATATGTTTCATAAGACCCCACTGACTGAAGTGTTTCATACTGTAACTCTAATATGAATACTCTAACTGTAAGATCTTCTTTTCGCTTGTAAAACAAAAACTACCTCAAAAATCTAATATATACCCATAAGGAGTTTCATATATATATATATATATATATATATATATATATATATATATATATATATATATATATATATATATATATATTAATTAGCAATTGTATTAGTAATTTTGGTAGCCATATTTATGTACATAATTGCCCGTATCTCTTAACTTTACAATGAATGCCATTATATGGCTCTTTTCCGTACACATAATGTCAGTTTGTATGAATATGTTTTATACAATTTTTCTCTATCTTCATACTCTAAGAATAAAAAATAGAACAATAACATAAAAATATTGATATAATGATTGTATCAGAGCGGACTTTTTAGATGTAAAATGTTTCAACTAAGTTACTGCATAATGTACATATGTATTTTGTTCTTGACAAATTCTACACAAATGTAATTATTCACTAGAACGGATTTTATATTAATGAATACTTATTATATGCATATGTCCGTAAAATAAATAGATGAAAATAAGTACGTCTTTTGTTCCGAGCCGGGGTAGCTTTATATGGTGTAAGAATACGTGGAAGCTGTCATCCCGAGACATACGCCCTCCTCATATCAAACAAGTCTTCCCTCCACAATCAAAAGAAAACATGTATTTGGTTATGTATTTATTTCATATTCTATAATACACTATAACATAAAAGCTTTATTCAACCTGAAGTAATTTGTCATTACATATAGGGATTTATACAAGTTCAATTAGCTGAATCTAAAGATATTACATATAAATCAAAGCATTGACAATACTGATAGCTTGTAGGGTTGAAGTGATAGCATTTTAAATACGATCGGATGGATGATCATCTCAAGTGATATTCCTATTCATGATTATTTTTAACTGTCGTAAACATACCTCCTCTAAAATGTTCAAAATTGTGCATTTCCTTTTATATCAGTAGACAATGTATATTAATATTTGAACATTTGGTGACTTATTGAACATTTGGTGACTTATTCTGGTGATTTCCTTTCAAAATCATTTTATATTATGATTTTAAGTAGTACCATCAGTGGATAAATATGTAAGGGGGGATAACTACTATAAGGCCCACTCATGTGCCTAAGTTTGAGTTGGTTCCCTTGATATAAAAAGGTGACTTTGAACGGCCAGTGGATTTATACTTTGTTACCAATATTGGGAAGACACTAAACTTTCTTACTATTATTGGTATACAAACCATATTTGGTAAGAAAATACACTCTATGCCATACACATTAGAGGGATTGAGATTCTTCCAAACCAAAACTCCACCCAACATAGAAACCTGTTGTGAAAAGTTTAATATGAATCTTTAAATGAAACAAAATAGCTTTGAAACACTTGCTCTTAGTTAACTAACTAAATTTGTATCAGAATTAAATCAAATATTTATACGTGAATGATACGGAAATGTTCAGTGAGCGATAATACAATGTCGATCGAACATCAGCATCAAACCCTTGTGTGCAATTTGTAGGATTAAAATACCTACGTGATAAGAAGTTCATCACAGAGGCGGTATAACGTTGATGTCATCTGCTAATAACCCCTTTCTTTCGCTCATGAACTTTCTTTTGAATAAAGAATACAGAGCAGTCAACAATTATTTTTTGCATACCATTCGAATATCTATCACAAACGTAAAAGACGTGTTTTCTACCGATACCATTTGTATGCGCTTAGTCAAAATGAACGTTGGTATATCAGGTTTCTCTTTCAAAGGCGATATAACTATATTCTTTATTAGATTATTCCCCAACGTCTTGACCATGGCCGACGAGACATCATCTTAATTAAGTTTCAATAACCGTACAACTTCAACGATTTCCTATGCAAATTACATGATCAGATTAGACGACGTCACAAAAAAGCATTTCTTTATTAAAGATCGATTATACGCAAAACGTTATATTATTTATCCAAGGAATCAAACTGGACAAAAAATATAAAAAAATTACAAAGTAAATATGGACTGTTGATTTACTTTCTATCTATTTAAAGTTCTTATAGTTGATGTAAATTTTGATATCGGTGTAGATTTTAAAAGGTTAATAAGCAAGCAATACGAGCGATGAAACCAGTCTTTCCATAACATCAAATTCAACAAACGAAACATTCCGTAATTTTAAGAACATTTGAGTTCTTAAATACTTATCATGGGCATTTTATGTGCAAGTATAAGGTGAAGTGCATAGACATAGATCATCCGCACGATCATTTAAACTGTATGAAATTCTGATTAGTTTATTTGTTTTACATTTTATCTAACGTAATTATTGTCAGATTTTGGCAGCATTTGTTCTGGAAAAAAAAATTGTCCAACACATTTTCCGTGGTATCTGAATTGGAACTGGGTCGCCTACGTACATGTCCGAAAAGTGTTGTGACAAAGTTCACTATTCTGAATGGATACATTTTTTAAAAACGGAAAAGTTAGTCAAGGATTTCAATTTTTCAGCGGCGTCAATTCTCTGTTCTTTCCCGAGAGTACTGACGTATAAAGCAGATAGAAACGTCTGCAACATTAACAACAGTTATCTTTACTTTGTTTCTGGATCTGCTTTCTGCTCTCTTGGAGGTTAATTTTCTTTGACGTTGTGGACATTCTGGAGTCCAATGTATTTTTTCCTGACAGACATAACATTATCTTGACTGTTATCTCAAGAGGAGTACTCAGAAGTCGTCTTGAAGATGTATTGTCGAATGACTCTCTGTAAATCTCTGACTAGAAATGTGATATGTTGTGACTCTTCCATCTTCAGAAATTGAGACTGACTTAGTATATTCTCTTAGGTTAAGGTGGATCAGTGTTTGAGTGTATATATAGACCCCACCGACGAAACTTTAAAAGAAGAGGAAGTGCATCATTATGGAACTGTCATTGATATGCTAGAGTCATTGTTCACAATTTCTCGGGATACGACCTACAGTTTCTTTTGAAATATTATACAGAACAAGTAACCACATTTTAAAACAGTCACCAAAAATGGAACCAAAATAATGTACATGAAAGTGAGAAACGTATCGTTTGAAGAGTCTATGAGTTATTTGGTTATGCCATTGATCAGAAATCCTAAAACGCTTGGAATGACAGAAATGCTAAGTGAATGAGGTGTGATTATCACTACTTTGTCACCTGGCACCTTTGTTTGGCCTTTGTTATTTACTGATTATGAATGACGTTCGATTATCGCGCTTTTGCTATACGCCGCCTTTGTTGTTTAAACAACGGCCATTGTTTATCTGGCTTCAGGGCGTCAGGTGATAAAAACGTTATAATTAAGCCAATTTTCTCAAACACTATAACCACTTAAGCGTTATAAAAGGAACGTTATAATAAATCCTTTGGAATAAATATTAGTTAGGAATTTGGCCGGGGAATTTAAATTCAAATGTTATATCAGAGGAAACGTTGTATCCAAGAACGTACTAAAGAGAGAGAGAGAGAGAGAGAGAATTACAAATATACACCAAACAGAGCGGAAAGTGCTATCCCTGGAACATACAGCAGAATGCTTGATAACATTAGCAGAATTTTTAAGTACGAATAAATAATATTATCATACAGGTTAGATAATTTTAATTCGTACTCAGCGGCTATTCGAACTCGGATCCGCGGGTTATTACACCCATCGCCTTGCCTGTAAGCACCAACCCTTATACCATCTGATGCATCTTGAACGAAAATCGGTTGTCTGAAATCGCAAATATGCCTCTTTGTAGTATAATATATGTATATACTTTGTAAATAATTCCTGTGAAATCAATAGGTCTATAATAAATCTATCAGCCGTACTGCCTATATTACTTTTTAACAGGGGAACAGTTTATTTTTGCAAAATCGTCTGGTAAATCGTAGAAAATATACAGTGAATTAAATCATTTAAAGTAGATTTAGCCCTTAGTCTGCACGTTTTAGGTCATCTGCATACAAGAAGTCTGTCTCTGGGTATTCACATTCCTTTTGAAGGCTATGACACGTTCAGTGTCAGACACTGAGACACGTTCAGTAAAACTCAAATAGGAATTTCGTGTTCGCAAAACACAAACTAGTTTTGTTTGAACCGTGACGAACACTATTGAGTAGAGTTTACGACTGATTTCTCCACATTTGGATGATATTCTTGTTACCATTGTTTCCATCGACTATGTTTCCAACATAGTATTGTAATTATCTTGTTTTATTTCTTTCCAAAATTTTTGTTTGGTGAAAATTTGCTAATATTCGATCAAGCATATCGGTTCGTCATCCTAATTCGTGCCTTTTACATTATCTCACGTCAATTTAAACTGAACCCTGGATCGTGCATACGTCACTGAGACTCCACTCTCGAATTTTATCGTTATCTCACCACATACGATAGGAATTTCATGCACACTCATGCAGTTATTACACACTATCGTTCTTGTTCGGTATAACACGGTGATCATGCCTGCAGTTTCTCACTAAGTCTGATCTCGAGTTAGTGCTGCAGTGATTATATCTATCTACAATCTGTTTATTTCGTTCAGTGGTTGGGATTATTGTAAGCATGATCACTACTAACACGTATTGTACTGTAAATGATCTCAACCATGCTACATGCAGACTTACAATACTGAACACCTAAAATGTTCATATAAGAGACCTATACATTCTTCTTCGCATACTTTAATCATTCTTCAGGGGTGAGGTCAGGTTAGTTCGTGTCCTGCAAAGTCCGAATATGATTCAAGACCTAGAAGCATATCATTACTTATGTATTTATGGCCTTGCGATGGTCGGACCCACCAAAACACGCGTTATTGACATATTACTAATAGCAGAATGAGCATACGTTGTAGATATACAATGATCCAAGCTAGAGACGCTATGATGTGAGTGGCATATATATATATATATATATATATATATATATATATATATATATATATATATATATATATATATATATATATATATATATATATATATATGAAATTCTTCTGACAAATTCAACAATAAAAACAAACAAATAAATGCAGAAATAACAGTATATGCAAAAAATGATTTTTTATATTTATGAATACATTTGAAATGCATACACTTGTACAATAAACAGAGAAAGCTATATACGTGTTTTGTTCCGAGCCGTCGAGAAGAATACATTTTATTTGTAAGAATATGTCGAGGCCGACATGTCAACACAAATTTCAATGTCATATCAAACGTATCAGAGCAAAACACGTATGTATTTAGGTATTCTGACCAACTCTTTGATACAGTTTCACACAGAAGCTGTATGTAACCTACAGTATAGAACAATTGATGGTACAGAGTGACTTAGAAAAACTATTTCGTTGCATCTTAAGTATCAAAAAGCGAATGGGAGACAAATTTATACTCCACACTATATATTAACATATTATTTTGCTACTTTTGTTACTGTCATGCACATATGAAATTTATATTTTAGTAAATAACGGACTTTGCTACTCAAACGTTCAATATTGTACAAGCATTTTAAAGGAAAGTCATGTATCAATCTGTCAAGTATTCTTTTCCGATTGTGTGACAAAACAAAGTAATTATGTCTAAATGCTCGGCTGAGACAGACTAAATGTCTCTGCATGAAGAACTAAACTACTTGTTAATTTGAACGAGTTTTTTCCTCGGCTATAAATACATACATACATACATACATACATACATACATACATACATACATACATACTCTTTCGGGATGCTTCTGCGAGTTTTGTGTAGTGTATTACGCGTTGTCAATTAGGGTCTTAGCTCTACGGTTGATGGGCAGAAGTTTGTGTCAATTATCAGTTTGCTAGCTTGCTGGCTCTACCAAAAACGATGACTGTTTATTGGAGAAGAGAGAGCCTTGCATGCGAGTCCCTGGCAGCGCACGTCTCCTTTTAGACTTTATCACAGACGTACGTACCGGTGCTACTTGAGAACACTCGCTGATTCTATCGCCCTTATTCATGATCAAAATTAACCTATTCATGTTTGTTGGTTCTTCTGCAGAAATAATTCAATATTCTTTGTCCCAACTTGAGGGGATTTACAGTCGTAACTGAATAAATCCAATCGAGTATAGACATGCATACTAAACTATCGTGTGATAAATATACAGCTCCATGACAATCATTATTGATATGAATCAATAACAGTAATTCTAACATATTGTAACAATTATACATTTTTCTACGGTAAGGACGTTAATACTTAAAGTCTTAGCATAAAAAATAAATGTTAACCTGTGCATAACTATTCATATATACATACGTACATACATATAAACATACATATGAATAAAAATAATTTTTTATGTCTGCGATGTGTTAGTAATTTACTGGTAAAATATACACTATCCCTATCCCATCATGGCATATAAAAGTAACTATACATATTATTTTTAACACCCACCAGGAATTATCAGGAAATTGTGAATTTTATAAAACAAAAAATTCATTTAGATTAATTATATTCGCATTTTGAGGGGGACTCTTCGCTGGGAATACTGTGATTGATGTATTTTATATTCATTATATGTTATTCTGATCTCTTGATAAAACTTGTATTATGGAGGACAATTTTGCTGGCGAGGTTTATCATGTTGGTGATACTGCTAACAAATCAGATGCTTCTTCCATGTGTACGCTCTAGCTTCGGAATCCCCAGGAAATTTTTGATAGTGGTTCTACTATCGTATCACAGATGACAGTCATAAATCACAGAAATATGGATCATCGAGCACGTACCATTTTGATTTCTATGGAGACCTCTAAATGCAGCAAGTGCTGGATGAAAGATTGGTTTGACTGTTAGATATATTCAGCATCTTACAATAGGAATTAGGAATATAATGTTGATACATATATTGTATAATTGACAAGAATTATATATATATATATATATATATATATATATATATATATATATATATATATATATATATATAAGCCCTTCTAGTATTTCAGTTGTTATTTTAAAAGAATGTTGTTAACATCATATAAACTTACCGTACCGTTCACTAAAATACGGTCTGACGGGTTATTTTTAATGCTGTAAGGAAATAATAGTAAAATTTAATAACTTAAATTTGTCTGAGTTTATTTTTCACATTCCGGGGAAGTAAGATATGATGGAGAAAGTAGCATTTGAATATCTGCGTACTTATTTTTAACGGAAAAACTTGAGGCGTAAATTATTATTAGAAGTTAGAAGCGCATATAGCGACTCATCATATGTATTTTACTGATGCTATTCGATCTTAGCAGATTTTAAGGTACGATTCCAATGCATTGCAGTTTCAAAGTAATGAAAGTACATCATTTATTTTTCAGTTTAATAAATATATCTGACAAAAAATATCTACTTAGCATTGTTATGATGTAATAACATCATTTATAATGAGAGCACTAGTATGTTTCCAGCCGAACGAAAATCATGTGTTATGCGTACGTTTCCTCAAAGTTATGTTTTAACCATACTTTGAGAGGATTTCTTTGTATAGACATACAAAATGTCAAACATGGACGTGGTATGTTCAGGAAGTCACCGCTAAGAAAGGAAGTCCCAATTGTAGGTAAAATACAGATTTAAATAACATTGTCTGTTGAATTCGTTCATAGATTAGAAACGTGATCGCATCATATGCAAAAAAATACAACAACAAAAAATACAATGAAGTATTATTTTGTCGCAAATTATAGAACTGCTGTTTCTTTTTTTTTTTTTTTTTTTTTTTGTCTTTTTCATAATAGACCATTTGGTTAAGGAATAAAACTAGGTAAATATTTTGTCTTGTCTAATCATCAGCGGAGATTTATATAGATATAGTAGTGTCTCTAGAAGAAGTGTTAGATGGTATGGCTCATATAAATGAAATTAACCAGCCATAAACTGAAAAGATGGAAATTACTGGTGTCAGTCAAAAGCCTTTACATGAAAGACATCGCTCAATGACAAGTACATATGAAAAGGGAAATTATAATAAAGTGTATACACAGGCTTCGGTACCTTGACGCATCCGCAAACTGTAATATGTATCCGTCCACTTAAAATAACGTGATCTTGGTAGACATACTAAACACCTTCACAACCTCGTTTAAAATGATACTGTAACAAACATATGCAGAATACAATAAATGATATTAAGTGTGCTAATAATGTGTACTTTATATATCTAACCTTTAGTTTGTACACCTCAGCCAAGTTGCGTCCCCTATCCCACTGACTTAAACACCTTAGTCTTTATAAACGTATGCTATAATAGTACTGTCGAGACATACTTATTGTGAATGTGTTGAATATGACACGTTTTCTGACGTTCTTCACTATTTTATGTTGCAGCTAGATTGGGCTTATGCCAATGTCAGTGATAGATCCTCTGAGCACTTGCTCTATTAAACATTTTCAGTGGAATTCAAAATAAAATGTTATCGCAGAAAAACCTGTAAACCATATCAGTTTAATTCAAGGACTATCTGGATTCATATCTCAAAAACTGGACAAACTCTGTTAGAGATTGAAATTCTGTGACGATAGGCTCTCTTTGCTCTCCTTTAAGGGTACTGATGTATATGGCAGCTAGAAACGCCAGCATCATTTTGTGCTGAAAGAAAAATGACTGAATGACGCCATTCTTGTTACATTCAGTAGACACCAAGTTGATGCCCACGCAAAAGTCTTTTATAAATTGACAACTGTCTTCAGCAGTAAAGTTTTGCTTTGAAAATATATCATCAAAAACCTGGTTATTAAACATGACTCCCACTTTGTTGTCACTCAAGATTCTGAAAGCTATTTGTCCTAGAAAATTTACAATCTTTCCGTAGTGAATTATAAACTGCTTATCTTTGAGCACGATATTGTTGTCAAAATCAAATCTATAGTCATCCGCACTCGATGCATGTAAAAGTCTTTTTTCTTTTATTTGATTTTCTAAGACATCAAGCAAAAACTCTGATCTTGTGCATGGTAGAATGCAGTTCATTTGCCACATTTTCACGAGAAAAGGGAAGAAGACAGGCTCTGTCGTAAACTCTTGTAGCTTATTTGATTTGATTGATTTGAAGAACTCTTCAATCACTGTTGGTGGAAATCCATCATCCTTTAGTATCTTTTCTGCACGCTTTTTCATTGCGTTCTTATCCAGGCCTTTTACATGAATTTTCCGGTGAAATGAAGTTGTTTCTTGATAGTTACTACTCCATATCGTGGGAGTCGATGTGATGATAACTACTGCATGTTCTAGACCCTCATCAGACAAAATCTTCTTTACATTGGAAGGATCTCCACGATATTCATCAAGACCCTGAATGATAATGATGGTGTTATGTTTCTTAACGTACTCGTAAATATCAATTTTCAATTGATCAAGCATCGAAATATGCAGATTTGCAAGTAAACCATTGATGTCTGCAAAATTCTCAACTTTGCTCAGAGATATATTGAAAAGAAGGTCATACCCTTGTAGAAATGTTATATTATCATTTTCAAATGCAGAAATTTCATCCAGATCCAGATTATTTGGAGCATGCGCCTTACACCACCCTTGTGTGAGTGTATTACACCAAGTCTTCTTCCCAGAACCGACTTCTCCCTGAATTAGGATCCTTGTCAGAGACTGTTCATTTCTTTTAAAAACATTTCTGTATATATTGATGTCAATATCACTCTCTAGTGTAGATCCCTCATAAATCTCAGTTTGTAACTTTAAATCACTATCAGCCTTTTGAAATTGTGATTTTTCATTGTAAATATGAACCAGCTCTTTGGTTAATGATTTTACACCTGCAAATATTCAAAAGGAGTATGCTGTAGCTCATTCTACATAAAGTACTATGCAAACAAATAATTTTAAAAAGATCAAGCATCTCGTGTCTGCTATATAATAATGTAAAATTTCACTGCATAAGCTGGAAGACAATCATATCAAGCATTACTAATTTAATGAGGTTATGAATAGGTTCAAGGTTAAAGATCCTTGATTTTGGTAAACATAATATGTTTGTAGAGAACAGAATATATATCAATACATGAAGAATGGTATATGAAACATACTCAATTTATATTTCATTAGCAAATGACACACAGACATGCATCTCCAATATCCCTTTACGACTATCTCATTACTTCCTAAGTGAAGAAATATGTGACAGGTTAAAAAATGAAAATTACCAAAAGTTTGCATTGCATGGATATTTACTGATTTGCTCATCTATTTGGTGTCGTACGCATCTCAACTGCCCAGTGGATATACAGTAATAAATTTATGTTCGATTTATCCCACCACAATTATTTTATATTCGTCATTCAATAAAAGTTCTAACGATAAAGCTAACTTAGTAATTCACTATTTGAAGTTCGTCTAAACCAATCGGCTTTAAATGAATTAATTCCATATAAATATACATGATTGCAAAGAGTGTTTGTTTTTGTTTTTTCTGATTACAAGATATTGTGTGAAGTTTACTGATCAAATGTAAATTGACACTGATTCTCCGAAGGTTTCAGTGTTTGGTTCTTATCCAAACCTTAAGAGTAAACTTTAATTTCAATTTTGGAGAATGCATTTCAGAAATATCTGCCACTTTGAAAAGAATTGTTATATAATATGACCACTTAAACGCTATTTGCATAAAAAGAACGCCTATCCTTAAATAGAGGATATTCATATTTGCACACATATAACTGAAGTGACTGGAACAGTTCAAAATTGTGTATGATCATGCTGTGTTGCTTACAGAGAGAAATTGTTGCCAAAGTCATTAAACTGTATCCTCAATCAATTTGTTGCAGGTAACTGATAATAAAATAAACGCCTGAAATGGATACTTCAAAAGTGGTCATCTTGGTTGTTTCCCTTCTTTAGATAACCAACGCCAAAGGAGAATAGATAAAGGTTTTAGCATTAAATACATTCCTGAAATGTTGGGAACCTATTTTCTTCTTCTTCGCCTTTTTCTTCTTCCAACCGAGGCAAGAAATAGCTCTGGTTATTGTTTTGAATCTCGAGATTTGAAAGATTGAAAGAATATATACTAGAGCTTTTGAATATATAACAGTCATTTCACTTCTTTATATGGATATCGATTTTGGTTGCTTTGTGAAAAAATTTCATTTTCGTTGGTTTCCAAATTCATGTATTTGATACATGCTCGCATTTGCCACCAAGAAAAACGATTATTAGCTGAGATTTTACATTCATGATATAAAGCTACATGAACATTTTTATTTGTAGTATTTCATAAGTATAAACATAATTTAAAAAATGGTCAGGTGGTATGGCAAAAGAGTTAAACATTGTATGATGAATCTGAAGGTAGAAATTAACTTTTGGAAGACGTCTCAACATGTCAATTTTTAAAAATTACCTTTTAGCATAAAAAGGACAAACAAGTAAAAATATGAAAGTGACATCAAAGAAAGGTTATGGCTGACATCTTTTATAAGTATTTGATGATTGCAAGATCTGTCATTTACCAATAGAAATGCTGCATCGATACTTATAGACAATGTGGAGATGTATAATGAAAAGAAGACGCCAACGTAATATTTTAAACTAAAAGTCTAGTCTCATGATTGAAAAGAAGATATATGGATGCACTACGGTAGACACACATCTTAACTCTTCGACAGTCGAAGCAAAATAACTTATGAAAAATCATGAAAGCTATAATAAAATATCTAGACTTGTCTATATTGTTATTGATATACATTTGCCTTTATTTAGTAATAATATATTTTGACAGAATATATCTCAGGCAAAAATAAATATATACTCACCTAGAACAGCCTCAAGAAGGGGGATGCGCTCTATGAGGAAACATAAAGTACATAGGTATAATAATGGTACCAAAACAAAAGCATTAACGTAGATAATACTAGATATCATTTTGTATCATGTGTGCGTAACAAATAATGGAAATCGGAATGTTTCAATACTACGGTAAGTTTGATGGCAATTTATATTCGAATGTGCTTACAACTGAAAGGATGACGACACTGTTACCATTCTGTAAGACAAATATCAATATTTAGATGAAAGAGATATCAGAGACTGAGACATTCAATATTTCGTAACTTTGGATCAGTAATGTAGTAGTCGAAATTTGCGCACAGTGACGATTCTTTATCATTATGTACCTAAAGAGAGGTACTTAGCCTTCGAATGAAGTACACTATATTATTAGTAAAAAATGTAAACATTATTATGCTTCACACACATTTTATTGGAAAAGAAACAAAGGTAACACCATCAAAGTTATTCTAAATATTCAAGGAGTTTGCAAAGATATCTTTGGCATCAACTCAGAAATATAAAGTGTTAATACTTTAAAATGTAATATGAAAAATGTAATATAGAGGGCATATCAATGAAATCGAATTAAGGTAAATCCATCAATACAATATACGTTGTTTGTGCACTACGGAAGCATGCATGGTAATACTAACAACAAACAAGTACAATTACGATAGGTATGAAAAAATCGGAATGAAATGGATCAACATGTATGGACAAACAAAGAAATCCTTTTAAAATCTAAATTGATGTTCATTTATTGATGGTATAATAGATAACTTAATTTATACAATGAAAATAAATATTTACTCACGACGAACATTCTCTTCCAGGTTGATGTATGCTATCGGAATATAAAACATAGATAATTGTAATATCTTCCAATGATGATTTAAGACAAACAATTATAATCATGCCTCAATCGGCTCCAATTAATTGTGCTTTCAACATTCACACTAGGTTTATGATACCTTCTTCTTGTACAGAAGCGCTATTAATAGCTGAACTATATTTGTAACATTAAGTTACTTCTAGTTCTTGAGAGGATTGAAACGGTCAAGCATACAAAGTTTGCTGTTAAATAATCTAAATTTGAGAAAAGCAAATCTAAACTATAATAAGTATTTTTTTTTTAATATTCACAGAAGCAAATATAACACAGATATACATAATCTTACCACTGACTATATTTGTGTCCTTGTTTTTAAGAATTAGAAAATCATACTTTACAAAGTTTAGAACTGATATAATGAGAGAAGAGATTGCATAAAATGCACACTTACGTGCAGCCTCCTTTCTACCCTTCTGTAACCGTCTACGGAAGAAAATTGCCATGACAGCAGCTAGAATTGCTAGTATTAGTGTTGCCCCTAATATGCCGATCCATGCTTCAGTTGAAAGTGGAGTCTTTACTTCAATCGTTTTGGCTCCTGAAAGAAAAAAGTCTGACTTTTTGTCACTTTCATAACTTTAGCCACACAGTTATGGTTACATGGCAATATGCATATATTTCTTGCCAAGTCTTGAACTAAAAACCCATATTTAGAGATGTGAAACTGAATATGATAATCTGACAGTGTTTCATATACCACTTTCATGGTTCTATCTTAAATCTTAAGGTATTATATTTTATATATCCAGGCTGTAGCTATGCAGCTGTTTAAGATATTAGGAAGAATGATGTATGTATACTGATACAGAGAGTGTGTTGCATACCATATTCTCTGTCATTTCTCAAGGTCACGGTCAAGCCAAGAATACTTGTGGTGTCATGTTAAATTATTATATGACTATTGATGCATTTTGTACAACCGTCTTAAATCATGCATATAATGCTAACACATTGTGTGTCAATCTTTCTGTTAACATTTGCTTGTCTAGCAAATAAGTTATAACTTTATGACAGCTGGAGTGATTTCATGAAACTCTGCCTATGTATATATCATGACTAGAAGGTGTGTCACATACCATACACAGGCCGCCTGTCTTTAGGTTAAGCTCACAGCAAAGCAAGGGTAAATGCAATTATGTGATTTTGTACATTTTAAACTACTGAAGTTATTTTAATGAGATACTGTAGCCATGACTTCAGTCTCAAGCTTAAGGTCACAGCCAGGGAAAATATAAATATGCAATCTCTGTCCATGTACAGGCATAACATTTGAACCAATGAAGGTATTTTCATACAACTTTAGTCTGTTGTATATCTGGACTTGATAGTGTCTCATATATTCATAGTCATACCCTCTGCGCCCAAGGTTAAGGTAAAAAAAAAGGAAGTCAATGGTCTGCTTTTTTAGCTAAATTATTATTAGCTAGGTTGTCACTTTTTAACTACTTCATATATTGTGATGAAAATGTATCAAGCTCCACACCTTATCATGCAGCTGGCAGGTCTGTAGCTCTAAGGTCAAGGTCATTGGTAGGGGAAAAGGCACGAAATTGGCATATAATGTACTCTTGTTACTTAAATTAAATTGTTTTGGTGCAATCTTGAAGATCAAAGTTGTCGACTCTGAGAGGGGTTTTCTACATGCTTTTACCATCAACCCATGTAACACTAATGTGAAATCGTGGGTGCTTTGAGTATGTGCAACTTAGGCACCTTTGTCATGGAATTTTCATCAATTTTCTCTGCATGCGTCTATAGCGATATAGGGTTATTAATGCATAAAAGGAAAGATAATGCAGACATGCTGCTTTTCTGAAGATTTCTTTCTTAAAATAACTTTCCAATAATTTAAAAAGGACACAAATCTTGATACCAAAGAACTCTTTACACGAACATATTTGTGAAATAGGTTTAGAATATGAGGAGTGTTCCAACTGTTGGAGCTTCATAGGGAGTGAGACATGACACGTACAGTGTCATACATTATTCATTTATCATCTGTCCTGCATGAACTTATGAAGTGACAGCATTTTATTTTCCATGACAATCAGATAAAAAGTATATTTTGACATCTAAAGAAACAGCTATATTTGGTTAAATATTCCAGGAGTATTTTTAGGCAAGTTCTATTTTTGACAGCTTCCATAGCAACCAGGTAGAAAATACATTTTTCACATCTCCCGCCAAAATACACTGGTAAATTTTAATCAAAGAATTGGAGGAAATATTTATTATGTCATAATCTACAAACAAATGTGTGTATCGTTGTCTCCCTGACAGCCAGGTGAAAAACACAACTTTCACACCTTCTTCAAAACCACTTCATTTACTGTTATCCAACTTTCAAGAAATGTTCAACGCGACATGTTTTTAGTTAATGTTGTTTGGTATAGCCTCTATAGCAGCCAAGCATAGTTGACATCTACCAGGTGGAAACTTGTTTAAATATTTTTCAAACTAATATGGCACTTTTAAGTCAAACTTTACACATACAAGATTTTTTTTATACATTTTCTACAATTGCTGCATGTATAGAGAACTAGAAACTGTCTGCTAAGGGACCAACCATTTATTTGGGGATGGGGGCACCTTGGATTTTTTTTTAAAACCAGAGTTGTATTTTCTCTATTACCTCAAGATAGGTAATTCTTTTCAACTAATATAATTGGATATAATAAAATCTTTTTCCACAAATTAGAGCACATTGTTTTCAAGCGATATGAATGCTGGAAATTGAAATTTTGGTGTAAATTGTTCCAGCCCCCTCCCTCCCCTCCCCCCTCTGAAAATTAAATGTGTAGTCCTTGAGTTTAATGGAACTAGGAGAAAAATCTTTGAACCAAGTTTAACTTGCAGATTACTATTTTTTTACTGTTATTTTAATCTAAGCCTAGTGAGCCATACTTAGTTCTTTCAAAGCATGTTTCGTTTAACCCTTGATAATTCACTTCATTTTCTGGAAAGGAGTCAAGAGTTGCGATCTGTTCAAAATATTTCCGTTTATAATTTCATGCCATTAAGTTGGCGGTATATGGCATTTTCTTTGTCCATCTATGTCTGTGGATCCATTTGCCTTACTTGTTCATTCTAAACTCCTATACAGCTTCACTTGTTAACATTAAACGTGCCCTATGGGTGAATTTGGGATGGGTGTGTGTTTACCATATAAATCAACAGATAGAGGGCTCATCCTTTTATTTTACAAGAGAGAGAGAGAGAGAGAGAGAGAGAGAGAGAGAGAGAGAGAGAGAGAGAGAGAGAGAGATGTAACGTAAACTTTCAATCTCCTTTAAGCATCTTCGCTAGATTCAATCCCACCCTGCTTCATCCTGTTACAGACCTCACATAAAAGCGATGCAGTATGCAGTCCACTCATCTAGTGTCTCTACTCATTCACATATACAATAACCTTTGGGGATAATATCTCGCAATGTACAATGTACAATGCATAGTCGTTAATATGGAACGTTTATTGAAGAAACATTTGTATTCCTGCTTCCAATTGCATTGGTCAGAAAGGGCCTTCCGAGTAGGCTAGGAGGTAAATTGGTCTAGCATGGATGAATCAATGTGATCATAAACACAAATACTTAACTCATGTCAGCAAAGCATAAAATGTTGGTCACTTTAAGGGCGTAGTAGTAACAGAAAAGCATCAATTTATCAGGTTTCATGATCGGAATATAAAGAGTACACAAGAAATGAACTTAAAGCACAAAATGTGAAGGAAACAAGTCATGAATTATGTCACAGAGACCCTTTTAGCAAAATGAATGTAGCACGTATCAAGATGCATCCACTCAGCAAGTTTCATGATTCTAGGTAGCAAAGTATGGTGTGGTCATGAGATAAATGCAACAACTTAACCAAAGGCAGAAAAAGATGAAATATCGATCACGACGGGCCTCATTGTTGTAAGTGTGTAGTAGTAGTAACACAGGTGTATATCATCATCAATTTCACGGTTCTAGCATCAACAGTTCTTGAGACAAAATTGAACCGAAGTCAGTGAGCCGTAAAATATGGTCGATACCAACCTACTACTTTAAATGAGGTAGTAGTGCTCATAAAAATGCATCCCCATATTTCATGATTCTTTACAGGATAGTATGCGCAGAGCATGTACAAAAAACAGGTTATGAGCTAAATGCAATACATTAACGTAAGGCAGTAAAATGTGAAACATAGGTAACAGTGGCCTTTTAGGTATGGATGCGGTTCTAAGAGAGATATATACAATTACCTGGTTTACTAGTTAAAGCATGAACAGTAAAAATGTCAAATTTAACTAAACTGAAATGTAAAATATGGGTGACAGTGACCCACTTTTAATATTAGGGTGTAGTTCTCATCAAGATGCATCCTCACGCCATGTTTCTTGGTTCAAGGTATATCAGTATTGTACAGTATATAAAACACCAACATGGACACATGCCGAATGCATAAAAATAGCATAAGCCAGTTAAAGGCTAAATGTACATAACAATTACCTTCTTTTGTTGTAAGAGTGTGATACTGATAGGGATGAATACAATTAATGAGTTTGACGATTCTGGTATGAACAGTTTAAGACTGAAACCAATGCAGTGAAATATGATTCAGAGTCACCTACTTGATAAGGGTATGGTACTCATCAAGATACATCCCGTCACCAAATGTGATGATACTTGTTGCAACAATATGAAGACGCACACAAACCTATCTGGTTTTGAGCTAAACCCCAAAACTTATCATAAGCCCGTAAAAGCTGAAATGTAGCTCACAGTGGCATTCGATTGTGGTAATGGTGTGGTACCAATAGAAACGCATACATCATCAAGTTTGATGAATTTAGCATAAATAGAGCTTGAGAAATAAGGTTATAACACACAATTTTACCAAAGAATCAGTGAAGCATGAAATGTAGATCATAGTTGCCTACTTCTGTGATATACAGGTGCTATAAACAATTTTAGGTCATGAGCGAACCACAAAACTTAATCCAAGCCAGTGAAAGTTGACATGTAGTTAACAGTGACATAATTTTGTTTTACCGGTGTGGTACTAATAGAGATGCATACAATAATCTGATGATTCTAGGATAAGCAGATGTTAAGAAATAAACTTTAAAAGTCAGTGAGGCATGAAGTATAATTCAGGGTGACTTTGTGACGAGAGTGTAGTACTCTTTTAGATGCATTTTCACAAGTTTCGTAAATTTAGTGCAACAGTATATACAGGGTGCTAAAACACATTTGGTACCGACCTAAATGCAAACACTTAATCTAAGCCAGTAAAACGTGAAATATAAATCATAGTGACACTCTTAAGGCTTTGATACCAATAAAGATCCCAACCATCGTCTAGTCTGATTATTCTAACATGAACAGAGCTTCAGAAATAAGCTTAAAACACAACATATAACCAAAGTCAGTGAATCATGTTAGTTGCAGTGACCTACTTCTGTAACGAGGTTATATTACTCATTAAGATGCACCCTCTCGTCAATTTTCATGAATCTAGGTATAACGGTAGATATACAGGGTGCAAAATGCCTAACTGGTTATGAGCTAAACGCAAAAACTTAATGTAAGCCAGTAAAATGCTATATGTAGGTCTTGGTGACCTCCCCTTGTGGTAAGTGTGTGGTACTAACAGAGATATATACAACGAAAAAAAAAAAAAAAACAACACAAAGACTTAAACCACGAAATGTAACCAAAGTCAATCTGGTGTGAAATATAGGTGAAAGGAAACTAATTTGTAAACACGGTGTATTACTTATCCAGATGCATCTCTTCACTAAGTTTCATGATTCCAGGTAAAACAGTATGGATGCCGTGTGCAAAAGAAAAAAATCTAAACGCAAAAAGTAATCAAGATTATACAACTAATGTACATATATAATGTGCAAATTTTGCCCCATCAGCTCCATCTCCTGGGAGTAGCTGGAACGAAACCCCCTTTAAACTGTTGCTTAGAACATAGGACGAAAGAATGGTTCACATTTAGTGAGGGTGTACATATTCGTATGGTTTTATCTGTGCGAGTGCTGACGCACAATAGCTTGCCTCTCCTTCGTAGAGGTGAGTTAAAAATCGTGAGCTCGAAACGCTGTGATTTTCCTGCAGAGTTATCACCTCTGTGGACTACAATGGCTTATTGGTTAGCGTGCCAGCCTCGCGACCGAAATGGTGCGGATTTGAATTCTACATTTGGACCAGTCTGGGTTTGTTACTTTGGTGTGTCCTTGGGCAAGGTACTTCAGTCCATTTGCCTTGGCACTAAATAACCTACTTGTTTTACTGTGCCGTGTAGTACCAAACCAAACTAAACCTATCTATGTATTTATCTTTTCCGGTTGGGAGAGATATTATGAAGAAAGGCATAGAATTTGAATTCCCTTCATTTAGAAATGGAACACTATCAGCAAATTCCATGTATCATCATTTGGGCTATATGCATTGGTGCCTTTAAGCCCTGGACCATGCACTGTCTTCCCATGGTAATTGTTAAAGACAAGACCTGCATAGATGCTCTCCTGATTGACTATCGGACATTGACTACAAGCTTTATACACAAGCGCTAGCTAAATGTATTTTCAACAGTGCAATATGCAAACACGAATTTCATTATTAATTGACAACTTCATTATTAAGAACGAGGAAAGGCCTATCTGTTCTTGGATACAATCCAGCTAAATGCGGTGACATTAAAGGAATCATTGTAGCGGGGCAGCATACAATTAATTGTCAATCAGGTAATATAATTATAAACAGATTCAACCAGGACCCGTACTCGGATCAATAAAGTAATTCTTTTAACACGATATTTGCACGCTAGGCGGTATATCACCCCCACCCACACGTTGAAAGCAAAGTCGGCATTCAAGGCTGAAAGTACAATTTTTACTTTTTATTTTGGTTTGTATACTGATATTAATTTGTGTCAAGCATACAATTAGTATAATGTGTTCTTGCCTAGGATCCAGAAATAAAGACCTTTCTATTACAATCGTTCTGTATGTTGGTATACATGTAAGTATATATCTATGCGTATATATCTCACAAGCACCCGAACTTTTTTGTGTTTTCAAGACAACATATCGGCCAAAGTCAGCAAGGATCTTTTGCCTTGAACACAAGAGAAGATGAGTAAAGAAATATGACGGACAAAATATAAGGTTGGAAACTCTTACTTAAATATTCTACAGTTACAACCCGTTTAATCTTGTAAAAGCAAGTTAACTATTTATACAATATAGTATTGATGAAATGGAGTTTCTATATTCACCTATATATTCTTCCTGACAAAGAGAATTACTCCTTCCTTTGAAACATTTTTCCACGGTGATTCCTGTTACACATACTGTGAATGTTCCGTTTATGTCCGTAGTATCAAACATGAGAAAGTCTCCATTTGCCTGTGAAAGAGAGAAGGAAATAAGAACAGGCTATAAATATATAGGCTAAAGATATGGTGCTTGTACAACGAACACGTTCACTTGGAATACCTCACAGGCTGATTATAATGTATTAAACCGCTACTAGTACAATATATTGTGGTATTTACCGTGGTTCCTGGTGCATGATTCCACTTCAAATGAAACGGCTGTGTTCCGCATGCTTGCGGATGCAAATCGGCTCGAAGACCTGTTCTATTTTCTAATTGGCGTATTGTGGGTTTGCAGCAATTCTCTAGTGGTGGTACTGAAATAGAAATATTCGATCGTAATAGATACATGATGTAATTTGCGTGTTTTGCAAAATATTACTTGTATGTAGAGACCGTACTGATGGACATATTTGCAATACTGGCTCATAATGAACATTAAAATCTTGCAAAATGTCAAGAAATTCAAATTCTAGTTGTTTTATTACACCCACAACTCTAGCGCATATTTATCTTACTATTGTGCTATCTGAAACCATACTATAATAAATGGAGATACAAAAAGTCACCAAACCCGATTAAAGCAAATGATCATGCGGAGCATGTGTGCTCAAGGTTCAATTACTAGTGCAAGTTATGAGCATTGAGAAGAACGACATTGGTGGAGCTAGCGGAAATCTTATTTTTATTTCTTCATATCTTAAATATTGGCATAAAGCAACAGTGTGTTGAATTTCTCAATTTTTAGAGGGATGACATAACTATTTTTGGAAGTTTAACATGATATCAACAATGTCGGTATTTATTTATTTACGAGTTTGGACGGGATGAAAGTGTAGTCAAATCTGGTTGTGTTATAAGCTAAAACTCAAGAGAACAAAAGTGTTAATTTGTTGATTTCAAATATAAACAGTGAAGCGCCATCTTCCGGAAAAGATAAAGATTTACAATTTTTTCGATGACGATAAATTTATATAAGCAGCATCAGCGCGGATGGCAAGAAGGTGAGAACACTTCAGTATGAAGAAGGACTAACTTATGAATTTGATAAAAGATCTAACCAACTTCAAGAATGATAAATTTAGCAAATAACATATTTTTAATAAATGCTTTCTGTGGATTTTTGTAGCAAATTTATTCTAATTAAGTTTATTTTTGTGATCAGACAGAACAGTAATCTTGGATATGATATAAAAACTTATATGTATATTCAGCCAGTGTTGCATGTTGTATCATGCGGTGTCCATAAATAGCACTGCCGATAATCATTACGACTTCTCAGATGATGGAATATTTAAAGACACAGAATATGTTCTATCATGATACCTAGCTTGGAGGTGTACTAATGTGAAGTATCTTCTTTATATAATCTAAAGAAAATATATGCATAATTCTTTTAATGGACGACTGGAATAGAACATGATAGGTAAATAAGTTCATGCCTACAATCAAAATACACTTACTGCAAACAGTGAGGTTCAGAGTTAGCCTTGGGTCGGGCTCTGAACTGAGTGGAAAATTGGCAATTAAAGTGTACAGTCCCTCATCACTGGTTGTTACATCTTTTAGAACAAGGCCATTGTTTCCCATAATTGTGACTCTGTTTCTGTATGCGGGTTCTATTCTAAGTCCTTCTGTATCTTTCCAGTAGGCTATTCTTTGAGCTGCCGTATTCTGTCCAGTGAACCAAGTTTTGGCCTTGACATACTCCCCAGGGTCAAGCTCGTATTCCCATGTCAGTCGGACATCTTCATGCTCACAGGAAATGATGTTTGTCGAGACGTTCGTCCACGATAAAGCTGAAAATTCATACACCATAATGTACACGTCGCATTTTATTGTTATCAAGGTACCCTAGTTTCGATAGCAAACGTTGTGTGCAGGATTAAAATCATAGCGGTTGCTGTAACTCTTAATACGCTGTTTCATTAACTATAAATGAAATATGGACTAATTACGTTATAGCATAGCTTCTAATATAATGTTGAAGAGCTAGTGTAGTTTCTTTAAGAACTGTCATGCACAAAAAGGGAAAATACAGAGATAAACATTGTAACAAAGATATGTACCTTAATATTTCGAAACCTATGTAAAACCTAGTCACACTTATTTATTTTGTACGATTGACATGTTGCGCTCAAAACAAATGGCTGAATTTGAATAATAATTTTTTTCTTAAGATGTAGGTAACGACAAAAATAAAACATGCTTACCATGCTTATACCAGTCAATTATAAACAGTCTACCTTCCGATTTCTATCTGATAGTTATAGTGTCTAGTCAACAATGTAAAAATATTGTCTAGATTAGCAAGTTCGTTTGAAAATGTTCTCAGAATAACTAAGGTGCTTCCAGCCCAGAAATTATAAAGGAAAATAGCTTTTAGAAAAAGTTAACCATGGACACCTTTTCTGTTTGGTGTGGATACTTTATATAAACGCAACGATCCTACAAGTTTATATTGGAAGTTACAATATCAGAACTCACCGAATAAGTTTTATGTTGATTTTAATATCGTCTTTTTAGTTTTACATTATGTGTGAACGCAATTCGAAATTCATAACAATGAAACGACGAACAATTGTAATGTACTTTTCAAAATGCATAGCATGTGTCTTTTTCTTGCAGTAATAAACAAAGCACACTTTGTGAAAATCAAAGTCGGAACTATATCAGTGACCCAGTATTTGTGTAATCTGAAGATGGATTCCTATGGAAGCAAATATCTATATTAGTTGTCTCTAAGAAAACAATGGAATATTGGATATCATCAACTAATTTTTGTGCATAAAATATTTATTTAGAATCAGTAAGAATTTCATAACCTAGCAGTCCTATTCTGATTATACTTAACATGCATGCAATAGTTCTGGAATACATCTGTATCTGTCTATGCCCTTCCACCTAAGTTGCCCTTTTTATATGAATTTTAAAATATATTTAAATACCCGGCATTTTGTAATAAAGCGCTTCAGCAAAAATCAAGTACATGCGAGAAAACAAGGTTTTGTGGACATGTCAATAGATTCAAGGACTTGAAACATTCATCCAAAGCCAATAAACACTGAACACGGTTGCGCCTAAAGGAAAATGTCTAAGTTTAAATAGATGTGCACTCCAATTTAAACACATAGTGGACAACGATGTGCACTTTTGTGAACAAGTTACTCTATAGTGAAAATGGTAGTGCACTAAAGTAAACGAGTTATGTAGTGCACAATGGAGACAAAGTACATCAGGTTGAACTAAGTTGTACACTCGAAATATTGTGGTGGACATGTGTTGACATATCGCGTGTCTTTCGATATTGTTATTATGCAACAAATGAATGAATTAATGAATTAAATAACAGTGACGGAACCTTTTATTTGATGTAAATAAATAATTATCTGAACCTAAGAATATTCAATGCGATCATCATAAAGATGGTTCAGATGATAATAACTTCTCATTTCACGTCATTCATTATAAGCTGGACCTCTTTCATATTATTTTTCCTATTTGTTTATTCTTTAAAAATAGATTAGATCAAATGTACACTTACTGATTTACTATGGTAACTTTCGCAATTGTTGTTGTTGTTGTTGCTGTTGACATTATTTCAGTGATGCTGCTGCTGATCATAATGATGACAATAACGATAATGATAATGGTCATCATCATTATTGTTATAGTAAACTTTTTTTGATGTTGTACGACACAGAAAGACTGGCATGTTATTTAATGCCTAGACTATTGGAGTAAAGGGCCTTGCTCCATGACAGACCACGGTAGCAGAACCATAATGATCCAATGGTAGGATTCGAACCCGCACCCTTTCGATCATGAATCCGTCAAACTAACTACAGAGCCACGCGGGGACTTTGTTATTGTAATGCAAGTAGTTGAATAGTTTATTATTGTTATTATTATTGGCGTTGTGGTGTTCTTGATGGCGTTCGAGTTATTTTGAATAACATAGCAACACTGTTATACACAATATATGTTATGGTGATGGTGGTGGTGATATCACTGGTGATATTCATTCAATAAATATTCGTTTGCATTTATTAAAACTTTTTAAAACATTATATGATTGAATTTTTTTCTCTTTCTCGGGGTTGGGTACACTCATGTTGAAAAACAGTAGAGGGCTTCTACTGGATGCGTTCTACCCCTACCTTGTTTCTGAGAGGTTCTGACACCCCATTAGAGACAGACGCTTTGAATGTGAACACCCCGTGTTGGGAAGGTGTGAACTAAACAGAATAATATGCCGAAAAACAGTAATAAAAAAATTATTGTTTTCACTACAAGTGTCTTTTTAAATATCTTAGGTCTCACCCTTTCATTTCTGATTTAACATTTACACGGTGAAAAGTGCTTGTACAATTAACTCTTTATCCTGTGTCAGACACAGAGAAAGGAACACCTATGTAGAACTTTGGTATTAAAGTATAACCCAGTTTCAGAGATATATAATCCAGTTGCCGGAATATCAATGCTAACACTTATATAGCGATTGCCTCCCTCACCTCGCAGATCGTTTAAATTCTGTTTAATAACTGAAAGAAAAGTGAACTTCATGCATAATAGAAAATAATTTTATTTTAGATGTAATTCATTTTAAAGCCGATATGTCACCTCATTCAGGGATAAAGGTACTCATAACTAAACACCTACTGGTTCTTCCTTGAGTCTATGAGTGGCTAATTCATCCTATCTATTGTATCATCAACCTGACATAGATCGTCCTCTAATAAAAATTCCTAATATAAGAGACTATTTTCACCTGAAGTTAAAAGCCAACTTTTAATTATCAGTCATAATAAGTAATGCATTATGGGATTAGGAATGTTCAGGGCACATTTCTACCTGGAGAGAGGAAACAATCCTATCTCTAAAACATGCTGTTGATGCTCAGTGGACATTATATAGGTTCATGTTTCAACACATGGGATGAACTTGAGTTTCAAACTATATACGGACAGTAGGGATAGTCTCTGTTGTTGATGACGTCCCTAATTTTATGACGAACCCGATCTCTTCATGTTTTCGACATTATCGTGAGATACGGAAACACAACTCGTGTGTGCTTGACAGCCAGATACTCTGTTCGTTTAATAATCAGTGCGCAAAGTGGTTTCGTCTTAATCAACTGGCATAAATCGTTGAACACCGAAAATTTTACAATTTCAAAAACCTTTTCAACTTTCCCACATTTTTGTTTAGAAATTTGAATAGCGTTGGACAAATATACAATAATATGTATACAATCAATTGATTTTCAACTGTTATATACTTGCGTAATATGCTAATGTCATATTCGTAAAAGTAAAAACAAATATTAAAAACAATTAAAGAAAAAAACATATTTGACAGGAAAAGATTTATGTAAAGTTTATTTTCAGTGAGAAATAGTAAGACTATATACCATTTGAAAGTATTGTGATATGCCACATAACCCATATGGTTTTGCACTGAATTTCTCGGAATTACTATTTTCTTTTTGGATTTTAATAATTTACACTTAGCAAAATTTACTCTTACCTGGAAAAATTATTTTCAGATCAAGCCTCTGTTAACTTCAATATACTTGTAGTAGTAAATACATACATAAATTAATAAAAGATTGTTACGGACAGAAGCTAAAGAAAATAAATAAAGAAATAAATACTTTTAACATGGCCCTTGATATTTATTACACAAACCTTTTAAACTCGTGGGCTTGTTTCTTTTCTATTTTATATGAATAGAGATAACATATTCATTGATTAAAGACGCAATTAAATAATTATTTTTCTTTGCCTGTCTTTTTATTGTTTAATTGAAAATATTCAAATTTTGTTAACTACTTTATTTCTCATTGCAATAATTTAACTTTTAAAAGATCATACATTAAAATAAACAAATAGCAAGTAAACACAAACATAAATAAATAAATAACACCTACCATGTGCGATTTTGCATTCATTACTGTTTTGCTTCATTCTCCATAGCATATTAATAAATAAATAAAGAAAGAAGGAATGAAAGAAGGACAAAAATAGCGCACACCACATATTGTAATTTATCAAATGGGAGTTTGGAGATTTAGTAGTGGAGAACTGTTTTAATTCATTTTTTATTTATTTCTATGAGATAAACAATGAAGCAAAGTCAAATCATGTCGCCAAGACTAAATTAGTAGACAAATGAAAAAGGAAAAATATCGAAATAAAATAAATTTATTTAATTAGTATATAACGTATGTTTGTGAGTATATGTATGTATAATGTGAGTGCAAGTAGCTAGGTAGGTAGATAAGATTCATGTCCCAACACTACAATAGTGTATCTATTTATCCATATATGTACTTTTTTAATTATGTTGAACTATGTGTTACTATAGTGTTACTATATGCACTGCTGTGTTAACTTGCATGAATGTTTGTAATTTGTCTATGCATTTCTCTACTAAGTAATGCACAGCTATATGTTAATGTGTATACTACTATATTTACTGCATAAAATATATGTTTTTAATTTGTCTTGTTGCATGAATAATTCTGAATGTTATTGAATGTATTGCTTTAAGTCAGTAGTAAAAATCCAGTAAAACTTGCACTATGTTGTAAGTATATGGATCGACTTTAAATAAAGATTGCTTGAACTTGACACAAATACCTGAGCTTGAATGGGCAGGATCAATTTGTCGTTAACAAACCGGAGATAACGAGGTTAAAATGGTAACCTGAGTAGATGTTTTCATTACGGTATTGTACACATGCCCTATACATACCCACGGCAAGTTCGATTTGAAGGACAATAGCAAAACAGACGATGACGCTCGAAACTGAGACCCGATATATCATCTTCCACCATATCTTCCACCAGAAAGCATGTTACTGAAAGCAATTTAAATGATAATTAAAAGTGGTATATGGATAAATACAGTAAGGCGTAGACTAAACGATATGTTTGCCAGTTTTATACAAATACACACATTAATCGGACGTGATGCATTAACCTGTTATGCGAAACAAGTATGCAACACTACAGGGACACCCCCCCCCCCCAAAAAAAAAAAAAAAAAAAAACCAAACCAAACAAAAACACAAAAAAACGATAAGTATTAGGTCATACTTAATTGCTGATCATTCATAAGATGTAATCGCGATTTGCCGAACTTACCTCAATCTCGTAGTAATTGGCCAAGTATTAACCTTTTTTTATCGTTTTATCAGCCAGTTTGGATGATTATGTTTCCAATGTTAGGAATAAGTTGTCTATTGTGTGAGTTTTGGAGGTTTTTACGTACAGCACCGATTGTTCGAAACAGAATAGTATCCAAGGATTGCTTTTAAAAATGCTTTATAATTCATTTTCTCAGGAGGGCTATTAATAATACATATCCCCAAAAACCTCTCTCTCGTAAATTTGAGTTCATAAATGTTGATTAATAATTCTAGGCTTTCAAATTTTGGAACACAAATGATTGCAATTATAAAAGGCTAGGTATGAAAAATATACAGTTCTTATACTAAAGTTGGAATAAAAATATTGCATTTTTACCTATTGTGTCAAACCTGGTACATCTACAAAAAAAAAAAAAACACTAAATGAGGCTGCATGATCACTTTTTGTTATGTGTCATATCTTACTTTTGAAACTTAACAATTTTTTTATGATAATTTTGAGTCTGTTTTTCTATAATTTTCATCGACTTCTCATATGTTTAACTGATTTTGATTCGGGTGGATTTCTTTCTGCCTCGACACAATGACGAAAATGGTGAACATTTTCCTTTGATAATCGATACCATATTTAAATTGGGATTTCATTAACACCTAAGGAGACCGCTTGGTTTCTCAAACGTGGTAAAAATTTAAATCTTTGTACAAGGAAGAGTTGATTGCAGGATTTACTTTCTTCATCCACGCCAATCACTGTACACACACCTTTCATATAAACATTTGTCAGATATCGCCCTTTATGGAAGAAAGGCAAATAATACCGTTTAATGTAAGCACATCCAATGACGTTGAGTAATGTTTTCAGAAACAAAAATATTTAGAATTCTTTTAATCGACTTGGAGCCGATGTAACATACCCGGATTATCTCCATTTGTCATAGTCGTAGTACAGTGTGCTTTGAAATTCATTGAGCTTAAGATATGCACTACATATTCACATAGGTACCAAACTAATTGTTTTCGATATAGTAAGAAGTATCAGAGGAAGAGTTTGATTCTTTTGTATAAATGTCATCAATTTATCATTTCATGAAGCTTCCAAATTGAAATAAATTCCTCGATATCTTCAAAATGGTAAATATGATAAAACTATGCTTTTGCAGTAAGTTTAAAGAAAAGGTGCTGCTAACAATGAATCATTATTATGAAAGTAAAATTTGATTTTAGGTCACAGGCAACTAATTATTTTATGAGCTACGGAACCAGCCTGTGGAGTTTTTGCATATGAAATACTTTATTAAAAAGAACGAAGATCGTTGCTTAGCTGAAGATACTTACCGGAAACAAATTAGGTAATATTTCAGAAGAAGCCTGCGTATGGGTAAATTGTACGCATTGGTGCACTTGAACCAGGCTGAATTTTTACAGTGGGCACCTATTAGGGAATTTTTGTCAAAATCAAGACGGCAGCATATTATTTTCATCGTTTAAAAGTTTTTCCTTTTTGATAGATCATTCATAAGATGTAAGCTTCATTTGACCATCGTACCACACAAGTATAGTAATTTGGGCATATATTAACTTTACGGCCTGTGTGAATTGAATTAGCTGTTTGTGCCCATATAGCCCAGTATTTCAGGCGTACATACTCAAGCGGAAATAACGCTGGGATCATTCACACAAGGGTCTGTGTTTTCTATCCCCCCACCCCTACGAAATGGAAGGGTGTCTCGTTTTCAAATGGAAACATATAATGCACAGGATTGAGATTTATACCCTGACAAATACCATATAATGTTTATATCAACAAAAAAAAAAAAAAAAAAAAAAAAAAAAAAAAAAAAAAAAACTTTATATGTAACAACCAGCACTTTATAGATTCACAAGTTTACTACATTCAAGATATATTGAATAACTCTAGTGCAGATTAAACCATATCCAACCGGAAGGAGCATACACTTGGATGGAGTGTAACTAATAGCCTTATATTCTTACGTTCAGCTTTTCCTTCATCCATGAACATATATATTGATGATATAGGTCAATATCAAACGATTTACACACCCTCTCCCCTGCTTCCCACGCGTACAGGCATTTTATCTGTAGATCAAAGCTTGGAATCTAAGTACTCTCTATTGAGAGAGAGAGAGAGAGAGAGAGAGAGAGAGAGAGAGAGAGAGAGAGAGAGAGAGAGAGAGAGAGAATGTTTGTTTCTATCTGTTATATAACTCTGAAACTAAACTACAGTCTTATAATCTGTGTATATTTACGTGACCATTTACTACAGGACGACAACGTTAGGCATCCTATTTGCAATTATAATTTCATTTTCAGTAATTTCAATAATTTTGTCAACAGGTTTGAATCTGTATTATACTGTTATATATCTGAATTTGCCGATTCGTGTACATGAAAAACCGTACTTTGAATTTCACAGTGATTTCTGAATGTTAGTCCAAATGAATAATATACAGTAATAACATCAAAATATTTCCGGCATCTCCTGTCAGTCATGAAATTAATGAAAGTGAAAACTAACTTTAGTACATGGAGTCCATGATAACTTAGCTAGACTGTACAGTACACAATTTGTAATTGATAACTTGGGTAGAATGTACAGTACAAAACTTGTTTATTTGGGCTAATAGTACTTTCATATTAGACATACCAGACAGTGTGACTATGCTTTCTCGCCTAATTTTTTCCCTAATTTCAGAACGTAACACATTGCTCTTTACAGATGTGTTGGGTCTTGGTGTATTCAATACATTTCATACGTATGACTATTTCATTTCTAAAGTGTGCATATAAATCGACGAGAAAGTGAGTATTTCGTGAACTTTTTTCCAACAGGAAAAACTTTGAACTTCAATATGTCTGATTTTAAGTAACGTTGATCAATACAATGTGACGTACCAGCGGTTCAACTATCTTACAATCATTGGCCACAATTTAGTCATAAAAGTCTGTTCATTAATGATATAAAGCTAATTGTATAGGGTTAATCAAACTAACCGCATTTGGTTTAGGTCGACTGTTCACTAAGGTTAGGTCAACCATCTTTCGTGAACAGCCTTTGTCACTATGTACAAGTTCTGCGCATTTACGGGGACAATTTGGATTGCACACACACACACACACACACACACACACGCACGCACACACACAACACACACACATATATATATCTGTTATAATGGAGATGAAACAAAAAATTGTCTGAAAATATGCATCTACAAGATCCAAGTGTGGAAGCATTGCTGACATTAATTCAAGAAATCCTATAGAAACTTCTAGCATACGAAGCAAGCCACTACATCTTCATCATCTTTACCTGCATGTGCCTCTGAGACCGATACATACGGGTCTCAGATTAAGTAGAAGCATGACACAGCAAGAGCGGACTGGCCCACCGGAATACCGGGAGATTTTTGGGCGCGAGGGGGGGTGGGGCGGGATTCAGAGGTTCATCAACACCCGAAATTATCAGCTATTTCCCAGAAGAGGGAGGGGTTCGCAGGGGGGGGGGGGGTCTGACGCTTAGGCAAAGCAATGAAGTCTTGTATGACATACGAGTCTCGATACACCTTCACCAGAGTTTTGATCGGCATATACAGATCTCATTGTAACACCTACCTGTTTTCACATATTTTTTAATTTTTCCCCAGAACTAATATCTAGAGGATAACCGATTAAACACTAAATTTCCTATAGCCGGAAGGAAGTTTAGTTGTGCGCTAATGGTTTCAGTTCTATGCGGTTGAGTAGTTTTCATATTATATTTATTTCCTCGAAAAAATCAGATCTAATCATTGAACATCAATAGCGGAATATAGAGCTGCTAACGAGGTATAGTCATACCTGTCTGCAAAGACTACTCTGAAGAAAAGCTGGAAGTGGTCTTTATAAATAACTTGTATTTATATACATGTTTTGATTTATGTATAAATGAGACCTATGGACCTTTGTTCTGATACTCAAATGATCCTTATATACATTCTTATATAATGGTTACTATACAGATTATCTGTATCATTATTTATTTTACTGATGTTACTACTTATATAAATTATTGAATCATGAAAAGTTAAATGCCGCATTTCTTTTCGATTACTAGCATGCTAGACTATGTTCAGATTCAGTTAAAAATAGATCTGTATTTCGGTGCATATAGTAATTGCATATTTAGATCAAAGCGTGCTAATCCGTGGACAAAAGGTAAAATTTAAATAGAAGCTATGTAGCGAAATGTTTAAAAAAAACATAGCTCTTATGTTTTGCAGAAATAGAAATTATTACGTAACTTAGCAGAACAGAGTTCGTCACATTAAATGCCATACTTAGTAAATTTGTCCTTTCAAGTCACACCACGCCCTATAGTTTACACCTCAATTTTTTCAGTCGACCTTACATAGGTCAATACGTGTTCTGAAACATTTATGAACATTTATGAATACATGTTAAACACTATCTGCAATATTAAAATATGAACTTACGATGCTAAACAAAAAAACCAAAGAAAACGGAGCTTCACGCTTATTTTGATATCAAAAGTATTTGACACTTAAAAGGTGTGTTATACCCCAATATAATACATAACTTCGATGTGCCGATTTTGCAGACATTATTGTAATGTCTATAAATAGCTGAAGTAATATACACTTCAAAATGTTGCAAAGCCAATATCAAAGCCAAACATTTCTTCTCAATAGTGGAATAATGTTTCTGGTGCTTATTCATTTCTTTTAGAAAAATAGCGCATTGGATGGCCTACACAACTTTTAAGTTCTTGAATCAATACTCCACCAACCCGCACATCACTTACATCAACATACATTTTAAATGATTAGCTGAAATTTGGTGACGAAAGCTATTAAGTATGGCTTTCACTTTATCAAGATATTCCTGACATTTGTCAGACCAATGAAACTTGTATTTCTTACTCAATAAATTTGTCAGAGGTTCAGCAATTATGGAAAAATTTGAGCACAATTTCTGATAATATCCAGCCATACGCAAGAATCACATCAGTTGCTTTTTACTACCAGGCACCAGGAATTCAGAGATAGCCTTGAACGTAACTTCTACAGGTTTAAATTGACCTTCTCCCATAATATGTCCTAAAAATGTGACAAAAACACGGCAAACTCACTTTTGCATAAATGAATCGTCAGACTTGCAGCACTGAGTCGATCGAAGAATTTCTTAATGGTTTCAAAGTGATCTTCACAGGTGTCGTTGTAGATGATGACGTCATTGATGTACACCTCACAATTATCTAGACGAGATGTTAACCTGTTCATAAGACGTTGCAATGTTCCTGGAGAATTTTTTATTCCAAAAGGCATCACTTTAAACTAATAAAGCCCATCTGGAGTTGCAAATGCTGAAATTTCTTTTGCTCGTTCCGTGAGTGGAAGTTGCCAGAATCCTTTTAAAAGTTCAAATTGGTGACATATTTCGCATTTCCAATTTTGTAGATAAAATCATCTATTCTTGGCATTGGAAATGAATCCGTTTTGGTGACACTGTTGACTTTTCTATAATCAGTGCACATGCAGAATGTTTTAGCTGCTTTAGGCACAGGAATACATGGTGAATTCCAGCTACTTTTATTTGGTTCTATAAAATCATTCTCCAATAAATACTGAATTTCCTTTTTTAAATATTCCTGCTTGTAAGGATTCATCCTATAAGGATGTTGTTTCACAGGTGTAGAATCTGCGACATCAGCGTCATGATAGATTTTATTTAGTCGTGTTGGAACATCAGGAATCAAGTGCTCATACTCATGTAATAGCTGTTTCAGTTCATTTCTTTCCTGTTGTTGTAGATGTGAAAGTTTGTGGTGCAGATTGTTCAATATTTCTGAATTCAAAAGGACCAAAACCCAATAATTCCTGAACTCATTTCCTAACACCAAACAACAGCACAAGAACACCCTCATCCCAATCCTTTTCTGTATCAAAAAGAAATATGATCGAATCATATTCTTCAAAATATGTTGAAATCTTTCCAAAGCCCCATGACGTTCAGAATGATAGGCAGAAGATCTACACTGTTAGATGCCTAATTCATGCATAACTTCTTGGAAAATTCCAGACCTAAAATTTGACCTTGACCAGACCGATTTGGGAAGGCCAACAAGAGTAAAAAACTTTACCAAGGCTTTACGATGGTTTTAGTTTTAATATTTCTCACAAGAATTGCCTCTGGAAATCTTGTAGACGCAAACATTATGGGCAACAAGTATTGGTTGCCTGACTTGGTCTTAGGTAAGAGACCAACACAGTCTACCATTATTCTGCTAAATAGTTCGTCAAATACAGGAATAGGTTGTAGATGAACCGTAGGTATCTTCGGATTGGGTTTTCCTACCATTTAACACGTGTGACAAGATCTACAGCACTTAGAAACATCACTTTTAAATTTGGCCAATAAAAATGATTAATGATCATTTGATAATTATTATTGACTCCTAAAGGACCAGCCAAAGGAGTTTCGTGGGATAAACTAAGAATATCCTGTTGATATGACCTTGGAACGACAATTTGATAGCTCTCTAACCAATCGTCACCAGCGGGTACCTCATAAGGACCCCATTATTCACAAAATAACATTCTGGGACTTGTGTGGCTTCAGTTTCACTAATAGCCCCCTGAACCAAACAGGATATCTAATCTTGTTCCTGTTCGACAACAAGCGGTTGTCATTTGTCACCCTGATTGGAATAGAGAATGAGTAGTAAACAAAAGGATCACTGAGAATAATACCTGTTGGTTGATCAATACCAGGAGAAAAGTGACCACATCAAAAGTCTGACCAATAAATGTGCCAGCTAAACGAATAATTTCCTGATCAGCATCATTATCAAGAGCTCTTCTTACCATAGCTCTAGTTACTGCAAAAGCAGGATACAAATCAGGGATTTCGATCTCAATAGGATCAACTGTTTGATCCAAACAAGGCTTGTTAGTTACAAATGGATTAACCACGAACTTATCTCCAGTTAGGTCATTGATTAGTAACAAATGGATACCTTCTATAGGTAAATAAGTCACTGTCCCAACTGTCACAGGTCCGGAAACTAAGTCTGATGCCAAATTAACACAGTGGAGAGGAACATTTACAAAGCCGCACTCTACTCCCTGAATAAGAACACTTTCACTAGAAGAAGACTTCTCAGACGAATTCAAAGTACCTGATAAAAAAAGACTCTGAGAAGCTCCTGTGTCCCTTAATATTTTAATAGTGATAGGTTTGGCAGAATCACCAATAAGTGATATAGAACCTTCTGACATGAATGGTTCATAAGTCTCCACAATAGAATCCGTCTGGGGTTTGTTTGAGCCAACACATGTATTGCTTTCAATACAAGACCGTGTCCTTGAGCTCTTTGAAATAAGAGCATTTTGAACAGATCTCTCCTTATAATTTTGCTTATTTTTCAACCTGTAGCAATCAGAAATGACGTGCCCTTTTTTTGCAATAAGTGCACTCTACTCCCTGAACAAGAACACTTTCACTTGAAGAAGACTCCTCAGACAAAGGCAAAGTACCTGATAATAAAAGACTCTGAGAAGCTCCAGTGTCCCTTAATATTTTAATTGGGATAGGTTTGGCAGAATCACCAATAAGTGATATAGAACCTTCTGACATGAATGGTTCATAAGCTTCTAAAATAGAATCAGACTGGGGTTTGTTTGACCCAACAAATGTATTGCTTTCAATACAAGACCGTGACCTTGATCTCGTAGAAATAAGAGCATTTGGAAAAGCTCTGTCTTTACTCTGTTGCTTATTTTTCAACTTGAAGCAATCAGAAATAACGTGCCCTTTCTTTTTACAATAAGTGCACGTAGGAAGAGATAAGGATCTCTGGTCAGTCTTATCAGATGTTTGATTTCTAAAAATTGTGCCATATTCAAATTTGGAAGTACTTGTTTGAGACTGAGATGCTTTTTTTTACCAAAACCCTGCTGCGAGGTAGACTTACTGACAAATAAAACTTTAAGAGTTAAGAAATAATCATCAGCTAGCAGCATACTCCAAAGGTTCCACTTTCTGATCATCAAGGCTTTGTCTTGACATCGCTATGGATGCACTTCTTGAACTCGTCAATTAATACGAGTTGTCTGAGGTTATCGTAATCTTTATCAACCTTCTTGGCTGAGCACCACTCATCAAATAGTTGTTCTTTTTTCACTGCAAATTCGACATGGGTTTGTCCAGTTTATTTCTACAATTCCTAAATCCCTGGATACCAACTCATAACCCTTGAAGATGTACTCCTTAACCACATCATAATCAGCACTTTGTTGTACCGACAGTGAAGTGTAGACTTCACGAACGTTGCAAATAAGGACCCATTGTAATAACAAAGTTCAATGCTCATTGGGCCATTTCAAGTTTTGAGCAGTTTCAGAAAGTGACGAAAGTATTTATCTACTTCTTTTATTGAAAAGGTGATATTAACCCAATTTATCTGGAAACATCAAAACCTGAACTTGTGTATAAAGGGGTGGGGGAGTGCTCTGTTTTTCAGTTCTAATTCTTTTCTTTTATATTGCATTTCCCTTTCTCTCTCTCTCTCTCTCTCTCTCTCTCTCTCTCTCTCTGCATCTGCATTTCTATTATCTTCTCCTCTTTTTCACTCTATCTGCTTCTCGTCTCTCTCTCTCTCTCTCTCTCTCTCTCTCTCTCTCTCTCTCTCTGCTTCTTCTCTTTCTCTCTATCTATCTGCTTCTCCTCTTTCTTTCTCTCTATTTGCTTCTGTATTTCCCTCTCCACTTTTTTGCATTTCCTGCATTTATTGCTGAAGCTGAAGCGTCTTAATTCTAATTCCAACTGGGTTTTTTTTTAGCAATAATTCACTTAATTTCCAATAAAAACCAGATACAGACTTATCAATCAAACCCACTATAATCCAAAATTCCAAAGTCAATTTAAGTGTAATTTAAAGAAATCACATCCGGACGAGCCCTCAATTTCTGTTACGACTTTAGGTCTTAAAAATAAGTAGCAAAAAGGAAGTGAAACAAACAATTTAAGTAAAGTGAAGAAGCAATTTATTTCCCAAATAATACAAAGTAAAAATTAAAAAGACACAGTTTGTGAATTAAATTCCAAATACTCCTAAACGTTCTAATCACATGTTCAAGAATATAGAATATTCTGAATGAGTTCCAATAGTCTATATTAGATGGTAACGCGCTGCTTACAAACTTACTAGTGCACCAGAAAGTTATTAGTCTCGTATGCTTATAACAGACAGTGATACAGAGTAAATAGAAAGTGCAGCTTCTGGAAATCTGAATTTATCATTTGGTCATTTATTAAACTTTTGTTAATTGTGATCGATCGTACTATTATTAAATTTACAAATTTAAAAGCTCGCAATTCAATTATTATCTACTAGGGAGAACGAAAGAAATAAGAAAATTAAAAAAGAAAGTAATATTGATAAAGAGATTAATACATGTATTGTGACATACATACATACATCATACACACACACACACATATATATATATATATAAATGCATACGTACGTATGTACGTAAGCACATACATCCATGCATCCATACACATACATACATATATACATTCAGACATGTTACTTAATTGTTTACTTATTCGCCTATACCTTCTTTATTTTCTTACATTCTTACTAAATATAAACTGGACACTATTGCATTTACCCTGTACATGCTAGAATTATATTTTCTCCAAAGTAATAAGCTTGTGTGAATTGTTGCAGCTAGTTACAGAAATAGGTATCTAAATGTGACCAAGAATGGAAATCATTGACATGTATTATTACAATTGTCAGTAGTAAGATTATTCATCCTAAAATGTTGAATAAACCTAATTCTAATTGATACATAATTAGTCTAAATGTGGTAAGGAATGCTTAACACTAACCAATATAACATAGTTCAAGGTTTGATAGTCTACTTCTTTTTACCTATTATGGTAGAAACTACTGTAAATGTATTCATTTGCTTTGGACAAACAGTTCTCCGTTTTGACAGAAAATAAAAATGAAAGGTCCAACACTTTATTCTATTGTATATCACTGTGAGAGAAAGTGCCCTTTTTTCTTTGTAGATCATTCCTTTCCTATATTTTAAAAAAATGTGTTTGGTCATTACATCTAAGGTTGTACTAACCACGGCAAATTCATTGAATTTTGTGGGATGAACAGTTTTCATTTCGCCAGAAAATGACTTATGGCGGCACGTTGTTCTTGAATATGCCAATGGAAGAAGAAGTGTCCTTTTTTCTTTACAAATCATTCCTTTTATTTTTAGTTAAATTTGGTTTTGCATCAGCTATTGCATAATCATTGATTTTCACGTGACAAAAGGTTCTTCGCTTTGCCAGAAAATGGCTCCTTTACCCACCTTATACTTGAATATGCTACTGTGGGAGGAAGTGTTCTTATTTTCCTATTGATCATACCTTTCTTGTTTGCTCGTTACGTTTATGGTTTGTTTGCAACCAAGAAATGGAGCGAAATCTGTATCCAAGAAATAAATTGAAATCACAGTATTAATTTTAAGTATAAAATGAATCAGTTAATGCAAAAGCACAGTGCAAAAGTATGTTGCTCAATTTAGAGACAACATTATTTTATAATAAATCCTTTGTCACCATTTATCTTTTTATGTCAGAGACTCTTTACTATCTTATTCTTGTAGTAAGTGGTCTTTAAGGAGAAGAAAGTTAAATACAGAGAGGAGGCCATCTACTATACATTTGGGCAGAAACATGAGTCTTGCAAATACCGGCAGAGGGAGTGAAACCCTGGATCTCAAACACGACAAACAAGCGCTTTACTACATCGTCACTACATCTGCCTCTAAAAATAATTGTTTATGAATGACTAGTGTATCTTATGCTTCCATATATTGTGATTCATAGATTCTGATAAACCGATAGATACGTTATGTGATATATGTCTACTTGGATGTTTTTGCGGTAGCCTAATTTCTGGATTCCGATCTTGCAATCGAAAGTCTTCTCATACTTGGGGAAGAAGTTATGAAAAAGACTGTCAGAAATCACCAACTGGTGTGTGCTAATCAATATATATCTCTAAGGCTTGTAAGTTTATTTAGACCTAACACTTTTAAAGTTTTCTGAATTGTGACTGTAGGATTGATGTCTGATCTTGAGGTATACATTTACTTTAAGTTTCATACCAGAAGGGGGTTCAGCAAATAAATAGCGGCAAGTAACGTTTTAAAAATTCCTAAAAAGTTAATGCTTCGATTGTGACCCTGGATAGAACATACAAAGAGTCAACTTAATGGGTATTTAATATTTTGAATAGTTCATCAAAGATATGCTTTTTTATCATCCACTTACTTTTAAGATGATATATTGTATCTTTTTATCTCTCTGTCTTTCCACATGTATAGTGTAGATAATTATTTCCAGGGGTAGTGGTGGGGATTTTCGACTTACTCGCTATCATATAGTCTTCCGCAAAAATAGAACATTCGATAAAGTGTTGTTAAATTTAAATAATAATAATAACAATAATAATAAATGCTGGATGGAAGAGCGAAATTATATTTTAGTATCCTGAGTACATACATGTGTGCTTGTGTGTGTGTTTACTGAATGACATAGGTCACGGTAATTTTTACATACATCTCCTGGATTCGGTAATCTCATACATGAATCCACTTGTTTTTTGGGTTTTGTTTTTGATTTTTTGGCGTTTTTCTTGGCTCAGCTATAATACTTCTATACTCAGGTGTTCAGATATGAACAATATTAAAGCCAGGCATATATTATGAGTGGGGACGTCCCTCTAGTCTCTAAATACACAAGTCGTCAATATAAGTAACCTAATATATCATATCTCATCTCTCTTTGCGATTAAAGGTACATAATGAACCTTGTGCCGTCGTTTAGTTTATCCCAGCTCTAGCGATACTGTGACATGCCCATTGTTGTTCTGATACTAAACACATGAAGTAGCTTGTTTCATGTAACGTACGTTTGATTATCTACTGGAAATGCTTCAACAACGATATAAGTGTGCCTTTGATACATATTAATACTGCTGGTAAGATTTGGAGGTAACAATGATGGACACCTAATATCACGCTTCTGGTATCTGTTCAATCATGGCTAGACTAGATACAGACTAAAATTATACAAAATTGGGAACATCTTGTTATTTATTATTTAAACGACATTTATTGCAATTTTTTAAACAGTTAGAACCAATTGAATGTATGCTCATGAAAACGTGAAAAGTGTCAGTTAACTGAAGTGTATCTGAAACAAAAGTGTCAGACAATGCACTTTCATTTTGAATTTTTAGCTATATATGTCATTTCGGCCTCCTTTTTCGTGTCATATTTAGGAGCAAGTGCATGTAAAAAACATGAAGTGATATATTGCGAGGTGGGTTTTATTTTGTCTTGTAATTAATTGGAGAAAGCTGTCGCCATTCCAGTTAGTCAACTCTTTCTCGAACACCAAACTTCATGTAAACATATATCATAAAAATCACACACTCAGCCATTCGACAAGCATTGAGAGTAACAATGTGACAAAGTAAAAATGAATAATAATTGAAAATGTTATATCCGTTTTTCCTTCCCCAAAACTCTGTCCTATATCATATAGCTACATATGTCATAATACTGGCCCCGAGGAGATCACTACACTAGATACACATGCAATGTATTGTAAATAAATTATATTAATCAGGTTAATTTGTTTTTAGTATCAAACTCTAGTTTAGTCTTGCTATAACAGTGAAAATAAATGTTTACTGACTTTCTTATGCATGGGGATCTTTAATGTTTATGGGACTAATATACCCAGATTAACATATTCTGCATATATGAACCTCAAGATCAACCGTTTTGTTTATTTTTAAATTAATCTTTCTGAAAGTAATACTATCGTCTCATATCATATGTCTTCTCTCATTTTAAATAAAACAAAGCTTAATAAAGTGCGTTATCTTCTATGATATAATGTGTTATTCAGTAGAATCGATGTCTTGTTCTTTGTATACTGATCATCAGAAATAAGCCGGCTAAATGCCACATGCTGGTGAGATATATTTGTCTTTAAAAAGCAGAGCTTTGTGAGTCATAGCTTCCTAATAAAGTATTGTTTCTGATTTACAAATTGCTTTGATATAAATTGAAACAATATCACAGCAACGCACACACCCCAACCAGCCTATCCACTGGGTGAGACAATTAGAGCGGCATTTAATGTTTCAATCTTTAAATTAAAAAAAATTCCTTTAATGCATACTTTTACTAAGAGTTTCATGATTGCAAATTCATTTAAAGAAAAGAAGAAAGTAATAAATAAAAAGAAAGAAAGACGGATAGTTTCATAGATGAATGCACATCATGACAGACATACACGAATACATACATACAGGCGATGATACATACATACATACATACATACATACATACATACATACATACATACATACATACATACATACATACATACATACATACATACATACATAGAACCTGACTGAAGTATCTGGTTGCCCAGCAAAGACACATGGTTGTTCGATTAAAAATATTTATGATCAGTTCTAATTAAAACACTGATTATTCAATTATTCAAAATTTAGCATTAGATTTGTTGCACAGTATGCAACTGCGAAGTCAAAAACTTCTATTTTCAATTGTCATTGTATGTAGAGAGATGAATTTATTTATTTTGCATATTGGTAAACATACTTATTTTACTTTTAACATGTGAAGACCCGGTTGTCCTGAGAGCCTTTGACCTCGAGTCAATGTGGTTGTACAGCTTTGATTTTGGTTGTCCGGTGCAACTGCGCACTGGATTGTTCTCTCTCTCTCTCTCTCTCTCTCTCTCTCTCTCTCCACACACACACACACACACACACAAACACACTTAAGCACAACGGTAAAATATCGACTTTCTTTTATCGTTAATACACTCTCAATACGATGTTATATCTGCCTCTTTCACTCTTCACACAAACATACGCACGCACACACTAGATGAAAAGATGCACTTATTTCAGTTCCTCTCTCGTTCTTTCTTTATTTCTGCCTCCAGCTATCTCTTCCCAGACACAAACGCGAACATGTGAAACCAGACAGAGAATCCATGTCAATATTTTTTTTACTGCGATTGAAAACGCACCGATGAAGCATTCACGGATATAAACATCTCATATAATAATAATAATAATAATAATAATAATAATAATAATAATAATAATAATAAACATATTCTAAAATTGCCATTATCATATTGTTACAAACTGGATATATTTTATAGAATACTATCGTTATCATTCAAGGATGATGATTGAGTATGTTAGTCCTAGCTGTTAGTCACAGGTCCCATCGTTAACCTATAACAAAACTTGTATAAACAATTGCTGGGATTAAGCTTAAATGTATACTTTTTTATTCGTTCACATGAAGCAATATGTCTTGAAAGTTTCACATATTTTGATACGTTATAATTGTTTTTCTTGTGTCAATCAGCATGAGTGGAGGTAAGAGCAAATTTCTGGAATTCAGAGTCAACCATCATATTTTCTCTGGTATGACGTTGCTTATTAACCCTTCTTATTCTTTATTCCTATTTCTTCTAACATTTTTACTTCCTAGACAGTGCAGACAGTGCGTAGAAGTGTCGTTGCCGGCACGGTTGGTTTCGTTATCGGTTCGTTATCGTTGACCAGTTCAAGATGGTAGTGGCATTAACAGCGATAAACAAAGCATCAGGAATGGTAGTGATTAATGTTGTCGTTGTTACTAGTCTCTGAGCTGAAACGAAACATCTCAAAAACACTAATTTTGTCAACCTTTCGAATTCCCATTCGACACTGAAAGCCTTGCAATACCTTAAATTTTACAACCTGTTAATATAATAAGTCTTGCATAAACATTATTTGTATATACCATCAGGAAGATATATCATGTACTGCGTGCCACCTTGATACATTGGTATTAATGGTAATGAAACGCAGATAAAGCAGCCAAAACTGCTTTGCAGATATCAGTTTCCGATTGGAAGATTCCCAGTATTGACTTCACATATTATATAAATCGGCTAGTTATGCATACTTGGAAAATATACGTGGAGTGAAATCTCCACATGGAAACTTTGAAACAATAAACTCATCACTGGAGAGTGGCATCTCTCAAATAGTACAAACCGCACAGATGACGTGGGATTATGCCGACCGCGTATAGCATACAAATACCTGACTCATGCAGATCATGAGTACGTTTCCTGCCAGTATTCACTGGCAGTATTGCACAGTCTGTTGTAATGTATTGTGCTTCAGCCAGTAAAACAGAAGCTTTTTAATTTGTGTTCTTTTTTATTCTTACTTTTTTATTTGTATTTATTTATTTATTGAATTATTATTTTTTATTTATATTTATTTATTTATTTATTTTGTTGTTGTTGTTGTTGTTGTTGTAACGTGAAATTAGTTGCTGAAATAGATCTTGGACTTTTGGAGGAAGTGATTTTCATATAAGAAATGTTGAGCCTATATTTTGATTACTATATATATATATATATATATATATATATATATATATATATATATATATATACATATGTAGTTTGTTTATCTTTATCTTCTATTTTATATACATTTTACAGTAGATTTACGTCTATACCTACTTTTATCTTGTAATATATCATGTTTGCGTCTGTTTGGAGGGGCCTATCTTTCTAAAGTTCCTTTGCAATTCTTTATACTTACATTTTTACCTTTTATCTTGTAGTACTTAATGTGTACGCTTGTTTGGAAGGGTGTATTCCACTTACGTTTCCTGTGCAATCTTTTATATTTACAATTTTAGAACTTTACAATTAAACGGCACCATATTGGCTTATTGTGCTGACTCGCTGCTCAAAACCTTATACTACATACATACATACATACATACATACATACATACATACATACATACATACATACATACATACATACATACATACATACATACATTTTTAGAAGCACTTTTACACCCAGCCAGTTACCCAAGTAAAATTAATCTGACCCTTTTAATTTGTGATACGGGTTTTAAAATGGACATCACCTTTGCCTGGGATATGTATCCAGGTAAATCACACAGACTCCTATTTAATTGCCCTAGGCAGTCACTTTGGTAGATCGTCATGTCATTGATACCCAAGTAAGTTAGGTACCTGTATACAATCCAGATTGTTGTATTGTAGTAATTTGACAAGATATTTTGCTTAATGTCGATGGTCTGGGTAACACAAAAAAAAACATTAGCTCTGGACGAACTATTTTACCGACGCGCCACAAAGCAAATACTACATATTACGACGGACGTTTTCACATATAGCACATGAGTAGATGTAAAATGCTGAGTTTAGATGTTTTACTTTGAGTAAAATGCCCCCCCCCCCCCCGACACACACACGGTTTATTGGGTCCTCACCAGGCTTGGGCCGGTCGTTGCCGTCTGGTCGAATGTCAAGCCTTGTGCCAGACTCTTGACCTAGTCCTTTGATCAGGACAACGTCATTGTTTATGACGACGTGACGCAGGTGGGGAAAATAATCTTAGACTTCTCTTTTAAAGCAAGATGGCACAAAAACCCCGAAGTGTTGTACTTGGTTCAGCACTACGCCCATAATCCAAACGTGATTTGTGACAACGCTAATAAGGTCGTACTCTGTCGCGGGACCGACGTCTGTGGCCTGCGAAACGTACACACAACATGGTTTAATGCCAACATGAACTGGCACGAAGTTCGTCGTTTCTTTGACGATTAATGTCCATACCACACAGATTCGCTACTATAGGCCTAACAAGCACATGCTTAGTCAAATTTCAGGCGGGCCTTGATAAAGGCGTGGGTCAAATGAAGTGTGGCAAAGACTTGCGAAGGCTTTCAAAAACTCGCAATAAGCCATTTACAAAAACGAAACGTGCAAAAAAAAAGATACGAATACTTGAGAAGTAAATAGCCCACCACAACGAGCTGCGCGACATGCTGAACGCCGTCAGCTCGCACAGGAAGAAGCCGCGTATGAGTTCGACAAAAGCTTTTCGCCATTCATAAAGCCGGCCAAGGCTACCGCTGAGGTCACTAGCCACGCCGTAAAGGCCGCTGAGGAAACCCGCAAGGAGGTTAAAGGCGTAAAGCAGGCCGTCGAAGAAAGAGGGACTGAAACCGCTGGGGCGCTGGAAAGTCTGCCCCTGACACCTAAGTGCCGCTCTGCCAAGAGTTCCTCCACCGGAGTACAAGGCAGGCATGGAAACACCAACCCAGAAGTTTACTGAGCAAAGGCGCCAGTTTATCGTGGATAAGAGTAAAACAACTGCCGCAGATGCTATACCTAAAAACTGACAATTGATGCTGTTGTTGGAGGAAAACAGACGGAAAAACCCAAAGTACTTAAAAGAAAATTGGCCAATGTGGGTGTATCGAAAGGCAACTGGAAAAAGTTGTCACGTGGCTCAGACTTTAAGCAGTTTATGGAAAAAGTACGCGACTACAGGGGAGAACAAAGAGTTGAGGCCTACACAGGCAAAGGCCTGATAGCCATCAACATGCGAGAAAAACGGCAGCGTGCCGCAGTCGGAAAGACTGTTTGAGTCTCCTAATGGTAGCTGCCTCTCGATTGCGTTGAAGTATCTCCGTTTCAACTACAATTGGCCCAACATTCGCTAGCAGCCTTTTCGAAGCCATCGGAACTGTGTTTTTCTCCCACAGTGGCTCCACCTGGAAGACTGTTAACCTACCAACAGATGCCTACGAAATATACACCATTGACTATGAAATCCAGCAGCAGATTACAGCACTGAAGGGTGATAGCGCCAAAATTAGCATTCTTGCCAATGAGCCATTCCGCGGCGATATATATAAGTTCCGCCGCCTACCTCGTCAATATCGCAAACTCAAGTCTGCATCAAATGTTGTGATGGCCCTACGCTGTCGACCGCGCAAAAGATATTCTTGACCCATGCTACAACGTCTCTCCTGGTATAGTGCAGATCACCACCATGGTCTGAGTGTACCTCACATGCGACGCCCTGGAAGGCTTCTATGTGGACTCAAGCAACGGCAATAACACTAGTGTTTGCTACGTGCTCTGTCGCTTTACCCTGGATCAAGGTCTTTGGCGTCATTCGCACCACCGCTGCCAGTCTACTTTCCTTGCAACAGCCGCCCCATTTTCAAGCTGCGATTAACACTGACAAACCAGGATGGAAACCTGCTCGACTTACGCAACGAGACACTCACCGTTGGCCTCTACATTATTATTATTATTATTAGTAGTAGTAGTAGTAGTAGTATTATCAACATCATCATAATCATCATTGTTGTAGTTTATGGCTATTATTTATCATTTTAGAAGCAGCTGTTGACAGTTATTCTTGTCCTTTCGCACCAGCTTCGAATTAAGAAATAGAGATGTACGAATTTTAAAGAATTGCGAAAGCAATACGTTGATATTGGAATAGAAATGGCAATCAGACAAACGGACATCGTGAATGCAATGCATTGTCAGCATTGCTTTACAGGCAATTCAAAATAACTTTGCACAAAAGATACAAGTGAAACAAAAAGCTACACCATCTTTGCGTTCCTGAAATAAATGGATTAGCTCGTAAAAGGTGGGTCACTGTAAGGAAATATGCCGTGATTTCTTATTTGTGCATGGATTTCCTGTCAATATTTAAGGATGTGGATTTACTGTAAAATCTGCCTTAAAGGTCACTCCGTATTAAGTAATCACCTGTCTTAAGTATCTACTTTCTGTGTATCCTGCACATCAAATTATTATACAAATAAATTCCTTTTAAACAGAAACCTGTAACAAGCAGGTCACATTTTCTTTTTTCATGCAGTAGCACGTGTCTGTATTTGAAAAATGTTTACACGTGTACAATGAGAAACAAGAGATCATGAATGAGTGTTAACCAGAATAGAAGAAAGGCAGCAAGCAAGGAAGAAAGAAGTTGAATGTGTTTGCATGTCGTTGCACTGCTGATTGGGTGTGTATAAATGTTTGTTGTTGCAACATTAGATTAAAGTAAGTTTTTGAATTTTATATTGCCGAAACACTCCTGGAATTTGAATAATCTGTAGGGGCGATGCGATGGCATGTGGTTATTAGACATGAAAGCGAAGAAAAGTGAGGACGGTGTTGCTGTCTGAAAATTCAGTATTATCATCAGCTCCATTAAAACCTGTCATCCAATTAATGAAGACGATTGTAAAGAAAATATCTTACTTGATCAAGAGAAAAGAGGCTGGTCTGCAATGGGTGGGGGAAAAGCACAGCTACCAAGTTATTCGCTAATGTCAGACGTAGCTGCGATGATTATTATCTGGACAAACGGGGCTGGAGGAGAGAGACAAGCACAGCTACCAGGTCATTCTCTAACATTACACGTATATGCCATGATGATTATCTGGTAACACTTACCCCACACAACTCTGCCTTATTGTACAGTGTGGGGTTGGTGGGGGAGAGGGACAAGCACAGCTACCAAGTTATTCTCTAACGTTACACATAGATGCTATGATGATTATCTGGTACCTCTTACCCCACACAGCTGTGCATTTTTGTACAATGGATGGGGCTAGGTTGGGGCGAAGAGGGACTAGAACATCTACCTAGTTATTTCCTAATGCTACACCTAAATACTATTATTCTCTGATACCACTTTCCCCACAGAACTTAGGCTTCTTGTACAAGAGGGGGATGGAGAGGGACAACCACAACTACCAAGTCATTCTCCAATGCTACACGTATATGCTATTATAATTATCTGGTAACAGTTACCCCCACACAACTCAGTCTTATTTTAAAATGGGGGAGGGGTGTCACGGAATTGTATAAATCCCTTTTGTTAAATACATGTACTCGGGTTTCGTTTTTCAGTATAACAACGATACCCGAGAGTGAGTCGTGTATATTGTACAATATTTCGAAACAGTGAGTTCGGTTCACCCTATGCCGCACGTGCGAAGTGCTTTCGATGGGAAAAACCGAATGCATCAAGCGTACGGACGATGTAGAGCTGCATCTTCTGTGTATAAATGCCTCACCGTAAGACTAAATCTTTTCATTACGGAACGTCTTGTCAGTGAGCAGTCTACTTAAGGATTTGCACGTCTTCAGCTGTAGAGGGACGTAAATTATTTATTAATTTATGGTGTATATTTTCTATGTAGCTTCGACTTGCGCAGTACAATGCAAATATTTTCTATTCTTGTTTGTTCTTAATAAGAGCTTTATATTAGCAATATAAAGTGGCATTTTTAGGAAACGTTTAGTACCATAAGATTCTTATCGGACACGTGTAGGTTCACTTCTGAACTTGTTTATTGCTTTGTAATGTTGTGCCGATAATGTAATTTGTATAACTTACCGTATATAACGACATTACGTGTTATCGTATATGCCCGTGTCAATCATACTACACAGTATTAGATTTATTTTCAGCTGATCAGAGTCGACGAGGTCCCAGCTATAGAGGGGACAATAGAAGTTGACTATAGCAGCTGTAAAGCTAACCATAGCAGCCGTAGAGCTGAATAAACAGTGTTGCTTGAATACCAGGTGATCGGGCGTTGCTGACCCATTGATGGGCGGGGATCGCTTGATTGACCAGTGCGACTGGCAGCCAAGTATGCTAGTGACGGAGTGTTTTTGAGTCACTCCATATATGTAATCTTTTAGCCGTGGGCTAATTTTGGGTTTTTGTGATACCCAGTGGTTTGGGAGTGTAAAGATATTTTGCATGATATATATCCCATTTGTTTGCACCACATTTTATTATTTGAATAAAGTGCCTCATGTTTCATTATTTGAGGGTATACATTTTTGCAATATGACTAAAATACATGATTTTTGCTATCTGAGTAAAACACATCATTCTTTTCGTCGTCTGAGATTATGGTAAATCATTAGCTTTTATCACTGCACTGTGTATTTATTTATTTGTATTCATATTTGGGTTACATTATTAGGTTCGTGCGGATTATGTTAATTTGTCAAATATTAGGACCCTATACACGCACGTATTAATCATAACCCTTCTTCCCATTCAAGTCATTCATCAATAAATATAGCATTTTTATCACCATCAACAGTGTTCTGTTATAAATCCGAAATCCAACCCGCTTATCTTGTTACAAGGGGAGAGGGACAATCACAACTAATACGTCATTCTCTAAAGCTACACCTAGATACTATGACTATTTTCTGGTACCACTTACCCCACACAACTCTGTCTTATTGTACAAGGGGAATGGGGGAGAGGGACAAACACAGCTATCAAATCATTCTCTAATAATACACGTAGATGCTATGATAATTATCTGGTACCACATACCCCACACAACCATGTGGGGTGGGGGGAGTAAGAGAGACAAGTACAGCTACCAAGTCACTGCATAACACTACTGCTATATGTTATGATGATTATCTGGTACCACTTGCCCGATACAACTCAGCATTATTGTACAAGGGGGTGTTGGGAGAAGAGGACAAGCACAGCTACAAAGTCGATGTCTAACTCTGCACCTAGATGCTATTATGATTACCTGGTACCACTTACTCCACACAACTCTGCCTTATTGTATTCGCATTTTCAAGATGTTTGATATAATACGTCCAAAAAGTATAATTTAAGAGATATCTGATGAAAATTTGTTTGCATATTTAAAGAAACGAATATTGACAACGATTAAAATCTTACCTTAAAACAGCTCAGCAATATAAGGAAGTACAGTCCTTGCTGCTTGCGATGTATGATTGTGTCTTTAGTTTCAAACACGGGCGAGACGAATGATTGATGAAAGAGAGTCACATGTATTCGCTTAAGTCTACGGGTGCGCAGTTATTTGATTGGTTAACTAAAATTGGTTATCTTTACTCAGATATGCAGGATGGTAATATGCCCTGGCCAAAGGATGCAGAGCTTAACCCGAATTTGTCTAATGGTATCACGGCTTGAATAGGTCAATATCTGGTATGAGTTGTGGGAATTCTGTATGGAAACATGTATTAATGTCATGTGCACGTATAATAATATGTATGGGTTTTGTGATTGGATACATGATATATTACTATTTGTTAAAACGATGCCGAATGTTATATAGATCTACATATCACACGTAAATTGCCCTATGACAATATAATGTACAAAACAATAGGGGCGACTCATGCTTTATAATTTTCCACTGTAATTTACGCTAGGTGTCAATGTAACCGTTCAACCAGAGAAATATTTGTAAGGTATCATTCTCATGCTATTCAGTAAGGAGTTCGCCAGGACCTTGACGATGAGAGGCGTAAACTCTAAGTCACAATTTGTATCCAAAAGGGGTGGATTTTGTGTCAATATAGACGTGAGTTTATTCCAGGATAGTAAAAATACATTGAATGGAAATTAAAAAGTTTGATAGTCACCAGCATTCTTAATATTAATTGTGATCTATTATTTTTTCTTGTTCTTTTTTGTAGGATGCAAGGACAGCAAAGTATTTCGAAGATTTAATAGTTATTGAGCAAACAAATATTGTCCTCAGTACAAGTTGATGCACTCAAATGTCATTCCCCGCGCAATGCAGAAAATATTCGTGCAACTAGTGTTTGTCGGTCTAAAGTGATATGATCCTTACGATCTGGTTGCGCACGTGCAATTGCACGTTGATGAGCGAATGGATGTCGTTTCATGGACAAACAGTTTTATGCATTTGATCCGCTTGTTCAAGCGTAATTAAAGCTGCAAATTTATTTTTGTGCATTTTGAAAATAGCATTCTTTATGGAAAGTAACCGAATAAGTTGAATAACAAATGGTGCATACAAAATCATCAGTTCCAGTATGGAAAGTAGATATCTAACGCACGTAGATTAAAAACTCGCGCGCGGAAATAAATCATTTTGCGCGCTCAATTTCGTATTTCATGAACGCAAGTTAAAATGTCGCGCTGGAATTAATAACTTGCGCGCCAGATTTGAAGAATTTAAATAATATTATACAACAACGAACCCAGGTGACTCGGACAATGTTATATATGCTAGATCCGATACTGACTTCTCACTGTACGGTAGCAAAGGAGAGTAGCGTTATACAATTTAATTCTATAATTTCGGACCATTTCGGTACCTACGACATTTTATAAATTGATCTAGCTTTATTTCTGAGCCGAGTTTAATATAGTTAATGAAGAAATATATCATTTTCCATGTTTTTTTTTTCTTTTGACAGTAAATCATATAAAGACAACACTACTTGGTCTTTACAAAAATGTTGTTGGATATGTTTTTAGCATATACTCCTCATAAAAGTGTAACATTTAGAAGTTAAACCATGGTATGATAGAGAATGTGGTTGCAAACCTTTAAACCAACGTTGGCAAACTCATAAACTCATAAACTCCTGTTATAAAATTGGTTCATCGTATGACGCCTGACCTTCACAATGAATCGGTTCCTCCAGCACGTCGCACGAAACGTAGGTCGTATATATAAACTGCGAAATAGCTCTAATTTTAAAGTGGCTTTTGATCGTCTATAATATACAAGCACAAGTATTTTTAATTTATTGTTTTAACCGTCAACAATTAAACTATGCCACAGCCCATCACAGGTGTATATAATTCACAATCTATTTATTTTTTTAAGAAACAAATTGATAAAAATGAGCAATTGTCTCCATACTACTACAGTCATGGAAGGAAATTATATTATTCACGCCAGGCTTTGAGATAACTGTTCTGCCCTAAAGATTCTTTTATATTTTAATTTTAAATTTATGTGACTTTCCTGTAGCAAATGAAACAGTTTACCATTATCATTTAGGATATAGACTATATAATATTCCAAGACGACCTTTGATAAATTCCCCGCAGTCACCCCCCAGTTCCAAACAACATGCACACTCTTTTACTTGGAAATAACATTTCAAATGATAACATTAACAATGAAATGTGCAGTCAAGTTTATTTGTACATTAAAAGGTGCAATCATATTTTAAGATTCTCTACAAGCACTATAAACGCATATCAGCTATCATGTTATGACGATTATAGACATCAGTCAACATTTCCTACTTTCTTTTCCACTTTTATGGATGGAACTTCTTGATTTCGATGGAACTATCATATGTATTTCACTACGGCCAGCATGCATCTACGAACATACATATGTATTTACTTTCTTCCTCATCATCACAATACCTTTTATCTTCAGATCTCGCCTTTGTTTTATATATCTCTGGCAGATATCGATTTCGTATGTGGTACATCGAGTTCATTAGTTTGTCTGTTATAGTGTGTGTTTTGCGTATTTTGTGGGATGAACTTACCTTAGCTGGTGGAATTTGGGTCCAATCCCCTGTGCAATAATGACGATCAAATATGTTTAAAATCAATAACTCTGGCGCGGGAGTTAATACAAAATTGCGCTGGGGAAATAATACCATAACAAATTAGTAAACCGCTTGCTGCAGTTAATAAATGGCGCACGGAAAAAAAATAGCTTCTGCACGGATAATATAACATGGCGCGGCATCTATATTTTCAGATATACATTATCATGACACGGGGTTGAATTTTTCATTCAGTACTTGGGAACTTAGGCTCAAAAGAAATCAATATACACATTGAACATTAACAATTTCAAAAGAATATTACGCTCGTGGTCGGATGCTGCTGAGCATCAAAGTATATAAAATATCATAAAATAGTGCCACATATATATGTACAGAGCAACCATTAGAACTATACCAAATATTCATTATACCTAATTCTGATTGTTCTAAACTCATATTCTGTCGTGACTATGAGTGATTATTTACCTTCTTTTTTAATAAAATATTTTACACACTGGCACCACACTAGGAAAAAGCATTACATCATATCATGCTGATGCGATTTTGACAAACTTCAGAGTCCATACAAGGGATGAATTACTTCCACTGTCCTAATTATACTCACACAGTCAATACTAATTGATTCAGCCATTAAACTGATAGACGTCAAGTCAGATCCTTGTCTAAATCGGTTATTGTTCTGTAAACTGGATAGGTCATGTGTACAGAGGTGGGTCATGCTTAGTCATGTTACTTTCCTGAATGTTGTATGTATATAACGACCCTGGTATATGGGTGGTCAGTATTTTCGTCTCATTTTGTAAATCCGAGAACTACTGGTGATTATTTGTTTGAAATTTAATTTTGCTAGTACCTGTAGGTTGATGGCTTGTTATATTGTTGTTGTTAACACCATACAATGTAAAGCAACATCTTCTATTAGTTAGGTTTGGGTTGTTCTCCAAATGTTTAGTAGGAATTAACTAGTGTGTATGAGTTCTCCTTTGCGGTTACATACATTGCACAGTTGAAGGCTTATTTGAAAAATGCTGTCAAATTCTTCATAAGAATGCTAATTTGGAAGCATTTATTAGACTAGTCCGGTATTGTCAAAAGTGAAAAAAAATCTAGAAATACGGCTGCAGTAATATAACCCTCACAATGAACTTCTGCTCTCACATATGAATGACTAATCGACATTTATATTATACTTTCGGATAGCAATAATGTTTTCCTCATTTGAGTTTGGCTTGGTTGCTTTTTAACGTCACGTGTTAACACATTATGGACTATATAGGGCCGAGGCAGCCGAACCGGGCTGTTCTGGATGGGTATCGAACTCGCTACCCTTGGATTAAGAGTCCCACGTTCTATCAACTGAGCTATCGCGGCTCCCCCCCCCCCCTTGGATTTTTTGTAAAACGTATTGTAATGTACATATAAATAAAATAATATAAACAGGACAGAGTAGTAATAACGGGTATTCGCATCACTTGATGATACAAAAATCAGCAACAAAGCATGTAGTGCGCACGTGGAAGCCCAGATAATGACGGTTTAAGTAGATTATATCGATGCACTTGATATAACTACTGTCTGGCCTATCAACACGTTATCATCTCCTCTGTCGATTTAGTCGGTACCAGGACGTGATCAGGTACACACCTATGCAGATAAAGATGACATAAACTACTGTCTGGGTTATCGTCACTGTATCATATCTTGTCGAGTCAGCCAGTACCAGAACGTTATGAGGCACAAGTTCGGGCAGATAAAGATGATATGATAATAATTTAGTCAGAGTCGTGATCTACTTGAAGGACAATTAATGGGTGGAAAATATGCAGCAAAAGCTGCCTTATGTTTAAAACTTATTTTCATTTACACATCATTCTATTATGGTTATTTTTCTTCATATATCACTTCACATATATTAATTATTTTCTTTTCCAAATTAGGTATATTTTTTAAACATTAGTTGTAAATTAATCAGATCGTATTATCGTGCTCTCATTTATATTGCTTATAACGCCAGGAACACATAAACATGTTATGGGGAGATCTAGAATTTAAAACAACATCTGACACGATAGAGTATATAGAATACAATGAAAGGGCAACAAAGACAAGGACTGGCGCAACGAAGGATGTACGAAGATTTGCACCAAAAATGTTTGGTAAACCTGGTAAATAGTTCTTTATTTATTTAAATAGTACGCAGTGTAACTTGATTACTATTTTTTTCTGAATGACTATGTGAGTATGCAGTCTAAAAAAATTTATTAATGTATAATTTAAATTAAAAAAATAAAAAAGCTCAATTAATAAATAACTTATTTAAGGTATATTAGTAGATGAAAAGATCAGATGCAACGCTTAATTCTAGATAAAAATGAAAGAAAATTATGATATAAAAATAAGCAAATGAACAAATAAATAAATAAGGATAATTTATTTGGGATTATTTAACCCTGCTTTACATAAATTTATTTTAAGGTGGCAAATACTGTCCACTTTCTCTTTATAAGGAATATGCAAGACACAGACTAGTTGAAATGATATTTCCTGATGCACACTTGTATACCTGGAATTAACCGGGAAGGCCTGGAGAGTCCAGGTTTGAGGTGGTATTTTAAAGTTGCCATGAGAAAGAATACTATTGGCAATTTTGTTAAGGTGATGAGCAAGAAAGCTGGATTACAGGGACGGCGTGTCAATCATAGCACAAGGAAGACGACCGTTGCAAAACTGGTTCGCTTCGTCCCACTAAATAAAAAATATGCAGCTGACAGGTCATACAAATATTCAATATATCAACAGCTATAGCAGTGTCAACATCGATACACAACAAAGAATGTCGAATATTCTTTCCACTGTAACAGTTTCTAGTTCTGTTGGGAAATACCACAATCATAAAGATTCTGATGATGTGTTAGCCCTGGCCTCTCAAGAGATTGAGTATACTCTGCATACAGTCAATGACTTTGAACGATCAGGCAGTATTATCAATCTTCCATTTATCAGTAGTCCGTGTGGCACATCGCAACAATCAACTAAAACGTTTGAAATAAAACTTTTAAACACAAACAATATTTTCAGGCTGTACATTCAATGCCCCTATTTATATCTCAATAAATTCGAAACAGTAGGTCACAAAATAAATTGCACTTGCTTGCAGCAGTCTATTCAAATTTTGTAGATTAGTTATGTCTCTTTTGTATGATTTTAGCAGATAGAAAGGGAAATACACTATATACAAATATCAATTATTCAAAGTTTAAATGTGATCTTACATTGTTTAACTTATCTCTTTATAGTAATTGGATGAACGTGTGAGATAGAACAGATAATAAATTTAAGCGTCTTAACCTCTAATTGTCCTTTTTTTCATATCCTTTGTATATCCTTGTAAGGCACTTTCGACCAATGCCGAACATCGGGCTAAAGCCCTCGGTTCGATATTATCATCTCGGGCTGATTCTGTGGATGATAAGATCAAAGTCATGTATTAATCTCTACTTACAATCATCACTTTGTTAGCATTGTCTTTACCCAAACATTTAACATCAACAAGTTGGTAATTGACTTTTACAATTATCACTTTAATATTATTGTCCTAACTCTAACATGTAACAGCAACAGGTTGGTAATTCACACTCTCAATCCTCACTTTATTATTATTGTCCGTATGCAAACAATTTAAAGCAGCATGATCATTAAGCGCTCTTTAGAGCTTTGCCATATACCTTAGTTGATTCAAACTTTTACTTGCTCTATCTTTGAACTTAAATGCGGGACCGAATGGTGAGATACAAAGTGATGTAAAAATAAATAGTCCTTGCTTTGGTACCCAGGTATGAAATAATTCGTCGCAGAGCTAAAAAAAATGTAAGCGAAAATATAACTTTCACCAAAACCTAAACACAAATAATTTTATATGTGACCTTTACACCAAGGTAATAGGGGTGATTGAATGCATTGCAGAATGAGTTATCTTTACTTAGTAATGAAAGATGCAATGAATAAATAGAAACAATCAAGAGGTTTAGGACATAGATGCAAATTATAACTTTCACCAAACTTTTAATCCAAATCTTCTGAGACTGTGACCTAGACGCCAAGGTTATAGTCATGGATGTGTCACATAATGATTTTCTATTTTTTTAAATTTTTTTTTCTTTCTTTTTTTTTCTTTTTTCTACGCTTCAACATCAACAGTGAAAAGAGAACACATTGAGGATTTAATGGAATATAAACAAATTAAAAACTTTCAACAAAATATTTGAACCAATATTCAGACACTGTGTCTTTGACCCCAAGGTCAAATAGGTAGAGTAACTAAATGAAAATTGTTTTTCTGCACTTCAATGCTATGCCGAGATCATGAATACAACCAATACAGGAATGTAGGTGTAAGTAAATGAAAAGCTTTAACTTAAACCTGAACATAAATATTCTAAGAATGCGATCTTGACCCAAAGGTTGGGTGAGAGAGATATTAAATAAAATGTTTTAAAATTATAATGAATTATCTGACTCATGGATCAAATCTATGTAGGGATTTTGAAAATACATCTATAAGCAAATGAAAAACTTTAACCAATACCTTAATGCCGATATAGTGATACTGTGATCTTGACCAGGTCAAGGGAGTGGGCGAGTGACATATCTGGCATTAATAAAATTTACGTAGGAAGTATGAACAAATGAAAACCTAACACATCTGTTGATGACGACACTGTTGAAACTTCTGCCAGAAACGTGCATTGTCTCAAGATTCCAATAACGCGGACTGCACAAAAATTTACAGTTGGCTAAATGAATAAGATGTGAGTAGATTCCAAAATGCTTATACACTTTACTCGGGATGACCTAGGGGCAAGGACAGTTGATAGGTCATTTATCACATCCATACTGTGATTTTAGTTTTTATATTTCCATGTCATAATTTGTAGATACTGGTAACAAGTTTCATAATACCTCATGATGTTATAAAGAACGTAATGTAAGGCTAACCCATAATGATAGAGGCATCAAAATATACTGAAAAGTCATTTCACCTCAATCAGCTATGTTTTTTGTATTTAAAAAAGAAAAGATTTTCTCATAATGTGATCAGTTGAATCTTAATTATAAATGAAAATTTATGAAGCTTGTTGGAGATTTTCAATCTTTTGCTTTCTAAAGATATATATTATTCAATTCATTTCATAAATTTATTTTGAAACGAGCAATTTTTAAAAGAGCCTTGATATCTTGGAATATGTTGAGGTCCACACCTATTTTGGACGTGGTATGGGTTGGGTGGGGGGAAATAAATAGCTTAATTTCTTTAATGCACAAGATTGCATATGTGCTTTGTTCTGAGCTGGTGGAAAGGGTTTGAAATTGCATACGTCAAGGCAGTCAGGAATATGGGTTTAAGTAGAACACTCCATTCTCTCTGGGTAAGCGTAATCGTAATAAGCATTAAATATTCGTATTGGAAACCAGATCGACCATGTAAGATCAAATGGGTATGTAAGAAACACAACAAAATGGTGCACAGAACCATTAAAAATTAATGGTTTGAGACAGGTGATTTGCTGAATACAGGTGCCTGTTATTATTCCATTAGAGGACTCCAATTAATTCAAAGCTTGGGCAAGTATGCTTTTTCATTTGTTTCTCTCAACTTGAAAAAGGACAATTTTCTATCATTGTAAATATATATTTTTGGAACAAGTTTATCGATACCATTTTTTATTAACAATGTAGTGACCATGTCGATTGACTTTTAAATGTGTGTCACACCTATGTGTATACTTAAGGTATATATTTCTGACTGGAAACTAATATGTTGGAATATTGGACAGAAATGTATCGTCATCTATAGAAATTATATATTAATGTAATGTAAATTCAGCAGTTTATGACGAAATTATCCAGAATGTATAAGATAAGGATAACTGTTCTGTTCTGATGTATATTTGTGATTGAGGAGGAAAAAGCTGCCTGATGGAAAGTGGAGAAATTCCCACCATCTGCTGAGGTGGTCTAGTCACTCCCTGGTCCCTGACTGGTTTCGTTATCCTTGTAGCCCATCGGAGGGAACGTTCTGGCTGATGCATTGGTTCAACTGATCACCATGTCTCGTCGATGTGACGGTTATATACCCCCTAGAAGCCAGTGCAGCTAGCGCAGTCGAGTTTAAGACTATGTGACATACACACAACCAGATCACAGTAGGCAAATATATCACAACGCCAAAGGTTTGCGGCCGGTGCACTTGGTCTAAATGATAGTATCATTTAATGCAGCTGACATTTGACTGTCATTATTGATTTAAGAAAACCCCCATAATATTTGTTTTTGGGGAATGGGGATATATTAGAGGGGGCTGAACAACTTTATTGGATTATTTATTGAATAATAAAAAATTTATATTCTGCTAGTGATAACAATTATTGTTAGAGTTAGGATGTAAAACCGCCATGGTGTTGTATCAGTTCCTAGTTGTTTCCGAATCAGGTGGAGTATCACGTTGGTGATGTAACCTGATTCCTCGTAGGGTCATTAGACTATTCACTGGGTTGACACGTGGAGTATCTGTTTCCAATTTCCAGTTGTCAATGATGAAACTGAACGTAAATGTGGAGCAGGTTGAATTGGATGAATTCAATTAAATTACATTTGGTTCTATTGTTCAATCGATTGTTGGGTTGAATATGTTCTCAAATGAAGTTACTTGATCGAACATATTTCGGTCATATTGATTGTTTCATTATTTGAAGCATCAGTATTATTTGGAAGAGAAAGGAATGAACTATATATTGTCTGTAATGCAGGTGGATTTATCTGGTTTAATATCCAAGCTACCTAGGACCTGAACTAGTACTTAATTTACATATAATTGCTCATCATTGGTGGATGAATGAATCAGACAAAATGTATTTGGTTGGCATATTCATAGGGATTTATAAATGACCTGAGTAGATTTTCAGGCCATAAGAAACATTTTTCAATTTTTTACCAAATTTAGAACTTTTGAAAATTATGCAGTTTACATTGTGGGCGTACCTATTTTACAAACGCTAATCTTGGTTAAATCTTCAACAGAACATTATACGATGAATTCATGTTGACTATAATCGAGAATATAGATTTCCATATAGTTAGCAGCCTTCGATGAGCTATGTTTAGCAAATTTGTCAATATCTATACAGTTCTTATTGATGTTTAAAAGGCAATAATTTCATGGCTTCCTAAATTTTAAATTGCTGTTGGTTTCTGCAAGTATAAGAAAAACAAAAGTCTTTCAAAAGGATATGATGATGTAATGGCCGAAAAGAATTTCCAGTAATCAGAATGCTTAGTGTTGCAACCATCTCTGATTGTCTTCAGCAATTGCAATATTTTCAAGATGCTACCATGACGGCCATATAGAATGTAAAATCGAAATCATTTTCATTTAGGACCAACTAGATGTCATTATTTGTCTTTTTGTGGAAATCCCATGTATATATAGCCATTCATCCAGGAGGAATAGCGATAACAAAATGTTCAAGATGGCGGCCATGGTGGCCATATTGCCTGTCAAATCGGCATTATTTCAATTTAGGAACAACTAGACACCATAAGAATTCTTCTTGTAAAAGGAACATACCGTTATGAATTTCCATTTAGGCGTAATGTTTTTCTTTCTAACTATCATATACAAACTTAAACTTAACTGTTCTTGCTTACTTAATTTTCCCTTTCCCTAATTTCATCAAAAAGGCAAATCAATAAATTATTTTAGTAGGTATAATTTTCTATCAAGTGAATATGCCATATTAGTGGGAATCTAAATAAATTAGGCGTTATAGCCTTGTCAAATTTCGAACATAAAAATTTAAAAACATTAAGGTAATTTCAACGAAATATCACGTGTCACGCGTAGGTCAACCTTAATATTATTGGGGGTATGGGAGGTGGGTATTTGTTCAGAAAGTTTTTAATTTCATCTATTCTTGGCTGCAAAAGTATTTTGACCACAACCCTTTATTAGGATTTAACGAATTATTATAGCTTGAAAATAACATTTCAGCCTTATACCCTTTAATACCCTTTACACCCCTCCCCTATCACACTTAAGAAAAAGAGTTCAACACGAAACGGTTTGCAAATGGATGTGCAGATGTAGTAATACAGTTTTAAAAGTCTTAGCTTTATGATTCTGATCATGTTAAAATAAAGTTGCATTTCTCTTTTTGTATGACAATATCGGCCTTTGCAAATATTGTCGACTTAATGCTGGATTAGATAGAATATGTCTGTGAAGATTCTGTAGCCATAAGGATTTTTTGACTGTCACAGTTGTGTGTAGGCATTATGGTGATGCAATGTTAAGGCGACAATATGTTTTCGTTTAAAAATAAGATTTGTTGTTTCATCCATGAATATCTCAACTTGATAATTTGAATTATAAGGTATATTTTCGTGAATGCAAAAAACAGAAAAGTGTCACAGTTTTATAATACATTACTATGTCACCCTAATGATGACTTTGTGACATATGTCAGGCCAATGCTAGTTACGGTGTGTGTGTTGTTGTCTTTTTATTGTTGTTCTTAATACAAACACAACATCACGGACTATGTTCCTTGCTTGAATTTATTTTCCACACATTATCTTTTATAACATTGCCTATACAATGGTAGAGTATTGTTTTAAATTTGATTACATAGAAAAAGAATGGCCAATAACAATGTAGACTGAAAAAAAAAACTTGATGACGTCTGTCTAGCATATTTTAAATGAACATCGATTTTCTTCGTCTATTCATCATCATTTTTTCCAAAAGAAAAAAGGTACTTGGATGATTTCTTATCGCCAATGCACATGCTTTTCCTTTTTGTTTCCTGATTTTTGAAGGAAAACGGACAGTATTAAATTTAGCCTTCTTTTTTGCGTCCTTCCATTTTCCCAGACTCTATAAATAGTATAGGGGAGCACTATGGAAGTATTGATTGCGCATGTTCAGGAAGTTGGGCTGTTTTTCTGGGTGACATTATCTGCATCGTGACCTCTGAAGCTCGAATGATTAGATTCAATCCGATAATGAAAGTTCTGTTTTTGTTATTTTGTATTTAATTTAATTTATTTATTTATCTTTTTTGGGGGGATGGGGGCGATTTACTATAGGGAACTAGTTGGACCACAATAGGAAAGTTAGGGGTTTTTTGGTAGGGATGGGGAATGGGGGTTGGGTCGAAGTTCTATAGGTCTGATGTGAAATGTATCGAATTGGATGTCACTATGGGGGGTCTATGGAAATTTAACACTACGTTTGGGTCAGTATAGACTCAAGTAGTTCAGAGATCGAGAGTTCTAAACTACCCCCTTGTATTTTGATTATTTTATTAAAGTTTCAAAAGTGGCCTTGTAAAAACAGAGGGAGTTCACAACTTTGAAAGATATTGGGACAGCTTTGATGCCACGCATGCATCAATTAAACTGACAAAACTCCGCAAAACATACAAGTACAATTAGCTTCACGGACTCTTCAAAAGCGTGTAGGGTGGTCCACTCTTGAAATACATACATTTGTTTAGCAGCGTACTGTATGACAGCTTGAAATCTGTATTAATTGATGGGTGATATAAGTCGTTAAAGGTGGTCTTCATTTGAATCATTTATTGCATTAAGTTGTTTATCATTTCACTCCATCTCGAGGGTGTAGCTATTAAGGTAATTGATTTAGGATTTGACTCAACAGTCTTAATGATAAGGAAATTTTTTAAAATTATGTTGCTCTATGTTGACCATGACATCCATTTAAAATATTCCTGTGTTGTCTTCATAATGCTTTTCACCGCTCTTTTGAGATAAAGAGCCATAGGAGTAACTTTTTTATTTTTTAAAAAATTCCGATGAATAGACAAAGTAAATCGAAGTTCTTTTAATACATGCTAGACATACATCGTCAAGTACTTACCTTCCAGTCGTCATCATTATTGATAATTCTTTTTTACATAATCAAACTTAGAACGATACTTTACTATTGCAAAGGCAATGGCAATATAAAGATTATGTGCGGAAACTAAATACAAGCAAGGAACATAGTCCTTGATATTGCGTTTTTATTAAGAACAACAACAACACACAGACATATATACACTCACACACATAGATACACACACACACACACACACACATATATATATATATATATATATATATATATATATATATATATATATGGTAACGTTCTTTCATTTGAAAGTGATAGATTCATAAAGTAAAGAAGTTTCTAACATAGATTGTCTTCTCATACCTGTCTTACTTGTGATGGCAATAACCTCAGGGACTGTGGTTAGTCATATATCTACACCTCCTATGCGCATCGTTTGAGTAAACATAAAAGATACCAACAAATTATATATAGACAAAACTTATATCAATTAAAAATGCTTTCCTGAGATTATATACTTTAATTTTCCTGCTTGCCACCGGTTTGGGTCATCCCTGTATTATTTCTGAATGCACTTATATGAAACAATAAAATCAGTTACTTTTACCGGGTTCAGAAAAGGCAGTATTTTTATATATTGTTCTGAGACCTTAATTTACAGTTTCCTGTAGGAATTATCCATTATTGAATTCCCCTTATACAACTAATTAGCGATTACTCCAACTTATCATCTCCAGCTCACCCTAAGATATCTCTAGCTAACCTTACGATAACTCCAGCTCGCCATACGATCTCTCCAACTCACCCTACGATCTCAGTTTGCCCTAAGATCTCTCCAGCTCGTCTACTCCAGTTCACCCGACGATCTCTCGAGCTTGCCGTACGATTTCTCCAGCTCACCCTATGATAGCTCCAGGTCACCCTACAATCTTTCCAGTTCGCCCTACAATCTCTACAGCTCGCCTTCTCCAGCTCACCCTGCGATTTTTTCAGCTCCTCCATTTTAAACAAGTTGGCGTGCTATACGATCAGCATTCATTGTGACATCACAGGGCGCGACATTCAATCCGGTTTGTACTGGAGGACACCTCTTGGTTGACCTAGTATGAAAAGCATTAGGTACCCGACGGTTATTAAATATTTTCCCTATATTTTCATATGGAGTACGATTAGCGGCTCCAAAAACACTTTTAGAATCTACGACTCCGTTAAAGACCACAATTAACGGCTCCGGGCCGCAATTATCGGGTATATAATCAAAGCAAAGGTAACATCTCCAGCTCAGTCTAACTAATATATCCACCGACTCCTTCGACAGTTTAATTTGGCAATTTTAACGGGACTATAATACCTTCAAGCCGATCATAGCCGTAGATGTAGTCTTGCGAAGAAACAAAATGCCAAGTCCTGTCGTTGTTTGTTCAAAATCTCTCTTCGGAATTTGAATAACGCCGCTGATCATTTTGATTTTCTAATTTACTACCAAATGAGACTTAAAATCTAAAAAGAGATTTTTAACCACGTGCGGTCATATTGGGAAGACTCGTAATAGTATCAGCAGCAGTTTCTGTTTTATGTAAGAAGAGTGGGACGAAATATCCTGGTCAGAATCGTGCGATAGCATTTGTTGCAAGGTATTATCACATTAACGAGGAATATAAACTTCCTTTTTTGGCGGGGGCGGGGGGGGGGGGTTAAAAATAAATATATTGGTTAGACGATCAAGTTGTTCTGTATCTGTATAATACTGGACAGACCTCTAAATTAAGTATCTCGTGTGGGGGTCGTGCATTTATTCATCGCCCAGTCTGGTGTGAAATTCCTCTAATGTGCTGACGTGTACACATCTTTCTGGCAAACTACTGCAGTCTCTGATGGATCTTGCCTCTTTTTATTTTTATGTATCTGACATGACTGGTGGTCACATGTTATGTTAAATAAATAAAACTAAAAGAGGTGGAGAACAACTTGTTGGTCTAGGTTGACACTCCCCAATTGCTATGCAAAGGAGCAGAACTCTCCCTCTGCCCCGATAAATGCCGTCACACATCGACGCCAACAGTGTTGCAGCTTGGTTAAGCTGTCAGGGGAACATTATATGTACATCTGACCTTATATCATGACCAAGATAATAATAATAATAATAACAATAATAACAACAACAATAATAATAATAATAATAATAATAATAATAATAATAATAATAATAATAATAATAATAATATTGAAGACTTAAGACAGTGCTTAATCTTTAGATGTTTTAAGTGCATTACAATATTAGTTGACACAAAAAGGACATAAATATGGATACGATTACAAGAAACAAACACCATACTATTACATACAAAAACATGCTGAAATAATAATGCTCAGGAAACATTGCTAAGTCTTAAGTCTGTTCTTGTAATCGAAATAGGTGAGTTTTAAGAGCACTATTGAATGAAATTACAGTGTTATTATGTCTAAGTTCAACAGACAATTCGTTCCAGGTAGCTGGGCCCCGGTACGCAAAAGAACGTTGTCTATAGGACTTCGTTTTGATAGTGGGAATAACGAGAATGCGAGTGTCGGAAGAGGAACGTAAGTATCTAGAAGGGGTGTACACGTGGATGAGGTCCGATAGGTATTTTGGACTGGAGTCAGTCAACGAAATGTAGCATTGAGAACATATTTTGTGTTTGATTCTGGAGCAAGCAGGTAACCAGTGGAGGGTACATATCAGGGGGGGGGGGGGTGCTTGATTCTTGGTACTCTAAGGATGGTCCAAGCAGCTGTGTTTTGAACTTTTTTAAAGTTTCTGTATGAGATACTGAGACGAACCAGATAAAAGAAAATTAAAATAGTCTAGTCAAGAGAGTAATAAGGAACACACAAGTGTTTTAGTTGCATCAGCTGAAAGAAAACTGCGAATGGAGCTGATACGTCTGAGCTCCAGATATGCAGCCTGGCATATGTTCATAACGTATTGGTGTAATGAGAGAGTACTGTCGAGAGTGTCACCTAGGTTTCATACTGATTGTGTGCATTTAATGTTGGTGTTGCTGATACTTATTGTTTAAGGTAAAGGATGGGAATGAGAAAGTCTTTTTGTGGTGAAATGAATGGCTTCAGTTTTATCATCATTCATCTGCAGCTTGTTACATGTCATCTATGACTTAACATCGGAAATGCACCTACCTACGCCTTCGATGGTAGCATCAACTTCAGGTGGGTGGCTAGATTTGTATATTTGGGTGTCATTAGCGTACAATTGGTGAGACACCGAATGCCGATATATGACAATTGAGAGGTGCTGAGTGTATAGAATGAAGAGAACGGGTCCAAGAAGAGACGCGCATGTGGGACATCAAAACATAGATCAACTGGGCTGGAATGTTTTCCATTTACGGACACAATTGGTGTCCTGTCGACTAAGTATCACTTGAACAATAGTAAGGCTGTATCGCGAATGCCAAATGCATGTTGGAGACGGTGAAGTAATACATCATGGTCTATTGTGTCAAATTACTGCAGACAAGCCAAGGAGGGTAAGGATTGTAATCTCTCAACAATCCAAAGCAGAGAGAATGTCGCTAACTACTTTCAGAAGGGCAGTTTCGGTATTGTGGCGAGGCCGATATGCAGACTTTAAATTGCTAAAAAGAGAATTTAAATTCAGATGAGATACCAGTTGGGACAGAGCAACTTTTTCAAAGATTTTTGAGATGAATGAGAGGTTAGAAACAGGGCGGTAATTTTTTTATCGTTAGGTTCAAGCGTTGGTTTCCTCTACAGAGGCATTACAATAGCATTTTTGAAAAATTATGGGAAAACCCCAGATACAAGAGAAGAATTAATAACATCGGTTAGTGAAGGCAATATTGAATCTAAGCACTCAACCAGCATGTTGGAACGGATCAAGTTCACATAACTTTGGGGCACTCAACGTTGTTATGTTTGCTTGGATGTCACGCACTAGTTGGGTTATATTAATCATACGGAGGTTCCTCGTAGTAGCAAACAAAGATCTAGGATTAGGAACTGATATGCCAAGATGGCATATGACACAGAGGTGATCCGATGCAAGTTCGTGGGACACCAGTGAAGGCTGTAGAATATTATGATCAGGTCTATGAAGAATCCAGTCTAAAATGTGACCATATTTATGGGTGCGTTGGCTAACTGACTGTTTGAGGTAGAAAACATGAATGGAATTTAGGAGTTTTGATGTGTATAGGTTTCTAGGACAGTCAAGGTGAAAGTTAAAATCTCCAAGAATAATCAGGCTGCCACCTAAAAAATTTCCATATTCTAGGTGGTTAGAAAACTGTTCCAAAAAGAGAGATTCAGTCAGCTTGTTTTTGCGACTAAGAGGAGGGCGGTAGAGGCAGACAGAAATGGACTGACCTTTGTTCCATTGTGAGGGTGGCTTGGACCAATCCAAACCATGTTTGGTCGAAATTGAAGGTTGCAGCGTAGTTAAGACGGTGGAGTATGGAGTTCTTTGCGATGACAGCAATTCCACCTCCGCGGGAATGGCGGGAGAACGACTTGATGGGGGTGTTAGATCCGCGTACTTTAGCTCATAACCTGATGTTTTTAGACATGTTTCTGGAGATTTGTTAAATCGAGGAGACACTGGCTGTGTAGGGTGGGAGAATAACCTCAGGGCTGGCTCAAGACTGCAATGTCTAACATTTGTATGACCTCCTAACCAAATTCTACAAATATGATTGGCCAGTTATCAAGATATAAAATCCAGTATTTCTATACTGTAAGAACTTCCACATAGTGATAAGAAGATCATCTGACTTACAAGTGGGGATGAGTAAATCACCACATGACAACTTGCAATACACAATATGGCTAAACAAACTTCGCTCCAGAAAGTTAAGGTGCAGATATCTAATTTATTATGAACATTTATGAACTGCTTTTATGATATAGAGAAAAAAGTTACTGTGAGGTTTATTATCAGTGGATAAGTATGCACCCAAATGAAGGCTGGATTTTAATTAAATTATGCAGATTGGACAGTGCAACGGAAGTACATGTAACTGCTACAACTAGTGGGTTTTTTTTGTGTGAAGAATTATCTGTGTAGCCAATAATGGCAGATAAGAGATTTGCAACGCACACAAAATAAATTTTGGACTAAACGGTTATTGTTGTGCCTAGAAAGGTTTATGAGATAATAAATCAGTTACAAGTTAGTTTTCTAGGGTTTACATAATATTGTGACCAGCTCGAAACCAATACTGTGATCTACCCTTCGTCTTTGGCCCAGGCTTTGGTCCAGGATATCTTGGTTCAGGACTTTTGTAACATTATGTACACCCCTGGTAATGTAACACGTAACCTTTCTTTAGGAGGGCATATTGTGATACACTTACTCAGTCCATCTGATTTGGGGTTACAACCCCTGGGTCAAGGTCGAGGAAGGAATTGGGAGGTATATGTATTAAAGCATGTGGATTTGCCACGACGAACCATGAAAGTAGTTCAGGTTGTCTCGTGCCAGAGGTGATATAATACAATCTCATTAATCTGAAATCCATTTATCGGATATGTTCACACCACATACACGTGCATGTTCCCTTAATGATGTTAAATTTATTATATGATCAGAGTCTTAAATATGAACTCCTCAGAAAACTCAAGTGTCCACCAATAATGTTCGATGAATAATTTTTAACTCAACGGTTGATTTGGTGTACAGGCAATCCGTTTTGTGTTCAGACAAGTGTGATTTTATGAATCTCATGTTTCCTATGTCATAAGAAATATGAAGTTGTGCACATATTAGCAAGTTATCTTTTTGTTCTTTCAAAACATTATGAAATGAACGTGCAATTTCATGCATAAACTATATCATCCATGTAAATCATCCTTTTCAGATAATGAAGATAATATTTGAAGGTAGGGAATATTTATACATTATCATTGTATTTCTTAATTAGTATTCCCCAACTTCACAGATTCCTGATGAGTAACATTACATTGAAACTTAGAGCAGCTCTCAAGTCGGATGAGTTTTGTGATGTTGTGTTGAGTCTAAAAAGTGGTTCGGGCACGATATGTCACTCTGTAGTTCTTCAAATGAGCAGCGATTTTTTCAAGGGACGACTTCAGTCAAGATGGACCACAAAGGAAATTCCAACCATTGATTGCTCCATATTTCCCAATAACACAATTAAATATATGGTTAAATTTATGTATGGCATAAACGTTCCTTTGCATATATCCAACATTCATGATACAATTCACTGCTGTGATTAGTGTGGTGTCAATGAACTATTGAAGAAATGTGTTGAGGTTTTGATTGATAGTCTTTCCTGTGACAATGTTTTCACAATATTAGTGATTAGTGAAAATGTTCCTTTGTTGCCTGTAAAGACCAAATATTTAGAATGTATTGACTGTAACATGGAAAATTTGCTGTATAATTATGAAAGCTTTTTTACCCAGCCATTAGACTTGATTGTCCAAACAATATCTCGTGACATTTTGTCTGTGCATGAAGAATTGTTGTTTGACCACTTGATTCTCTGAGTAGAATAGCAGACTGTGGATTTGGAGTCTATCTGGGGAACACTCTATGGCCATATTCTTTTTTATCAATGAGTGTTGAATACTTCATAACAAAATGTATTCCACTGAATGTTTTACCCAGTAGAATAAGCAACCAAATATTAATGTATCTAACAACTTTGGAACATGTTGACTTGGAGAGAATTAATGTGAATATTGCTTTAAGGCGTGTTACAACAGGACATGATGCTTTTGTTAAAATATTTTTAGAAAATCTTTTGATGACTCATGGAAATCAGATGAAATGATTGGGGATAGGATTAATTTCACTGTTAACACAAGTGTTACTCTGAAAGGAGTTTCTTTGTATGGCAGCGCAGGACAGTCATTTCTGTATACAGTGTATGTGCATGAAACTGATAATGGAAGTTTTTGATACAAATATAAAAATGCAAAATGCATTTTGTTTCAGATGTTTTTACAGTCCCCTTTAAAACATCGTGTCTTGTAGCTGTTAATGTAACTTACATATTAGTGCCGAAAAGGAAGACCCTGAGGCCTATTATGGAGTCGATGTAGTATTGCCCAACCACATGCACTTTCCAGGAGGAAGAAAACTGGAAATTAAGTTTACAAATCCGCATGTAGGTAGTTCGACTGTTTTCGAATGTCGGTATGAAGTGCCTGTATTTTTAGCAGTGCATTAGTACATTTACTTGGTACTTCCATTGTTCTTAATGAAGTTAAAGGGACTCTTTCACAGAGTAGTGACCAAAAACGGGACACAAATATTTTTCAGTTAGAGAAATAGTGACCAAAATGTTCACATTAATATAAACTGCCTTTCCCGCAGCCAAAAAAAACATCCATGATATAAATGTACCTATAGTACTGTCTCCATTTTGAAACAGATGATAGACTAATTAGCGCTTGAAGCAGGTCAGAAGGGTCAATAACTCTGAATCAATTGTTTTAGTACACTGTGATATGTAAGACAGCCCCACATGTATCAATAAATGTAAGACTAATTCTGATCACAAGATTCTGTCATATATTACATCTACCTGTAAATCAAAAGGGGTAATAAGTCTCTGAGAAATATCATAGAAGCACAGTGTTAAACAATATGTGTAAAAGAGAAATATAAATAAAATTGCTAGAATACCCTGAAACTCAATTGGGGTTATCTTAATATGCCTACCATATACTAAATTCCATGTATTTATATTAAGTGTTTTCAACTTAATGGTGGAAAGATCTAGCTCTGGAGTGACTGACAGACAGATTTAATGGACACGTGGAAGAACAGACAGGAACACACACATACTTGTGTACACTGCACTTGCAGTTAGGTCAGAACAATATATTTTCATTATCATCTTGTGGAAAAATTTTAATACCTGTATTTTCTACACATTCATTTTAGCATTTACAGAATGCACGTCTGTTGTGTGAATGTTTAAATATACGTGTATATAATTGCAATTAGTAGGTGTCATAAAGTGAATCAGTGGACAACTGTGATGGCTAATTCTGTTCCCCAAACCTTTTGTACTAGAACTTTTCCAGTGGGCCACTGTGTTTGACAGACTGCATGAAATGTGTTCTAATTTGCATTACATTCAGTATCCACCACTACATGTGCAAACATAACTTTAGATACAATTATTTGTCACTGCCAACATGCACTAAATAATCAACAAGGATTAAACACATTGTTAACTAGCTTCGGATGTGTATAGCTTGAGCTAATTGTGATCATAGCTGTAGTGAAGTTTAAAATGTTGATAATTGTTAAATCGGTGCTCAACAAACTTTAATCCTTCTAATATTTCATTCATATTTTTGGATCGCTAAGAAGGAAATTTCTTAACGAAATGGTCCCAGCTGCTATGAGCATGAAGTTGTTTTGTAAAAGATACATCAATTGACACTTTCAGTCATGAAAGGAATGTGCTATATTTTATATGCTGATTCATAGATATACGGCACAGGGGATAGCAACTGAGAGTCAGATCATATGTACCTATTTTTGCATCCTGGCCATGAATGTATAAACTTTTCCAGGAGACCGGGAATTTCCCTTATACATTAAGATAAAATAGCTCGTAGGCTATGGAAGAGAGTTACATGAATTTCAGGCCTGACTGCATGTCACATGGAAAATATTTTTAATAATATGAAAGTTTTCTTTGAAGTAAAGTAGTATGGATTCCATGCGTAGGATTCAATTTATATGTAAAATAAAACTCAAAATGTTGTGTCACAATTAATGATTTTATATATTGTAGTCAAAGCATTTCACACCAGTAAGTAGCATCTATAAATCTTTTTTCTATCCATGACTTGTTCAACACTATAGCAATTTTACCTGGTCTGTACAAAGAAATATGACATTCATCTTTGTGTGTGTGTTTGTGTGTCTGTGTGTGTGAGGTAAAGCTCTGAACAACATTTTTGCGAAAGAGATGAATGATGATTAAATCTGACAATCCGTAATCAGAAGACTATCAGATTTTACAAATAATTCTTGTGTGAGATCTGATTCATCTCTTCGTTCGGGATGGTTGAGATCAAGAGAATCCGCACAATGTGTGTGTATGGGTAGGATAAGATCCTGTCATTAACAATTTTGGCTGGAGTTGCCTTGCTGACATGTCCCATTTTGTCATATGTACCTTTGTTTGAACAGGGATTTCAGCCAGAGTCATATTGATAGAAATGAATAATATCTTACCATTGTAAACATTATGATAACTCATAGTTGATATGGGAAATAAGAAGTACTGGGATAACTATGTGATGCAACATGTTTGCACATCGATTAGACTCTTAACACCTGATTTTGAAGGACAATACATGTATCTATGAACCTCTTGTCGCCATGTCACTTAAAATGTTAATCTTGTTATACATGATATCTATCCAAAGAGGACAAACTTGTATGGTACGTTGATGAACTTTAATATGAGTGTTTAATTGTATAATGTACAGATACTGTAGAGCGTTCACAGGTTTAATGGCAAGAATGACCTGACTGGACATAACAATCATGTCAACAGTTGAACTTTGTCTATTCCTGAACAACATTGGCCATTAGACCCTGCGTTGTCTTTGGCATACTATATTATTTACAATTGCCATTCATATATAAGATTTTACAAATGTAGTCTCAACAGTCATATATGGTTCTGTGGGAAGTGTCTGAAACTTTATTGTGTAACAGTATCATTTATGATAGCTTTTGAAAAATATAATTCCATCTTTGTGATACACGTAACCCTGTACTTCCCTATTTTGACCTCCACCCAAGATTTGGAGCCTCTTGGATAGGTACCTTTGGGTACGGACTTCTCCACGGCAAATATCTGTCTGGTATATGCATTTGTCTTTTCATGCCCAGTACGTACCAGAACGTAGATGGTTTTAGGGTGAGGATCTCAATAGTTTTCAAGTGTTGACCGGTGTGCCAGCTCATGGGTGGTGGGTAAGGATGGACCCCAGAACCAGTGTCAGTTATTTGTATGTATAAAGTTGTCCTTTTATTCCCAGTAAATGTATATCGGTGTATATATGCTTATATAATGTTTCTGCTGACCTTTATATTTTTTGCAATATCACTTTTACTCCAAATTTGTTCTACCATTTTGAATATAAAACAGAAAGTAAGGCAGTAAATGTATTACACTTCTCTTTATTCAGTTTGTATTTTAAAACTAGTGTTAGAATAATTCGTCAAAGAAAGCAGCTTTCTCGAAGAAACTTTATCACTCTTGTATGGTGACGAGACACAAAAAAACAACGTTCGAGTTCCAAAATAAATCTGTACTGATACAGAGTTTATGTCAGTATTACAGCGACAATCAAAAGTAATGTGCAGCTCACATCGAGTAAATGTACATGAATGTAAACCAAAATATACTATTTGATGCATGTAGAAACTATGTTCCACAGAAAGAGTCATTTGTGTGCACAAAAAGCACAGATTGATATAAAATATACTCAGAACTGCTGTATCGACCACTTGCATATACAATTAACCCCTTCATGAGTGCAAAGACATATACATTTAGTTCCATGAATCCCAGTTACACATAAATCAATCCATTTCTTTGCATTTAAATATCGCCTACTCATAAAGACAACTTGTGTATGATGTGTTAGTGGACAATATGCACTAGTGTGATTAAATTTTGAATGTTACTTTGATCATAATGTATATATCAACGTTTAAAAGAATTTTAAATAAAAACAAATATAAAAATGTTTGTGCAACCTTGTAAAGTTATATACTATAAGGGTTTAGCATTAAAACTCTTTGAATTTCAAAAGAGTTTGTTTTATCCTTGAAATATGTTCAATTTGTTGACACATTCTTTAAATGTTGTCAAAAAGACTTGGAATTTATCTGGGAGAATACATGAAAGATCTAAACTAAATAAAATGTATTATTTTTTAAAGTCATATTTTTTTTTTTACTTATCCATTTTCCAAACTTAATAATTAAGTAACGCCTGATAAAATTGGGGGTGATTTCAAGAGACAGGCGGAGTAGAATAAATTTGTTGTGGTTGCACAATTATGTGTTTTTCTTCTTCTACTTTGTACATATTGATGCTGTGATAAACAAAGTACCATATGGAGAAGTTCAGTTTCCATAAGAAAATAGTAGTTCTTGAAGTCTTTGAACAACCTTGAAAAGTCTTTTGAAAAAGAACTCTTCATGGCTTTACGAACCATGAAACAAAATGTGAACATCAATTTGTACGTGTGGAATTGGTATTTTGCATGGTGAAATATTCTTGTTGTGAAAATCACATGCACGTAAAAGAATCACTTGAGATAATTTTAATGAAAATGAATTGCACCCATGGAATCAAAACGTATGATTGCCTTATACACAGTTGGACCTCTGGTACTTCAATCATACATGCTGCATTTTGTCATTATTCTTTCTTTTTAACAATTGGTGTTATATTTTTAGCACTATTCTGTAATGTATCCCTATAAAATATACAGAGATAAAAGAGGTATTTATCTTGCGCTAGATATCCCTTTTTAGGTCACATATCACTAGAATTAATGCTTTGAATGTGATCACAGGTGTACAGCTGAAAGGTATGGAAGCTGTGGGGTGATTAAAGTGTCATCATAGTGTTTAACTGTATCCTCGCATGCTACTATAGTACTGGGTCAGATGAATACAATCAATTGAATATGAATGTACATCAGCACAATAATGGATAGATGGTGCTAATTCAAGGTCTAGTTATACAGATGTAAATATAAAGAAATTCCCCCCCCAAAAAAAAAAAAATATAAAAAAAAATATAAAATAAAAACATGAGGAATATAAACCTTTCAAAAAAAATGTAAACATGAAGTAGCAATCAACTTAAATAGACTTATTTTTTTAGCTGTACTGGTCATAGATCAGGAGAACTTATAAGATGGTTTGTTGTCCATCGTCCGTCCATCGTCCATCCATCCGTTAGCACACGTTTGTTATCGCTACTCCTAAAGTACTCCGACGATTGCCTTGAAACTTTACACATATTCATCTCATGGTCTCGTTGGTCCTAATGAAAATATGTTTACTCCTCCAGAACGGATGGCTATATCAACATGGAGTTTTCACTAAAAGACTTCTTATGATATATAGTTGGCCCGAAATGAAAATGGTGCTAATCTTATGTCTATTATGGCTGCTTCAGTGGCAGTCTTGAAAATCTCGTTGTCACGACTCCTCCAGAAATGAAAGCACTATTGTCATGGGGTTTTCACCAGAATACTACTTATGATGTCTAGTTGGTCCTAAATGAAAATGATACCACTTGCACACTTGCACATACAGTATGACTGTCACAGTGGCCGTCTTAAAAGTTTGTTATTGCTACTTCTTATGAATGGATGTTGTTGTCAGCATGGAGTTTTGTACTAAATGCCTTCTTATGATATATACTTAGTCATAATTAAAAATAGTGCAGATCTAACTTCCAGTATGATTTCAACAATGGCCATCTTGAAACTATTGTTATTGCTACTTCTACTAGATGGATGGTCATATCGATTTTTTGCATTCACCAAAAGAACTGGTTGGTCCTAAATGGAAATAGTGCTAATGTGATATTCAATATGACCACCATGGCATCCATCTTGAGAACCTTGATATCATGACTCCGCCATAGTGGAAAATCATATCAACATGAGGTTTCCACCAGAATATTTCTTATTATGTCTTGTTGGTCCTAAATAAATATGGTGCCAATTTGATGTCCAATGTGTCCATCACAGCAGCTAATTTGTTATTGCAGAAGAATATAAGAGATGGTTAAAACACTCAGCAGTTAAAAGGAACACATAGTCTTGTCTTGAATTCCAAAAAATTCTTTTCGGCCGTAGAGCATCAGTTCCCTCGAGGGATTCTTGTTTATTAATTTTATTTCACAATATAAATAATGACTCAGAAAGAGGTATATGTATCCATCTATAAATTGAATTGCTTTAAATATCGTGATCTTAAACCTAATCCCATTGTACTTGTGTCCTTGTATATACAAATTTGTTACATTGAAAACAGGTTGATCTGTTGCAATAGACACTTTTAAAATATTTTATTTCTTAAATATGGAAGGCTTTCCATGAGTCCATTTGTAGTATTTCAAATGTACCAATATAAACCTGTGCTGCAGTTAAATACAGATGATCATCCCTCCCCTGCACTCCAAGAGCACTATCCTCTGCCTCTTTCCAGATCTCTAAAACACCATAAAGCTGTGTTTTGTTTTATGTAATCTTCTTATTTTCTGTATTTTAAATGTAGGATAAACATGTAAATGTGTTTTTTCTCCGCTTCCATTTCCAAAAGGATGAAATTTTAAATTCCATTATTGATATTGTCTTTTTATCGCAACAATGTCCTTTGTTATAGAAAATGTCCCCTTCATTTCTTTTGCTAAAGGTGCCCTTTTTCCTCTCTAATGTTTAATAACTTCCTAGCAAGTGCACTATAAATGTTCAATGAGATCCACTTTTGCTTCCTTTATACATTTAATCTTCAAAGAAAAATCTATCATTTTTTAAATATAAAGGAAACAATATCCAATTACTTCTACAAGGACTTCAGCTATCGTTTAATACTCTATTTGTTAGAAAAAAAACCAGAGTTTCATAATCAGGTACCATTTCTACTGTTACTTGTTTCCTCTTTGTTTCTGTTTAATTTGTATTTCGCTGATGGATTGTGGCAAACCTATTTCTGTATTTTTGCGATTTTGTGAGTATCAATATGTGATGAATATTTCTATTTGAATCTTCATTTTCATGGTGTTCTTCATTGAATCATATAAAACTACATAATTTACTATTATATTTCTTAAAGATTTGCTGTGTTCTCCAGCCTTCAGTATCTAGGAAGAAAGATAATACCAACAAAGAGGCTGTTCAGAAGAAGTGCGGTTAATTATGATGTGGAGGACACCCTTCAGAAAGCAAAAGTATTTAGAATAATCAGCAATCACCCAACAATTAATTATGGTACATCTTAATTTTTGTCAAGCCCACATTAGCTCTTCATATTTTCTAACAGAGTTCTAATCAATGCTGAAATCCATGTAAAAATAAGCATATTTTAAATTTTGGATGCATGAAAATTCCAACAGCTGAGTTCTTGATACTCAAGTTTTTTGTTTTTGGTTTTGGTTCAGACATCTATTTTTATTTTATGTTTTAACGCAGCAATTATGACTCACGTAGTATACGTCTTATGAAACATAAATCACATAGGCCAGATCTTAAGACACCTTTTAATTGATTCTTAGTGCGATATCATTATTTTTATCAAGGACTATACAAACGCATGTCTGTTGTGAAAACTCATTTCATTATGCCTCACTCAGCACACTTTAATCCATCATATTTTAGATCCTTCGGTGTCGTTTGCAACACTCGCATTGCATTGTATACCATATTTAGAAAATTAGTGCCAAGATTGTGTGCACCTATTTTCTTCGTCGGAGAAATGAGAACTCCCGATAGTCATAAATCGTCAAAATCACCTGTTTTTTAATGTCATGAGCAGATATAGTGTCCTTTTCAAGTTATTATCAAATGTGTGCTTTTCATATGACAACTTTACATACTTTCACTCGTGCCAAATGTAAGGCTGCAGACAAGCCTGACCCATGCCTGGCAGTGTACATGAGGTACTCACGCTTGTTTCCGGTCTTCATTGTTTTAGGGGGTTCCATCTATGACGTCAGTCACTTGTGATTAAGGTTTCTCGTCACATAATCGCATTAACATAAAGAACTGTGAATGTTCACAGCAAGAAACTGCAACAAAATTGATCAATGTCATGGAGGATGGCTTTAAACTCAAAAATTATGATCCTAAATCGTCATTGGAAATATTTGTTAAGTTTGTTTAAGAACAAAGTGACTATAGCATGATGTGAATCTTAAAGATGAAACATAATACACATGAATGGAATATTGTCATTGTTTTCATCTTTTAGCTTCTTTGCAAATGTATTTTGTTTAAAATAGAATGAAGCTAATTCAATAAAATTAAAACAGAAAGGCAACCTCAATCTCTTCCCTCATTCCTCCAAGCTGCACACAAAATTAATGAATGGCAAGGTAAACCCATTGAAAACTGTTATAGTTGTAACATCACAAACAATTACATTATCACTGTTCCCAGTTGCCTTACATTTTCATTCTTTTGTAATAATACCATAAATATTTCACAATAAATGAGAACTAGCAATCTGATGACAGTTATATTGGTGATGCAACAGTACACACATAATGCCTTAAATTATTGCACGAAAAAAAAAGATCTTGATATTGTGACTCCAACTTTTTCTAAGGAAGGAGTCCTGAACTCCAACTTTCCAAATCCAATGAAGAACCCTGAATATATCCCTTGATGGATTCTCCTTATCAGACTCAGTTTACCAATTTGTAAGCAATCAATAGAAACTTTATGCACACAAAACACACACACACTCTCTCTCTCTCTCTCTCTCTCTCTCTCTCTCTCTCTCTATATATATATATATATATATATATATATATATATATATATATATATATATTGTTACGACTCTATGGTCTAAGAAAAATGTAACTGAAAGAAAGTGAAACTAACGATGTATGTAAAATCCACAAACAATTTATTTCTAGACAATTAGAAACGAAAATTCAAAAGACACTTACAGTAACGTGAATTATAATCCAATAATCCTAAATCCTAAGTGTCCTAATCACAGGTCCTAATTATAGAATGTTAAGAATGAATGAATATTCTGAATGAATGTGTAGTTTTTAATGTCCTGATGTATCACAACAATAGTCTTGAATATACTGATGTACCCCAATAATATAATCCACATCATCTTTAAAAATGTCCACAGGTATCCGAAAGTCATATATTTAAATCCAAAGGTTAATGAGCACTTTAGGTAGCTCCAATGAATGTTCAAATAAATGATTCCTTTCGAATTATGTATACAGCAATACAGCATTACGGCATTACAGGATTAGAGCGCAACTATGATTCCAAACAGTCTGATGATTCCAAAAAGCTAATCATAAAAACATGTATGTTTTTAAAACAGGATTTACAATTGGAATGAGTACAATGCGTATATCAAGTCTTATACACTTTTTGCAAATGGAATATTTCACAACAGGAAACGTGTCATCTAACGACCCACAATGCAATACAAAAATGCGTCATTCGAATGGAATATCTCCAACAAATGGTCAACAACTCAGAGCTTGAACTCAAGATGTAGTCAACATCCTGTTGACAACTTAACCAAACTTTAAGTGCGACTTACTATTTGACCGTATTTTAAAGTACAGTCATAGACCAAACGTTTAGGCACTCATTATTGATTCTATATACATAACACCTCCCATCATAAAAGACAAAGAAAGATTTAAGCAGTAAAGCTTTCTTTTACATATTAATGAAATATGCATATACTACTGTGATAATCAAAATCACATAGTAATATGTATTATGAAGAAGAAGAAGAATTCTTTACTTCAGACTGCATGGTCCGTACATCTAAATTAAACTATAAAATATAGAAGTATTTTAAAATATAAAAGTTCATAGGTGTCTTATGTACAAATATACAGACCCATCTACAACTACAGAATGTGTCTTTCATTGTTAAGGACAAAATTATGTAAGACATTTAAATAGTAATTTTTTCCATATATCTATAATCTGAGAACTTAAATGAATATCATAGTTCCGCAAAGATTTCAAGATACAATTCTTACTATTAGATATTCGTGTCATCATTGAAAACACATACTTTCTCTTTATTCTTCAAAACTATATACATTATAGTTTACAAACATTGTAGAGGCACTATTCCAACTTGGACGGCTTAATAGTAAACGAAGACTGTTATTATAGCCAATAACTAGTTTTCTTTTCATACATTCACTAACGTTTGTCCACAGAGGAGCACAGTACATTGTGCAACAATAAAATTTGAATAATCTAATCTTGATATTCAAAGAACAATTTCTAAATTTACGTAAAAGCATGCTTGTTCTAGTACACAGAAATCTGTAATGTCTCATCATATCTTCATCATCTGACCGATTGGATTTCAGCATATGACCTAAATACGTACAACTATCGACATATTCAAAAGCATGGCCTTTAAGAAGTACAGAGGGAGGAGATGGTAATTCGAAAAAAGTTGACTGAAATACCATGCATACCGATTTTGTGTATATGATATCATTTTCAAATGCGTAATGTTCACATATTTTTAATAATTTCCTTAAACCTGCGATAGAAGGACTTATCAATGACATATCATCAGCAAAACTAAAATTGTTAAGAAATTACGCATTTAGTGTCAAATGTATCCCTACGTGACACTGTACCAGCTTACAATTTAAATCGTCTATGTATATATCAAATAACAAAGGCGAAATAACACCTCCCTGCCTCACCCCATTGGTTACGTGAAAGGAATTGGATGCTGCACTTCCCCAACGCACATAGTAAAATTGTTTTCCATACCAGTTAACTGGAGTATGAACAATGTAAACGGTTATTTGGTTGTCGAGCATCTTTTTAAACAGTGTCCAATGATTAATCCTATCAAATGCCTCACTAGCGTCTAAAAACATGCAAACACAGGGCTACCGTGTTCTAAATAATAGTTGACAGTTTCCTTAAATGCATAAAGGCATACTTCTGTTGAATGTTGTTTTTTTAAAACCAAACTGATTATCAGAAATTGTTACTTCACATCGTTGTAGTACAATGCATTCGAAATAATTGTCTTGAGAGATATAGGTCTATAGCTATTTTTGTCTGCCAGATTAGCAATTTTACTTTTTACTTTTCAGGAGAGGGATAATTGCAGCTTTTGTGAAATCATCAAGAACAAAGTTATGTACAAACATGCAATTAAATAAAATCATTAAAAGAACATGGAGTCTATTATCTGAAAATGTAAAATGTTCTACATATAAAAAATCTTATCCTGGACATTTACTCCCCCCTCTCCCTTTTGTTTAGCTATGGCACGTTGGATCTTCGACAATGAGATCAGTTCAATAAGACTAGAAGGGGTCTTGCATGCTGAAAGAACATACTCCTTATTCGAATAGTTTTTTTAACACTATTGACTAAGGTTTCAAAATGATTTTTACACATGTTGCATATGTTATTTTGGCCCTGGTTCCCATCAGTGCAAATTGGTAGCCTATTAGAAGTTGCAGTAGTATTTTGTTTAACCTGCTTCCAGAATTCACGTTGGTCTAAATTTGCAAATTTATTTGCAAGCGTGTCTGCTTTATGTTTTAATTCTTCCTTCTTACATAGTCTAAGGGCATACTTAAACAGAGCTCTAGTCTGGCGCATTTGGTTACTGAGAAGTCCATGACGAGGTTTTCTGTTATCACGCCACATAAGGTAAGCATTTCGTCCATAGTCGTGCAATTCTTTAACACAGTCATTCCAGCCTGGTATAACCCTATGACCAGGTTTGGATATTTTTGCCAAGTGTTTACCCGAGTTGGACAAAGTTATTTCCGTTAATCTGTTTCATATGCACATGATTACTACATCCATGATCATTACAGGCCGCTACACAATATGGGATCTCTATCTTGCTTAATAAGAATGAAGATGTTTGAGTATAATTCAGTTTTTCGTCGGCAGTGAGGTCTGACAAATTGATGTTGTATTTCAAATTTAAGAGTTCATGGGGGCATGAATAAAAACCAATAAGTAGGTCAGCATTGAAGCTCAATAAAGTAGGACCATGCTCGGACCCTAGTAGGGTATGAATTATTTTCATATCACATATAGCAGAATGAGCAGATTGTGTAGAGATACAGTGATCTAACCAAGAGACAGCATTGTGCGAGTCACTGAGAAAAGTACAATTTGTTGTGTGGTCTACGATATGTTTTAAGTTCGATATGATATTGAAACAAACCTAACTACCTGGCAAATTATTTTCTTATCAAGTTCATTTGCATATATCATTACAGATGGAGATAATACATAATCTCCTTTTATTGTCTACATTCCCCTGATGTTGGAATGTTTATACCTCTGCAAATAATATTACTGTAGTAACATTTCCTGAAAGATGAATTTTCTATACAAGAAATGTAATGTAATGAATGATTTGTTCAAATATTCATCATCTGGGGAAATATTTTTGATGCGCAGTCTGTACATGATAGTATTGTAAACTGTCTTCACTTACCTTCTAAGTAGAGAAATAAGTAATTGTATCCATTTTTCTCCAGGGTTGAGGTAATACTCGTGTATTTTCCATAATTTTTCTTCATCAGTGTGATGAAATTGTTCACGTTCAATGTTTAATCTGCTTACAATTGATTGCGAAATGTGTGCTATTTTGCCGTTTGAAATCGGGCGACATTTTTACTACTGAGTGCATTGACCGTTCGGCTTTCCACGTTAACAATTTTCCGAATTCTTCCATATTTGGTAATATTCGTGAAAACCGTATCGTTGAATTTTCCGAGTGTGTTCCCAAAACCTATAATTAGAGGTGAGATCCGCCGTTCTGGCAGTTGTGGTTCAGCTGGGTTCCTGTGAAAGTCTAAAGACCAAACAAACAAAAATCTCTCTATCTAATCTCGACTGTGTAAATTTCTTCGAGCGTAACAACAAGGTAGACTAGTTATTACCGACATATTAAATTATTAAAATCAGATTACTTTCAGAATTACCTGCAATCAACGAAGTACATATATACAAAATCAGTTACAAACCTTTCGAAAATGTAATAGCCATTGATACTGAGTTTACTCAAATTGAAATACAAACAGTGTATAATTAGATTATATAATCATAATAGCTTGCTTAAATAGGTTGCCTTTATTTTATTTTTTTAATTGTCAAATTCCAGTTGTTAATTATGTAACTTAAAGCACTATTCACAAGATAATACAGAAAAATATGGATAAATTTTGAAGACATCATAGGCTCAAGATATGTACACAATAATTAACAAAAACGAATATTTGTTAAAAAAAAGTTTTAAATAAGTGTCACGTTTTTCCTGCTGGCAAGCGTTTCAATACAGAAATTTGTTCATGGTATATGGTTGTGAATCATTGATCACAAATACAATTCTGAAAGGTAGCTAATCATCCCTATGTGTATGCATTAAAAACTCAATGGAGGTCTTGCAAGTTATCATGCCAAACTATTGTACATGTTTTACAAAGCAATTTTCTCTGTCCACGTGGATTTGAGTCTCGAGCTCGACCAATGTGAGTATGTGAGAAAGCTTGCCAGTACCTTCCCGTGGGTCGGTGATTCTAACCGGGGTTTTCCCGGGTTCCTCATCCACCAGTTATACTGGCCGCCATGTAAAGACTATCATTTGCTGAAAAATGACATTAAACCCACAACAACATAAATAAAGTAATTTTTCTGCACTATACAAATCCACTAAATCCTATGTATGACAAGTCATATTTCCAAGTTTGTTTTTCCTGCTTTACTCGTGGGTGAATCAAAAATCAAATCTTTTTTCGATATAGCTCTCTGTAAGATTTTGATGACAGAGGTCAAAAGTCACATTCCTCAAGAAACTGAAAGTTCAGTAATCACTACACCAAAATTGGGATACCTAGAGTCTACATACTAGAACCTTGAGCTCGTGGAAACATGACACAATACAGATATCTACATTGGGAAAGTTTGTTATAGATCACGAAAAAGGGTGTGTGGTGGGGGCAGCCTTGTAAATGTGAAGAAAAATATGGTGGGGGAAAGGGTCTGGTCATCAGTCAAAATTTTTCTAACAAAAAGAACTAAACAAAAAAGATGCCCAATTTGCATAAAAGTGGAATAATTGTTTATCAAGCAATGGGTTACTTTTGAACAAACAATGCAGTCTAGAACCATAATTCAGAACTTGCATAAGCAGGAATTCCGATTACAAATCACATTGCGTATGACAGCAGCCACTGGGGACCAGTAGTCATCACTGTGGGGTAATAACTCAAATTCCATTACTATTACTGCATTTATTATGGGGTTTTTTAAACAATACAAACTCTATTTGTAATTTAGTTCCTTATACATCTACGTGTAGCCTTTGGAGCCCCAAACCCTCAATGGGAAAGTAGAAAAAATATTTCAAACCTATCCTAAAGAAAACAAGTATAAAAACAATGCATTCAATTGAAATAACTTTTTTGGTTCAGATCATAAATATGATGCTAACAGTGTTTTGAAATTATTAAGGTACATTGTCAAAAAAGGACAAAAGTCCTTTGTAAATTTGCATGTATACTGTAGTAGCCTCACTGACTCTTACAAATACTAAGAATGGTGCTCCAATATCTACAAGTTTCAACTCCAAAAAACAAGAAACTTTCAATCGCTGCAACAAGCTTGTCTGAACAGACTTTGGAAATGAATAGTTAGGGTATTTCAGGACAAATTTTGAACGGTTAAATCTAATTTGGCTGGCTCGAAGTCAAAACAATATATGGATCATGTAATTACACATTTTATTTCCTCATTATTTTATTATTACTATTTTTTTCTATATTTCAATCATTTCTTCATACAAACGAATCATAATTTGGCTGCCTCGAAGTCAAAACAATATATGGGTCATGTAATTACACATTTTATTTCCTCATTATTTTATTATTCCTATTTTTTTCTATATTTCAATCATTTCTTCATACAAACGAATCATAATTTATATGCCCAAATTAAATATATACCATATGTTAAATTGTAAACATATTCCTCAGTACATGTTGTGCACTATGCATATGTTCTTTTTGAAGGCTGAAGACAATGGATTATTTTTTAAAATTCAGTGAAACTTTTAAGTTACTGTACTGACTTATATAGAAAATATACACTAATCTGACCAAAAATATCCTCATAATATATATATATATATATATATATATATATATATATATATATATATTGGTACCATCACTGTCACTGTTTTTGATCATCTTTCTACAATAATTTGTATGTGGATTAGGCATAGCCAAGCATATGCAAAATAATATGTTCAAAAACCAAGGTTACCAGACTAGGCTGGGATGTCAACTATTGTATGATTCTGGGTGGACAACCATTGTTTCAAATATGAAAGCTTGACTGGCCAAGTGAAAAATATTATTAAAACAAGAGTCCCTCGAAAGACGCATACTCTACTGTCTGAAAAGAATTTACCAGAATTAAAGATAAAACCATTTCTTCCTTTTAAATGCCGAGCGTTTAAACCATTCTGATATTCTTCAGTAATAACAAGATTTTGAACTTAGCTACTGTGGTGGGCATACTGGATGTCAGATTGCCACCATTTTCATTTAGGCTCAACAAGACGTCATAAAAAGTCTTCTGGTGAAAACCCCATGTTGACAAGACTTTTCGTTTTAAAGAAGTAATGATGAAAAGGTTTTCAAACTGGGTCCCATGCTTTTTATATTAGAAATCAGATTGGCACTATTTCCATTTAGTACCATCTATACATCATAAGTCTTTTGGTGAAAGTACAATGTCGATATGAGCAGCCGTCTAGGAGAAGTAGATTTTGAAGATGGCCATTGTGGTGGCCAGATTGGACATCAGATCGGCACCATTTTCATTTAAGACCAACATTTAAGACATGGATATCATAAGACGTTTTCTGGTGAAAACCCATGTCAACATGACTTTCCATTCAGCAGGAGTACCAATTACAATAGTTTCAACATGGCCACTGTGACAGCCATATTGGACATCAGTTCGGCAACACTGTAATTTAGTACCAACTAGACATCATAAGAAGTCTTTTCACGAAAACTCCATGTTGATATGAGGAGGAGAAGTGACAACAAGTTGCACCATGCTGATATGAGGTGGAATAGCGATAACAAGTGGCACCATGTTGATATGGGGAGGAGTAGTGATAACAAGTGGCACCATGTTGATATGGGGAGGAGTAGTGATAACAAGTGGCACCATTTTCATTTAAGACCAACTAGACCATGTGATGACTGTGTGTGTAAAGTTGGATGTAAATTCTCCAAGTAATTTAGGAGGAGTAGTGATAGCAAACTTGTGCTAATGAACGGATGTACGAAGGATATCTGATAATGGACAACAGACCATTCCATAAGCGTTTCTTAGCTATGACCAGTAGAGCTCAAAATAGTCTATGTTTTGTTATTGTCGAGTTTGTTAGGTTTCTGTGACATTTTTCATAACAAGATCACTCTTAAATTGTCCTGATATGCCCTTCAACACTAATTAGTAAATCCATTTCCAAAGCTGATATTCAAAACGTAAACCCCACAAGAAGCTAACTTGTACTCAGTAAACAGCAATCTGTAACTTCACTGATGTGTTAGGACTGTTATAGACCACTGGCAACACATTTTAGTATTTCTTTATTCATTATCGTTATTCACTGATAAGGGTTGTTCGCAAGCAGTGATCAGCATTATTAATAACTCTCAGCTAGATATCGTGTGCTTCAAAATAAGAAATGTTCAGGTCAATTTCAGTCAACGACCCAGATTATTAAAATCTCTGCTGCTAGAATATACTTAGTAGCTAATCAGCATTTTCTTAAATCACCTTATATACTATCTGAACAGTATTACTTGAAAAGTGAAGTATTTGTAAATGCACTGTAAAGCAAATGCATACTGGTTGGTTTGTATATGACCATAATAAGACATATACCTTTTCCTGGAACTGCAGTTCCACATATATGACAAACTTTGCTACATCATGGAGCTTTTCCACACGCCCAATGCAAAACATCTGAAAGTGACGATAACATGTGTTATAATTTACATTTCCTTTACAAACAAAAACGAGCAACTTAAAAGTTTATTCCTACATTAACATTACTATGTTTTTCATAATTAATGCAAAGATACATATACTGTATGACACATTATACATTTTTGTTTTTTCTTTTTGTTTTTGTGCTAATTGTACTGTCTTGTATGCATCAAGTCCTGTGTGTAACAGAATATGTTAACAATGACAGAAAAAGCGGTCAATTTACCTAGGTTATTTTAAACCAGAAAAATAAAGAAGAAAATATGCAATAATCATTTATGACTTATCACTTTTAAAATTCAATACAAAAGCAGTGACAGTAGGCTTTTAATATGATACTATCAGAGCCTCGCACATGTTGGGCGATAATTTAAATAAAACACAATGAAGATGTTGACAGATTTTGTGTAAAAGGCCAGATTACACCTTCCTAAAGGACAAAGGATCACCGTTTACTTGTCGTAATAATATCGTGAAAAAGAGTCACAATGTCAACATTTCACGTGTCTATTATTTAAAAGTTCTTAATGTGAGGCATCAATTACACGATTGCACCAATGAACATCTCTCAAGAAGCTTTCTGATAAAGTTTGACTTTGAAATATGCCAAAGACCACACCATGCGAGTTCTCAAGAAAGAAAACATAAATCTGGAATTTCAAGTTTGTGCCATCAATTTCTCAAGAAATGGCTTAATCCAAATTGTCGTCCAACACTCAAACACACACACACACACACACAAACACACACACACACACACACACACACACACACACACACAAACACACACACACACACACACACACACAAACACACACACACACAAACACACACAAACACACACACACACACACACACACACTACATGCCTTTGAAACTATCCCTGTATTAAGAAAATATCAGAATATGAGATATACAAATTCAACATTTTTTTCGATAACATTTAAAATATTTTTTTCAATCCTACCGTGCCTAAAGAAGTTACCCTTACATTTTCTCTTGTTCTATTTCCAGTGATTTCCTCTCAGTTACTTTGGAACTACTATTCTTAAAGTCATGCTATCATGGCAGATGGCCGATTAGCATTCATTCTTTATGGCTAGGTAGGTTTTATAACATCATTTTGAATGGCAGCAAAACAATGACACATTTTGTATTCTGCATTCCCACTCACCTAGGAAATTTGTTGCAAACCTTTTCTTTATTATCTCTGTAAAGTCTTTTCTTATTTTTTGCGTGTATTCTCAGATATTCTGACATTTCATTGACGTAACGATTGTGTACACAAATACCCACAATGCAACACACGCGCACCTTGTACGGCTATTTTGCTCTCCTAACAAACCTTAGTCAACATCACATACACTGAAGATAAAAATCTCATATTTAATAGTTGGTATGGATATTTACTTCATAGAACAAAAACATACATTATGCATGAAATTAATTGATCTTACATCACGAAAAACAAAATGAACTGGAAGGTCCCTGGCTTAAGTCGCAAGACAGAATAGTAAAGTATGATGCAAATTACTATCAAATACAAATTCGTCTGAGTATGTTAATGCTTTTGTTAGATTTTGTGTCCATATATACTGCTCTGAGGAAGTAAATGCTTTTCTTAAATGTATGCAGAAGTTATTATTATACTGTGTATTACATTATATACTAATAGTACTAAAAAAAACTTATATATTAAAAATGAAAATGGGGTCCAGTTAAATCAATACAATATCATATCTCAATATCATACGTTTATATTCTGCTAATCTTGTGGATCTCGTAATAATTGTCATAAAGAAATTGATGACATAACGAAAATGGTGATGTTATCTCTGTTCAAAAATTAAATATATTTTACTAATCTTTGGTTAAAAAACCGTATGATATTCTTCCCCTTGAATTCATAATGTATCATTTAATTGTATGCAAATTACTAACACTAAATTGATTGATGCCGCTATAATTGAACATGACATTATTACTTTGTTTGATCAGTATACCCTCGATTAATTTAATTGCAAACAATATTCAATTTGCAAAATCTATTTGACCAATTAAAGCACTTTTGTTGTCATTTTAAAATTTACTGAATTTAATACCATTATAGAACACAAAATATAATGCTGACTTTAAATAACTTTGTGATCTTTGGTTATATGGAAGTGTTATTATATTATATATGTATTAATATAATAAAGCTTTATTCAGAAATCAAGCTTGAATGGCTTTAATGTGTGCTTTAAATTTAATATTTACGTTCATTAATATTTGCAAAAACAAGCTAAACAAGTTCTTCGTCCGGGGTAGAAACAATTTACATCCCTAAACAAACTCTAAACACAAAAGCAAAGAGAAATTATTGACTCCTATTTGTTTCAATGACGGGGAAATAAACGAACAAAGGATAAACAATAGAAGAAAGAAAGAAGCCAAAATTAAAAAACGGTCTAAAACGGTTAAACTACATATCTACGTTAGGCTGTCATCAGCCCAACGAAGATGTGTAAAAAAAAGTTCAAAGAAGTGTTTATCGTGCCTGTCACGCAGATTACCAAAGTATTTTGACCTAATTCCAGTCTGGGAACAAAGGACTGACAGCATGAGCTGCGAAAAATCAACGCAATCATCAAAATGTACAAAAGAAGTTATGCATTGAGCACTAATGAAGTATGTCAAAAGCATGGTATAGTGGGATAATGGACAAGAGTTAAAATAATAATAATAATAATAATAATAATAATAATAATAATACATGTAAAGAGTTACGGAATATTTACTTGGGTAAATACTTTCGCAAAAATTGCGTACGTCTGATAAACTAATGCCTGGCTGCAGTTTTGATGAGTTTGCACTAGGAAGGTTAGATTATTTTTTTAGGCCGAACTCCCCATGAGTTTTCAATTGCAGTATCTAGTATCTGTCGTCGAAAGTCTGAACGATTTGGTCTCGGGAATATGTTTGCAAATCAGTCAACGCTTGTCTTTGCAGCAAAATGTGCCTGAATCTGTGGTCTTGTTTGAAGTTACTTTGGCACGTACCAGATGGTCCTTCAGATTTTCTATAGTACGCAACCATAGGAAATTCTTGAAATAGGCCCTTCAGATGTTCGGAGGATTCAATCTGATTCCAATGCTTCGGAATTATCTGTTGTAATTTTGGGACGTAGGGGTGGAAAGTAACCAGGAAGGGGACGCGTTTGTTGGTTTTCTTGGTTTTATATTTCAGGAGGGCTCCTCTATCGAGGAGTCTAATTTTATTAATAGCTTCCTCGATGTAGCTATTTATGCATCCTCTCCTTCTAAGGTGCCCTTTGAGTTCTCCGAGTCTCTTTTCAAAGGTAGCCGGATTAAAGCAGATGCGTTTGGTCCGAACGCACATACCCTAAGGACGATTTGTTATTACGTGCTAGATGTGGCAGCTGTGTGGGAGTAAATACTGGTGAGAGTCAGTTGGTTTGCAATATAGGTCAGTTTGTATGTCCCTCCCCCCCCCCCCCCAGGAGGGAAGATTGAGTATCCAAACAGATGTTGGACCTTTTTGGTGACTCTGACGTAAATTTAACCATAAGATGAAAGTTATTGGCGAATTCAAGATGTGTGTGTACGTGTGCGTGTGTGTGTGTGTGTGTGTGTGTGTGTGTGTGTGTGTGTGTGTGTGTAAATACTCAGTATAAATCTTAACATAATTGGCGGCAGAATAAAAAAGTCTCGATCAATTAATCAGTCAATCAATATATCTTCTTATCTAATATTGTAAAAAGATATACCTCTGCTTTATTATTCACCAGGGCAAAATTCCTGTGATATTAGGCAATCATACTTGAGAAGTTTAGATGAAATTATCATTATGGACTCGCCCAATAATCAATCTAGTTAAATAATCCAACGAAATATACTATTCTAAAGATCACTCTAAATTTGAACAAATTATTCTGTCATAGGAGATAAGCTCATATCCTCACTCGATTTTTAAGATAAGCGCTGGCTTATGTAACTGTTCAAAATTTATGAGGGAAGATTCTCCACATCTGCATGATAATCATACATACTCAGCGAGGCGATAGTTGAAGTAATTGTCTTATTAATAATTCAAATATTCAAACTATAACATCAAGAGTAAATTTTTACAATTAATCGTTTCTTCTGACGCCAATATATGTATGTAATTACATGCATAATTATGAAAAATGTAACAGTACTTTGCTGTCGCTAAAAAGGACGCGAACCAAGGAACCATGAATATTTTTTTTTGCAACTTGAAATAGATAAAATAGAATTGGCAAATCTATGTAAAATAATTTACGATGAGTCCGCTATAGATCAAAACCCTGGCTTCATGAAACATCTGAAATTTTCTTCCTGCAATTTAGACTTTTCAAATATTTTTCATATTGCCCACTTTACACCAATGAATGTTTCATGCAAAATTTAGAACTTATCGCGTAAGAAAATGTAATATTTTCATGAATCCTCTTTACAAGAGCGTTGTTTTATATCTTCAACAAATTTGGGGATTTCTTCAACATTAAATAATATTCTAACACCTTTGTAAAAAAAAAAACCTACAAAAATGTACTATTTTAAAACTTTAGAGTTGATATTCTATCAAGTATTCTCACTCTACTTTTAATTGTAAAAAAGTACCAACCTTGTCTGGAGTATCATAAACAACAGTAAGCAACACATAGCCAATTTTGTGCTGAGTTGCTATCAGATATTAATAAACAACACTATGTGAAGTCTCGATTTGAAAGACAGTTTTAGAAATTGAATGAAATATTGCACGGATAGTAGTATTTAGCATCACATCCCCACACCCGCATTTGATTTTATCAATAATTGTCTTCGCCGTGAAGCCGACTTTTACTGAATTGTTAAATAACCCCTGATCGAAAGTTTTCATCACGACCTTTACAGTGGATAGTGTCCCTGTTTCCTCGAGTTTCTTCATTAGGTAGAGCCTGCGGTTGTCCCCAGCGACGAACCAGTTTCCTTTATATATTGTATGGCCACCAAACTAGGCACCTGCTCATACCGTCCCATGTAAGATCAACAATGTGAAGTGCTTTCTGTGAATGTTAGGTTCCGTTTCATTATCGTGTGCTGTGCGAAAATGGGGCAAAATCGTTTTCTGAAAGCATCTGCCTCGTTTTTGACAGTAGGAATGGTACTTATCCGGAAACTTCTTGACTCAAAAAATACAATATAAATGTGCACTTGATTATAAACAAGAGTTCCAAGTAAACCAGCTATAGCTCAACGGGCTTACATAATTTGACGATGTTATTAAGTAGTATTGCAAGAACAAAATCCTACGTAAGCTATATCTCAGCTTTTATATCATCTCAATTGTATGTATTTAATATAATCTGATAAAACTTCTTTTCTAGCATAATGGCATAATTAATGTGCACATATCTCATTCATTATGAAATTTCTCTGCGATACTGATGATATAAGCGTATAATCCAAGTCGGATCAGAAATACGATCTCTAAAGAGAACAAGCTTAGATAATCAGATAAAGATAACCTCATTAATATGCATAGATCTCGCTACTTATCGAAGTCTTCCATTTCTTAATTGTATACACTCGTTGTAGCTATGGTGGCCGGTCTAGGCCCAACGGGCTGGGCTGGATTCAAGAGTAAAATCCACTCTCCGGCCATCTAAAATTAGGGCTAGGCTGGACACACGATCACAGCGTTCATTATGGTGATTTATCGATTAAGATTATTCCGGGCGAAAACATTCGCAAGTTTCCATTTTTGAAGTAATAACATTCTTTTATTGAGTTTTGTGCAAATAATTCCATAAATGTATGATGAGTCTTTTGACATTGTTTTAATAGTCTAGCATACTTCAGCGTGTGACTGAGGTTTCTGTCATATTCCAGCGAGTTCCCCTTTTTTACGCTGTATCACTCCATCAAAGTACTTGTGTTGTGAATTCAAGGCTCAACTAGTGTGAAGCTGGTTCCTGCTTCAGCTTTAGGTCAAGACACATATTTGTGTCAAACAAAGGTTGAAATGGTCATTTTTCTGATGTGAACCCTGATACGAGAATTTAAATTTAAAAAATACTTATTAGTGTAATCCCTCATCCCCAACAAAAATAGTTTAACTTTTGCAACAATTGTATATGAAATGAGCTAATCATCATCATTTGCTGTTGCTCCTGCTCTCTGGCAGGAACGTCCTTTTTCACAAAAACAAATGTTTATGCATTTTATGTCCAAAACGTTTTGAATTATTTTCAAAATTTAGCTATTGAAAATTCTGGAGCTTATTAACTTTTCTTCCAGGTTTGAACTACAAGCGTTATAAATTATTTTCTATCAAATTCCTGAAATCGTAATGATCAGTCATTGCCTTTAGGAATAAATATTCATTACGACTTCTCCCTTGCTCTCTTCAACGTTATAATTGGTACTAGGACATTTGCATCAAGAGATTAATATGTACCATTCAAATAGTCAATTCAATTGAATTTAATTCAATTCAATTAATTTATTACCATTTAGTTCAACAAGGCTGTAAGACAAAGTATACAAAAGATTATATATAAAATTACAGGATTAAAGACACAAATACTTCAGAAGGTCTGGTCATGCTAAACGTACAAATGGATGCATGTATGGTGTTTGTCTGTGTACTGCACACAGAGAGAGAGAGAGAGATAGATTCTTCGTCACGTACTCGATCTATACTTTCTATCATAGCAGCTGGTAGTATTAAATCCAAAACACTGCAATGATAGGTATCCATGCGAGTAAAGAAATAGAAACGTATCGACGCAGAAGTAAAATGTTGCATCATATAGCTAACAGCCAAATTTCGTACTCATTGTAGTTACCATCAATATAAAATATGGCGTGTTTATGTTAACTGACAAATTTGAAAGAAATATGTGCTACTCATTGCATCTGTCATGTAATCGCTTGCGTATTGGTTGGCGAATATTTAGGTCAGAAACAAGCGAAATGAATGACTGTATCAACAGTTCTGTAATCTGTATGCCCTTATATTCTCTAGCGTGACTGTCCACGCTTTATTGTTCAGCTGCAGTAAGATCGATTAGAATGTCTAACAGCTTCAATATTCGTTTCAAATGTCTTACTTCTTTTGCTGCTTCGTTGCTTTTTATGGCACAGCAATAAAAGTAGGTAGTGCCGAGGACATTGTAGTAAAGTGCCTTGCCCAAAAACATGCCATGGTAACTGACCATGGCTGATCAGCTGATGGAATTCGTAACCGTACCATTCAGCAGTGAGGTACCACGGCTTCAGTCTCCACTAGTCGCATTTTACGACATGCAGGAGGGCGCATCGGGCGTGTTCTATATCCCCGATCTCAAAGGAATTACAAACTTGACCATCTCAATTGAAGTGCGAATAATACAGCTTATGCTCTGCATCGGCAGGAAAGACTCTCATTTTATGGCCCTTGGATTCTTTCTGCGGCCATGAGGTAGTAAAAAAACATGTCATGTGTCGTGTGAAAGTGTGTCGAATTGAATTTTGTTATATCCGTTCTATTTTTTTCAGCGTAATGTTGTGATCTGGTCATGCAACTTTTTCTTTTATATAGCTGGAATGATGTTTGCACATGCAATTACTTGTTCATATGGAAATTTAATGTATGTCGTTAGGTATTGATTTGTGTACGTGTTGTTTTTATAGGTTCTATTTTTCAGCTTTAGTGGTAAATACATGTTAGGGTTAAGGAACTGGAAACTGCATGGAGTTGCAATATTACAAATGTTACCTCTGAATATACAAATGAATATTCATGTGGTCAGTTCATCAGTACATCGCACAGGACATCAAAAAGAGCAGGAATAATCTTGCCTCTTAGGCTAGAAACCTACCAGTGATGGTCTGGCTTAGTGCTCAGTTCGGATGAAAGAGATTTACAATGCTTTCTACACCATACACTTTTCTAATTTTATTATGGAAAGTGATAGAAAAATATTCAACAAAAAGACCTTTCTCGTCTACTCAAATATGAAGTTTGAGTGTTAACTTCAAATTAAGAGTGAAATACATTTCTTAAGACAAAATTGGCAATGATGCTTTTTGAATATTTATACAGTGTTTCCATATACCAAGGAATAAATCTTAGGAACACGCGCTTCAGTGAAACGAGGGTATTGGAGGAAAATGAACAGTGAATGTTATTATTTCAAAGTTTAAATGCTTATGTATCCACGACCAGATATCCCATTCTAATGAAATATGTTGTTTTGTCGTTTTTCATAAAGGTCATTTTAAGATAAAATGATTTTATATTGGATTTGACGATTTCCGTAAACTTTATAGGAGAGTCTAGTACGAAAAGATGAAAACTGATTGCCATATCTTTTCTTGTTTGGATTTTTAACTGAACGATTAGCACCTTAGAAAGAAGTGTATGGTTAATAATTTTATCCAAGTTTATAAATCTATTTAAATCTCTGCCTGATCCACTACAATTTCTTACTGAAAAACTTGAAAAATTGTTTGTCTTTTTTTAGATTTATTTAAAATTCAAAAGCAGATCGCATTAAAATACAGATGATCTCTCAATATTATATGCCTAGAAGTTCAAAGAAGGTTAAAACTAAAGATCTTATTAAGTCACTGAAGATACCACGGCTGTTAAAATCATTAAACTGAAAATAAATAGATTATTGTGTATTAAATGTAATTAGATATATGCTTTTGGATTACAAATTCAACACTTTTTGCTTAAACATCTTACAAATAAGTTTTATAAAACTGTACTAGAAACATTGCAAGAATTTATTAAGAAGTTCAACAGTGATGCAATGCAATTGAAAATATTTTATTTTCACCAATATCTGAATATGGTACAATTCAAATAAGTTAAAGTTACAAAAGCTCTGCATAAAAGATCAGCATGAAAAAAGCATCCGTTCTATTATCGACATAGTTCAAATATGTCAAAGCCACAAAAGCTTTGTATAAACAATTAGCATGAAAAAGCGTCAGGAATATTATCGATATAATTGCACGTGATGGTTTCTTCTATTCTTAATATGAATTAAAGAATATATATATATATATATATATATATATATATATATATATATATATATATATATATATATATATATGGATATAAGGATTGAAGGCAGCATTTGTATGTTATATATATATATATATATATATATATATATATATATATATATATATATATATATATATATATAAAGGAAACATTCCTCAAATTAGAAAAAATTAATTCGAAATTAAAAGGCCACAAATCAAGAGTATAAAAAGGAAACATTTGTAGTAGATTATAATGTGTATAATGTACTTTGATCACTAAAAAAAGAATGCCACATTTTGTATGATATTATTTTTGAAATTAAGAACATGAGTCTACACCATAAATGGAATAGAGAGTTTTATATCAAAGAATCAGATAAAATGAAACAATATTTTCTCTACTTGCTGAACACGATTATGTGAAATTCAGGGATGTTTAAATAAAAATATCGTATAACATATCGTATCCAAATTTAGTTTTACATAAAGCCAGAATACTCGATAATTCTAAACGCAGTTATTGCGAATTTGAGAAAGGAGTAATTGTATAGTTATGATTTAATCTAGAAAAAGTATATAATCGATTAATTTAGAAGAGTGGTTGAAAGATAATTTTAAAATAGTACGAAATTTTACAATAATGTAATATTCAGAACTGATGGTCCAAATGTTATTTACCTTCTCACTGTTATAACAAAATATTGTATCTATAGATCATAAGTTTTGAAATCACATGTAAATTATTGAAGTTCTGGTTCAGGCTTTTAGTATGTATTTTAAAGTTGAAACATATATATATATATATAAGGTAAAGCAGTTCAGTAATCAATTCTTGTACATATGGTCACACATGTATACATATTTTAAGTGTTTCATATTGTACCTCTGATATGAATAGTATAACCTACCAAACTAAATCTATCTTATACCTGTAAGGTATTTTATATTTTTAAATATTAGATTGTATAAGCAATTTGTATATACATTTGCATACAGATATTCCAGTATCTCTTAACTATACAATTAATGCAATGATTCTGCCCTTTTTATGTACATGTGTCAGTTTATATGAATATTTTTTTTGGTAAAATCTTTATCTTCTTACTCTAAAAATAATTATTAAAAAAATCATACCAAAAATGTTGTCATATTGCTTGTATCGGAATAATCCGACTTTCTAGATATACACTGTTTCAACCAAGATGCTGTATTATGTGAGACATTTGCATGTGCATTTGTTCCTGACAAATTCTACACACACACACACACACACACACATATATATATATATATATATATATATATATATATATATATATATAAATATATATATATACTCACTAGAACGGATTGTATATTAACAAATTCGTGTTACATGCATATCTACGCACAATAAATAGAAGAAACTAAGTACGTCTGTTGTTCTGTGCGAAAGGAGTTTGATACAATATATGAATACGTAGAAGTTGTGAATCCAAAACATATGTCTTCCTCATACAAGTGTTCCCTCAACAATGAAAGGAAAACATGTATCTGGTTATGTATTTATTTCATATTCTATAATACACTATTACATAGAAGCTTTATTCAACCTAAAATAACTTTTAATTACATATAGGGATTCATACAAGTTCAAAATGGCTGAATCTAAAGATATAAATCAAAGCATTGAAAATACTGATAGCTTGTATTGTCGAAGTAAAATTATTTTACATAAGATTGGATGGATGATCATCTCTAGTGATATTGCTTTTCATGACCCTTTTAACTATCGCAAACAAACCCCTCTAACATTTCTTTACATGTCAGTAGACAATTTATATTAATATTTGAACATTTGATGAACGATGCTGGTGATTTCCTTTCAAAATCATTGTGTACTATGGTTTTAAGTAGTACTATCAGTGGACAAATTTCCAATGGGGATAAGTACTATGATGCATACTGATGTGCCTACATTTTAGTTGCTTCCCTTGATATATAAATGTGACCGGAAAGGCCAGTGGATTCATTCTTTGTTAACAATCTTGGTAAGACACTAAACTTTTTTACCATTGTTAGTATGCAAAATATAATTGGTAAGAAAATACACTCTGTGCTATAGAAATTAGGGGGAATGAGATCCTTCCAAGACAAAACTCCACTCATTTTAGAAACCTGTTGCCATCAAGACGCATATGCTTATGAAAATAATAATCATTGAAAAGTTTAATATAAATCTTTAAATGAAATAAAATAGCTTCGAAACACTCACGCTTAGTTAATTAACTAAATTTATATCAAAATTAAAATAAATATTCATATGTGAATGATACAGAAATGTTCTGTGTGCGATAATACAACGTGGATCGAACATCCCCGAAAAAAACCTTTATGTGTAATTTGTAGGATAAAAATACGTATATGATAAGAAATTCATCGTATAGGCAGTATAACGTTGATGGTATCTTCTAATAAAACTCTTTCGTTCGCTCATGAACTTGCTTGAATAAAGAATTCAGAGGAAGTCAACAATTAATTTTTGCAAACAATTAAAAAATCTATCACAAACGTAGAAGACATGTTTTCCACCGATAACATTCTTATGAGCTTGTTCAAAATGACTGCTGGCATTATCAGGTTTCTCTTTCAAAAAAACTATAGAACTATATTCTTTATTAGATTAAACGCCAACGTCGTCACCATGGCCGACGAGACATCATCTTAATCAAGTTTCAATAACCGTACCTCTTCCATGATTTCCTATGCCAATTTCATGATCAGATTAGAAGACGTCATAAAAAGCATTTCTTTATTAAAGATCGATTATTCGCAAAGCGTTATATTATTTATCCAAGGAATCAAGCTGGGCAAACAATATGAAAAAAAAATTACAAAGTAGATGTGGGCTGTCTAATGACTCTGTATCTACATAAAGTTCTTAGAGTTGATGTAAATTTTGATCTTGGTGCAGATTAAAAGAGGTTAATAAGCAAGCAATACAAGCGATGAAACCAGTGTTTCCATAACATCAAATTCAACAAATGAAACATTCCGTAATGTTAAGAACATTTTTAGTTGTTAAATACTTATCATGGGCATTTTATGTGCAAGTATATGGTGAAGTGCAAAGACATAGCTCATCCCTACGATCATTACAACTGTATAAAATTCTGATTAGTTTATTCATTTTACATTTTATCTAATATAATTCTTCTTAGATTCTGGCGGTGTTTGTTCTGGAACAAAGATTGTTCAAGATATTCTCCATGGTATCTAAATTTAAAATGTATGGTCTATGTACGAGTCCGATAAGTGTTGGGACAAAGTTTACTATTTAGGATTGATAAATTTTAAAAAATCGGAAAAGTTGGTCAGGGATTTCAATTTCTCAGCGGCGTCAATTCTCTGTTCTTTCTCGAGAGTACTGACGTATAAAGCAGCTAGAAACGTCTGCAGCATTATGTGCCGAAAGGAAAAGAGCTGAATATTTCCATCCTCTTCCTTTGACACAAGACCTATGCACACACAAAAGTCTTTCATGAATTTACGACTCTCTTCGTCATAACAATCTTGGCTCTCGAATACAGTATCAAAACACTTTTCAGGAAACGTAAAACACTCATTGTTGATACTCAATATGTTGAAGGCTATCTCACCTATTCCTTGTATAATCTTTCCATAGTGAAGTGTAAATTCTTTGTGTGTTAAGACGAGACTGTCGCCAAGATCAGATCTATATTTTGCTATGTTCGGTGCAAGTGAACGACTTTTCTTTTTTATTCTGTTTTCTATCACATTCAGCAGAAAGTCGGCATTGTTACGTGGTAATGAGCAGTTTGTTTGCCACATGGTTACAAGAGAAGGAAAGAAGATTGGCTCTATCGTAAATTCTTCTAGTCCTCTCTCTTTAATTAAAAAGAAAAAATTCTCAATTGCTTTCTGAGGAAATCCATGACCTTGCAGTATCCTTTGCGCACGTTTTTTCATTTCTTCCGGATCAAGTCCCTGCACAGAAATAATGCGATCAAATGAAAGAATGTCTTTATATTTTTTATCCCATACTGTAGGTCTTGACGTAACAATAATTAGTGATTGTTGTAGATGTTCATCAGACAAAATCTGCTGAATGTCTTTTGGACTTCCGGGATACTCCTCAAGACCCTGAATGACAAAGATTGCTTTATGCTCCCGTACGTGTTTGCAGATATCCATATCCAGTGTATCAAATATTGGAATTCGTAAATGAGTAAGCAGCTGATTTATGTTTGTGAACGTTTGAACATTTTTAAGAGATACGTTGAAGAGAAGTTTAAAAGTCCTCAGAAATTTAATATTGTCATGTTCTGTATCAGAAACAGTCTCAGACTGAGCATCACACCAATCTTGTGTTAACCGATTAGACCACGTCTTCTTTCCACATCCCACTTCACCAATAATTAAGATTCTTTTTAAAGGCTCTCCATGCTTACTGAGAACGTTTGTATATGAATTGATGTCAATATGTGGTTCATGGGAACTTTCTGAATGCAGCTTGATCTTTAACTTTAGATTACTGTCTGCTTTTTGAAACTGTGGTCTTTCTTTGTAAATGTCTATCAAACTGAAGGTCAATGATTTCACACCTGCAAAAATTCAAAATTTCATGTCAGGTATCTATATTGCTGAATTGATCTTGAAAAAATAACATCTAGTTTTCATAAAAGAGTGCACTGCAATTAATAGTCATCTGACGTGTTTCACTTGTTTCTTGCAAAACAGAGAAGAGTTTCTCTCTGAAAAAAAAAATTCTTTGACAGATTTCCCCAGAAAGTACTATTTGTGATGCCTAATTTGACTGCACTTTCTGCTTTAATTTTTGGTGGTTGAGTAAGTGGTAAAAAGAGATTATTTTTTTAAACAAATTATACACGTTTCTCTTAAATCCTAAAACAACTATTTGTTTAGATCTTTTAATTACAATTAGCATAAAATGTTATAGGGAAAGTAAGTCAGCTTAATCGTCAAATATTTGGCAAGTACAATCGCCCTCACTTTGTTATTAATTTCCATATTGCTACCGTTACCAAGCAAATCAAACACCTGCATGAGTGTGGCATACGTCAAATGCTTAACCCTATTTCCAAGAACCTCAAGACAAAAAGCGTTGTCAACTGAAGGGTTTTTAAACGCGCAAATAGTACAAATACTTTTCCTCTAATCACCTAATGACCGCACATCACGAAACTCTAAGTTTACACTTTCATGGTTTTTCTTGTTCACATTTGTATGATTCATCAGTAGGGCTTTCCAGGTCAAATATTGGTACTTTAAGCCATGCATCACAAAACATGACCCAAACACCTAATACAACGAATGATTCCTATTTTAAATTACTAAACACGTACAGATACAAATATCCAGATAATTCTCTATGTTAAGAAATTAGGGAGGGTTCATTTTACGACACTAATCCATGCTATCATAAAGTCTCGTGAATACTGTACACTATGACGTCTGCTCCAAGTACTTGGGTAATTACTCGGTTTGAGAAATATCTTCGCAACACCGACTCCACGTAATAAAACAAATGATCAATAAAATGTAACAAAGCTATAAACGGAGACGTAAATACAAATAGCGCATATCCTATGTGTATTACACTACTAAGACTGGCAATTCAAATTGATTCTAATATATTTTGTCTTGCGTGAAATGTTTAATAAATTCACGTTCCCGTGGATGAAATTTTCAGCTGGTTTATCTATCATGACAGTTAACAAGAACTTCAATAACAGGGGACCTTTAGCCACTCAATCTCTGACACATAGCGTCATTCTCATTGCAGAAAAAACTTTAACAGACAATTTAATTTTTAGATTCAAATCTAGAAATCTTAGAAGTCGGTCCTATTCTTGAAAATGCTAAAGATAAATGGCGTAAAATACCAACAAAAAAAAAATCAGAACAGCACAAGATTTATACGAATGTTCTTTAAAAGAGGATTCAGAAAATTAGGCGCAGGTTATTTGAAAAGAAGGAACTTAAAACAGAAGTGCACCCAATTGTATATGGACAGTGTTGTGTTACTCTTAGAATAGAATTCTTCCTAAAAGGAGCATAATGTACCTTATACAATTCATCAGAAATCTGAATGATTACGCAATTAGCCAACATTGAGACACTTCTAGTAAATATTCTAGTTGTTTATAATATGTGGAGAAGAAATGAAACAAATGAGTGTTTCACTATTAAACAAAGTCTGATTGATATTTTGTTTTCTTAATCTCGTGACAACATAAAGTAGGATGTTAAGTTTCCCCTTAAAGAAAATATATATCAAAAATTTTGATGAAAGATAGATTAGAGACAAGAATACTTAAAACTGTGTTAATAGTCCAATCATATTATGGTCGAAGTTACACCCACAATTATGATTTTCTTGCTCTAATGTATCTGAAGAGAGGTATCTAAAATTGAAACAAAATTACGCTATGTCTGTATTGATAGGTTGTAAACATTTGTACACACTTTACAGGAAAAGAAACAACACTATTGATTAGCTAAAAAAAAGTTAAGGAAGAAAAGGTCATTAAAATTTCCTAAACATTCAAGGAGTTTGCGAAACTTGTCAGGTCTCTACCCAGGAATATGTGGTATTAATAATATGAAACGTAATATTGAAAAGTGTGATATCAAGAAAAAATTAATGTAATAGATCTCACCACGCTCAACCTATCAATTCGATTCAAGTTATTCGTGCACGATATGGTGTATAGTTGGTCATATTTACACAAAAAGGACAATTACGATCTAACAAAAGTCAGAGTAAATTTATTATTAATAATCAGATTAAGCAAACTTTTTTAAAACTCTAAATTGGTGTTCTTTCATTAACAATATACTAGAATACTGAATTTATAGCAATGAAAATAAACATTTACTCACTCCGAAGATTCTCTCCCAGGCGAATGAGTGCTATCAGAAAATAAAAAAGAAATAGATAATACAATATATGCAATGATAACATAGGAAAATCCGCTCTTGATGCATATTTAAATTGTGTATAAAATGTTTACAATTAATGGTGCTCTCAATAACCACGTTTCTAAAACTGTACATGTTTTGTTTCTGAAATAGGGTTATATATAAAGGTATATCAACTTTTCTGATATATAGCTATATATAAAGATATACCTGCTTTTCTGAAATATATCTATATATAAAGGTATACCTGCCTTTCTGAAATATAGCTATATATCAAGATATACCTGCTTTTCTGAATAGATCTATATATAAAGGTATACCAGCTTTTCTGAAATATGACTATATATAAAGGTATACCGGCTTTTCTGAAATATGACTATATATAAAGGTATACCGGCTTTTCTGAAATATGACTATATAGAAAGGTATACCGGCTTTTCTGAAACAGAGCTATATATACAAGTATACCAACTTTTCTGAAATAAAGCTATATATAAAGGTATACCTGCTTTTCTGAAATATAGCTATATATAAAGGTATACCTGCTTTTCTTATATATATATATATATATATATATAAAGGTATACCTGCTTTTCTGAAATATAGCTATATATACAAGTATACCAACTTATCTGAAATAGAGCTATGTATAAAGGTATACCTGCTTTTCTTAAATTTATGTATATATAAAGGTGTACTGTTTCAGACTCTAAATTCTGGTACAAAATTGAGACAAACTGAACATCTCACAACGACTATATACAACTTCCCTTATTTATTAGATACAGTTTTGTAAAACCTCCATTACAAGAAGTCAAATTCTCTCTGAAAGTTGTTCAGGAAGTGTCACAAATATGCAGCATGTGGATATCGATATAGCTGGTTCCACGTATATTGTATATAGCAGCATCATTTTCAATCTATGTTTAGTTCCACTTTAAAGATTCGCATAAAATAAATGCAGAGAACAAGTTAAAACAAAAGTTCCTTCAAAGGACTGACGCTCTTCTGGGCGAAAAGAATTATCAGTAATTCAAGATAAGACAATTTCTTCCTTCTAACTGCTGAGTGTTGAAAGCATCTGTGATATTCTTCAACGATAACAAGATTTTCAAATGAACTGCTGTGGTCGACATATTGGATGTCAGCCTAGCACCATTTTCATTTAGGGCCAAAATTAGACATCATTAGAAGTCTTTTGGTCAAAAATCCCATGTCATAATGATCATCAGTTCAGGGGATCTAGTGACAACAAGAGTTTCACGACGGCCATCATGGCAGCCAAATTGGATGTACGACTGGCCCGATTTTCATTCAGAACCAACTAGGTATTATAGGAAGTCTACTGATGTAAAGCCCGTGTTGATACAGCCATCCATTTGTGAGTAGAGATAAAAACATTTTCAAGATAGCAAACATGGCGGCCATATTGAGGGTTAGTCATTTTCATTTAGGACCAAATAGACACCAGTAGACCTCTTCTGATGAAAACGCCATGTCAAACTGACTTTCCCTTTAAGAGGAGTAACGAAATCAATATTTTCAAAATTGTCAAACATTGGACGTCAGATCAGCACCATTTTAATTTAAGATCAACAGCACATTATAAGAGGTCTTTTAGTGAAAACCCTATGATTCTGAAAAAGTAGTGATAACACGATTTTCAAGCAGGCGACTGTGGCATCCATATTAGACCCTAGATCATCACTATTTTCATTTAGAACCAAGTAGACATCATAAGAAGTCTTTTGGTGAAAACCCCATGTCAAGACGATTTTCCGTTCAGGAGAAGTAGCGATAAGACAATTTTCTAGATGGCTTCTGTGGCGAGCATATTGGACGTGAGATCGGTACCATTTTCATTTAGGACCAAGTAGACATCATCAGAAGTCTTTTAATGAAAACCGCATGTTGATACGACCATCCATTCAGGAGGAGTAGGGCTAAGAGACGATTTTCAGGATGGCCGCTGTATGGCGGTCATATTGGATGTCAGATCGGCGCCATGTTCATTTAAGACCAACTGGACACCATACGTGGTCTTTTGGTGAAAACCCCGCGTCAATATAATTTTCTGTTCAGGAGGTGTCGCAATAAGAAAATTTTCAAGATGGCTGCTGAGGCGGCTAATTGGCTATATTGTATAATGACCGTTTTCTGACCCCTACAATTTTCTTTGTATGATGTATGTTACAAGTATGAGGTGGTTTGATTTAATTTCTGACACAATTTTTGTGTTTACGTGCTGGTTGCCACGGAAACGGTGTTTCAAGACAATATGAAAGAAGATATTGAAATTTTTCATCTTTTCCATGTATTTCTCATTGTTACTGTCTATACATAAAGTATTCACACAATTTTGAATGATATATATTTGTATTGTTTTTCTGGTGTAATGTTCAATAAAATAAGACTTAAATTTGTTAACAAAATGACCAGAAATAATCCATAGTAACCCATGATGAATGTATCTGACTTACAAGTCAACACGAAGCTATTTTAAGTTACGTTGCAAAAATAACAAAATCACTGATGAAATACAAAACTGTGTGAATTTGAAACATTGTTTAATACTGGTGGCTGATATGATTGATTATGAGGATTTTTGGAGTTCTCTTATCCACCTAAAATATTGGTGTTTTGTCCTCTTGCTCCTGGAAATGACAGACTTTTTTTCTTACAATATTTTTCCTTAATTTCGTGGCAACAAGTACGCACGCACACACATACATACACACACACTGTGTAACATAAGACCTAAGTCTTTGAACTATTTAAAACTGGGTTGAGTTAGGTGGATTTATTTCGTCGTCCTTGTCCAAAATTTGTCTATACCTTTCCAGTTTTAAAGCGGGTCTCGTGAGGATTCGTATTTACTGATTTCATAAGTCGCTTGTCCTCGTTCGCGATGCAATGTGATCTCGTACTGAAGATCTATGTGCACAGCAAATCGTTTGTGCCCTTATAAAGGTGCTTGCACAAGTAGATAAGAAAATAAAGAAACACTAGCTTGAGCTTAAGTGTTCTTTGTATGTTTAATTCTGAATACATACAGTCGCAATAATGTATAATGTTATAAATTGTATCTCAAACAAAAACTTTATTTTGTGGAACAGTCAAACACGTTTCACATGTTAATCTATATAACCAGAAGAGGAAATAGCACACGCTATATGGCTCAACCGTGATTTATTTACTAGTTTCAGATATGGCGCTGATTTCCTCAACGAATACTATCTCAGTTTGGTGTTTTGAGCTTATTCTTGAGTTTCTTGCTAAAGAAGTTTCGAAACTACGGGGCTTTGTCTTCTTTGCTGCTTTGTAGTCTATATCCTATCAGAAAAACGAGCCATTCTGATTTAGGTTCAATATGGAACATTACAAGGACTCTATGTTGGATCAATAAAATAAAATGAAACAAGTACTAATATCCCAATTCATGCAGTTTTATCAATCCCATGTTCACATACTTGCCATGTGACAAAGTAATGCGATAATCTAACAATCTAAAACCTTTTGACTTGAGAACCGAAATACGTAATTTATATCACTTGAGAGATAAATACCATACACTAAGGATCCACTTGTACTCTTTCCCGTGCAAGTAGTGTTGGTTGCCATGAAGAAGGTCCACTTGAGGTATGAACATAACTAAACAGGTCTAAACCGCTATTTTAATGTGCCGAGTACAAAACATTATCGATATCCAACCCCACACACAATTCATGGTATCGATGCTACTAAAATATTCTTAATTCTTTGGACCAAGCGTTAGGACTTGTCCAGTTAAAAATGTTAATCTGCATTTTTGACAGCATGATTACAACTTTAAACTTATAACCCTTGCAAAATGTGTTCAATAGCACAGAACACCTTTGTCTTATGTATACTGAGAGAGAGAGAGAGAGAGAGAGAGAGAGAGAGAGAGAGAGAGAGAGAGAGAGAGAGAGACAGAGAGAAAGAGAGATTGATTGATTTATTGATTATTATTCTTTTATTCCTCTATTCTGAAGATTTTAAGATAATTATAAATCAAGAATTAGCAAAATTATAAATAAATTAATATCAACACTAGCAAATACATGTGCTTTTCAATATTACACTTGATGTATACATGTATTGAGCTAGGAATTATTTACAGTCACTTGCTTTGAGTTTCTATCAACTGAGGTAATGTTTTCTATTGAATCATGTAATATCCACCAGACATTTTTAGAGAGAGATAGAGAGAGTGTAATGGCTCTATGGTCTACGAAAAATGTAACAGAAAGAAAATGAAACCTACAAATCAAGTAAAAATCAACAAGCAGTTTATTTCTAGACAATTCAAGTGAAAATTCAAAAGACACTTACAGTAACGTGAATTAAAATCCAAATAATCCAATACTCCTAAGTGTCCTAATCACAAGTCTTATATATATAATGTTCCGAATGAATGACTGTATCCTTGAATGTGTTGATGTGCTAATGATATTGAATGTCCTGACGTGCCAGAAGTCTTTAATGTCATGATGTGCCAAAATGAAGTACTCCAGAATATCTTTGAACAAGTTCACATAAATCCCAAAATCATCAATTCAAAATGCAAAATCCAAAAGTCTATGAGCATATTTATAATCCAATGAATCTTTTAAATAATTCCTCTATCTGAATGTGGAATGATATTTCACAACTGTAATGGCTCTTTAAAGACTGATGTTAAAGTCGAACCTGAAAAACTGTCCACTAAAAATGGTATTTATAAAGATAGGTCATATGACAGAATGTTCTAGAATTGTATATGGTGTATGTGACTTTTGACACATAACTCTAAAGAAAATTCTGGTTTTATCTGTAAATAAAATCAACCCTGACATCAAGTGGAATAAACAACTTATTTACCAAAACCGTCCTTGAACTCAAATACTAAGTAAACAACCTAATTCAAGGACAATAGCTAAACATGTCAACATTATACTTAACATTATGGTTTAAGCAAATGTTTAAAGTCTAGAAACATTTATAATTTCCTAAAATGTTTATAATATTTATAAACATCATACAAAACGAGAGAGAGAGAGAGAGAGAGAGAGTCAGTGGACATAAAATGTGCTCTTCTCTGATTAGAGGGGCATGACATTCACTACGGTTATACACTGTAGCAAAGATCGTCGTGTTTTTCCGGACTGGTGGAAAGTTGAAATACTAATATTTATTAAAGATACACATTTTATCCAAACAGAAGTACATGCATTTTATTCACTCACCTACACGTAAATATTATGGCAGATACTACGGATTCAATTCAGTGTTTGTCAAAGATATATATGCCCTAATATATACAGGTGCGTCACACCTTGTAAAAGATTAGAAGTTGTAATGAAGATGTGCTTTTGTTTGTTTGTTTGTTTTGTTTTGTTGTTCTTGTTGATTTAAGTTTAGGTTCAACGGACATATTGGTGTACACCGTCTAGCTTGAAGCTGGCGTGTTCTTCTGTTTACGCCATCTCTTTTACTTTAACTGACGACTGTAATATTTTTCCCTATATTTTTTCTTCATAGTTTTTGAGAAAATGAAGTACCTTATACACATTTTCTATGCGTCAGACACAGTGTATGTTTTATAGTACATTTGAAAATTATCCTTTTCTTGTGCACTGCACTGACGTACAGTACAGTACAAGCCCATTTCGCTTAAAGTTAATACTGTTAAAGCTAGAAGAAAGATCGACTGAATTAAATGTTCTTAAGAGTATTTCGGCTCTAACTTTACTCTATGGATAATAGCAAGCTGCATTTTAGGATGTATGTGTCTGTAAGTGTGACAAAATGCACTACTGTAGAGTCAACCATATTTAATTTAATGTCCCCACATGATGAGTTGTCTCATAACATAACTGTATATAAAACGTTAAATCCTTTTGATATACTTCGTTTGTATGTAACACTAATCTACTTATGTTCCTTTTAGTTAAGGTATCCATTATGTGATAAATTGGCAACTTTCAGTCACGTTGAACAATACGATGCTACGTATTATAGACGAATCTCAGCTTCTATTTACTTTTTTTTAATTCCCTCGGGGGCCTCTCCCAAAAACAACTTGGGCATATGCTGAAGGCAAGCTACAAGCTTCAAAGGATAATGAATGTAAGAAAGTAATTGCTAAGATTGTTTAAGTCTTCTATTTGCTGTTTCTTCTGAATATATTGAGCATAATACTGTTAGTAATATAATAAAATGCTGTAGAAACTGCAGTTCAATATATATATACAATGTATATATATATATATATATATATATATATATATATATATATATATATATATATATATATATATATATATACGCGTAGTGGAGACCGAGGTACCAACATGCCAACTGTGCGACATGAAGAAAATGCTAATACGAAGACCGTACCACTTGTGAACGTGCATCCTTTAGATATCAACGCAACCATGTTCCACGATGATATTTTGAAGAACAATTTGCTCATAAGAAATACTCGGTCTGCTGAAATTTCTTAACAAGACTGCGCTAATATCTTTTTGGGATTATGAAATCGCTAAATGCAGCATTTATTGTGCAATTTCCAACACCAACCCATGTTCAAATGTCATTGTTTGGTATGAAATAAAAACCTAAAAACATAATTAATGTAGAAGAATTTCATGTGTATCTTCTACAACACAATTTGGCAAAGAATCATCAAATTGAACAATATTTACTTTTTCATTATTATGGGGTCAAAAACAGCCTTAATTCAATATAATCCTTTTTAAGTCTCAATATATGCATAACAATTTAATTCAACACATTTAGTGCAGATGTAAAGTTTAATTCACAATACTAAACAAAATCGTAACTCATTGATTTTGACAAGGCTGATCAGGAAAAAACAAATTGCGCTGAATACTGAATGTCATTTAGTATCATCAAGATTCTAATTGCGGCCTCAATCCCAATATCTCCATTTAAGTGCTTATCTTCTGTTTTAAGTTTATGGTATAATATTTTGACCAAATATTGACTGTGCGTGCGAAAACAGGTGCCCATTCAACTGAATGTATCTCTGATCGATGGTTATATCTGTACCTTTAACGCAAAAGAGCTGTCACGATCAATGTCCGGTCATAAGTCGCAGGTTTATGATCACTTTGTTAAACGCAGCAAGACCAAAGGCGTAGACTTGTGTCAGTCATTAGTTCTGCTCCTAATAAACAAAATCTTAGGATTTTGTTTGATAAAATGATGCCATGAATATTACCAATTAATCTGTCTGTTTACAAGAAGTTCAGAAAAATTCCATGTAAGAAACACAAGCATATATATAAATAGGGTTTGTGTTTGTGTGTGCGTATCTGTGTGTGAGGATAGATAGATCAATGGTATGCTTACGTTCTGCTTCTCTGAGCCTTGCCTTTCCTCTCTGCGCCCGTCTATGAACAAGGATTAATTTGACAAATACTAAAATCAGCACTATTATTCCGACTGATATACCGACTATTGCTTCGGCCCGAAGTGAAGTTGTTACTTGAAGTCTTTCAGGCGCTGAAAGAAGTATTTGCAACCATTACCAGTGTAGAAAGTCGTTTTTGAGAGTCACTGACTTTGCGTCATAGATCTGGACGACCAATGCATATCAATCAAAGTAAACATAAATTTCGCGAAAACAGTAACTAGTTTCCTCCTCATGTGAATTTGCTATTAATTGTAATTTTTCTTATATGTGCAAGAGTTTTGAATTTGTGATTTGTACTCAACATGGATGAAATGGTTCAAAAGCGGTAATTTTGTTATATCATCACTCAATCTAATCAATGTAACTTAGACGTGTGTATGTGTATTCACACCGAATTTACTTCTCTGATTTGACGAGAATGCTCTGCTCACTAATAAGCGTAGTTATTTAAAGTAGGAAACAAATCTCATGAAAATAGATTGAAATGTACGGTGTTATAGAGGTTTCAATTTGAATATGTTAGATCAAAACACTGGCAAGGTGACCCACTCCGTAGGTGGATAAGTATGCATTACCACAATTACCACGACCGAGAGAGTCAAGGTCGTCGCTCTGTAACCCCAGAAGATTACTTCCAATTTCAATGAACAAACGAGGTGACTTCCAGAAATGTTCAAACCACAACATACACTTACGCGGCCAAATTAAAAGATTTTAAGTACGAAACCAAGGCAAAGAAAGTGATCGCTTGTTTGATTCTGTGTTGCTTGAGTAGGATCGAATTTAGTAGACCCATAGAATTATCAGCTTCCAAGATCAGTTACATAGCTGAAAACGTGCACCAATCTAACAACGAATTCGACATCACGGATGGAAAAGCAGATGTGTGTGCAAGTCACGTTTCACCTCCTTCAGGCAGCAGAAGATGATGTTGCAAAGTGCAATCCGTTGATCAACCTTCCATTCTCAAAATAAGAATAGTAAAAATCGACAACGACCAAGACAATATGTGTTTTGCTCTTGTCATCATGGTAACAGAGAAAATATGTACACCAGAGTTGAAGCAAAATATGAATGAACATAAGAGCATCGGAAGAGTACAAAACAAAGAAAAGCAGCAGAGACACATTTGGAGCAAGCTGGGATTTCTAAAGAGACTTTGTGGGGGTCCTATGAGATGCAGAAAATTCAAAAAGTGTTAGTCCCGTACAATACCTTCAAAGTTTACCCACAATTGATACGTGGAGATCTTCTACTTTGAGATCATATTTTCCAAGCGACAAATTCCTTCACGTATATCACCACTAAATTAATTTGATGCCATTACCAATATTTAAACAATTCTTGGATACATATACTATTATAATAATTGTGACAAAGGATCCACCAATCGAGAACAACACTTATATTGTGAGGAGAGTTGCCATTATTGTTGGCGTGAAGTCCTGGTATTCCCGATGGAAGAACAATTATTCCGTGTTCCAGATATGGACACCAACTTGTGACTCAGCTTGTTCCAATCAACATAGAAGGAGACAATTCACACCGTAAAAGCTCTTTCGAATTACCGGAAGTGTCAAAAATGTGGGCAGACTCTTCATTCCAAAATGAAGATGGACGTCCACAACAACAAGACAAATAGACGAAATCATCGAGTGAACATTATCTTCTTGATTTTGAATGTTCTCAAGACTCGGGCATTTACATCCTAAAGTTGTATGTAGCCTATCGAGCTTGCAGTGAATGTATGTAGGAACCTATCTTATGGCAATGTCGGAACTGTAGCTTGTATATTGCTTCCGGGAGAACGAGAAAAGATATTTCGTGGATTCAACACTCTTTCCAATTTTGCTCATTGGATCTTGGACCCCATGGACGATTGGGTTGAAGGAAAATTGTATTATGTTTTGAAAATACTTACCAGAGTTCTGCATACGAATAAAATGGTAAATCTAACAATATCAATACAGTAGAAAATTTTCAATCGATCCAGTCTATTTGAGTTCTCTTGATTCACCCAAGCGGATATTCATGATGTGGAAGTAAATTCATACACAAAGGTAAACCAAGATTTTATCACCATCAAAAAAAATCAAGGCAGTATCCCTATCCATGTCAGGAACAACTCATCCATTAAGAAGATGAATGAAACTAGGTCAAATTGCCAACTCTATAAATTCTCATAGCGACATGGCTATGTGTCCCAAATCAATACTTCACATGAAAATAAAATTACAAATACTGTATTCCCATCAACAAATACCACTTTTTTCATGGCAGTGGATACTTGGCTTGGACTTGTAATAGATTTCTTGAACTGTGTTAAGACATAAACAATAGATCTAACACCAGCATTGTGTCACCACTGCCATCCTCAGCTTGGCCTATAACCCCCACTCATATCAGTGCCTGTCAAGCAAAGCCATAATTAATTACAAACTCACTTGCTCAAGTAGACACAAGCTACACAGGGCCTAATTACTTGACACATCTCTCTCCCCTAGCCCTAGTAGACCCAGATACACTTCATCACATTGTACAGGGCAATGAAACTAATCAAAATAATGAAACTCCAAGCACATGTAATGCTGACCAATAAAGACCCCACTTCTTTGCACCTTCACCTGCACAGGCAGTTACAAGCCACAGAGTGCGTAAATATATAAAACCTTTAACACTCCCCTCTCTCCAAGCCCATTATTTCATCAAAGTATAGAAGACAACGAAACTAATCATGATGAGACTTCTTTCAAACACAATGCAAGTCACAGTTCACAGTGCCATGGAAAATTATGTTCTAAGTGACTTGATAGTTATGATCAGGAATCTTAATCTATATGAGCTCGTGTATGTATGTATCTCTCTCTCTCTCTCTCTATCTCTCTCTCTCTCTGTCTCTCTCTCTCTCTCTCTCTCTCTCTCTCTCTCTCTCTCTCTCTATCTCTCTCTGTCTATATATATATATATATATATATAATATATATATATAATATATATATATATATATATATATATATATATATATATATATATATATATATATATATAGTTTCAAGACAATCCAGAGTTGTGCTAACAGACGGACGGACATCGGAGGACGGACGGACATATCAGCACAATTTTCATTCAGACTAAGTAAACATGATAAGGAGTCTTTTAGTGCAAACCCGATGTTGATATATCCATCCAGTCAAGAGGAGTAGCGATGACAAGATTTTGAAGATATCTGCCATGGCGGGCAGACCATCGTCAGAGCGGCACCATTTTCATCCAGTACCAACTAGACATCATAAGAAGTCTTCTATTGAAAACTGCATGTTAATATGACCATCCATTCCGGCGGAGAAGCGATAAAAATATTTTCAAGATGGCTGCCATGGCGACCATATTGGATATCAGATCCACCTCATTTTCATTTAGGGTCAACTAGACACTAAAAAAGCATCTTTAGTGAAAACGTCTTGTCAATACAACTTTCTGTTCAGGAGGAGTAGCGTGAACTAGATTTTCAAGAAGGCTGCCTAGCCGGCCATAGTGGACTTCAGATTTGTACCATTCTCATTTAAACATCATTAGAAGTCTTTAATTGAAAACCCCGTTTTGATATGACCATCCATTCAGGAGGAGTAGGGATAACAAGAATTTCAAGTTTGCTGCCATATTGGACTCGGATCAGCATTTTCATTTAGGACTAACTAAACATCATACGACGTGTTCTAGTGAAAACCGCATGAAAACCGTATGTTGATATGACCATCCATTTAGGATGAGTAGGGATAACAAGAGTTTAAAGATGGCTGCTCTGACTAGATATCATAAGACAAGGAGTAGGGATCACAAAATTTTGCTATATTGGATGTGAGAAAAGCACCATTTTCATTTATGAGCAACTAGACATCATGCGAAGTCTTTGCATGAAAACCCCATGTTGATACGGCCATCCATTCAAGAGGAGTAGCGATAACAAGATTTTCAAGATGGCTGCCGTGACGGCCATATTTGACCTCAGATCAGCACCATTTTCATTTAGGACCAGATATACATCATAAGAGGTCTTTTAGTGAAAATCCGATGCTGACATGACCATCCATTCATGAGGACTAGCGATAACAAGATTTATTTTCAAGATGGCTGCCCTGGAGGCCATATTGGACCCCACTTCAGCACCATTTTCATTTAGGACTAACTAGGCATCAGAAAAAGCTTTCTAGTGAAAACCGCGTGTTGATATGACCATAAATTCAGGAGGAGTAGGATAACAAGACTTTCAAAATGGCTGCTGTTGTTGCCATATTGGATGTCAGATCTGCACCATTTCATTTAGGACCAAGTAGACATCATAAGAAGTCTTATAATGAAAATCCCATGTTGATATGACCATCCATTCTGGAGGAGTAGCGATAACAACATTTTCAAGATGGCGCCCATATTGGATATCTGACCAGCACCATTTTCATCTTGGACCAACTAGACCATGGGATGAATTTGTGTGTAAAGTTTCATGGCAATCCTCCAAGTAGTTTAGGAGGAGTAGCGATCAGAAACTTGTGCTAACGGACGGACGGACAGACGACGGACAACAGACCATCCTATAAGCTCTTCTGGTCTATGACCAGTAGAGCGAAAAATAGGAACATACATAGAAACATTGACTTCTTAGGCTTTCAAGGCGATGTGATCTTCATGATAGAAAATTCTTTAGTTACGATTATATTTCCCTTTACTTTGTAATACTGTGACGTTCCTGGCTGTTTATGCCTCTTGGAAGCTGCCAGCACGCTTCAACTAGATTCAGCAGAGAGGAAATTAAATATGTCACTTTACATTTGAAATGATTGTTATTAGCAAGGTCATAAAGATCTTTTACACAGTCTCAAAATTAAACAATCTTCCATCTCATTCTCATGCACTGATTTCCTCAGGTGGAACACATCTTCTCTGTCAAGGTGTTTCTGCCAATGACTAATTCTTATAATCAAAATAGATGACATGCTTTGTGATTTTCTGGTCCTTTGTGTGCTTGCAATTTAAGCAATTCACGATTATGGTTTTTGTTGCAATCGTTTGTTAAATCGATAGACGTGTATTGCCTTATGGTATTTTTGCAATCAACAAACTACTTTCAACATTCTGACTTAAATAGCAGATTACAGAAAATGGTACAATTTTGCATGTAAACTTTTCAGACATAAACACTTGATAAAGAAAAATCAACCTCTTATTCTTACATCTTTCTATAGGAACTGTATAGGATTTACAGAGAACATCCTTGTCGCCATTAAAGCATCTGTCAACAGCTGGTCCACTCACACAAACCTTATACGTTCCACCTTTGTCATCAATGCCAAGAATTAGTTTGTCATTCATAACCTAATTATAAAAAAGAAAAGAGTTTATAGTCAAAAGGAAAAAAAGAGCTTGTATATTAGCAATGTGCAATACATTTGATCCTTTACATGTAAATGGACTCAATAATGCCAGACCTTTGTCTAAGCTGGATAAAACAATATTATTAAGAACTAATCAGTTTGTTTAAGAAATGCAATTGAAGCCTTCCATAAAAATGCACATAAGTCACCTAATTGCAAGTACTACAAAAGGCAGACGGTTAGGTGGTATCTGACATTATAATTCTGGTAATTTAAAAAAGAAACTTTGAGAGAGAAGGCTATAACAGTATACTTACATATACTTCAGTCAGACAGGACCCAACTAGCAAATGAATACGCAGTATAAAAGTGTATTATCTTAGATGATTTAGACTGACAAAATTAAATTTTTGGGCAACGTAGTTCATTCAAATTTAGCAATCTAACCAAACGATTTAAAACTCCTCCATATCTAAAGTAACGACCTTTACATACATCTGACTAATAACCGTTCAGTCCAATGATTATTATACTGACATACAGACAAGAATAAGTTATACAATGAGTAACAAGCAACATTATTTCGCAAGACAAATTACCTTTTTATTTCTTGCTATTGTCCAGGTCAGTTTCGGCGATGGTTTTCCACATCCTTGGGCAGAGTCTAAGAAAGCATGAAGTTCGACATTGCTGGCATTGATATCAGGTCTGCAGCAGCCAGCTTCCTTTAAAGGAGGAACTGCAAATATATTATCTGTTATTAAGTCTTTGCAAAGCACTGGAACCTATCAAAAGTAAAACTACAAAGACAAAGAGAATGAAAAACGAAGAAAAACAAACCCGATGTAAAAAGGGAGTAAATACAGCATTCGAAAACTAATTATCATTGTTGCTGCTACATTTCCTGCTGCTCTCCTTTTGCTCCTACTTCTTTTCTATCCACTTATTTTCTCTTTTGACCTAAATACAAAGAATACAGCAGACTGAACTATATTGAAATGATAAAGGTATACATATTGACAAGAGTGGTAAATCTACTCTCGTAATCTGTTATGAAATTGATATATAATATTGGTGACTTTGTCATTATTATCGGCGATCTCGTTCCTAATTGCCGGAAATACAAAAGGCTTAACTACTGGATAAAGTAAACGCTCTATACTCGGTTGCCCATACATGCAAAGGTCAATATAACTAGTTCAGTGATGAAGAAACAGACAATATAATAAACAAAAATCGTGAGACGATCTTGAAACTATGGCTTGCTGCTGACAGTTTTGGATTTGGATTTGAAAAAATTCATATAGCATTCCAAAGAGCAAAATGTGTCATAAAATATGACAAAGAAACCCTATAGTTGTCACATAGTAATCTAGTACATGGTTTATATCATTGCGTTTGAATATTTCATTATGTCCGTGACACTGGTACAAGTAGGCAAGAATGCTGCTTTGGCATGAAAATATTTAAAGCTGCATTACACTACAGGCACACTAAAGGCGTTCAAGGCATGCTTCATACCCTGTATTTCTGAAAAATTGGAGGGTCTTCAAATATGTGCATAGAGATACTTGTATACGAAACAATTAGCAGCACAATACAAACAAAAAATGGGTGGCCTTAAGGGCAAAAACAAAAACAAAAAAAAAAGAAAGGTTATGTACAATGTTTTCATGGGAATAGGATCTTTGAACTTCAATTTATGCAGTATCAGATGGGAATCAATTCTGGCTTTCAAGGATTTTACTGAATGAACTTTAAACGAAACGTATTTTAAAAAGAGCAATATAATCAGTATAAAAGTTGTGCAAATCAGATCAATTTTTTCTCATTATGTATTGATCCATCTTTGTACTAGTTCACAGAATGGAATTCAAACAAATGTATTCATGAAGCCTGAAAAAAGAGTGGGTTAAGTAACCATGTTTGAACAAAAACACAAGACTTCATGGAAAATATATACAATAGCATTTAAGGATGTTCATTTCATCATACTGATATTAACCTTACTTGAAACTGATATATGGTATCACGAAATCTTTAAATTAATCTGTCTATATACAAGTTTTGTGAATATTGTAAAATTAAATTGCCTCATTCGTTCATATTTTAATTGCTTTGAATCCGGGAATATGACCCTCATGTAGAAAACTGGAGTTCTCTATTCAAGGACCCTTAAGGATCCTCAAAGTTGAAGAAAGCAAAAACAAAATAATACAAACGTTGAACTCCATAGCATAAATTGGTTCTGCTGGTGGTGCCTTTATTGTGTTTAGCGTCGACGTGCTATTATAAAATAAAGAATCATGTGTTACGCAAAAAACAAAACCAAATTAGAGACCAAAAGGTCTACAACTAAACGTCATAGCTACTGGAATGGAGCCCACTACCAGCTCCCTTGCCCCACATATACCTTAGTAAATTATAAATGTAGTTTAATATTACGAGGCTTTGTTCAGAAGGTAACTTTAATTTCTTCAGCATTGCGGAACATGATATGAAACTATCCTATGAATACATTTCTGTAAGTATTTTGCAACTAAGTTTCATATCTCTGGCAGCAAGCGACTTCAGTCTATCTAACATTTATGAATTGATGTCGATTGTTTTTCTACGACTGAAGGCGACATCAATCCATCTGTTATTGCATTTTCCGTTCGATGCCTCGACTTTCCTATATCTTATGCATATAGGACATAACCCCGACCTTTGCTTTCTACGGAGTGGCGTTGTTTTGTTGAAGGTATGCCTTCAAGACAGTCATGTTCAGACAACAACCAAGACATAAGTTACTGAGACCTCACTCACGATTAAGTCAACAATTAAAGTAACAGTCGTCTCTAGCCCAATATTTAGAACAATACTTATACTAGAATTGTTCCATGATGATAGAGGATCCATGACACTCATGACTACAGACCAGACTATAGTTATCATAGTCTACTCAAATGTTCACTTTGACATTTTGTTCTTGTCAAACATTTTTAATTGGACAGGAAACTCGTTAAGGAGATATATTCCAACACTATTATTTTTTAGTATAAACATCAAGAATAATCTATATAATTTCACTCATACCCAGATTTTACCATATATAGTATCTAATTGCTGTTGTGTATCGCAGACTTGAAAAGTGTTGACAAATTCATCTTTTTCAGTCCAAGTATAATATTCATTAAAGTTACTATGAAGATTTGCGTTTTAGGGAAATAAATCGTACTTTTGCTTTCAAATCTTTAATTATGTGACAGAAGATTTATTAAAGTCCAGTGAAAAATAAATTTAACAAGGAATCACTTTTCGCGAGAAATTACTTTCTGGGGATTTACTGTATCAACTTTATTTGAATTAGGTGCATGTATGTCATCCAGTGTAACAGCAATTTGGGTTATGAGATAAAAGTTCACATGTATATTCAATCACTTTGGTTGTTGTATCATACGGTCTTCTATAAGCACGGTCGAGAACCATTCCAACTTCTCTAAATTATAAAATGATGGTGTAGTGAAAAGACACAAAATGGTTCCATAATGATGCATTTCCAAGTGTTCATACAAGGTGCAATTATGTTAAATAATTTGTTGTTTTAGACCAAAGAACGTATATATACAATTCAATAAATCGCCGGCTTTGGTAAGAGTGTGTCAGATAAAGGTCATCATACATACAGTCATATTACACTTACTGTAATTGGTAAGAGTGTGTCAGATAAAGGTCATCATACATACAGTCATATTACACTTACTGTAATTGGTAAGAGTGTGTCAGATAAAGGTCATCATACATACAGTCATATTACACTTACTGTAATTGGAAAGAGTGTGTCAGATAAAGGTCATCATACATACAGTCATATTACACTTACTGTAATTGGTAAGAGTGTGTCAGATAAAGGTCATCATAATACACGTACTGTAATTGGTAAGAGTGTGTCAGGTAAGGGTCATCATACGTACAATTATAATACATTTACTCTGATTGGTAAGATTGTGTCAGGTAAAAGTCACCATACATACAATCATAATACACTTACTCTAATTGGTAAGAGTGTGTCAGGTAAAGGTCATCATACATACAATCATAATACACTTACGGTAATTGGTAAAAGTGTGTCAGGTAAAGGTCATCATACATACAATTATAATACACTTTCTGTAATTGGTATGAGTGTGTCAGGTAAGGGTTATCATACATACAATCATAATACACTTTCTGTAATTAGTAAGAGTGAGTCAGGTAAAGATCATCATACATACAATCTTAATACACTTACTGTAATTGGTAAGTGTGTCAGGTAAGGGTCATCATACATACAATCACAATACACTTACTGTAATTGGTAAGAGTGTGTCAAGTAAAGGTCATCATAAATTCAATCAAAACACACTTACTGTAATTGGCAAGAGTATATCTTGTAAAGGTCATCATACATTCAATCAAAATACACTTACTATAATTGGCAAGAGTATATCTGGTAAAGGTCATCATACATTCAATCAAACTACACTTACTGTAGTTGATAAGAGTGTGTCAGATAAATATAATCATATATGCAATCATAATATGCATACCATAAACAGTGAGGTTCAGAGTTAACCTTGGATCGGACTCTGAACTGAGTGGAAAGCTGGGAATCAAAGTGTACGGTCCATCGTCACCGGTTGTTACAGCTCTTAGAAGGAGGCTGTCACTTCCAATCACTGTGACTCTGTCTTTGTATTCGGATTCTATTGTTACACCATCTGTATCTTTCCAGTAGGCTATTCTACGCGCCTCCTTGTTCATTCCAGTGAACCAGGTTTTGGCCTTGACATACTCCCCATCTTGGAGTTCGTATTCCCATATTAAGAGGGCATCTTTCTGCTCACATTCCATGATATTCGTGGAGACGTTCTTCCATGAGAAAGCTGTAAATTCATAAAACTACATTTATACCACAATGTACACTATGCATTTCTTATTGTCATGAAATACCCATAGTTTGGATACCATACAGTTATGTGTCCATAACTAAAACAAAGCCTACAACAAGACTCATATCATGTTACTTTATTCAATAGGAACTAGTCGGGTAAATGTAGTTTCTTTAAGACGTGACACACAAAATTGAGAATCAAGTAAGATAAACCTTTATAAATGATATATTCCTTAATCAATGCCGCGTGTTTAAAACGAAAGATACGTTCTTTAATCATTGCTGCGTATTTAAAACCTATTCACTCTAATTTATTTTTCCAGACAGACTTTAATTTGTTTTGTTACTTTAAAGAAAACAAATAACAAATAAATAGCGAAAATCAATGCCAGATGTACTAAAAGTTAATATATCCAGGTAAATTTATGCGTGGGGATGGTAGTTAAGGTTTGGTTTGGTTTGGTGCTTTACGGCACAGCAACACAACTAGATTATTTAGTGCCGAGGCAATGGGAGTAAAGTGCCTTGCCCAAGGACACACCACGGTAGCTGATCTACGCTGGTCCGATGGTAGGATTCAAACCCGCACCCTTTCGGTCGTGAGTCCGGCACTCTAACCACTGAGCCACCACGGCTCTCTGGTAGTAAAGGAAAAGTGTCACGAGAATGTTGTCGCTGGATGCAAAGAGATAATAATAATAATAATAATAATAATAATAATAATAATAATAATAATAATAATTCCTGTTAAAAGTTCAAGAATATTGACTTTTGGTTAATATGTACTTGCTTGGGTAACTACGTCGCAAAGATTTCCGTAAGGGTCATAAATGCATGCCTGGCTTATAATTATACCTTAAGAAGGTCAGATTTGTATCTTTGAAACCAAATCCCCATGAGTTTTGAGTTACATTATCCAGTATATATATATATATATATATATATATATATATATATATATATATATATATATATACAGATCTAGAGAGAGAGAGAGAGAGAGAGAGAGAGAGAGAGAGAGAGAGAGAGAGAGAGAGAGAGAGTACGCTGTATTTGTAATATACCACGAGATGCATAAATTATTCATCAGAAGAAAACAAGGCTTGCCCAGTTTCTTTTTAATGAAAAATTCATACAACGAGTTAAGACTGACTACAGGAAACTATGTGTTGACGAAGGGAGTAACTCTTCACATCCCTTTCCAGTGTGTCCGTTACAACATGTTGTTCTGCAGCTATTGTAACTATTCACAGTACTTTTTTTTTTTTAAATTCATAGTTACTAAATAAATAAATGAGTAGTTAGGATTTAAACATGAAAGTTGGTTTAAATAAAGAAAGTTAAGTAAAGCATTGCAAACATTACATGGCTAGCGTCCCGACCAGTGAATGCGCTGCCATACGATCACCGGCGAAACGAGTGTGGAATTGGCTAAGCGAAATGACGAAGAAACATGAGGTAATTCAAACATTTAAAGTTTTTTACAGTTGATCTAAGTCTTTATTATACTTTTTACTTTCCAATGCTACTGACCATAAAAAATTTTTTATCCTCCATCTCTATATTTCTCTCTCTCTCTCTCTCTCTACTGGTCGGTTTATCTGTCTGTTTTACCAACAGCATCGGTATATCGAACACTTTTAAAAGGTTGTGTACAATATTGCAACATAATCACTAACACATATGCGTAAATAGGCAGGATCACACAGCTATCTTATTAGTCATCTAAACGTTTTGACATAAAAGGCCGAGATTGCTGCAAGAGTTGTTATTTTAGCACGACGTTACTCATGCATTTTATACATACCATTCACAAGTTCGATTCGAAGAAAAATAACATCAAAAACGGTGAAACCCAGAACCAACCCACAAAACATCATGTCTTCCGCTAGAAACGTTCACTGAAAAAAATCTAACGAAGTGTAGTCAAAATATGAATCATGTACTAAAACAGTTATGAAGTAGTACATAATACAGGTATCACGACACTAACTGAGCCAATAAAACTGTGTATATATATATATATATATATATATATATATATATATATATATATATATATATATATATATATACTATTTTTCATATGCTGTAAGTTAGGGCCTAACATAAATACGTTACTGAGCAACTTGGAGCTAATGCAATGGATTTGTAAATAAAAATGAAGGAAATATATTAGGAATTTAATCGTGCAGTCATACCTCGTAACCTTGGATAGTGTAATGAAGAAATTCCGTGGCGAACACATCGTTTTGATAATCAAGCATTCTAGATACATTAATAGCAAAATAGTTTATTCATGTAAATGAAGTATGTAAATACATTTTTTTCTCGGTGCATACCTGAAGAATATAATGCTGAAATTATAACTTTTGGCTTTTTTAAATTAAAAATAAATTATGACATATGAATCGTGAAATCGTGAACGAACCCCCCACCCCCGCAAGAAAACATGAAATACACAAACAAAATACCCTCCAAACAGGTGATATTTAAGTGAATAAAGCATCACCAAACTGGTAATGCCTCACCTCTGGTAAAGAGTCCTCTTTATTAAATTGTTTTTGGGTTTGGGTTTTTGTTTTTTTACATACAGGTACTTTGGGGCTGTTTTTATTTCCTGAAGTTAAAGAGAACTTTCTTGTTAGACTGTCTTTCTTGACTTCATACAGAAAAGTTACCCATAACAGCAGAATGGTGTACCCGACAAATACGAAGTAAACATAATGATGTGCCTTACAATATTGGACTGGTTTTCACACTTTGAAGCATGACAAAAATATGCTATAATAGAGGCATACTGTACCCATTCCTCGTGAAGAAAATCATCAGTGTACACGATAAGAATCTATTTTTCCTACGATATCATATCCCCTTTCCACTTCTTGTGCATGCATAGCAGGGAGGACGAGGAGACCGGATGAGACGAAGAACACAGCAGTTTTAAAGCAAAATGCATGCTCTGAAAAGAAACTAACAATACTTTCCTTCAAATAGATTGATATTATGTGCTCCATGGACATCCTTTTGCAGTCAGACATGGATTTTATAATGTATGCGCAAATAAATCAGAACACTTTGTAGGGTCGGCACAAGATAGATTTGTGCAAATTTTCATTATTATTATTGCTAGCAGCTAAAATTAAGGGTGACACTTCGAGGAGCACTATTTTATCAATTTTCATAAACTTTACTTTGAATTTGTTTTTTTTCTGACCAATTCAGAATATCGCAAAATCAAGAAATTAAGACTATGTTCGATGTAAAAAGGCTGAACATCGCGTTTAACTGATGAACCCTAGGCTTACGTAGGATTTCCTGTCCAAAAATATAGCATGACTACAAGTAAGATGGTTATGTAACACCTCAACGTGTAGTCTGAGGCGAAAGTTGTAATATGGGTCTCTCTTGTGACATACCTGAATTAACATTACGCCATTGGGTTACATTGTGGGTCACTCTGGGGTAAAGGAGAAATCCAATGTTAAAATTGTCCATAGGTTTACATGGGTGGGTCACTCTGGTGTTAAGGGGAATTGAACATAGAATTTATTTTGTCCCCAGAATTTAGAAATTGAGGTCAGATGGATCACTCTGGGGACAAGGGAAAATGTAATGTTAACATTTTTTATCTACAATCCAGTACACGCCTCTACAATCCAGCAACCGCTTTTTGATTGCAATACAGCACACCATGCATACTATCCAGCGCCAGCTTTTTGATTACAATCCATCCTATTATTATTATACTATCCAGCATCCAGTGCCCACTTTTGGATTACTATCCAAAAACACCCCACTATCCAGCGACTGCTTTTATATTACTATCAAAACACACACCCCTACTATCCAACGAAAACGGTAGGAGTGCTTATACACACACACACACACACTGTATTTGCATACATAGTATCCAAAACGCCTTGTATAGTGTCTAAAAACTGCACACCTACTATCCAACGAAAAGGTATGATGTAAAAGAAGGGGGATGAAATCACACAAACATGCTATCCAGCACCCGTTTTTTTTTTATTACTATCCAACACCCACTTTTTGAGTACTATCCAACACCCCATTCATACTATCCAAAACGCCGTATGCCATGTCTAAAAATCCCAGACCTGCTATCCAACGAAAAGGGTATGATGTAAAAGAAGGGGGATGAAAGCACACAGACATACTATCCAACACACACTGATATACTATCCAACACACGCTGTTTTATTACAACACAACACATACCCCTTCTACCCATAACCCTCTTTTTAATTACTATCCAACACCCAATTTTTTTGTACTATCCAACACCCAATACATACCATCCAAAACGCCTAGTGTAGTGTCTAAAAAAAACATACATACTATCCAACGAAAAGGATATGGTGTAAAAGAAGGGGGATGAAATCACACAAACATACTATCATACCACACTAAAGCTTAAGTTAGGTACGCGGACGTGAAGGAAAACCCCTCTGATTTGGTAAGCGGACGTGAAAGAAAACATTGTTTTTTTACAAAGATCGATAGAAAGAAGGTGAAAGAGCATGTTTAAAAATGAATTTATTTGTATAAAAAAACAAGACAACACCATTTTTTTCAAAATCAACATGTTTAATAATAAGAAGAAGCTTCTCTAACACAAACAGAACTACAAATACCAAGAGCTTTAAACATGAACGCCTTTACAACGTTGACATCATTGTGGAGTCAGACTTGACTTCCAATGATCTAAGGCACTTTCATTTTACCATCGATCCACGCTACGTTTCTGAGCTAAAGGAAAGAGATAGCCATAATGTTCACAAAAATATATTTCGATTTTATCATCGTTTCTAGAGCACTCACAATCAAAACAAGTCACCAAATGTTCTAAGGGAAATCCAAGCCTGCGTTCATGAAGAAAATACACACAATATTGTCCACAAACCAGGGAATCTGATCCTTGTAATCTCACATTATTGATTGAGTAGATACAGCATTTCTTCTCAGAAAGTCAATGATGTCGTCTTCCAGAGGAGGTAATCCATAAGAATCAAACTATTCCACACTGTGATCGTTGGGAAAGTAGACGGCTACCTAATGGGTTCCTGGTCAATAACTGCCGTCTGTTTTTATGGCATATAATTGAACGTCTTTAGGTTTTCAATGTGAAAGTTCATCTTGAGCACACACCACAGGATTCCAAAAACTGTGTACGAACTGTGAGTCAGAACGTAATGAAGTTCGCAGGTATCGATTTATTTATTAATTTTTTTTTTTTTTTTGCACTTTTTTTTTAAGGGTAATTATAAGTCATCAATTCACACCTGACTTTTTCCTTGAAAAGTTCAGTCAAGTAAGTCGATGAACAAACGGGTAATCTCTGTACTCTGTTGCAAGAGAGATTCGATGCGTTTGGTTTCCAGAGAGGTCAATGGAGGTATGGAATAGTCAGGCAAGTCCTTATACCACTTTCTCAAAATCTTCTCTTCTAAGCTGAGAAGCCATGGTTCTTCCATATAATCGTCGTACGAAATGCCGTGGTTGTTGTTGGTACCTAACCGTCTTGTGGCTTGAAACAGTGTGAAGTAGGATCTCAAGTAATTTTTCTGGGCAAAGTTAGGTTCAAAGGGTCTGGTACACAACGTCTGCCTATCTCGTGTGACTTCTATCTTGAACACGTTGAAGTGTTGGAACTTGAAGGATTTTGATCGATGTTTGTTCAGGGCCGCATTGCTGACTATGCCAATGAGCAAACGTGTCGGTAGCTGTTCTTGGAAAAATGATCTTCGATCTTGGATCGGAGTCAAGAGGCAAGGGTGAAGGTTTTCACTTCCACTCGTCTCAGAAGATAGTTAGCTATCGTTCTGCTCAGAGTTTGACTGACGTTGTTTCCCACTTTAGGGAAAACTTCCACACCGCGCACGTAAAGTCTGGCTTCTTCGATGATTGTTTTGTACTCCTTAGCATTAGCCGTCAAATGGAATACGTCATTACTTCGATTTACTCTCAGGCGTGCATCCACACCAAATACTTGTCTTGCAATAACATGTAAATATGCAAACGATCCACCATTTTTAAACCGCGTCCTTGTTTGATTTTCTTTCGACGGTCGTTAAATTCAACATTGTGAGGATCGTCAGCTTCTGTCAACTCTGTGTCGTGGAAGACATCCAATGTGTCATGTTTCCGTAGCACGGAAGCATCTATATTTGTGTTCTTGGAGTGTTTTCCGTACGTCAAGAGATTTTCCAATATTCTCGGTAAGGGTAAGTATCCATGCTGCCGCTGACTAGTCTGTTATTCATGTACAAATCCACTTCGCTGGACAACGAATGTACAACATTGTTGACGGGAGCCACTATGGCATCTTCCCCTGCATCGCCGAACAAGGAATGCATGAAATTATTGAGGGAGCTACTATGGCATCGGCCCCAGGATTGCTGTCGTCCGTTTTGAGCACTTTAACTTTCAGGAACAAGTGACTGCTATTCAGATCGATTTAATCTTCGGTTTGTCCGTTGCTTTAAAATTCGATAGGGGCTGAGATAGCTAAAGACGATACAGGATGAAATTCTACCCACTGGGATTCTTGCATCATCATCATGGTCGGTGGCATGGCAAACAGATCGAGCTCTCACTTGGAATATTCGCAAGAATCTCGGTGCATCATTTTTTTCCTTGTTTCAGTTAGTAATCAAACACGTCCCATTCTCTGCCAATTCTTCTTCTTTTCTTTTTCTTTGTCAGAACGTATCTATGAGGTCTGAAACGTTTTCGACGTTTCTTTCTGCCTTGTCCTTGCTGTGACGTAGAGGAAGAATTAATGACTTCGCCAGAAGCGTGAAGAGAATTTATAGGGTGTCTGGTTGACGCAAAAGGTGTTTTCCTGTTTGAATCAACACATTTTTTCCTGCTTTCATCAAGGCTATTTTAGGACATTGTTGGTCAATGAGGACGTTTTGAAGAAATTCTTTTTCTTGCCTCAAAGCATCTTTTAAAGCATGCAAAATCATCGAATGACTATTGGTTCTAAGATGGGTACTACCTTACGAAACGCTGATTTTAACATATCCCCTATACTATATTCTCGTTGTCGAACGACCCCTAGGTATACAGGATATATCTGTTTTTACAATTCGCTAGAGAGTCGTTTTCGAAAATGTAGTTTTACCGTGACTGTTCCTTTCGAAAATACAATATTTTGTCCAGGATCTCCTTTTATACTAATATTGACACTGTCAAATTTAGATTTACTGACAGAAAGATAATGTGGATGTACACATTTTTGGTGAACGTGATATGTGTTTCCTCCTTCATCGTAAGCAGCAATGGCAGAATCCACTTTGAAAGGAATGACTCTCAGAAACGGAGCAGCCGTGTTTCCTACGACGTTATACTTGACGACATCAGAATACACAAACATCAAATTCAGTCCTTCGCTCAGTTCGATAGGAAAGAGAAAATACTTGTAGAATCAATCGTTGTTGTGAATGTCCACCCAGAATAGCAAACAAATTGGGAGAAAATTTGATATACAGCTTTTTGCCGTCGGAAAAATACATTTTAAGTCTGTGAGCAATTTTATGGTACTCGATCAGCACACTTCGGCAGATTTTCAACATTGCTTTGCCAAAGTGATCGTTGAAAATAGCTGAAATTGTTTGGACGAGATGTTGAGCATTAAACTAAAATCCGGCAGGAATTTTCATGGAGTAGATATTCAGTTGGGGATTTGCTGGTCATGGCGCTTTGGATTCATAAATGAGAGGATCATTTTTGTCCAAGTGTTCTTGAACCCGTTCCTTGAATATTTCAACGAGGAAAGTTGCTTGATCTCCAACCACATTCTTGACTTGAGAGGGATAAATGATTTCTATCAACGCTACTTCCCAAAGAGCTTCCTGCTCCAATTGTATGGCTTGAGGTAAGTTGGCTGTGAAACAACATAATGTGTTGTTGGGAAACACGTCCATAGAACTGTCACTGAGTAATGTTAAATAAAATTGATTGTTCATAGTTCGATGGTTTTGGTCTCCGATGAGTCACTCGTTGTGAAAGGAGAATGATTTTCCAAAAAGGGTTCCAGAAGAGGGCAGCTACTCTTATTGGAAGAGTTTTTGTTTTGACTGTCGGTATATTTCAGCGAAGGACACGCAGGAAAATAACCCAAACAACTGTTACGGAATTATGTATCATTTCTTTAAAATAATGGTATAGTTTTATTAGTTTATGACCTCCGTATAAGAGTCTAATTGGTGTTGTTTTGCAGAGTGCACATACGGTAATTTCAATGTGACCCAGTACATTGATCCTGTGAAAATCAATAATATCGTTTGCAGCATTAGTCATGTCACGTGACCCAGCGCGTGGGTATGCACTATTGACCTGGATTCCATGTTCAATAAGAAGTCAAGACTTTGTTGACTTGTAATAACGTCAGTGCACAGGTACTTTAGCGGTGTCACGTATAACCTAGTTTCTGATTGGTTCGAAGAAGGTTGTTTTCTAGAAGGATTGAATCGTTTTTAAGTCGCAATACAGTTTAAATTGGCTTTCCTTATTCTGTTCTACGCAGCTCAGAATCTATAAAATGAAATGTAATTGCTGTGTTTGGCATTCTTCATAGTTCATACAGCCTGAGAGGTCATAAACGAGATTGGTTCATTTTGTGTGTGATATTCTGCTTCAGAGATATTATTATACAGTACATTTTGGATTTAGTACTGCTACTTAAACTTTAAGAATTACAGCTCCGTTGGAATTATCGGAAACATCTCTTGAACTTGTGTGATATTCCATATTCACCAGGATTACTTGGAATTAATAACGCTTGGATATAACTGAATCTTGTTGGCACTCCAGCACTTTGGTGGTTTCATTCGGAATAATTTGGATTAACTTCCGGATCAGTGAACATTAGAACAATTTAGGACTTTTAAGGATATTCTATACTGTAAGTTATTTTTAATTCTTTCACTTTGATTGTTTGTTGAAATATTATTATATTTTAGGAAATTAAATATTTGTGTTTAAATATTGAAAGCTTGTTTGAGTCTTTTCTTTTGTTACATTACCACTAGTCGTAACACAACTGCTGAGTAAAATAGTACACAGTTGTTTATCTCCTTGTTGCAAACTCAAATTTCCAATGGCCGCTCCAATGACACAATACAGCAGAAAGATTTGGCAGAAAACGACGATTTGGTTTTTAGTGAAACGCTCTCCACACCACACCAACAGTGGTTATTGTTGTTGCTGTTTTGTAGTTCTTGAAGAGCAACTCTGAGAAGGAGTAACTGCTGTGTTTAACGGCATGGTGGTTACTTCTTCTTTTTATAGGCGATGACTTGTGCAGCGGCAATCATGAATCGAAACTGGTTGGATATCCTTTCCAGCGAACTTTCACTTCTTGGAGTAGATGTTTTCCCACTTTACGTGTTCATCAAACGAGAATGCTTTCGATATCGTACACGTCGTCTTCTTTCTTAGTCACTCGTTGTAATTGAGGCAGTAAAAAGTTCATTTTAACACTTCTCTATTCATATCTTCCAATTTATAATTTTGTTTTACCAATGCGAGCCAAATCTCCTGTGTTTAAAATTTTGTCTTCTTGGATGATGCCTCAGACGTTCAAAACAATCGCATTGCTTATACACACTATACATAAAAACATACTTATGTACTATCACACAAGAGAGGTAATTATAATGGAGGAATTATGTTTTTGTTTCATTTGGCAATCATTTTGAGTAGTATCTGTATTCCAAGAGACCTAAGCGGTTTTGCAAAGGGTTGTGTATGTCTATGTCGTTCACAATATACTTAATCTTAAATCAGAAGTATGTTGGTAGGTATAGTATGCGTAAGCACGACTATCCTTCGCATTTTCACAGATAGACATAAAATTATTCTCTTAACAAGTACAAATATTTTATGTACGATGGATAACTTCCTCTATCTCCATTTTGTTTAATATCTATAGAAGACGATGTTACTTAAGTTTACCGTTTTCAATCTCAAACAGAAAATTTTAGTTTCTCTCTGTCAATCTTTGGCTTGGCACAACACAAATTCCTATCCAAAGCAACATCACCACCCTAAAAGTGAAAATTGATAAAAACAAAATTTGGAAATGAAAATGAAAACTGGTAAATTGAAAATTAAAATTGAAAATGAAAATTGTACACAAATGAAAATTCAGTAAGTGAAATTTGAAAAACTTAATCTGAAAATGAAAATTTAAAAGAGAAAACTGAAAGTGAAATTTTGAAAAACAAATATTTGAAAATGAAAAATTAAAAATTGGAAATTCAAATTCATTATGAAAACGAAAATTGAAAAACAATATTCCAAAATTAAAATTTAAGATGAAAATTTTTAAAAAATCAAATATAAAACACTAAAGCTGGAAATGAAAATTAAAAAAGGTACATTGAAATAAAAATTGATGAAAATTAAAAAAATGAAAATAGAGAAAATGAAATTTGAAAAACTCAATTTGAAAATGAAAATTAAAAATGATAAACTGAAAATGAAAAATTGAAAGAAAAATTAAAAAAGAAAACTTAAAAATGAAATTTGAAAAATGATAATTGATAATGAAAACTTAAAAATTTTAAAACTGAAAAACCAAAATTGAAAATGAGAATTAAAAAGTATGGAAATTGAAAAACCAAATTTGAAAATGAGGTTTGAAAATGAAACAAGAAAATGAAGTTGAAAATTTAAAAAATTAAGATGAAAAGTGAAAATGAAAATTAAAAATTAAAAATGACAAATTGAAAATAAAACTGAAAATGTAAAAATATAAAACATGAAAAACCAAATTTGAAAATGAGAATTGAAAATAAAAAATAAAATGAAGTCCAAAATGAAAAAATAAAAACGAAAATTATAAATTTAAATTAAACAATTAATAATTGAAAATTAAATTGAAAATGAAAATTTAACAAAATGAAATTGAAATATTACATTTATAAATGAAAATTGAAAACGAGAATTAATAAATGAAATTTGAAGAAAAAAAAAATGAAAATGAAAATTAGAAATGAAAATAAAGAAAACCAAACATTTTAAAATGAAAATTGAAAATGAAAAATTGAAAATGAAAATTGAAAAACCCGAATCTTTTTACTTCTAATACAAGTTTAGAGTTAGTACGAGCTTTAAAACGTGTCTAGAAACAAAATGGTCGACACCTTCTCTGGTGGCAAACATACAAATGCACCGAATTTCTCAACAACCCTTACATTTCTTGTGTGATAGTACAGAAGTATATTGATGGGTATAGTGTCTGTAAGCACTCCTATCCTTACTTGTGTGTGATAGTGTGTGTGTGATTTAACTTCCCTTTTTTGCATCCTAGCCTCGTGAGTGATAGCATATTTGTGTGTTTGTAAGTATAGTTTGTGTATATTCATACCCTTTCGTTTGCTGGTAAATGTGAGGATGTTGGATCGAAGATAACTGGATGTTGGTCGCTCTGACAGTGTATTGGATAGTAAGTGTGGGGTATTGGTCGCTCCAGAGGCGTGTTGGTGATATAGTGTGAGGGTTGGATAATAAATACCTGGATACTGGATGGTAAATAACAGGATGCTGGTCACTCCAAACGGCGTGTTGGTGGTATAGTGTGGGGTTTGGATAGTAGATCACTGTGTGATGGATAGTAAACAACTGGGTGATGACCACTCAAAATTGAGTGCTGATGATATAGTGTGGGTTATAGCTAGTAACTGACATTTGATGTATTGATTAGTAAGTGTAGTTTTAACATTGCATGTCCCGTTAGAGAGCATAACGATAAACACATGAATATGTTTAATATTACATTTCACGTTAGAGGACACAGAGATCCATAATGTTAAAGCAATGAACATTTTAAAAATTGCATTTCACGTTAGAGATCATACAGACCCAAAACCAAAAAGTATAGCCTTAATGTTACATTCAGTTATTGTAAATTAACTAGTGGTCCAGAATTCACATATATTACTTACTTACTGAAATTAGGATTTTCGCATATCAATTTCCGTGGACTACACTTTTCGCATATCCATTCTTTTTCATATTGTTTCTAGATCTACAACGACTCTGACCACCAGCGGATTTGCCAATATATCTAGTTTAAACTTTAGAATTAATAGCTTTTAATCAGTAATAAACATTTTAATATAAGTGATACGTACAATTCTTATTTTTACAAATTACTTGTATTATTAAGAAAACCTTTTGATAGTAGGATATACCTACACTAGAACTTATGGGTAACACGTTTGTACCAATAGCAAAAATATATCACCTTTGTGAGGTTTGATAATGTGCTGTTTACGAAATTGCATTCTATACGACATAGATGTTTTAACTATTGGTATCTATCTGAATACAATCAAAAATGGTGATAAGTTTTAAAATGTTCAAATGGTCAGATGACATTCCAGTAAATGGACAGTTTAGAGGAGCACATTCAGACTCTACCTCCCTAGCAGCGAGAACGCATTCACCACTGCTTTGTACAGATTCGAGTGAAACGCAAAGAACAGTTGCATCGGAAACTGCATAGACTTTTTAATCCTTGGTATTTGAATGTTATAAGAAGACTGATTACTTTCAAAATGTTCAAGTGGTTAGACATTGATCAACTGCGAAGACATTATAAGACTTACCATATCACGACTTCTGTCATCAGTGTTACACCAAATTCCATTGAAGTCAATAACACTATTCAACACTTAGTTAATTATCAACTACTTTAACAAAAAAACTGATTCCACCAGACGAGAAGATTTCTTTGAATTTTGGATGTAGTGTCATGTGTGTGTGTGCTTTCGTTTACCAGCAGATCTTTTGTGTCAAAGTTATGAACAGTACATGCAAAGACGTGACAACATTGGGACTTAAACGGTTTAAATTTAACAATGTACGTGTAAGCGGCGGTTCTAAACGTTCTGAAAGGCACTTTTTGGGTAGCTGGAATGTGAAACAAGTCTTCAGAACTATCAAACGACTTTCTTTCTTGGCAGATCTTGACTCTCGTGGTCTTGTTGCAGAGGCAGAGGGTGTTGGTTCAGGTTCACTCGTGTCATCTGCAAAATCTCTAGTGTGAACTTCTGCAAACACTTCTTTGAGAGTTTTGGGTGACACATAAAGTCGTCGTCGTTTGGCTTCTGGTTTCTCCTTGGAAATGTGAGACCGTTTCATATCAGCAGATGATTCAAACTTAATTTGACTAGGTTACATCTTTCTCCCTATATACAGAGCACCCCTCAACCTAAGAGAATATACTCATTCAATTTTTAATCTGTGAAGTTAAAAGAGTCAAAACAAATCGCCCTTCTGTTCAGAGATTTACAGAAAGTCATTCGCAAGTATACTTCCAAGAAGACTTCTGATTACTCCTCTCGATATATAAGTCAAGATACATGCTATATCTGACAGAAAAAAGAAACTGGACTCCTGCATATCCACATCATCCAAGAAAAGGAAAGACGGGAGAAAAGAGAGACAAAAGGAAAGATACTTATTATCAATATCAGAAAAAGGACATTGGTCTATAGAGTATCCCAATACAAAAGAAAAGGAGAAGGAACATTCAGAAGTAGAACCAGAAGAAGAACCTATTTCAGTAAAGAAATTAAAAACAGAAAGACAGTAAAAACAAATGTGGACTTATGTTATTTTTTGTAAAAGTTCATTACGATTCTGATTTCACAAGAATATACGAAAGAAAACGTAAATGTCCCTTTGTCTGGATTTTATTTAGTATGGATAAGATACTCAAACACTTTTGCGGACATAAAATGGCGTGTTGGATAGTATGTATAGGGTGTTGGATAGTAGATGATTGGGTGTCGGTCACTCTACCTTTTTCTTTGGTTAGTAAGTGTAGGGTGTGGGTCACTGCAAACAGCGTGAAATTTTAATTTTGCATACATATCTTTCACAATTTGTATAAAAAAACAAAAAAATTGCTTTACAATTTGCAAAAATATTTTTCTGCAAGTTTAAGTTTTCGCTAAATTCAGTATAATTTGTTTATTCTTTAATTTGTAAAAACCAAAATGTAAATTTGTATATTTTTCACCTTTACATTTTTTTGGGGTGACAGTTTGTAAAATTTATTTTCACAATTTTTACACTTTGGGGGGAAATTGCGCTTTAATATCCGCTAAATTCCGTATTAGTTTAGATATTTTAGTATTAAGTTTAGTCTCGACCATATTTTAAATTCTTTGTGGACATTTCTTTCAGTCTCCGCTAAAGTCCGTATGAGTTTCGAAATTTAAGTACCACTTTTAGCCTTGGCCAACATTTTTGTTTTACATTTATTCCGGATTTTTTCAGCCATTGCTAAAGTCCGTGACAGTTTTGTAATTTTAGTACTACTTTTAGTCTTTTCACCAATTTCTTCTTTTGGAGTCGCTCTACAGATAGTATGTATTTCTGTGAGAGTGACAGGTGTAAGGCGAAGTTGTTTGAATTTGCAACATGCACAATGAAGATTATGTCGGCATATTTTCATATACTGTGGCTGAAATTTATTTACATGTTGAACTTGTGGAAATTGTACACAGCTGACAAAAATGACTGCTCCCATGTGCTCGAAAAATCAGACTGAATTAGTCCAAAGTACACTAACTTTAGCAATTATTAAAATAGGGAAAACTAGTTTTGCCAGAGTAGACAATACCAGCTTCTGAAAGTACAATGAATGAATTACAAAATACATAACAAGTAAAAAAACAAGTTATTGGCTCTTTTTATTTACAATTTATCTTTGAAGTCCAGGAAGTGAAAATGACCAAGCGGCGCTAGCAGTTTTTTTTATAGGTTCTCGTCTGAAGTAAAACCAAGCTGTATACTCAATAACCCAACTTGCACCGATCAACCAAAACAAAGAGAATTCAAAGTTCTTTTAATAATACCTAAGATATACAAGATCTTTTTTAAATAGCCAGGATAACCTGGGAAATTCTTTTTCTTTAAAAATCTAGCCCTACGCAAAATATGAAACTGTGGCACGCCACAATAAAACAAATATAAAAATGGGTGCAATTGCTTTTCTCTTTCCCATATCATCATGCATGATTGTTTCAACATAATGGTATATTAAGATTGATGTTATGCATGAAAATAAACTAATTATGCCTATTTTGCTCTTGCTTACATAATATGCCTTGTGGCACTATTGTGTCTGCAATGACCTTAATTATGGGGAAATTAGAAATCTAAGAACTCAGGAGTAAAGTCAACTTAAATTTAAAACTGTTGCATTAAATGAATAAAAAATATAGCAAAATGTTTCTTTTCATTCATTGGCAATACAATTAAGGAAAACAATGATAATAAAGCAGAATCGCTTTCTTCCATATACTAGTGTTAGAAGAATTGGCAAATATTTTACCCTTTGACCTCTGTGAACCTGATCTGTTACATCACTGTTCAAACTGTAAATTTTATTAGTGACATCTCAGGAATAATTGTGGCAAGTTTCATGTTCCTGTCTTTTAGCATAACATTGGCTGCTATTGTTGAGAAAACGCAATGTGCATTATTAAAATAGCTAACTTTTCAGGGGGGCTGGGCTTGTGTGCGACTTTGCTACTTATAAATACTGTTCTGTGGAAAAATACATGAGAATTATTCAAAAGGACTGTTTAGATGCTTGAGACGTAAGTGTTTGAGCTATACAACCAAAATTAAATCATATAATAATAATACATATCTGCTCTTTATGGAGGCGCTCTACAGATATGTACTTCTGAGAGAGTGACAGGTGTAAGGTGAAGTTGTTTGAATTTGCAAAGTGCACAATGGCATACCTCTATGCTATTTTCCTGCACTGTGGCTGAAATTTCTTTATATATTGTACTTGTAGAAATTGTACACGATCTAAGGACACTTCTAACAAAAAATGCAGCTCCCATATGCTCGAAAAATTAGCCTGACTTAGTCCAAAGTACACTATTTTGAGCAGTTATTAAAATAGATAAAACTAATTTTGCCAGAGTAGGCAATACCAGCTTCTGAAAGTACAATGATTGAATTATAAAATATATAAATAGTAAAAAAAAAGTTATAAGCTCTTTGTTTTGCAATTTATCTTTGAAGTCCAGGAAGTGAAAATGACCAAGCGGAGATATCACTTTTTTGATAGGTGCACATCTGAAGTAAGACCAAGCTGTATACTCTATAACCCAAATTGCACCCATCAATCATACACCAAAATAAAGGTAATTAAAAGTTCGTTTAAATAATATCTAAGATATACAAGGGTTTTTATTTTTTATTTTTTAAAAAGCCAGGATAACCAGTGAGGAAAAGCTGGGATATTCTTTTTCTTTAAGAATCTAACGCTATGCAAACTACGTAACTGTAGAGCGCCACCTTTACATTTTTGCAGATTATTTTCAGTCTCTGATACAATCCGGTACAATTTTGGAATTTTAGTACTACTTTTAGTCTTGGCCAAATTTGTGTTACATTTGTAAAAAAAAAATTTTTTTTTTTTTTTTTTTTTTGGCAGATTATTTTCAGTCTTGGCAATGTCGGGTACAATTTCCGAATTTCAGTACTACTTTTAGTCATGGCCAATTTTTTTTACAATACTATTTTTCAGTTTCCGTAATGTCCAGTACAGTTTCATATTATTTAGTATCACTTAAGCCTTGGCCGATGTTTTTATACATTTTGTCCGAAATACTTTCAGCGTCCGCGAAAGTCCGGTACAATTTTGGAATTTTAGTACTAGATTTAGTCTTAGCCAAGTTCTTTTTACATTTTTTCCTGATTATTTTCAGTCTCTACTAAGTCCGGTACAATTTCAGAATGATAGTACTACTTTTAGTCTAGGTCAAATTTATTTTTAAAAAATTTTAATTTTTTTTTAAAAATCCGGATAATTTTCAGTCTCCGCTAAAGTCTATGGCGGAGTTTTAGTAGTACTTGCAGACACATCAATTTTAGTGTAATTATGAATTGGTTCCACTTTTTAAAGCTATTCATATAATCGGTCATACTGACACCTCCAACATTATCTGAAGTATAGGTAATGCTTTATATAAATCTCGGATATATAAATAATAGCAACTCGGTAGCAGGTCACTACACATTGCATGTTGGATAGTATGTGTACCATTTGAGGTCAACTCGAACAATGTAACAATGTAGCCCAAATTGAGGTCAGCCGCTTCTAACAATGTTACAATGTACCACCAATATTAAACCTACGGACAATTTTAACATAGGAAATTTCCCTTATGCCCAAATGTGGCTACCGAATGTTAACCTACGGACAATTTTAACAAAGGATTTCCCATACGTCCCAAGAGTGCCATTTCCATGTAAACCTACGGACAATTTTAACATAGGATTTCCTGTACGTCCGCAGAGTGATTCATATTGACGTAAACTCTAACAATGTAATCACTTAGCTCCAATTGATGTCAACCACTTCTAACAATGTTACAATGTACCCCAAATGTTAAGCCTATGAACCATTTTAACATCGGATTTCCCCTTGTGCCCAGAGTGACCCACAATGTAACCCTATGGCGTAATGTTAATTCCCGTATGTCACCAGAGAGACCCATATTACTACTGGCGGAAATAGCACGTAGACCTCGAGATGCTTTCACCTTAATTTATATGGCAATACAAGACTGTTTGCTGCTGTGATCGACGGGATGAAATCATGTTAATGCCCAGTAAAGTATTCCAAAATGAGTAAAGCAGTTTCTATCCCGTATTTTTAGAGCAACATATAAAGCAAGTCGCTTGTTGTGTAATTGGATCGTGGGGTCAATTCAGTGTGTTACCAATTGGGTTGCCACCTGGAGAGGTCCAAAATAAGGAACACATATGTAAGCCCTTAAGAAACTGACATATTCCAACACTACATTTTACTTACCGAGCGAAAGTTTACGCTAAAACTTATCTCTCTCTTATGTTGTGTACTTGTGTATGTGTGTGTGCGTGTATATATATATATATATATATATATATATATATATATATATATATATATATAAATATATATATATATACCTGAAGAAGCATATAGTAAATGCGAAACTAGTCGCACAAATTGATCGGCGTTTGTGTTTTTTTACTTAAAATATATATATATATATATATATATATATATATATATATATATATATATATATATAGAGAGAGAGAGAGAGAGAGAGAGAGAGAGAGAGAGAGAGAGAGAGAGAGAGCAGCGATTGCTTTGGCAATGTGCGCAAGACACTCTTTATCGCCTGTAGCTCAGTTTCCTAGACTATGTTGCATGCATGGCCATGCAGTTTCATGTATGCATTTACATTTATCGCTTATATTAACACCCATTAAAGGTATATTGTAGTTGTAATGACCTACTTTGTTTTCGCCAAACTGAAACTGTCAAAATGTTATCCAATTATAGGCGTGAAAGAAGAGAACGGTCTTTCAGCTGGATTGATTCGTGCTTCATGCAAAATTTCGCTCGCGTCCTCTTTGGTACTTTTCTAAAGTAAAACTTTTATTACTGTTAAGATAATGTAAGTTTAGTCCACATGAAGCAAGTATTGGACGTGATTAACGGACTTACCTTTTCTGCACAAATGTCATGTAATGTGCATAGTTTTTTTGAACGGCGGCATATTTTAACATTCGATGAAGATGAGGCCTTTTTGGGAAGTTGCCGGTAGACATCCTTAACAAGAATTGTGACCGACACATGTGCAACTGACGGTCGGGAAGCGGTCAATTTTATATGCAAAATAATTTATGATTTCATGGCCCCCCCCCCCCCCCCCCCCCATCACGCCTTTAAAACCTGACCGCTCCGCTACGCAAGAAACTTAAATATGTGTTGACAATCAATTAATCAGTAAACTTGTTAGCAACTATCTGGGAGAATTTCGTCTGCTATAATGTACTAGTCTAGTCACTTTTAAATGTTCTAGTGTAGTTACCTTTATATGTTCCAATAATTAGAGTTAAATTTAGCATATACATGTAGGCCTTGTAAATAATGAATGGATGAAAAGCGAGAATGTAAGAGAGCATGCAAACTCCCAATGCTAACATTTTATATTAGATAATTAGTAATTGTGTTGTCATTGTCATATCCTTTTGTTGGATGAAAGGCAATACATTATCTATCTATCTATTATGCTTCAGCCACACCCTTTGGTAGCCCCCCCCCCCCCCCCCCCGCCGTATGACCCATTTAGCGTGGCTAGAAAATATGAAGTACGGTTAGAGCACAAAAGGCTTACATTCATGCAGCCAAACGTTTCTAAACGAAATTCATTAGGCAGACAATATTTTGATGTGTCTCAAACAAAATATAAAAATGTAATTCAAACTGCCCCGCAGTAAAGTAGTTTTGCGTGTCGACTATGCCAATGTAGCTACGCGGTAAATCATACGTGATGAAACAGTAACAACAATAACACAACAAATACGATCGTACGGCAGGGGTCGAATGCCCCCATTCATAAAACAGATCTTGTTCTAGCACTGAATTTACCTTTTTTCGGTATTTTCCAACTATTTCCAGAAACAATACCATATTAAACTTAGTTCATTAAACAAACAAGGACGGCGAGTAATGCCCGATTGACCTTCAATTCATGTCAATTGTCTTCTTGTTGAGACTAGTATAAAACTCCACGTGTTTGTGCAAAGCCTACTTCGTCACGCTTCATCGAGCTTTACTTCGGTGCATTCCGTATTGCACTTCGTTCTATTTTGTTTGTTTTTACTTCATTTCCAGCGAATGTCAGTTAAATGTTTGTCCATTTACGTTCCTTTTCGGTAATGTACCATGTTATACTTCAGTTATACCTTTTGGGAAAAACAATTTTCATTTTCAGAATATATTACAATGATCAAATTGCGTTCCACTTACCAACATATCTCCCGTATTCCTTTGCGTAGGTTTCCTTCTGTAAATGTGCATAGACTGGAAAACGAAACCGTGTAATTTGTGAAACTGGTCTTATGCAGAGAGTTGTGAATACAACTTGATTATTATCGATGCACTCTGTGTACTAAGCAAGCTCGTGAGGCTCTTCAGGGGATTTATCCTTACATTCAAATTGGGAACGGCGTTTAAACTCTTCCAAGCGACATTTCTTAAGATTAAGATTTGGAACATGATCATTTTGCGTTGTTTGAGAGAGACTGCTTTATATGAAAATATAGAAAGAATACCAGACACATTAATGAATGAATGACAAAGAATTTACTTTCAAATAGAACAACTTTCAACGACCTTTAAGATTGTATCATCATGTCTTCATCAATAACTTTCAGAAGGTAAAATTGAAATTAACCAAATCATATCAGGTAGAAATGTTTTGATACTAAGAAAGTGAAAGTTGGCTGAAGTATGCATAAAGCAACGGAATTCATGCATGATTCGTTTCATAATCTATGTCAGTGGCGTAGTTCGAGCACTTAGGATGCACACGCAGGTATTAATAGAAAGATCTGTAATGTAATATTTTTTATTTCTGTTTTTGTTTTCGGAGGCAGGCTGGGATTTTATTTCCAATCTTTTTCTTTTTTTTCCTCAAGATACTTTGGAAAAAAAAAATATAAAACTAATATGATAGATATAATTAGTCCCTTTTCTTGCAAATCAGAATAATGGTATATTTTTCAATCTATATAGGGGCCAGACGATTTTTTCTTTCTTTTATAATCCCAGCCACCCCCATCCCTAAATTAAATGGCAGTTCTCTTACTAAAACAGCTGCATAACAGTAAAGGAGGACTATGTATACCCGATCAAGTGAACTGTTAGAAAGGCCTGTGGAGATTGATCTGTATAGATGTAAATTGAGAATAACTGAAAACAGATAGAAAATACACGTTTATTCAAAAGCTCTAAATCCTACAAACTTACATACAAAAAATGACGATTGGGGCTGTTGTCTGTAATCAGTGTACCAGAAAAGACAATTTAAAAAAGAGGCTACATATCTTATAATTATGCCACATGACCTATATCCTATATCAATTTCAATTAGAGCAGCAAGTATACGTCTTCAGTCTACGTGATAATAACGAGAAAAAGATGTTTTTAGTGTTGCCTTCCCCGCCCGTACTGAAAAGATTACGAGAATTACGACTTTTAACCAGTTCAGTACGAAATTTCCCATGCCCGAAAATACAAACTGAACGATCTAGTTGGATTTCGGTGCTAAGACGATTTTATAGCTAGTAACTTGCAAATAGCACATTTTAAGAACATTTTATGAATTACATCAATTTAATACATTAAAGATTAGCTCAATATTGCAAGAACTTTTCCAATCGGACACAAATGTGTGTAGTTTTAGTCAACTATATTGTGTCCTTAAAATGAGAAAGGAAATGTATAAAAAAAGAAGACAAACAAGAACCTAAACTGTGATGGTTCCAAATGTTCTGCTTTTTATTATTAGAAAGTGAGTTTTAAAAATGCACACCTCTGTTTATTTTATGAATCAGATTTATATATTTGTTTTTAAAAAAAATGAATATTGTTTTCAACGTTGTAAAATTCCTTGATTATACTGATTTGTCTTAGAAGCAGACAGCCTTTCTCGTATTCAGTTCAGACCAGAATACTTGTCTTGTTATTCTTCTAATTTATCTGCTTATCATTTGTCCTATTCAATTCAGACCAGAATACACGCCTTGTTTTTCTTCTAATTTCTCTGTTGATTGTCCAATATAATTCCTTATTCATTCAAAGGATTTTGATAACTCATCTTTCCTGAATATAATAAGAAAATCCCGAAAAATTAATGCCTGCACGAATTAAATAAAAGTATGTTTACTTGTTTCCATTAGTGCTGGTTCCACACATAAGATAGAAACCAAAGCAGTTCTACACGCAGAAGAACTGGCCGCTAATATTCCATTTATAATACGATATTGAAAGCATCTAAATTTTATATATAAGCCTGTACAAGCGACGTTTTGACAAACTAATAACCATCTTTGTGTCTCAAGTTTCAACAAATTTCCACATTGCTTGACCTACTGGACTTTGATATTATTGTTTGACCAAAGTATCATAACAAATCTCACATTCTTGGTTTATAATCCTTAGCTGTGATGTTAAAATAAGATACTCTAAACTTCTTTCACAGAGTGATGATTTCAAGGAACAAATGATTTGATTGAATCTATAAAGCCTTGACACTGGATATGCATAAGATGTTACCAGTGATCTCCAAGGAGGCCTCATAGGAAAACTATTGTGCGATGTATTAAAAAACAACGTATTTAATTATATCAAGATTTTATTATTAAAAACAAAATACCGCACTGAATATATTGGTATTAAACTGTTGATTCGGCATTCTATGTTTTGAGATCTAAACACAACTTTCCAATAGGCATTTCATATTGTATCAGATTAGGCCATTTTAGCATTTTGATCCAAGCTCTGATACATGTCGGAATGGGAAACGGAAAGTAGAAGCATCTCCTAAAAAACGAATTCTATACCAAAAGTCTCTTGATTTGAGTTGTTTTCAAAGTTTCTGAAAATTCCTGAATAATTTTTCTAACACGTTTAACATTTCAATTTGATTGATCCTGTATCAGTTCATTTCGTTTGATGTAGATTTTTACTGCTCCACATAAAATTGAAAAATATTTCATTTATTGTGTAAACAAAATTACTTTGATAGATTTTCAATCGACTGAGACAATGCTAGAAGTATAGGTACATTCAGTGTCTTAACTACACCAACGTTTCCGAGTACGGTTGATGACCGCTTTATGTATTGCTATGTTACTATCAACATTTAATTCTTCTTTATTTTCTATCTTAATTAGTCTTTACTATATACAATTAAAACAAACAAACAAACAAACACACAAGCAAAATGTAGCGTTCGTTTTATTAGTTATAAACTGGATTCGAGGGGGATGTAACTTGAAAAGTCTGTCAAGGTAACTTGCTTAAATTGTACTGAACATCTGCACATTATCTCATTATCTTTCATTCTTTCAACTTTGGCTAGAAAAAGAAGCAATCATTTTCCAAAAGAGAGAGAGAGAGAGAGAGAGAGAGAGAGAGAGAGAGAGAGAGAGAGAGAGAGAGAGAGATATTGCTGTCTTGTAAAGTGACTTTAAAAATGGAGGCAAACTAAGTACAAAAAATTAAGATAAAACCAGCAACTGCTAAAATTGGGATCCATCTTAATTAAACTCATGAATTCATTGGGTCGCATATAATTGACGTCTTTATACACACTCCTCGGTGTGAGCGGGCGGGGGAAGAGGATGACGGAAACCATAAAAGTAGTTGAAATAATGTTATCTTTTTCAACATATGTAATTTTACAAATTAGATTGATATATTGATAGATAGACAGAAGGCATCAACTGTGTATGAAATGTGCTAAAAAAATTGAATAAAAAATATTTGAATTTACCTTAACGAAGTCTTCACCAGGCATCAAGTTTTCATACATCAACTTTATTTGGGGAACAAAACGGAGCGTGAACAAAACTTAGTTTCCCTACGTTTCGATGTATAGCAATGTCTTCCTTAGGGGACAAAAAAAGAACATACAAACTCTCACACAATGAGTGATACGAGCAGAATAATAAATATTTACACTGTAATGTCACAGCATCCTGCAAACTGTTATAAAAGCAGGACTTTGATAAATGTCGAAGTACATGAAGTGACAAGATTAACTTTGAAAAGGTACTATACGGTATGACTATTTTGTGACCGGTAATACTAATCATAGAAATTTGACTCGATTTGTATGATATCTGAAACGCGTTTTTCCGGGTAGTGTAACAAACTGTATCCTGCCTTGTGCAGAGTGGAAGTTCCTAGCATCATCTACCATTATTGTGTAATTCATGTGTGTAGGGAATGTATTCATTCTGATGCAGCACTTTATATTTTAAATAACATTTTTTATCTCTCGTGGAAAAAAGATCGACGAACTCTTGCTCTATAATTTACTTTCACATTAGAGGTGAGTTATTTCGCCGTGTAAACTTGAGCTAGTGTATTCAGCATCTTATCTATGTTATACTAGCGTGTCAGTAATTGCATTGATAAAAAAGAAAAAAAAACAAAAACAATGGACCAAAGAAAAATAATAGTCTGAGTGAAATATCTTGCAGAAGCATCAGTGCATGTATATGACCCAATAACTCACTCCAGGACCATACAGGGAAATTTCACCAATGTGTCCCTTATTTGCATCTTTGAAATAAAAGTTACACGAGAGAATAAGTAAAAAGTGGCATAATATTGTTGAGGTCAAGAGGTGACACTTCATACTTGAATGCACAATTTAAATTTAGGAATGAGGAAGAATTAAAACTAATGTTGCGGTAATTCTTGGTAACGGTTTAAGATTATGTTTTCCCAAAGAGGTATACGTTTTTAACTGTTATTAGCTAAATTGGTAAGCATGCCGACGTCTATGTAAAGTACGCAAGTAAATAATATAGCATTTCCGTAGTAAAAGGGCTTCTATTTTTCAAGAGTATGTTCGATTTCGAACAGAAATTCATGATAGGCTACAACTTTCTTTCATCAATCACACGGTTATACAAAATCAAAATATTTTGTCACAGTCAATCAATAAGAGGTTTTAGATAGAGGTCCTGTAAAAGTTGGCATTGTGTCTGTATTAATCGCATTCACATTTAAAACTATCCTAATAGCGTGCGTTTCAACATGTCAGTTGCATTTATCAAGTTTTCTATTTGGCGCCACTACACACACACACACACACACGCGCGCAAACACACAGTTATAAATGCAAAACTCTGACAGCGAACCGTACAAAAGTAGTTTTTAACTAGCATCATCGCTTTCAATTATCAGTGAGTTTTTGTCGAAGGTAATTACGAAACATAGACAACTAAGACAAACAATAAACACAAAAGAAAACATTGAATTTACAAAACTTTGTATGACTATGCCTGATGGAAGTATTATTTGAAAATTTTAGATTTCGTCTTAATTGGTTTGAACTCCGATGATAAACTGGCGACCTAGTTCGTATTGACCTACACAAGAAGGAACAATAGCGCCATCTATTTTCTTGGTGTAAAGTGGTGTAACCGTAGATTATATCAGTAATAACCACAGCAATAGTAAAATACCAACAACAATAAAAAGGGGGGGGGGGCAGTAGGATTTATAAGGTAAGTGAATTAAAAAAGAAATAAATGAATGGATTATTTCATAGAAAAATATAGGCTATATACAGATAATAATTTTGTTTGCACGTGGGTGCCCCTTGATTTTAGTGTTCTTTGGCGGCGTATCCGGTAAGATTCCTTTTCTTTCCTGGTTCGGAACTCCAGTTGCGGTTGTGGGCAATTGGTCTTACTATAAATATCACTGAAAGTATGGCCAGGGGACGAGATGTGTTCTGCAACTGGACTTCTGTCCAACTTCTTTTCATCCAGTCAGATCTGTGAAGATTGATCCTTTTTGTAGCTTTTTCGGTGTCTCCGACACGCTGAAGACCGCAGATCTTACAAGTGATGAGATTAAATATATTCTCTGTTTTGCAACATGTTTAGAGCATATATGTTCACATTTTTGCTTGATACTGTGCTTAAGAATGTGTTGGTCGCTACCATACCTTGACAGATTTTGCACCTTTTACCACCACAGGGAGCAGATGTGCCAGTGTGGTCCTGCCTATGAATTTTTACATTTATCTTAATAACGGTTTCTAACACACGCAAGCCCTTGCTAGACCCAGTGCACTTGAACAAGAACTGTTATTCCCCATATGATTTGTATTCTATGTATTATATATATATATATATATATATATGTATATATATATATATATATATATATATATATATATATATATATATATATAACGGCGCAAACCCAAAACAGTTTCCAACTTTTCGACGTTTCGAGCTAAAGAATATCTTCGTCAGGGGAATAAACAGCATACATATACGAAACAGACACTAAACACAAAATCTAAGAAAAATTCTGGACTCCTACATGTTAAAATCACTAGGGGGAATTTACAAGAAGACATATAAAAAAAGTTGTGTAACAATAATAAACCAGGGGGTTATTGTGTCTATCAAATAGAGAACCAACATGTTTTGACCTAATTACAGGTTGTTGACGAAGGATGGAAACACAACGTGACGAAAAATCAACACCATCGACATTTGTTGATATAGAAATTATATCCCGGTAGAGTTATGCATGAAGGTTCTAAACGAAAGAGGTCAAGAGATTGGTGTAGCAAGATAATGGACAATAATAATGATAATAATAATAATAATAATAATAATAATAATGATAATAAATGTATTTACTTGCCGTAATCCCAATGAGTTTTCAATTGTAGTAGCCAGTGTCGTTCCTTACGTGTGCGTTCCATGTCGGTCCACCCAACGTTGATTCAACTGGTAGATTCTCGAGGGACTTGACTGAATGCCCGGTCGAATTGTAGTGGTTGGCGACTTCTCGTTGATTTTGTTGCGAATGTGGCTTTTGAGATTATTCATTCGCTTTTTGAAATCAACGGTTTCGCCAACATATTGAGTGTCACAGATCTTGCATGTCAGAAGATAGATTGCATTTTTGGTTCGACATATTAACTTCTGATTGATCGTGTAGCTAACTCCTGTTGTTGAACTTCTAAACGATTCTGTGTCAGGCATATTATTGCAAATTAGGCAATGCTTGTCTTTGTAGCGGTATGTGCCTGAGTCTGTGATCTTTTTGAAGTTACCTTGGTACTTACCATTAATCCTTGAGATTTTTAGGTCTACGGTACGCAACCATAGGAACCTCTTTAAATATACCCTTCAGGTGTTCGGACTATTCAATATGGTGCCAATGCTTCCGAATGATCTGTTGTAGGTCTGGGGCATCGGGGTGGAAAGTTACCACGAAGGGGACAGGCTTGTTGGTTTTCCTGGTTTTATATTTCATAAAGGCTCCTCTATCGAAGAGTCTAGTTTTATTAATGTAGCTCCTTCTGCGTCCTCTCCTTCCAAGGTTCCCCTTGAGCTTTGTGAATCTCTTTTCAAAGGTATCACGATTAGAACATATGCATTTGGTACAAACGCACATACCGTAAGGAAGATTTTGTTTTACGTGCTGGGGATGGCAGCTGGTTGGCAGTAGATACTGATGAGTGTCAGTAGGTTTACAATACAGGTAAGTTTCTATGTTCCCCTCCTGGAGGGTAGACTGAGTATCCAAAATGATGTTAGACCTGTTTGATGACGTAAATTTAATCGTAGGATGGAAGTAATTGGCGAAATCAACAATTATTTTGAAATTGTCTGTCGTTTCCATCCATTTCGATCCGATATCGCCAACGAATCTGCACCAGCTTAGATGTCTATAGGGTGCCTCGTTGAGAATCTTTCGCTCGAGTCTTCCTATGAAAATATTGGCATACGAGTGTACATATTTGGGCACGTACAAGGAGATACAAATGATGCCTACTCTGCAGACATGTGCCTCAGTCATAAGTGTCAAAGTGTGCAAGCACAGAAGTATGCTTCAAGATCTACCAAAACTGGTATGCTATAGCCAAAAAGTCCTTTATCTCCTGACTTGTGAAAACAATGCTGCTCAATATGTTGTCAAGATTGTGGACTTTAGAAAACGAATGAATAACCACAAGAGCTACATTCATAATAAACTCGACACTGAACTCACCAACCATTGCAACTCAGCCGGACATTATGTCGAGTCTTTTGAGAGTCCAATCCGTTAATGACTGATAGAGAGGATACAAAAGGACAAATACTAAATTCAGCAGCTAACAACACACGGGGAATCTGGCCTTAAATACAAAATTTAGCCTGCCCACTGCAGTCCGTTATTCTTATAAAGAGACAATAGTACACTCTTTCTATAATAATGTGATCACTGTTCCTATATCAGAATATTTCGTGACCTGGTTCTACCTTCTCATTATTATTTGTTTTACTAACGTAGATACTCAAAAAAGTCGGATCCAACTGCAAACTGCACAGATCCAGATCTGGAGTCGCATATTACGCCGGCAGATCTGCGTCTATGCAGTTTGGTAGGTCTAATCAGTAGAATAAACAATATGGACACTGTCGTCTTTAATGGCGTATGACACAGGCGACCGTGCGTGGCGCCAACCTGGGGGGGGGGGGGGGACGCCATTTCGCCAATCATGTTCTTTTATTATGTATTTTACTTAAATAAACGTACAGCTTTTTCATTAAAACACCTACGTTCAGTTATTATTCTCATGACTATTAATACATAAAAAAAACAGTGGGGTGTTTTTTCTGAGGTTTGGGGGCGCCGAAGGCGACGCTCGACTGGGGACTGTTTCGTCCAGCGCAAACTTGCGACGGTCTCGAATATAAACCCTGATCTGCCGGCGTATTATGCGACAACTGATCATGGTTCAAGTTGGTCGCATTTGAACCCAACTTATAGACGAGTATGTACGGTTTTATTATTCCTACATCAGAAAATGTCCTGATCTACTTATTGCTATTAATATTGATATTATTATTCCAACAATCCCATTGTATCCCCCAATTCTTTCTGTGAAAGTTTATTTTTTAGTATTTCCCAATCGTATTATAGCAGATACTCACATCTCTATCCAATGCCAAAGATATTATTTTTTTGTACCAGGGAGGTAACTGTGGGTAGTCAGAAACCCACAATTCTGTAACCAGGTCAACTGGGGAGCTGCATTTTATACTAATCGTCAGTCCATTGTCTTTCCAGTTGGAACCTATTTAACGGTTTTAGGGCAGGTTACGAATTTACCCACAACGCCTGACGTGCACCGCCATATTGCTTTTAGACAAATATAACAAAATAAGAGTGTACAAAATGTAATGCTTGCAATGAACTGTGTCTTAAGCTCTGTGAACTATGTTGCTCTGCTTATATTAATGTGTACAAAATAACACTAAAAGATAAAACAATGACCAGATTTAGTAGATAAAACAAATAAAGACTTGTTTTATAATCTTTAAGTCCTCTAATTTGGGGAGATTAGTGATTTATCGGCTAAAAAGATAATTGTTTTATTGTTCGATCTAATAAAAAATGTTAATAAAAGAACCCATTCAATAATAACCTCCGTTCATTGTCGTAATTTGCATCTTGTATTTCCACTCCTGGTTTCAGTAAAATTATAATTTCCGTTTGCGAAATGTTATGGTCCTTTTTTATCCTCTTGTTTGTTCTCATTCGTGTGTAAATTCATACATTTTGCAATTCTCCTATTTGTGTATCTTTCTTACATTGATTGATTATTCGTTCGTTCGCTTGTTTATTTTTTCATTAATTTTGTTCTTGCGTCTACTCTTTTACGTACCAACTTATATGCACCTACCTCTAGGCCCGCCGAGAGGGAGGGACTGGGAGGGGCAATTGACCAGGGGCCCGGTGATTTCTAGGAGCCCGCCGCCAACTCAGTTATAAAAAAATTAATTAATCTTTGCAGCAAGTATTAAAATTTGTTCCGTGCAAGAGTCTAGGTTATGGTAGATTACTGCAGATTATTACAGGTTTTATATGCAAAACTGTACTCAGGTTTTTTATACAAAAAATTAAACTTGTTTTGGGGCATATGACTCCTCTGCCCAGGGACCCGAAATTTCTCTCGTCGGGCCTGCCTCGCTCTGTTTGTTCGTCCTTTTCATTGAGCATTCCTTTTCACTATAAGACTGACTGGTGAAATCGAAACTAAATGAATTAGATTAATAATGGCAATCTCAATAATCATTACTTAGAAGAAAAAAAATCGTCACAACAAATATTAACGCACATAGTTATAATTAAATTGAGACAGCCATGGTGGAGGAATTCCTGAAGATTATTTGAATTTTTACCGAACGAAAACGTATGCGCGATTTAAAACTTTTCATGCATTAACTTTTTCAGAGATTCCAAAGATTGTATGTGTCAAAATTGTCATGAAAAGGTAAATAAGTCAACAAAATCTATGTATTATAAAGAATACAAGTCTTTACGGAACACTTCCATATAAATGTAAACACCAAGTACAACAAGATAAAATATAAAACGTAAAGATGTCAAAATCTGTAAAATGTATCTGAAATAACAGCGTAACAGATGGAAAAATCTTTAAAATATATCATATTATCAAAAACATTGGTCACGGTTGTTTTAGTGGACAAAGACATTGTTGAAAAAGTGAATATTTTACTGCAGAAATTCATAAGTCCAGGACCAGAGCGCCTGTGTCAGAATCCAATCAAGTCGTACAGTTCTGCTTGTTTAGGTTTTAGGAAACGCCGGTGTGGCAGACTATAAACAGGGTCATTTGAACTCAACGATGCGGAGGTTATGAAAATGAGACCCACTTTCTCCAGGTTGAAAACAAACATACAGATATTATATATATATATATATATATATATATATATATATATATATATATATATATATATATATATATATTAAAACAGACTATTACGTATTTATTTTAGAATAAAATAGTGCAAATTAGATGTTATGGGACCTATCTGTATTTTTTCTTCTTCTAAAACATCCATGTGGACAGAGAGACAAAGTTACTAACAGAAAGACTGATGTAAATACAGAGACGAGATATAACATTAAAAACAAACAATATATATATATATATATATATATATATATATATATATATATATATATATATATGTATGTATGTATGTATATATATATGTATGTATGTATATATATATATATATATATATATATATATATATATATATATAGAGAGAGAGAGAGAGAGAGAGAGAGAGAGAGAAAGAGAGAGAGAGACAGAGAGAGAGAGAGACAGAGGTAACAATAAATATATTTAAGTAATTGATTGACTGATTAAATGATTGATTGCCTGAACAATTGCATATGGAATGAGTCGATCATACATTATTCATCTGCTCATTCATTCACTAATGGTTTGAAGGAATAAAAGAATTAGATTTATGTAGATAATGCATTTCTCGAAAGCATTGTGAACGGACAGACCAGACGGTGATGCAATTTGTTTGCGCTGGATGGTTGTTTGCTTCTTTTCTTTTGTCGTTTTTGGGGGCTGTTTTTTTACACATAATTACACATAATTATAAACTCCAGAAAAATGTCGTGCGAATAATTTTGAAACTTCGTATTTTGACTCACTCGCTCATTTTTTTTTTTTTTTTCGTTTTCAAGTCAACAATGGCTACGAATATAATAATGTATTCTTTATTTTAGGGACTCATGACATACAAATGTCTAAACACTGTTTCTCCAAATTATATCACTAACGTAATTGAACTAAGATCATTAAATACCGAACGTAATCTTGGTTCTACCACGAATAACTAACTCCATATTCCAAGGTCGATAACCAACCATTTGAACGGCTCTTTTACTGTATCAGAACCTACCTTTTTGAATTCCCTACCACGTTCACTACAAAATTCAAAATAAATAGCTTCAGTCAAAGCCTCACTAAATAGAATCTTTCTTGACCAGCTGTAATGATATATTAAATCCTTCCTGTACAGAATTGTATCATTGTATCCAGAGATAATCTGTGTTTTTTATATTACGTATGTCTGTATGACTTGTTACATAATGAAATGTGTATACCTGCGTAATTTAATATATATATATATATATATATATATATATATATATATATATATATATATATATATATATATATATATATATATATATATTTTAAATCTGTGAGTGCGTGTGTGAGTATAACAACCTGTTACTACGTTGAGGACCACATGGCAGATGGGCCTTTATGACAATGTGTGTTACCCCCGTTAAATAAAGATTATTATTATTATTATTATTTGGATTTAACTCGTAAGACAGGGCATATGAAATACAAATATAAAAGTCCACCAATGACTGCATTGACATAATATTAATTTTTAAAAAAAAAAATATTAGGTGTTATGCTGTTATGCTCTTTACTGCATGCAGCGCGATTAATGTCCGTTTGGTGGATTAGCTATTGCATACCGATGACGATCTGTTATATTATATGTCTCTTCTATCGTTAGATTTCTGTGGTTATGGATCACCACACAAGAGATGATAGCACCCACCCATCCTTTTTGTCTGATTTGTTTCACATTCTTTTTATACAGGTATGGCAGGATTATGTTGTGCTGGACATATTGCATAGGTTAGACCGCGTGTAGGTTTTTGCAGCATGTCTGATACAACCGAAACAACTTTAACTTTCAGCACAATGCATTGAAGAGTTATTTTTCATGGCGTTTATCACTTCCTTTGTCCTATTTACTTTTTGGTAATTTTTAATATCAGAATTGCAGCATTTTATCTTCTCCATTTATTGTAGTATTACAATTTCAGATACTCTCGTGTCAGACTTCCGCAATAATTGCAAACAAGTGTTTGCTAAATTGTCTTCATAGTCTGAGTGGTCCATAATATTTTATATTTTATTTTCATTTTTAATGTTCTAATACTCATGTACGAGATGGTGATACATACAAATATGAACGGCGAAGTGAGCTTTAGTCTTGATTTGTGCGTTTTGTTTTGTATTTTTGCTTTGTTTTCCTTTTTAGATTCAAATGTACATCCATTTAATGCTTTTAGGGTAAAGTTAATCAAATAAAATGTTATTTAGTAATTACCGGTAAAAATAAAGGTCAAAGCATAACCTATGCTAGAATTCTACGTTTAAATTCAAACTGATATATTCGCGATTAATTTAGATTATTGAATGATGTGGAGTAGATGACAAAATATTAGTCAAATAATAGCATACAAGCCGAAATTTACTAATGGTGTAAATCACCCACACGCACTGATTTGTATAATTAGAGGTTAGTGGCAGATCACCATGTCCGCACATATTTCTTTCTTCTTTGTTGTAACTGCCATTTCCCACCAAATCACACAGAATACATCTATAATTACATCCCAATCATAGCCTTTATTGTCTCGAAAATCAATCTAAATTATACTACATTGCATACATAATCACCGGTAGAGAGCTGTTGTTGTAGTTCGTCCTTTGAGTTCGAAGATGACCATGTCATCACTAACTGGTTTTGTTTCTTTCAGTATGAGAGTTGCTGATCAGGCCAATTCGTGCTCTGAACTGTCTCTGGCTCACTGGCCAACATATGCCGCTTGGTGTTGCTGGATCAATAGAGGACGTGCTGTCGTTATGAAACTTACGCTGCTCGCGTTTCTGCACTGCCTCTGCGATTCTTCTCAGTTGAAAGTCTGTCGCTCCAGTATGGATGAGACTGCGTCAGGTGGAGCGTTTCTGTGCGTTATCTTCCTAAGACTCAGTGTCAGTGTTGAAATGTTTCAAGGATGACTTAAGGGAATTCTTGAAGCGTTTCTTCTGACCACCCTGAGATCACTTTCCCTCTTTCAGTTCACCGTAGAAGATCTTGTTTGGTAGTCGCTCTTGGGACATCCTGGTAACATGGCCTGCCCATCTCATCTGTGACTCCATCAGCAGAGTGTGGATGCTTGGAATGCCTACCCGTGTGAGAACCTCAGTGTCTGGGACCCTGTCCTGCCATCGTCTCCTCAGAAGTTTCCTCAGGTAGCTAATGCAAAAAATGGTTCAACTTCTCGGCACGGCGTCTGTACACCGTTCAAGTTTCGCTTGCATATAACAGGGTCGGCAACATAATGGGTTTGTAGACCTTCAGTTTTGTTTCCAGACTGATGCCTCTGCTCTCGTGCACATTTGCACGTAGTCTGCCAAAGTTAATACATGCAATTCTGGCGTCGATTTGATCATCGATATGGACTGTACTGCCGAGATAGGTGAATTTGTCCACTGCAAGGAGGGTTTGGCCATTTACTACAATGATAGGTTCTACGTAAGACTTTCCTGGTGCAGGTTGGTGCATCACCTCTGTCTTCTTGTTATTGATTGTAAGACCGAACTTGTCGCAAGCTGTTGAGAAGTGATCTATATTCTGTTGCATGTCAGAGTCAGATTTGGCATTCAGGACGCAGTCGTCAGCAATCAGGAGATCACTAACAGTCACTTCCTGTAACTTAGTCTTTGCCTGTAGTCTGCTCCGATTGGAGAGCTCGCTATCAGTCCGGTATCTGATGTCGATCCCAGTGTCATAGTCGTGGAAGGTATCAGTAATCATGGCAGAGAACATCATACTGAAGAGAGTTGGGTCCAACACACAGCCTTGCTTGACTCCATTGGTGGCTTGGAATGATTCAAATGAATCATCATGGTCCACGACACGAGTAAGCATGCCATTATGGAATTGCCAAACAATTACGATACATTTCTCTGGGCAACCAAATTTTGTCATGATCTTCCAGAGGCCCCAGCGACTGACTGTGTCAAAGGCTTTTTGCAAAGTCCATGAATGTCGTATACAGGCTGGGATTCTGTTCCTAGCATTTCTCCTGGAGTTTAAGAGCTGCAAATAAAATGTTTGTAGTCCCTCATCCTTACCTGAAGTCACACTGACTATCATTCAGGCGCCCGTGATTAATGTGATGCACAGGGCGATTCAGCATAATTCTGGTGAGGATTTTGCTGGGTACTGTCAGCAAGGAGATGCACCGATGGTTGTTGCAGGATGGTCTGTCGCCTTTCCGCTTGTACAAGTGGACCATGGATGCACCCTTGTACTGCTGGGTTATGGGTTTTTGAGTTCACATTGACTAGAAGAGTTCAGTCAGTTTCTGTGCCATGTGCGAGCCTCCGGCTTGTACACTTCTGCTGGTATAGCATCATCTACAGGTGTTTTGTCATTTGACAACATGCCAATTGATTTCTCACTTTCAGTCAGCTCTATAGGATCAGCAAATGATGTGTTAATTTTTGGTTGGGGCAGTCGATCAATTGCCTCTTCACTGATAGATGACTGTTGATTGAGGATGTTGGTGAAGTGTTCTGTCCATCTTTGAAGTATCTTTTCTTTGTCAGTGAGCAGTGTGGTGTTGTCGTCACTCAGTACTGGAGATGATCCTGATGAATGTGGCCGTAGATCGTCCTCAAAGTATCATAGAAGTTATTCATGTCATTCCTGAATCTCATTTGCCTTGTTGATTAGCAATGAGGCTTGCAACTCTATGAGTTTGCATTGGACGATTATCTTGATGTTTTTGAAGGCTGCCTTCTTGGACGATGAAGTGCGGTCTTCTAAACAGGCCTTTTGTAGCTGAAGTTTCTCATTTAGTAGTAGTCTCTATATGGCAACATCGTTCTCATCAAACCAATCGTGATGTTTACGTGCGGTAGGACCGAATGTTTTGGATGCAGTTGAATACACAGAGTCTCTGGTTTCTGGAGGATGCTCAGTTCTCCTAGACATTCTTGGAGTTCGTATCAATTGTTTCTAATTGCTACACGGTTCTTTGACAAATGACTGTTTCACATTCTCCTGTTTCAACTTGGAGACATTTAGCTTTTTGGGCACTTTTGGTCGTCTGCTAGGCTGAATCTAGATATTGAGCTTGGAGAATTTGAGCCTGTGGTCAGTTCAGCATTCTGCTCTCATGGCCTTCGTGACTCGGATATCCTGCCTGTTTCTTCTCCTGACGATGACATAGTCAATGCAATGCCAGTGCTTGGAGTGTGGGCGCATCCAAGACGTCTAGTTGCGGTTTGGCAGGTGGAAGACTGCGTTGGTGATAAGGAGGTTGTGTTCAGCGCATTTACTCCGTAGGAGGAGTCCGTTGTTGCGGCAATCTTTAAAGCCATTTTTACCAATGACACCTGGCCATATCTGGTGATCTGTGCCAATTCTAGCACTGAAGTCACTAAGGATGATGAGCTTGTCCGCTTTTGATACATCTGCGAGAAGAGGCTCCAGGTTTTCACACAATTTGTCCTTGATCTCATCTGGATTAATCATAATGGGTGGTTAGGCGCTAATAATAGCTACATGTCTTTTTCCAGACAGTGGGACTCTCATATGTCATTCACGCGCTTTGGGGGTTTTGTGAGCTTGCTGACTAGCTGTGATTTTATGGCAAACCCAACACCAGCTTCACGTCGCTCTTCTTTACTTTGGCCACTGTAGAAGAAGGTGTAGCCGGCTCCTACTTCGGTGAGTTGTCCTTCCTCTGCTAGGCGAGTTTCACTCAGGGAAGCTATATGAAGGTTCAATCTGACCAGTTCTCTACCAGCTAGACCTGTTTTTCTCTCTGGTCTATCTGCTGCTGTACCGTTCATTAGTGTGCACACGTTCCTGGAACCGATGGTGAGTTACGTCATCTTTGTCTTCTTGTTAGATTTTCGACCCATAAGTTGAGATCCCCGTCAACCGCGGTATGCTGACCAGGGTTACGATAAAGCAGGCAATGTTGGGGCACCTTTTTCTGGCCCCTTCCTCATGCTAAGGAGGTAAGCAGTGTGATCCTGTATAAAGCTGTTCAGTCACCCAGGAGGATGCCGAGTTCCACAGCTGCTTCGGTCCAGTAAAAAGCTACCCTATGCCCTGAGCCGCCTGTATGCAGGTCTGCATCTACAGCTCCCAGTGAATTCGCATTTGCTGCTTTGCCGCTCGCCTATCACCACAGGACTTTAAGGTACATGGTTCGGGAGGGGAATGATGTGATGAATAGCGCGTGAGTTGAATTTAAGTGAGGGAAAGTACCACAGTGCCACCCTAACTCTCTCGTCCAGACATGTCTAAATCAAGTGGAACAACAATATCGAGACGTCTGGAGACGAGTGCGGATGCACTAAATGGCCATCAGGTCTTATTACACCTGAGCTGATGCTCTGCCCTTTTCACACAGCTCTTGCCATCTGCCTCCACAGCCGGGGGATGAGCATGTCTGCTCAGCCGCCTGATCCGCCACTGAGGACTTTCCAGAGGGAGCCAGGTGTAGCTATCCACTCTGGGTCAACAATCACAGGTAGTACCTTCTACTGTTACTTACGGTAGCGTGCGTAGCCAGACCTGACACAGTGAGCTATAGTGAGTTATAGAGAACAAGACAATGAGCCATCGTGAGCTATAGCGAACAAGATAGTACACATAATCCAAATGACTTACAGTACTTAGCAACAGAACAGCAAAAACGTTTGATCAGAAGCCGAGTTTTGCTTTTGGGGATACAGTGATTAAGGACCGACCATTTAATATTCTTTCAAACCAGGGCCCTTTTTTCGTCAACTTCAAGATAATTAATTTTATCCAAGTGATAAATAGATCTAATTAGTTCGTTGTTCTACGAATCCGAGGAAGAATATGACACTAGAGCGTAGAAAACCATGTATTATAAATTTATCATGTCAAATTATAACTTTTGTTCCATGCAATGATATTCTTTTGGTCCCAATTACTACAGAAACCTGAAAATATCCATCTTAGCCCACTCATGTTGGTATATCAAGACAGCTACAGTACATATGAGGAAATGCTAACAAAAGCAAACTCATGTACTCTGCATGTAAACAGGCTTAGACGTATAGGTACATATTACTAATTCAGTTGAGACAGGCCTTAATGTTAATGTTTGTCCAAATTGCTGGACTTTTGTAGTAGGGCGGGCAAATCACGCTTACATCATATGAATGATCTATCCGAGAGGAAACGTTTAAAACTATTAAAATTATATGCTGTGCTACTCTGTTTTGATAAAAATCCCTTCTAAGTGCCCACAATAAAATCATGCCGGGTTTACGTCCAGTAATACCTATTCGACGACAGCGATAATATGAAAATGGTTGTAAGATTAAGCCTTCTATTGAATACAATTTAGCCAGATGTCGGTTTGTCCAGAAAAATTAAGTTAATATTTTCTAGTAATTACTTTCAGTAAATCAGCTATATTCATTCTTTTAAATAGAGTATTGAATGTACTACTAGACATATGCTGGTTCCGTAGCTCATACAATAATTAGCTGCTTGTGACCTAAAAGCAAAGCTTATTTTCATAATGATTATTCAAAAGTCAGTATCACTGTTCCTTGAAACCACCGGTCTTGTAATTATCGTTGCGAAGATATCGAGGAATTTATTTCAATATCGGAGCCCTCTGCAATAATACACTGATAATGTTTTCCACAAAAAAAATGCAAGTTCCCCTCTGAAACTTACTGATATATCCAAAAGAAGTATTATGGTTCGCATGTTGATATGTTGTGTACATCCTAAGCTAAATGAATGTCGACACACATTGTAACACGTCTCTGACAAAGGGACGTAATCCTGGATAGTTACAATTGCTCCAAAAAGATAGAAAGTATTCAAAATGTTTGCGTTTCTGGAAACATTACAGAACTCCATTGAAAATGCTTACATAAAATAGGTATCATTTGACTTTATTCCTTTAGAAAGGCATATCGGGCATAATATTACATGAAAGGTCTGCGTGCACAGTGATCGCCATAGAATAGGAAAATAAATCTTGAAACACATTTCTCTTTCTTCACAGATCTCAATTTTCACCACGTTTGAGAAATCAAGCAGTCCTTTTCGGTGTTAATAAAATCCCAAGTTAAATATTTTATCGATTTTCAAAGGAAAATGTTTCGTCGACCATTTGCGTTATAAAACTCGAGGCGGAGGGAGCGATCCACCCATAATAAAACAGATCAAATGTTTGAAAAATGTATGAAAATTATAGAACAATCAGAAAACAATTATCATAAAATATAATTACCAAGTTACAGAAACAAGATACGAAACATACCAGAGAGTGATCAAATAATCTCATTTAGTGGTCTGCTTTTGCCTTGGTAGATGTACCCGGTTAGACAAAAGAGGAAAAAAGGCAATATTTTTATACAAATTTTATATAAAAACCGTACATCTTCCTTCCCTAACCTTTAATAATTGCAATCATCTAGTTCCGATTTAGAAAGTTGAGAATTGTTTATCAAACATTTATAAGATTGAATGTATTACATATATAGATCTTTGGGGGAAGCATACTATTAATAGCGCTCCTGAGAAAATGCATATCACAGTATTTTATTTAGCTATCCCAGGATAATTGTTTTTAAAATCCAGAGTGGCTAAAAAAATTGGTACTGTAAGTAAAACGTCGAAAAGTTACATAACATATAACTTTTTCCTATAATTACAAACACATTTTGCTAAAAAATAGTTGATGAAACAGGTGAGAAAGAGCATGGGGATATTTTATTTGGGTCCATTTCCACTGGGTGTATTTGTTGCTCCACGTAATGTTGATGTTTGGCCACATTGCTGTACTTTTATGATAAGACCGGCGAATCACGCTTACATACTATGAACGTTTCATCCGAGATGACACCTTTAAAACGATGAAAACGATACGCTGCGCGGTACGTTTCTGAGAAAACATTCCTTTGTAGATCCCAATCAGCAAAGTCCATTCTTTTTTAAATACAGTATTTAAGATATCACACACAGGCTGGTTCCGCAGCTCATCAAATTATTATTTGCCTGAGATTAAATCTGGACCTCTATGATTTGAAATGGCGTTAGCCCTCCTTACTTCAAAGACTTTAACTATTATTTCAGGTATGTAAATAGGCTAGAAATACCAAGATCAGAAAGAGTCACGTTTAAAAAAACAACAGTTTTATTTTAGCCGCAATATTTTTATGGAACTCAGTTCAAAATAACTCAATAACATTTGCTTCTTTCTTTAATCATTTTAAGACATTTAGCAAAATTGGAATGGCATTAGATCCAGATGGCTTTTATATTAGTTTGAATTTATGCTTGACAAACTTTTATACATGCTTTTTAGAATTAGCTGAAAATCTTTGTTCATCTTCTGAATGTGTTGTTTATTTACTTCAATTTTAATTTATTTTAATTATTCTGAGCTCATAGTTCACAAAAGCTACACGTGATGCTTATTCTGTAATATGTATGTTTGTGCACACATGATACACATGTGACTTTATATGTCATGTAAATCCATGTAAAATGATGTGAAACCGTGTGTGTGTATCTCTCTCTCTCTCTCTCTCTGAGTTTCAATATGTAATATATGTATGTATGTTTGTACAGTTACGTGGGTCGGTTAGATGCATGCTCCAACAAAACACCGACTTGAAATGAAGATTACTTGAACTTGAAAAAATACCAGTGAGTGAATGGTCAGGGTCACATTTTGGCGTCAAGAAGTCTGAGACAACAATGGTGATATTGAAACATGAGTAGATGTTTCTATTACGGTGTTATACAGGTATAAATGCACTCTATTCATACCGAAGGCAAGTTCGATTCAAAGCATAATAACAAAACAGACGATGAAACCCGAAACTGACTCGAAAAAATATTCTTGCTCTAATTTATAGAAAGAAGAAAAAAAAATACAATTACTTACGTATAATACTAGTTGAAATTTTAAAAAAAATTATATTGAGGTAAATTTTTAAAAACTCCCGTCTCGAAAGAAAAATCCCAGCTCCTACCCTCACCCCTACAACAAATTAAATGTTCTCCTCCTCCACTTGCGAAATGGAACGGAGTGACATACTCCGAGGGAAATGGCAAATATATAATAGTAGCCAGATTTGCCATTATCACAGCGAAAACAAAGATATACATACATATATATATATATATATATATATATATATATATATATATATATATATATAGAGAGAGAGAGAGAGAGAGAGAGAGAGATGATTAAATATTATTTAAATGTAACAACCAGTATATTAAGCATGTTATCACACCAGAGTTTTAATACATTCCAATTAAATTGAATAACTCTCTGCAGAATACGACTATATCCAACCAGCGGAGGATACACTGGCGTAGATCGTGAGCCATAGCAGTATATTATTCTTTGCCTCCATAAATCAACACATATATCCATTCATCCATCCTTTCTTCCACCCATGAATTCCATACATACATAGAACATACTTATATGCTTTAAAACAGTATTTCTCAAGTATCCAGTTAATATTTCTTTCAATAATTTTGTCAACTGATTTTAATCTGTAGTCTCTTGTACTTCTTGGCTTTCTCCGACATATAAAGCTTTCAAATTCAGTAAGTCTGCGTTTTTGTAAGGTCCATAAATGCCAGTTGACGTTCTAACAGCTAAACTACTCATACAATAACTGGCTAAAATGTATATACACTACTATTGTCGTGATGGGAGTTATACTGTTATGGAAGGTCAATATAACGACTCAACATTTATAAACTTCCGAAATATAAATCAAGCGACTACATCGTCACCTCTACCTACACGTGCCTCTAAGACCAATACGTATATATTACAGCCTAAGTAGAGGCAATATACTGCAGGGTCTGACTGGCATGCAGGGATACCGGGAGGGAGGGGGAGTGAGGTGTGGGCGGATATCTGAGGGCCTCTTGGAGTGCCGCGACCCGAAATTGTCAGTCCTCCTCCCCGGGGATGAGGAGTACTAGACCGCCAGTCCGATCCTGTGACTCTGTATTTAAGATTGCTCAGACAAAATAAGGATGTCTTTTAGACTCTACAGACTTCAGGCAGTCGTTATTGGTATATACAGCTCCCACTCTAGCATTTACATTTTTGCATATTATTTCTAACTATTTCAAGAAAGAATACCCAGTGGATAACTGACTAAATCTAAATTCCCTAAACAAAGACGGAAGTTGAGTTGTGCGCGATTGATTTCAAAGTTATGCAATGCAATTGAGTAGTTTTCCAGTTGATATACGACAGTTTCGTTCTTTTCCTGCTAGAAAAAGCGCAAAAAATACGCTTCACTGTCAATCATGATTTGTCCGTATTTTGATTTATAAAATATACATTTTTTTTATTGACAAGACTGAGTACAATGAGTCGATTTCTTGTTATTTACTAACATGTATCCTGCATTCATTAGAGTCGGTATCCTTGTGTATCGTGTGTATCTGATATCAATGGACAGTGGTTATCTTTTTGTTGTTGTTTTATATTGGCCCTATAGCATCATAATATGGTGATCACGTTCTGGGCTCAGTTTGAAAATCGTGCAGATCACATGACAATAATACAAGAAGGGCGAGAATCTTGAGCTACATTACAACCACTAAGGTGCACAATAGGCGCTCCGTTTGAATGTATCGCCTGAGCATTGCAATTCAAGAAGAACGGCGGCTAGTACAACTGGTGGAGAACGAACCCGGGAAAACCTGAGAAAGAACCACAGAACCACAGGAAGCTACTAGCAAGCTGTCTCACATACCCACATTGGGCGAGTATTGAGAGGTGTAATAGTGTTCTCAGCGACTTAACTTAAGGTAAATATCTGAAACGTGAGTCAAATTATGTACAAGAAATACAACCTATTTAGGAGATCACACGAAATAAAGAAAAGACATCAAATACCATAAAAAGCAACAATAGATGTATATGTATTAAGTTCTAGTTTCAACTATCGTCTTCATTATATCATCATCAGTCTTCATCATTAACGTTGGTGCGGTAACATTGAAATTAAACAAAACAAGTCATGCGGAAATACCTTGATGCTAAGAACCTAAAACAATGTTGAAAGGTGCATCAAGTATCATAATTCATGTTTCACTGCTTTCATACGTTAGGTACAGCTTTCTAGGTCCTTATCTTCATTTTACAAGAGAGCAGATACGTAAGTAACAACTTGCATATTCAAAGGCAGAAATAAAGAAGGGCAATATAACATATAAAAAAATTGTATAGTAAAGACTGTCAAGATATCTCACTATTAAGGTAAATTAGGAACCATTACTAGCATAAAAAGACGGCATTTTTGTAATATTTTCATATGACGATCGGAAAGTTGTTTCTTGATACTTTCCGAGCATTGATCTACAACTTTTGTGTTTCATTTTTAATTTAGAATCAGACGCCTTCAGATTCTATACTTGTGCCAAATAAATTATACCCTCTAACGATTTCAATTAATGATGCAATTAAAATTCTTCCGTCGATATGGTAATACTAACTAAAAAAGAGAAATAACAGCAATACAATGATTTCCTTGATACTCTACCCGCCTCTGTCTGTCTGGCTGGCTGCCTCCACTGCTAAGCGTTGAGAACTAATGTGCATTCCCTTGCAAGGCATGATAGAATAAGCTGACGGCATAACTTATTGTTATGACTCTTATTTTGAAGAATAGAGCAAATAATTTCTGAATAATATACCAGAGCCAAGAAAATAAAGGAAGTGCTGAGGAGGAATTAAGGTAATTTCCCTAACCGTAGGGTCGAAAGTTCGACTGTAAATGAGACTGAGTGAGTTATAACACTGTATTGTATATAGAATGACTCGAAATGTTTGGCATAGCTTCCGGTGGGTGTTGTGCTTTTGGAGATAAGCAGAAATATTAGCTCGTACAATATTCCTGTGCAGTAGTTTTATCATTATTTGTGCACAGTTGACAACTGAACACGCATTTGAAAGACTGAATAGTTTCGTGTAACATAAGATGTAATTAAAAATGCAGCTTTTTCAGAGACATTTGCACTGGTGTTTCGCTCCTAACACGTTGTTGGGGTCTTGATTAATACAATCTACAGTAAAATGCAATCGTATACGTGCATGAAACAAATGTATATAAATGTATTCGATCTCCTTCAATATCAAGTTAATTTCATGACATATAATGTGACTTGTTTTTCTCTTTGCATTCATTTTAAAACACCTGGTGCGAGCTGTAGGTATACAGTGTTTTTAACCCAGTGTATACGTTTTAGTTTTTTGATTCGCTGAATTAAGTGTGCGGTTTGTTCACATGTTTTCAATCGATATGTATGTGTTTCCCATGTTTTGTTACGAATTGTTGTCAGCTTAATACAGTTTTAAATTGATACAAATGAATTTAATTAGAATTTTTATCCCCAAGCGTATGAAATTGGGTGAGAGGTAATATATGGTTCTTTTGTCCTACTATACATTTTCTTTCCATTTTAATTTATATATTAATTTCATTCATAACTCCAACCACACCAGTCCTGGAATCGTCCAACTTTGCATCTAAAGATGTCTTAAAAAGTACTTCTCTACGAAGTCAAAGATCATTTAATCACCATAACCTATTGTTTTGATCAGGGGGAATCTGCGATCGCAATAAACATTGCATGTTTTAAACTGCTTGTCTTTATAATTTTAAATATTTTTCCCATAAAGATCATCAAATGAACATGACCCATGAGCATCAGCACGAATCAATCAGTATGTCACCGCTGTCTCTTAGCAACTAATAGCAAAGAAAACAAAATTGACAGGAAGAATGTAGAAAAGTCAGATTACAAACGTAATAAAAACAGTCAGCACAAAACACAAAACAATTTGATGATAGGAAAATATTTTATCAAATGAATGAAATACTTGGCAAATGATCAAAATATAAATGTGCATACATCCATCATGCTTCTTGCATTAAGAGATATGAAGTGAGAAGCAAGTAATCCACTTCTTTTTGTAAAAAAAGCCTGTATCACACAAATTTCCTAATTGCATATGATCCCATAAGCAAAATTCTTCTAAAATCAGTCTTTGAAAACTTTCCACAGCATATTGGGTAAACAAAAACCCATTTGGGGTGAGCAAACATTCAAATACAAATAATAAAAGAACAACGAATGTATATTATGTATCTAGTATCATGAACGGTTTGAACTGATGAGACAAACAGTGTTAAGGTACATGCCAAATTGTTTTAAAGAATCTGCTCTGATAGGCCATTACCACATGTGCGACTATGAAACTATTTTACCTCGGTCTGAAAGACTTACAACGGAAAATATATACATGTTAATACATACAGATACATTAAAAACAAAATTTTATATTTATGAGGAAAGCCTACATATATACAGAATATAATTAAAAAGTAACATTGTACATATTGTCAATAATGATGATGCGTTACTTATGGAGCTAGAGGGGAGACAGAGGCTAGAACTCAGATTTATACATTGGGAAAAGGCAAAAAATTCATCTTTTGAATGCGGAAACAAAAACTGAATTGCATGAACTGCATTTCAGCCAATCAGCGCAATTCTCTTCCTAGGGAGTGGACGTCTAAATGGGACTCAAGAAGGGAGAGCCCCATACTGAGACTCAACTGGGGAGGCATTTGTTTGCATACATTATGCTATTACAAATAGCTTTTATTTATGGCAAGCCTGTCTCCTACTAAATAATAGCCAAATAAAAAAAAAAAAAAAGACTAACAGGAGAATGTAGAAAAGTCAGAATATAAATGTATTAAAAATTGTCAACAGAAATACAAGAAAAGCTTTACTGATAGAATACTATATTGTATCAAATGAATGAAATACTTGGCAAATGTTCTAACTATAAATGTGCATACATCCATCATACCTCTTGCATTAAGAGATATAAAGTTAGAAGCAAGTAATCCACTTCTTTAAGACAAACATTTCTGTATCACACCAATTTCCTAATTGAATATCATCCCGTAAACAAAAATCTTGCAAAATCAATTCTTGAAAAATGTTCTCTGCATATGGAGTACACAAACAACCACTACATTGTTGCCACATTGAAACACAATTACAGTATAACCTGTCACAAAAGATTACTCATTCTGCTCAATAAAACCAAACAAGAAACCCCAAAAACAAAACAAGCCACACATGGTCTCTCAAGACAGATGATCATAATTCTCTATGATTATTAACAGTGTTCTTAGTTTCATCCATGCAAAAGTTGTACCATATCCAAAAACAAAAATTAAAACAAAATCAAACACATATGCATATGCAGTGGGGCAGACATGTTGCAATATGCAAACGTAAAATGAAAATAAAATGAAAACAAGTAAAACGTGTCAGCTGAAAATAATGTTTCACCCATCAGCCAATGCAGATTGGATTAAACGTACTGAAATCTTTATTAATGAGCAAGGGGGCGCATTATGGAATACAAATACTCTTCAGCCAATTCAGAAAAGCTTTATATGGCGGATATACTTTTTAAGATGTGTCGAGGCCAAGATAACAGGAATGTAGGCGGGAATGAAAATATGGAATAAGCGAACTTATGTTGAGATAGCTTCCAATATTCCAGACAATAAACACAGTCTGGTCACTATGAAACAGCATGGAAATATACTGAATTTTAATTTGAATAGCTTACTGAAAGACAGGGGGCAGATAAAAGAAAGGAAACGCCTGTTACTATATTGTAAATGCTGGATAAAGTCATGTTGTACAGATTCGAATGTACATTTCAAAAGCATTCGATTGCCATCGACCATAGCACGAATCTGAGAATCAGCCTAGTTCGGCTTTTGCACTCGCCATAACTATTCAAAAAACATGACTTTTGTAGCGCGAGCTATCTAGGCCACAAACGTTCAAACTATGATGCAGTTGGCGGTCAAACACAGAGTGTGGTACAGGGTTGCCGATTGACAAACAGCAAAGGGTGTGTGCAAGTCATTAGATCATCAAGTCAACATCTCTATGTTATTTTTGTAATTGTTTAGAAACAGTCCTTCAATGAGATTCTACAACGTTCACTAGAAGTACATGACGAATGCATCATTAAAGTGCAAAGTTTAGCAACTACCATTACAAAGTTAAACCTTTTGTTATAGCACATTATTTTACTTTAATTCCACGGAATGTTAAATAGATGAAACAAAAAGTATATGCGATATCCTGTAATTCTGGTAACCTTGCTATATCAATAACATCGATCTCCAGAGATGATGTTTCATATTCCGTGCACTCTGTAGTCCTTTGCCAAAAAAGTCGAGCCTCTTGACTCTCCAAAAGTAGTACAAACAACCATGCGTTTCAACGATGCAGCTGAATGGGGTGACTCTGATTTTACTATTTTGGAACATGATTCAAATATAAATACCGAAAACGACAATCTGGAACAAATTTAAGAGTCTTTTACCTAAAGTTATTGAAACTCTAAAACGGCACGGAAAACTGGCGGAATGGAAGATGTTTCATGACAAGCTGTGTAGGGACGAATTTCTGATTAATAATATCGCGTTTTTACTTTTAAACATCAATGTAATAGTAGCAAAGAGTTCTTTCTTTTTCTCAATTCAGATAGGCTTTGACATTTTATAGTGTGGATAATTTCTTATACTAGTAATGAGTTCCATGTTAGAATCGTACAGGGTGAAAACGGATTATTGAATAACGTTGTTCTACTCATTGGAGGAGGAAGTATATGGACTGATTGAATGGAGTAAATATAATGTTATATACCTAAAGGTTGAGTCACATCTTCAAGGTATACTAGCAGTTAATCCATGACAGATTGTAAATAAATGTGTCAATATATACTTGTAACGAAGACAGTTTATGTCTTCCCACTTTGTTTCGTGGTACAGTTACGCATGGGATATACGTTTGGTTTTACGCCTCGCTATTCTCATCGCCTTGATATATATTTTACTAGGACTTCTTTCTATCGTATTGTACAATTGTCCCAAATGTAAATAACTGTATCAATATATGCTTGTAATGAACACACTTTATGTCTTCTCACTTTGTTTAATGCGATAATGCCAAAATAGACGGTATGTTTGTTTCGATCATAATATGGTGGTTATGATTCGGTTTTCTGGATGTTAACATTGATGCAGTCATAACCATATTAATTGTAACCAACCTGGACCAGTCATGAATCGTTTCAATATCTGAGTTTAAGATTTCACCAGCTAAAATTTAATTATGAACTGCCATAGATAAGGTTGTATCATCAACAAAGAGTTCAATGATTCTATATATTCTACAATATTATTGATAAAAATTACAAATAATAACTGTCCTAATATGGACTCCTGGTAAACGTCTGTTTTGCTGTTTCGGATATCTGAGTAATAGACCTTCTAATTTCGTTGTTTTCATTATGATAATGACCTTTTAAACCATATTAATTTGTAAGTTTAGAGTTACAAATCAAAAAGAGTGCCTCTGCTCTGTGATCAAGTTTCTTGAAGATATCTCTCATTGCAATATTACGTAAAAAATATAAAATAAATAAAACAACACACTTCCGGAAAACAGCGGATCGCATCACATGAGTGGTAATGATAGTTGATGGTTATCTATACACACAATACTTGATCTGTCAAAATATCATTACTCATACAGAGATTTAGGTCGCGAAGATCTGTTTCTCATTTGGATGTAAGGCTGATCAAAAGAGTTTGGATGATTCTCCTTTCTTCACTCTGTATGTCTTTTATCTGAGATTTCTCTTCACAAGCTAAATGAAACGCAATCAGGAAAAGTTGTATTATGTTGTGTCGAAAAGAAAGCCTCTTCTTTCCTTTACCGCTCTCACATAAAGGGACCGGATATACAAGCATGGTTGCAATGCATATTTCAGGGAGCCGTTGCATGTTTTTATATTCCATCAAATTGTCCTCGAAAGAAATGTCTTTGGATTCTTTGTTTTGCAAGCAAAGGAGTGCAACCTCTCCGAGGTTACATAAAACCTTTCCGTACTTAATAACAAAATTCTTTCCTGCTGCTTTAGGAATAAATCTAGGCACATCCAAAATCAGGTTTAGTGTATTATATTCCCTTAGTTGTTCCATCTGTTCTTTCATAGTATGATCAATTAAGCACAAGCATACCTCTGCGGTGTCTGAAGGCAACATGCCACTTTTATTCCAAATTTTGATAAGTTGTTTTGCGAAGTATGGTTCCTTCATATGCTGTTCCAGCTGATTCTGTTTAAACAATTCCATGAATTCAGAGACTGTATCCTGCGGATACCCATAAGCTTCAAATATTCTGTGTATCAATGTGCTTTAGAGTAACGTATGCCATGGGTTGATAATCTTCATCTCGGATCCCATATTTTGACTGCAAGGGTTCCCAATCACGACAAGTCAGAATCTTCAAACTATTCCTTGTCTCAGAAACAATTTCACTCAAAATAGAAACTTTTTCATTTGTTTCGTCCGCACCATGAAAAATAAATATCAGTTTCTCAGGGCGTTTTCTCATCAACAAGTCTAAAATATCATACAAGTCTCCATTTTGAATATTCATACCCTCCATGCATTGCTGTTTAATTATGTCCTTCAAAGTTTGTCCTTTTTCCACATGTCTTAGAGACACCACAAACAAAAGATGGAATGAATACATGATTTGAATCTCTTCGGATTCTTCTTGGATCGATATTCCAAGGTATTTGCGTTCATAACCTTCACACCATATTTTAACAAATTTTCGACACCAATCAATTATTCCAATGCCCACGTCCTCTTGTAATATTAAAAGCTTTATCAGTTTATCTTTGTGATAGACACATTGTACATATGATGGATTAGATACTTTGGTTTCGTGATTTGCTGTTAAAAGTACAGCTTCTTCCTTCTTATAAGAAACATTGTCAATGTACCTAATTTCACTATTCTCTACTGCAGTACATCCTAATTTCATCTTTTGTAGGGAAAGTTCTTTACCTCTGTTATATACAATATACATAGTGTGTGACATTTCCATAGTTGCTGAAAATAACACCAATGAATAATAAATTCATATGTTGATTCTAACCAAAATTGAATGCTATAAAGCTGTGTTGTAAACTATTTATATCGATAATAAATTGGTTAATTACCTACATATTTTCCGATTTTAATCGAATCAAGAATAATTATTGCTGTTAATATTACTGGTGGTATTAGGAATGGGTGCCTCTGAAAGAGTCGGGCTCACTACAATTTGTTCGCTAGGTCCTGAAAAAGTAAGAGCTTCGTTTGGAAAACTAAAGTCTGTGGAGGGGATCCTTCTCGAGCCATAAATGTTATGAAATGATGATGTGAAATGTTGATACTCCAAGTCACTCAAGGCCTTAACACTATGTAGCGGTGCATGATAACTTTTGTTAAACTTCCACATTCCTTTGTAAAGTTATGCTGCAGAAAGCAAAGTTCGGAGAAAGGTCAATTAGGTGACATAACTCGTCTAGCTGATAATGTGGAACACTTGAAATTAAACTTGTTCAAGGTCTCATCAATATCCAACTGAATGCCAGATGTGTTTTAAATCCAATAAAGCTGAGTGAAATGACGGTTTGGGACGCAAAGTCAAGAGCATGAGTAGTATGACAATGGATATTTTGGATTTCCGTAATCGATCTGGGTCAATGCCTTATATACCATTGACTTTACCCTTTTGCACTCGTGAGTGAAGAGCGAATGAATTTCCATGGGATGCGAATGCGGATCCTCGCACCCCGCCATCGTGCTTTATACAAACTTAACCCGCCGCTCAGTTGAAAATTAATTGGGACATATGGGTTAGCTTGATTATCGCTTGCGATTGAGCTAACACGATCGGCAGGTCACGCCCAGATCATGTGGAGTTTGAGATCACCCGGGTGAGCCTCGCGCAAGAGAAAACTTCGTGGCGCTTCTGGCTAGAATTGATCGCGGCTCAGTCTGCAGCTGCAAATATTGCTTGACTGATAAGTTAGCGTGCCTGATTCTCATGGAAAATCGAAGATGTTTTAGATTAAAATCCATTGTAGCTAAACTTAATAATCTCTGATGTGAACATGAATCGAATTATTGTTGGTGCACGTGGCAATTAATACATTTTGAGATACAGAATTGTTACACCAAGTTGCAATTGTGAGTGCACTTGTTTGCACGCGTATACAATCCCCATAATTATTTCTGAGGGAGTAATTGCATTCAAGAAACCATTACTCTTTTCACTAGAAATAACCATTAAATTTGCACTAGAAAATAATTGTTGCGCTCAAACGCAGGCGCGATGGCAATTCTGAAATCGATTCTTTTTCACATCAACAACAAGGCAGGGGATCGTTACATATTCGCGCGCCAGCGCTTTAAAGTTTGTATACGAATTCTTTGCACCCACATGTTAAGTGTTTGTGTGGGTTAATCTGTTAGCGTGTCCGACTCTTGATTCCGACATTCCAGATTCGAATCACGCTCCCGGAAAATTATATTTTTATTTATAATTGAGGAAACGTCAAACTCAGACTGGGTTGCAGACGAAATGAAAGACAAACCTGACGATGGACTGTTGGCGTTGATTACGTACTAGGCAGGCATAATTCTTTGAGAGGTAATGTAATCGATGCCGATCGGAACACATCTGTTGACTCTAAGAAATTAGTGCAGCGGCTTAGGATATCAGCGTGCCCATGAATCTCAAAGAAATATTATCTACGAGCTCAATCCGAGTGGCGACAGTTTCTTTCCATGTAAGCATATTATATTAAACAATCATCGAATATTATATAATCTAAAGTAAAACTGATTAACACGTACAGTGTTGTGAAAGAATTCGCAAGCGTATGTGAATTAAATTGCCCACTCAGCGGTGTATATCTACTGTTGCAGAAAAGGTCACATTGCTGTTTACCTTGAATGCATCATATCGATTTGTCAAAGAAGCACAACAACTGCTGTACAATTTTTCAAGTACGTGTCGGCGCATCTTGATAAATTAACCAGGTTAGGAATTGTGTTGGAGCAAGAACGACGGAAACTCGGCGAAAATACAACAAAAGGCGCGAAAAGTCATTGCATGATATGGTGCAAGAAAACTTGAAATCGCTGACGCTAAGTCACCGGTGGGAGTGATCATTGACACCCTTGAAGAAAGTGACACACGCAGCGAAGGTAGTGAAATATTTAATGAAGACGAAGAAGACAGCGGAGACGACGAAAACTACAAAGATAGTGAAAACAACGAAGATATCCTTACTCACTGTTAAGAACGAATTAATTAGAGAGGTGCCTTCAGCATATAATATATGTAAACCCCAATTATATTTACACATAGGGAGGGAACATTTCTAGAAACTGAAGAGTATGAGCGGCAGATGCAATGTCAGGAGTTTTATGGAAAAAGATTCACACGCAAAGGCACATAAGCTATTGAGTTAATGTACAAGCAGTGCAAGACGTTGAAATCATCGGATGTCATTGTACACGGGGCGGTCATTTATGAATTGATATAATACTTTATACTAGTCAGCGTGCTGTGATTTGGCCCAATGCCAGCTTGAAAAAAATTATATTTGAACAGGAAACGATATTTGACGGTAACTCTCGGCTGATGTGCCATTGTGAAAAAGTTTGTTTAGTAGACCCTGCCCCGAGTTTGGAAATTACCACATTATTGTTGTTGTTGTTGTTGTTGTCTGCAATTCCCTCAGGTATTTTATCGGAGCACCCCAGATTTAAATGGTCTGGATAATATATATATATATATATATATATATATATATATATATATATATATATATATATATATATATATATATATCCATGAATAATATAATATGGTGGAGGAGGTGGTGGAGGGTTAATGTGGTGCTAAACATGTACCTTCTAATTTCCACCAAAGAACCACTTTAAACGACTTTATAGTATAATAGAGTAATTTACTGATTACACACACACACACACACACACACACACACACACACACATATATATATATATATATATATATATATATATATATATATATATATATATATATATATATATATATATATATATATATATATACAGAAAGTTGATCCATTTGTGCACATAACTGGGCCGGTAGCATTACTGAGGAGGTGAATGTGATCATACTTTGACCTTTAAAATATGTACATTGTTATTCGGAATGGAAATACAAAAGTGAGTTGTGGAGTCTGTTTCCTTAATTGTCCTTATTCCCATGTTCATGGATTGTGCTGCTCTTCTCTTACGGCCGTTGAAGATCACAATGTCGCTTTTGAGTGGGTTGATTGACGCTGGAAAAATTGTAGATTGTTTGTAGTGAACTTGGCAGGTATAAAAGTTGTTAGCAAGGATTGACACATCATCCGCTACTGTGGGTGATATTATGAAGGTGGTCCCAATTGATACCCATCAGATTATTCCGTTGGGTTGTTTGTAACAGGTCGTTGTCAGAGCACTTGTAGACAGTGGAAGATAATTTGGCGCTTTGCTTGATTCCCTGTACAACCTGGAAGTGGTCGCTGAGTTGGTCTAGCCAATTTACTTTGCTAACTGATGCTTTCTGTAAATCTTTAAGGAGGAGCTTGAGATTGCCCGTGATACCATTTGCATATAGCTTCCTCATGAGGCCTTCATGCCACAGGACATCAAAGGCTTTTTCAGCGTCGAGGGTGGCTAGGGCGAGCGTCTTGTTGGTACCTCTTGCCTCGCTGATTGTTTTGGATACCAGAAATGCTGCATGGTTAGGGGAGGTGTGTTTTGTGAAACCCATTTGGAGTTTGTTTTGGGTAGAAGTCAGTATACTGTCTAGGTGGGGTTGAAGCGAAATTTATATTATTCTGCTATGGACAGTTGTCACTGTGATGTCCCTTTAATTATTGGGCAAAGTATGGTCCTTCCCTTATTTTGGCACAGGTGTGATGATCCCTATTTTAACACTTCTGGGATACGTGCACTCTGGATGATGCTGCTCAGAAATTTGGTGAGGTATATAGCCATGGGCAGGCCGCCATACTTAAGATGTTGGGGAAAACAATATTTTACGGAGAATGGTCGTACGATCAAATACTATCCTCTGCAGTATACTCTACAACCCAATATGTCGTCCGAAACAATGGACTGGATACGCCTGAAGTTATGCACACCATCAATTGAGAAAATAGATGACTATTTCAATTAAAGAATACAAGCCACGTGTACATATAACAAGTCTGATAGCACAGGGACGATCAGCGTACGATCATGCCGGAAACTGGCAACAACATTCTGAAATTCACCGCGGTGCAACTGAAGATGAAAGTTCCGTATGTGATTTCGGCAGACTTTGAATGCCTGAACATTCCAGTGGAAGCATCCTTCCTGACGCCACCGCGGCTCAATCAAATACGACGCAAGTTGCTGAACATGTCCCATGCGGGTTTTGCTACACTGTTGTCAGATGTGGTGGAGCCACTGAACAAACAATGTTGTACCGTGGTGAAGGACGCGGTTGAGGTGTTCCTTAAATCGCTCTAGGTTACCGCGAAATGAATCCAGTAACAGCTTGCCTCGCCCGAGGACGTGGTTATGACCCGCGATTACAATCTTGAGTTTTCGTGGCGACTCATTGCTGGATCTGTGAAGGAGCTTTCAGCGAGACGGCATCGCCGTCAATGATGAGAAGTGCGTGATCACTGCCACATTACTGGCGCGTACAGAGGAGCTGCGCATGGCGGATGCAATCTATAATTGAGAATTTACCCCGGTAAAGCAAATATTTCTGGTTGTGCTTTATAACCTGCGTAGGTAAGATGGTAACTTGATCACGCAAGGAGTTGCAAAAGTGGCATTCCTAGCAGCATGGAAATACATGACGTTTCTGCTGAGGCAGCTGCAGTTTTTCACTTCCAGCCTGGACTAACTCGAAAGCAACCTTCTGAAAAAGCAATTTAATAACCATGTGATGTATATAATGACAAAATCCGCCAGCGATGTAATAGCAGAGGCGTGTGACCGATGCCGCAAGTTGGCCAGCAAAACAACTGGAGGTTCTCCGCGCACGCGTAGATGTCCGCGAATGTGTCAAAAATGTGTTGCGTGCGCGACAGACCTTACGGAAGACCTCATAATGCGCTTTGAACAAACGTTTGCACCGCTGATCAAACAAACGCGCGAAACCGCAGAGGAAGTGAAGAAAGGCGCGGAAACTACCACCACAATGATGGGAACAGAAAATAAACCGTGTCATAGTGTTGACACACATTCATTTCACCCTTGTGCATCAGGACTGGCACGTGCTGGATCTCCACAGGAAAACTTTGACGATACATCTGTACATTAGGCATTGACCTGATATTTAATACAATAACCGTGGTACGCGTACGTGCGCGATCCATGTGTGTCATCAACGCGAGAAAATCTGATCACGCAACATATTACGGAAATGGCCTCGTTGATGCTGCGCTGATTGCTTGCAGGCCTGACCTTGCGCGCTGCACCAATTGTGAAACATATTGGAATGAGAGTCGTTGACAGCATCAAATGTTTTGCCGTGGACCGGGTGAAAAATCTGAGATTTCATGCTGTCTGGTCGATTCGATATCGACTACGACGATTAGTGATTCGACAAGGAAAGGTTCCACATGTACACCTAAAAACAAATGCGCTTCTATCGACGGCAACAATGTCCGCTCCGCTCAGTAAAATCATCATTGAAGCTGCTCATCAACGTTTGGCTGAGTTGGCCCAAGCCAGCACTGATTCCATGATTGCAAATGCGGCAATGAGAAGATGGTTTCGGTTGTTGATGGGCCGCAAAATGTTCTAGACGAAACCGGCAATGTATATAGTTTCACGATGGCTCGATTCAAAGATGCACCCGATACCGTGCTCGACATGGACGCGCCTGTGTTGGTAGATCAAAACGTCCGAGATTTTCAATATTTTTCGTACCCTGCTAAGTGTCCTAATCAAGAGGAACGAATAATTACCCAACAAGGTGTCAGCGCACCAAGTTATGTATTTGTGGCGTTTCAAACTATGGTTCGGCCGTACGGCGGACAGCTCCGTGGTAAGGTGACATTAGACCGCTTAGGAGTGTCGGAAGTTTCTCTGCAGTTAAACGGTCATCAGCAAGCCTCCGAATAAATTTGCTTAACTTCGCAAACATTAATGTTGCACGTGCATATCATAAACTGTGGTCGTACATTCACCGACATGAAAACGTTGACACGGGTCTGCAGATTTGCCAGAAAGACTTTGCTTCGTTGTACCCGTTGCTACTTTTAATTGGAACACCCGGACCTGGTTAAGCAGTCGGTGGTCGACATGCACTTTCATAAACGTGCAGCCGATCACCCTGTGCCCAATTACAGATACATTGCTGTAGTTATGTTTGAGAAGATCCTGTTGTTAGAAAGCACAAGTGGCCAGTTGAGGGTCATTGACGCGCCATTGGAAAACCTGTAATTGTTTTCATGAACTCGTAGTCATTTTCACAAACACGCAATTGAACAGCACAGTTAAAATAATGTCATATCACGAAGTTAAGATTGGCCCTAGTGAAAACCAGCTTGTGAAAATAAAGAGCGCGCTAAGAAATGCGTGTGGGATCACGTTGACACTTTCTCCGGCAAGGTTAACCAGATATATCCCCTTGCAGTTAACCCAGACGCAACTTAATCAGCTCAATGCGGCCAAACCAAAGAATGCCTCAGTAACTTTAAAGTTGTCAAAATCAGAGGTGGCGCAAATGAAAAGAGCGGTGGAATATTTCCCATTTCTCGCGGCGATTCCAGCGCTGATAGCGGCTGAGGCTCTCGCGATTGCAAAAGCGGCTGCGTTAGGGGCCGTCGGAACTACATCAAAGATGGCCCTGAAAAAGGCGATTGGAGGATCCACAAAAAAAGAAAAAGGTCTTCGACTATCCCAGGCGACCCGAAAGGGAAGAGGTCTTCGATTACCCGGGACGACTCAGAGCGGAAGAGGTCTTTGGTTGTGGCCTCGCCGTTAACCAATTTTGAATGACTAGCGATGACAAAATCAATCAAGCGCTTTTCGAGTGTTCTTATACAGGATGAACTTGGGCCGATGATCCCTCGCACGTCGGAAACTGGCATCGTCAACTTGGATTCGTCAGCGGGACCTAGAATGCATTGGGTCGGGTACGCTGTGCCACCTCAACATTTTTTGTGTTTTGACTCGTAACGGGTTGCACCATCACGTGAAGTTGTTGATTATTTGCATAAAAGTTCCCTGACCACAGAGTGGTCTCGCGCTAGAGCTGGACCACAGAGTCGTCTGCCGCAATTTTAGTCAACGCTGCCGTTGCAAACTCGACCCGATGGCCAAATATGCGGACAGCTCGTTGTTCCAGTACTGCATGCACTCGAGCGTTCACCGACTCCACAAGAGCTTGTCGACGCTGCGTTGTCACCTAGAGGCCACGCTTACCGTATACAAAATGCCTGCTGACATTTACGAGCACTCAAGCGCAGCGACCCGAAGCGGCGCTGATGAGGATTCGACCAGGTTTGCCACCAAAGAGGATTTGACCGAGTTTACCAACCGGGTTGTTGTGGGCGTCGACCCGGGCAAGCTGGTGATTTTCCAAGACCAAACTGGAAAACTGCAAACGTTCAACGTGGACAACAATGATGTTGTTTTGAGACTGCGAGGCGCCGTCGTGAAAAACCTGGTCGAGATTAACGAAAATGATGAAATCAGTGAATCTGCAGTGTCGGTGGAATTGTTCAAAAATCACGTGGATGAAAAGGTCTCTGAGGTGCTATCAGTCCTACAATCACCAATATGTGGAGTATACTCACTGGGCTTATTCGGAGGAATATAAACGAACGGAGGAGAATTCAAATTATCGAAATAGAAAATGACCGACTTCTTTTCTTTTATCTGTGTCGAGGAACGCTTTGAAAAAAATAAATATAACACTATAAATGTGCTCGAGTCTGGATCGCGCTTGCTCATCTTAACCAGATTTAAAGTACGTGGGGTATACCATCAATAAATGGCCACCAGCGTACTAGTTCATCAGTAACGCACAACCCCAGAGACGATGTTGATCACTTTTTCACATATATAGTATCATTATCATTAGTCGTAGGAGATAAAATTCAGTTTGAAGCAACCAGAATCTATCCGATAGGGTCCTTAGCCATCTTTGGCGTCTGCGTTTAGAATATAACATTACATATACGTGTTGGATCCTGAACAGCCACACGATAACGGTGACGGGGTGCTGGATCAGCTGGGAGAGTATGTCAACATCGACGACAATTTTATTCCACTGGCCGATGAATGTCTGCGTGAAAACAACGTTTAAAGACCCCGTATACAATCAGATGTAATAAAACCGAGGGTCAGATAGAAACCGACAGTTGGAATCACTCTGATGCACCAATACCAATTCACGGCCAGCTTGGAATCATCGCATTAGCACACGAAAACGACCCGCCTCTGACAACGCCGTTGGGCTTAAAAACATCCAGAGACTTTTTCTACAAGGATAAAGTGGAATTCACCAACAAATCCGCATCGATAAAATTCTCCGTCAAATATACCTAACCACCAATATTAACTCGACCAGCAAAATAAAAACCCAGACTGATATTCACCAAAGACGCACTTGTCGGTGTAACAGTTCTTGGACAAAAAAGCGAACGATACCTGGCAACACCAAACAGGGGCGTAATCCATCTAATTCTAGGTAAACCTAAACGTGTGCAAACTATTGCCGGAGACACAAACATTCATCAGAAATATATTTGTCTATGATTGCATGACAGCTGTACAAGTAAAGAAATCCTTGATTGGAAGTGCGTGTACGTGTTGCACCCGGTTGCGATGCGTCTGGGCATGGACTGGCTGTTGAGTAATTGTACTTCGCTGTGACGTTATTAATAGAATAACTGGGATATACCCTCAAGGCTATCGACGCGAAAAAATATTCGAAGCGGAACAGCAGCTGCGAGATGAAATCACCAAAAGACCGTTGTACTCGTGAAGTATGAACGCACGTGTGTTGTCGTGGATGCAATATGTGGACTCGCCGCCATGGCCACTGTTGGATTTTGGCGTGGCTGGAATCGTGACCATGGCGTCTATCATAAGTACGACAATTGGAATTGTTGTCGGAGCTATGTCGATATCAACTGGAGTGGCGGATGGTGCTGGTAAAATAATTTCATTACAGCTGCAGCAACGAGTACATGTTTATTCAGAAATTCTCGCGGCTTCACAAATCAGTCTCAATGCAATTAATAAACCGTACTCGGTAGCCATCAAAGAAAAAACGATTACCACGGCCAAGTTCGAGACGCTTTTGACCGAAATGGAAAACTTCGGACGACTTCTTGAACAAATACGAAACAGCGCCCCAGAACCAAAACAGGTAATTGATTTGCATCCGGTAAAATTCAAGTAAACAGAGGCGTCACGGGGTTTCTCTCGCGCAAGGCACTTAGGGGTGATCTCAAACTCTACAAGCTCGCGATCTTGACCTAAACGGGACCTGTCGATGGCGTTTTGCGCGATCGCAAGCGATCAGCAAGCAAACCGATATAGCCTTTCGACTGAGCGACCATTCGAAACTTGTATAAAACACGATGGCGGCCGCTTGTACCCGTTCGCACCCTACGGGAATACATTCGCGTTTCACTCGCGAGTGCAAAAAGGGTAAAGTCAAGGGGTATAGAAGGCGTTGACCCAGATCAGTAATGGAAATCTAAAACGTCCAATATCATACTACAGCATGGGCAATCAGGAGCTATAACTCATGCAAATGATGTTGTGGAATGCTGTAGATCAAATTATTTCAGGATCTCATCAGTTTAATGCTACATGCCAGATTGGGTTGAAATCCAACAAAGTTATGCCGCTAAAGCCATAGAGACACGGACGGCAATCAAGCGTCATAACTACTGTCAAAGATGTCGTGGAAGGATAGAAAACAAGTCACACAAGGTCTTTTGAATATAAAGTACTATACAAATATTTGCGTGAAATCCAACTAAACGTAAAATATCGTGCTGCCGATACCAAACAAAAGAGTTCTGGCAAAAGAGGGGGTGGGGTACAACTCTTGTAAAAGACGCTGTGGAACGCTAGAAATCTCCTTCAAGGACTCGTGGAAATAAAGCCGCAACGCACATTTTCTTTAAATCAACTTAACGTTGCTACAGTTATGCTGCGGAAATCGATGTCTGAACGACGAGCAGTCAGGAGTCATAACTCCTGTAAATCATCTTATCGAACACTATAAGTCATATTGTTTCAACGTTTATTGAATCTGAGGCCACGTCTCAACTTTCGTTAAGTCTATCAAAGTTTGGATCAATCTATTTGGCTTTAACCAAAATTAGGATGACGGGTAATGAGGGGAACATAACTCTTTTAAATGAGACTGAACGACACATGTAAGTCTATAAGACAATGCCATGCCAAAGTGTATCAGAATATCATGTGCGGTTCTTGAGCTATGCCGATTGCATCTCACGTGAAGATATGGGGTCATTTATCAAGGGCCATAATTCTATCAAAAACGAAGTCAACGATACCAAACCCGTACAGGGCATATCTAGACTTATGATAAAATCTGCGTATGAAGCTGTATCATAACATTTGGGAATATTTCTTGAGCTATGATTGTTACATTGATTTTTTTTAGTCGAGATTTTAAACAGATTAAAAAGGGCGATAACTCGTCAATCATGGATCTGAAATGATGAATAGTCCACAAGACGCATTTACATACAATTGGCCATTTGTATACCGAATGACATCCATTTATGTGTAAGGGGTGCACAGCTATGGTGCTTACAAAAAGTGTGGACGAACGGACGGAGAAGTCAATAATTACTGGTTTTCCGCATCTCAATGCGGGGCTGTAATAAGATATGCACAATGATACACCCATGGAATATGTAGCATCTGTCGATCATGTTATTTTACCTGATGAGGCACTAATATTTCAGACCGTACCTACTTCATCACTTTTTGTATGAAACGTATTTATAAATTAGTAATAGACGTCATTAAACATGTTTACCAAACAAAAATGTTATGTTACTTACCTTTGTCCATCTTCTCTGCAATCAGAAAAGTAGAAAATATAAATTGGTGCAAATTAGAATATTTGGATACATATTTATGCATATATCTATCTGTGAATATTCAATGCATTTTTTATTATACTTTTGAATCTTTCATGAAAGTGAAGAAAAAAAATAAAACATATAATTAGCTTGATAGATCGTTGCGTCCTTTCTCCTCAGAAACTGATGCAACAAGATATGCTTGATATTTTCTCGCATTTTTTTCCGATAATGATCCTCCACCCAGGTTGCACAAGCTCCATTATTTTTTCTCCAAACCCCTCCTTCCCATCTTCATCAAAACGTTAATACCATTGTTCACAATCTCAGGCTGTGGACTTACATAACACTGCGCATCATATCCCAGAGTTTGAAATCTCTATTCAGAACGACATAGTAGGACTTGCGCAATATTACGCTAAGGCAATGTCGCCCGAATACATTGCACAGTCGGACAGTAGCATACGGTCTCCACGTTTTCTTCGAGAAGCATGGAAAGACTTCTCACTTGATACTTTGAAAAAAGTACGTATCTATGATTGCACTTAACTATACTCAGTATCAAAATGCAAGACGGTGATTTGTGTTCTTTATAATTTGTGTAATCTTGCACATTGTTTGTATTTGGTTCATTTTATGAAAAAAACAGTGAAACCCCGCAAAAGCGAGAACCCTTGGGACCCAGACTTGTTTTCGGTTTTGAGAAGATTTCGGTTTACTGAGGTTTTTGCTGATGTGAGAAAAGTATTTTCCTAGGCGCCAATATTACGAGAGAGAGAGAGAGAAAGAGAGAATGTAATTATGAGACAATCAGTGTCTATGTTAGAATGCACAAAATTAAGAAAGCTGTTATTATTTTTTTTTAAAAAGTTAAATACATGTATTTAATGAAGAATTAGCTGAATGATATACGTTCCTTCCGAAAATCACGTCCTGTTCTATTGATCATGTATACAAAAGAATAGCATCAATCACACTTAGATAATAACCAGCTCAACATGGTGTTTCTTAAATGACTTACTTACAAGCATTTAGTTATTAATGACTCATATTAGAAGCTGGCTCTTTCGTATGGTGGAAATAATTCAGATTAGCAAATTGTCAGCCCTAATCTGTGTCGGCGCGCGTGCCAAGTATTGTTTTAATCTCGCATGCCCTTGGGACATTTTCTGGGTCTTTGTCTGACAGATCAGCCCACTACAGTACTCGCTGACAGTAATTAATCTTTTCCAGCGTGTCAGGAATTTGAATTGAGTTTTGGTTTTATGGGGATTTTTTAAGCATAAATTTGAAATACGGGATCGAAATTTGTTTCGGTATTCGGAGTTAATGGCTTCGGTTTAATGCGAAAAATGATGATATTAAAGAAAGACAAATTCGGTATTGAGGGAATTCCTGTATACTTAGGTTTCGGTTTTGAGGAGTTTCAATGTACATGTGAACAAATCACAGATTCTAACTTTAAATTATCATATAAAATCATCAAAACCTATGATGTGTATAAATACACACAAATGTATAGGTAGAAATTATTGCGTACCTTCTTCTGGTAAAATCGGAGATACCAACATTTTGCCATCATCATCGACCTTCAAAGATGCTGTCGGAAGAAAAAAAGAAAGCTTTTAGACGTTATGAAGAAATATTGCATTGTGTAAATCACTTTCAAGTGTACATTAACTAGTGAAACTCCTGTGTTCGATCCACATTTGCGTAGTTGTAGAAAGCAAAATACATATGTTCATAAAGAATCAGACACTGAAAATGAAGTAGTAGTAGTAGTTGTTGTTGTTGTTGTTGTTGTTGTTGTTCTAGCAAAAGACGAATAAGAAGACGTATTTGACAAATTAACATGATATGATTCTTGGTGGACTGCCGTCTTTCATATTTACACTTTTGCGAACACCATGTGATTGGTCACACATATATTCTAATGTCCGTTCTTAATTATGTCCATGCTTCTGTATGTCGCCGGTTCGCCTTGTAAACTAAACACCGTCTGCACCGACAGGAATAGTGTGATCATATTTAAAGAGGATGAACAGATGACAACTAAGATTTATGATATTGAATGTAGTCCCAGGGGATTGATTGGTGATTAAAACTCACATTTTCTTGCAACCTGAACTCTATCTACACCGCAAGGGGCGATTATATCTGCATGTCTGCTACAAAATTAAACGAGTATGATTGGGTGAAAAAGAAATTTTTAGAACCAGAATGAAGCCCACTGGACTGTTCGGTGTGGGGATAATTTCTCTGTAGCCGATGTGATGCAGATATATTCCACCAAGTCTTCTTTCGTTCATAATTATCTTCTAGAATACAGAGGTTTGGTATAGTTATGATTGAACGTATATTGTATGCCTCCACATTTAAAACCTTCATTATGTTATCCACGGACTGTTTATTTTGCAAAGAAATGATTGTAACCTTTTATTGAAATAGATGATGGAACGTTCAATGCATTTGAAAAATATGGGAACTAAAACAGTTAAACAATAGACATACTTTGTAATTACTAACCTGTTTGATTATACCGGCGTAGTTCTATGTAAAGTAATTTCATTGAATCATTAATCCTCACGTATAATGTGAGATATAGCAAGAGGCATCAGTAACAATTGGAAATGAGTGCTAAATGCTTTACTTATGTTTAACAAATCATGACACTGAATGAGTCATTTACTGTAAGCTAAATACCTTTCGGGAATTTCATATTTTTATTCCTCTTCCTATATGTATTTATCCTTCTCCAGTTAAGTACAATTATTAGGACTACAGACTCTGCCAGAACTATCAGAGTACCCAATGTTGTCAGAACAGCGATCACAGTTGAATCTTGTTCCTTTATTTTGGGAACTTCACACATTTTTTCTGCTGTAAAGAAAGAAACACTTTAGGGTGCACATGCTATATATTGCAGCAATATGTGAATAAAAATCGTTTAAAACAAACAGCCTATGCAAAATAGATTGCATTCATTATAAATCAGATTTATGTTTTAGACGTCTATTACTTTCCATGTTATAATTTGCATCCAATATCTCTTGTCATAAAGAATTATGCTTTTTTGCACTTGCACACATGATGAAGTTACAGAGATATGCATTATAAAGCCACCTTGATTTATCAATTGATGTAAGTTACCTTCCTGATGACCAATGTCTCTTCTTACTATGCATAGTTAGCTTCGTGTCCCTGCAGTCATGTTACTCGCATATTATATATTCCATCCATCCACCAATGTACATACTTTATCTATTTATTCTAGAGACGCAAAGCTGTAATATAGGTCCCGCAGGACTCGAAAATAGCGGTAGTCCGCTAGCCCCAGGCTAGTAAATTTCCTGTCCGACTAGTAGTTTTGATACTTTTAACATTCAGATGGCTCGTAAAGTTTCACTTGTCACCAGTCAGCGTTTATTTAAGCTATCATATGTAATTTTCGAAATTCTGAATAATTGGGCGGTGCCCAAGTTCTCTCTGAGCTAATCGCGTATATCCACGCGATCCAATTCCTCCTATGGAGGGTTAGAAGAAATGTGAATTTTACAAATCATATTTCTAAACGAGGCTGCATAAATCTGTACCGGTTTTGTTACATTTATAAGGTAAAGTTGTATGTCAAAGATTGCTAGTCCGAATTTCCTCTAACATTTAGTATATCGTTTTAGACACTTTGACATTTATGCTGGCAGAGTGGCCACTGACAGAACTCAGGAATACCGGACACTCCCCGGGCAACCCCAACGCATACACGCAAAAATAATCACATTAAGGCCAGGCGGAATTTAGGTCGCTAAGCGTGTGATGTCATCCTGGCCCAACCTACGTAAGAGCGTTATAACGACACACACACTGATAGGTCCATGAGGTTCTTTACATTCGCAAAAACACAATGAATGTTATTCTTGCAATTTCTGAGAAGATAAATCATCTTCCTGTCTATTTCATGTGGGTAGAGCTCAATGTAAGGTCGTTCAAGTTTGCTAGGCCCAGTAGTAAGGGGCTACCCTAAGCCGACACAGTGCGGTTTTGGCGAATGCCAATTTTTCGATAGACCAAGAGCTCTGATCTCTCACCACAACATAAATGTCAGAATATCAAAAACGGGGGTATGAAAGGTCACAGGAAACTCGGACTAAAGGACTGTAACCAGACTTATGAACGTGTCTAACCACCATTGTTGTACCATAATCAACAAAGTCCCTATTATGATAAACCATACCGTCTTTAAAAGGATGAGCATCATGGAGACACATGTTTCGTTCAAAGGTTCTTATCTATTGTGAAAACCCGCACAATGCATATACAGCTATAATGAGAAATCTCACCTTGGGTTCACTTTAGCATAACAGGTACGTCTCAAATCGTCTGTCTTTGGAGTTAAGATACGTAATAGTTACTGTGAATGAGGTCTTGGTCTTTTTTCTTATGAAGTTATTATTTTTTTCCGAGGCTCTCAAAATGTTTCCTAAGTCCTCTTTTTTACAGTTTATTTCTGGATAATCATTCATTGTTTTTCTTGTGAACTTGTATTGAATATTGTCAAGTAACCTTAGAGGTTTTTTAAAGCAAGACTTGTACTTCTCAATTATGAATGATTGTGATATTTAAGAAATAAAAGTGTTAATTTAGATACGCGTCTGATATTGTTTTTGAAAAGGACTAGTGCATATTTAGCAGGACTAGTAGAAATTTCTGAATCTACTAGTCCTTTTGGCTACAAGAGAATTTTTTTTTAAATTCTAAGCATGTAGTCTCTGTTTTTGTTTGTTTTATTTTAATTTTTTTTGTTTGTGAAACGCTGTTTAATCTAATTGCAACTTATTATAATATTCTCAGTCTTTATTTGTATATACATTTAATTTATAAAAATGAAATCCGAATAAAATATTGTTTTACATATTTGTGGTTCTTTGGTGTGCTATTTTTATGTGTAATCATTTTCTCTGTCTTATGAACAAGTAAAAAAAAGTGTAATTAACGCTTGCAAAGCTCACCTCTACTTTCAGTCGTCTACAGTAGCCATTGTAAATATTTTCATGCATAAATAAATTCAGATTAAAGTGATCTTGGACCCTATTGTAACTACATTGTGCTGACATATTGTAAAATAACCTATTTACCTAATTGCCCACCTACCCCCGGAGTCACCGATCTACATATCTACTGTGACAGGGCATAAAAGACCCAATGGAATAAAATAAAACATTATTCTTTATGATATCAAGGTAGAGGCAATACATTGATAAGAAACAGATTAATGTTGTTTTTTTATGAAATTTTTTAAATCATTGCTCTTAATATCTGCTTGTAAAGCTACTATAATTGTCCACCTCTAGATTCCAGATTTTACTGGATTTTGTCCAACTATTGTGACGAGGGTGCAGTACTAATCAAGATGCATCTCCCTCACCAGCTTTCAGGAATCTAGGTATGACAGTATACACGGTGTGCAAAAAGAATTATTGGTCATGTGCTAAACGTAAACGTTTCACCTTTGCCAATAAAACGTGAAATGTAAGTTACGGTGACTTTCCCTTGTGGTAAAGGTGTGGTATTAACAGAGATACATACAAGGGGAAAAAAAACACACACAACTTAAACCACGAAATTTGACCAAAGTCCGTGTTTTGTGAAATATAGGTCAAAGCGAACTATTTTGTGAAGATGGTGTAGTACTTATCAAGATGCTTGTCTTCATGAAGTTTCATGATTTAAGGTATAACAGTATTTGCGCAGTGTGCAAAAATACTGATCGAAACACAAATATTTAACCAAGAATGTACAACTAATATACATATAATGTGAAATGTTGCCCCGTCAGCTCCCACTTCTGGGGATAGGGGGATAGATGTTATAAAACCCACGCCAAACTGTTGCATAGAACATAGGAAGAAAGAATGGTTGACGTTCAGTGAGGGTGTACAGATGCAAATGGTTTGTATTGGGGTAGTACAATAGTTTCCCTCTGCTTCGTAGCGGTGAGATAAAAATATTGAGCTCGAAAAGATGTGATTGTCCTGCACTTTCATCACATTTGTGTCTTCGTTTATCGGGGGTAGGGTGATTTAGCGTGCCAGACTTGCGACCGAAATAGTGCAGATTAAAATCCTGACAGGTGACCAGTCTAGGTCTGCTACTGTGATAAATCCTTGGGCAAGGCATTTCACTCCAACTGCCTTGGCACTAAATAAGCTACTTGTGTTGCTGTGCCATAAAACTCCAAACTAAACCAATCGTCTGTCTATATATCCATATATCACGATTCGGAGGGAATAATGACACATATATTATGATGTCAGTTATAGGGTTTGAATTCCTTTCGTTTAGAAATGAAACACTATCAGCAAACTGCATCTATCATTATTTGGACTTTACGAATTGTTGTCCTTAAACTCTTGATTATGCGCTGTCTTCCCAAGTTAATTTTTAAACAGACGTGATGCCTAGGTACTTTCATGATTCATTATCGGAAAGCTTTATACATAAGCTAGCTAAATTTATGTTCGACAATACAACATACACACACGAATTTCATTATTAATTGACTATTTCGTCCGATAAAGCGAGGAAAGTGCTATCTCTGATTGGACGCAACGCAGCTAAACCCGGTATCTTAAACGTAATAAGTGTAGCGAGTCAGCATACAATCAATTATTATCAATCAGGTAAGAGAATTATAAACAGATTCAGTCAGGAGTAGGACTCGAGTCAAAAAATTCCTTTAACATGATATTTGCCCGCTAGGCGGTATATCACCCCCACCCACTTGTTGAAAGCAAAGTCGGATTTCAGGGATGAAAGTATAATTTTAATTTTTATTTCTTTTTTATACTGATATTGTTTTGTATCAAGCATATACATTTTATAATGCGTCCTTACATAGGATCCAGAGATAAGCATTATTCTATTGTTTATAAGTGAGTATTGCTCTGTAGGTTGGTACGCAGAGATGTATACATCTATGTGTATCTATCTCACTAGCACCCAAGATTCCTTGTGTTTTCGCTGAAAACAACTCAAACAAAGCCAGCAATGATCGCTTGACTTGAACACAAGACACGATGCTAAACTAACGCTCTCGGGCATAAAATGAGGCTGAAAGCTCTAACTTAAATAGTCTGCTGCCGTTTTAACATTACAGGAGCAAGCAAATTATTTATACAATACAGTATTAATGAAATGCAGCTTCTATATGCATTTACCTATATATGCTTCCTGACAAAGAGATTCATGCCTTCCTTTGAAACATTTGTCCACTGTGGGTCCTGCTACACACACTGTGAATGTTCCGGTTACTTCTGTAGATTCAAACATGCGAACGTCTCCATTCGCCTATGAAAGAAAAGGAACTAAGGATAGGCTATACATACATGTATATACGCTAAATGTTTGGTGTTTGAAAATCGAATACGATCACATGGAATACCTCAAAGTCTGATACCAAGCACAAAACAGCTACAAATGCCGTAACAATATTTTAGTTATATTGAGGCATTTACCGTGGTTCCTGATGCATTCCTCCACTTCAAATGCAACGGCCCTGTTCCGCATGCTTGACAATGCAAATCGGCTCGAAGACCTGTTCTATTTTCTAATTGGTGTATTGTGGGTTTGCAGCAACCCTCTAGCGGTGGCACTGACAAAAATAAGAACGTATGAATGAATCATGTAATCTGCGTTTTCCAACCTATTATTTTTATGTGGAGACCATACTAAATAGATACATTTTAATACTGACTCATAATGAAAATATTAAAAATTTCAAGAAATTCGAATTCTATTTGACTCATTATATTCCCCTACTCTAGCGCAAATGTGTCTTACTATATGAAATATTACCAAAAATGAAGATTAAAAAGTCACCAAACCCGATTAAAGCAATGATCACGATAATCAAGTGTGTTCAAAGTTCAATTACTTGTGCAATTCCAGAGCACTGAGCAAAGCGACAACGGCGTAGCGAGCGGAAATTTGATTTTTGTTTTTTCATATCTTAAATAATGGCATAAATATGCACTGTGTTGAATTCTTAAAATTTGAGAGACGTAATATGAATATTTAAGAAGTTTAGCACTATATCAATAATGTCGGTATTAACTGGTTTACAAGTTTGAACGTGTAGTCAACGCTAGTTGTGTTATAAATTAAAAATCAAGAGAACACAAGTGTTAATTTTTGTTGATTTCAAACATAAAAAGATTGACATACTTTTTATGATAATAAAATTGAAATAAGCAGAATCAGCACCGGTAGCAAGATGGTTAAAAGAGTACAGTCTGAGAAAGGACCAAATTATGCATTTGAGTAACTACACATATTTCGATTGCACTAAATTTACAGTACAATTTGATGATACACTTTACAAGGGAAAAGTTTATAATAATTCAACAAAAAAGATAGATAATGTATGGAAAACAAAGCTCAATTTAAAATATGACATGGCAGTTCGGTACATGAGTAGCTGCAACAGAGTTAACCATAAGAATGGCAAAATTATGCATGAAGCTGAAACTTTATATACATTTAAAATGATTGAAAAGAACGTTGCAAATTGATAAAAGTAACAGGTCATGCTGCTCATGGATGTCATAATGTTTTGTTGATAACATCTAAAGAAAACTTATGAAGCATAAAGTATTCTCTATATGTTATTATTTCGTTTTCAATGACTGACAAAGAACCGTATGTAATACATCGCTACTACATCTTAACTAAAATGATCTCATTAACGATGACGTACAAATATGTATATATGTTGAAACAAAACATACAAAAACACTTATAACGAGTCTTGAATTTCCTTTTCAATACACTGTGTAGACGCGCGCACAATGTAGTCTGTTTACGGTGTCAGCCAAGAAGTGTTTGTCGTTATCCACATACAGCACTACGTATTTTAAATTTTGATGCTATAAAATATCATGATTGCACGGTGTTAGTAAATTCATTTCTTTATAGTTAGTTACCCTACTGCAAACTAGGTTTAATTTGTCAGAGAGCAAGCGAAATCAATCCATCTATCATTCATGGATTTGTCATTTGCTTTCTGACGACAGAAAGGAACACGAATCCCTCTTTAACTGGCTTTTCCATTTATTGCATGGACTTTCCGTTTATATTATGCGTATATGACATATCCTAGAGGGTTGCTGTCATGAATGACCCAGAGTGCTGCGCATAACTACCACAAAGTCCTGAAAAGTGTTGAAAAATGCATCGTTTCATTCCACATATATAGACGATTGAATTTAGGAAGGAGATTTGCGTTTCAGTAGATTCAATTACACTTGCCCTTTTTTGTTTCTTTCTTTCTTTACTTTTTTATTTGTTTGTTTTTGTGTTCTTTTCGAATCTCAAATTACTTGATGAAAGATTTAACAAACTTCAAGAAAACATAAAACTAGCAAATAATATATTTAGAAAAAAATATTTTCTGTCGATTTTTTAAAGCAATTTTATTCTAATTAGGTTTATGTTTGTGATCAGGCAGAACAGTAATTTGGGATATAATATAAAAACTTATATGACTATTAAATAAATGTTGGTTGTTATATTATGCGGCGTCCATAAACAACACTGCCAATAATAATCATTATGACTACTCAGATGACGATATAAAAAAAGACACAGAATGGTTTTATAATGATGCACAGCATCGAGGTGTACTAATTTAAAGTATTTTCTCTTTATGGACTAAATAAAATATATACATAATAAATTTTAATGGACGACTTGAAAAGGGTGTGATAGGTTAAAAAGATCATACATACAGTCATGATACACTTACCGTAAACAGTGAGGTTCAGAGTTAACCTTGGGTCGGGATATGAACTGAGTGGAAAATTTATAATTAAAGTATACTGTCCCTCATCACTTTTAGAAGGAGCGAATCGTTTACTGTAATTGTGACTCTTTCTGTGTATTCTGGTCTTATTTTTAATCCATCTGTATCCTTCCAGTAAGCTATTGCTTTCGCTGTCTCTCTCTGTCCAACAAACCAAGTTTTGGCCTTGACATAATCCCCAGGGTCGAGCTCGTATTCCCATGTCAATCGGACGACGTCATGCTCACAGGAAATGACATTCATCGAGGCGTTCTTCCATGACAAAGCTGAAAATTCATACATCATAATGTACACTGAGCACTTCTTATTGTTATCACGGTACCGTATTTTTGATAGCAAACATGTGAACATGATGAAAACCTTCGCGGTTGCTGTAACTCCTAGTCCACAGTATCCATAACTTAACTGAAATATGGAATAATTACGTAACATCATAGTTTCTAATATGAACTTGAAAAGTTAGTGTAGTTTCTCTAATAACTGGCATTCAAAATGGGGGGGGGGGGGATACAGATAAATAACATTTTAACATTTTAACAAAGATATGTACTTTGATATATCGAAATCTATGTAAACCTAGTCACTGTAATTTATTTTTGAAGATTCAAAGTCTACACTGAATTCGAATAATATAATTTGGTAAAGATGTAGGTACCCTAAAAAACAAAGCATGCTTATACTAGTCAATCATAAACAGTATCTTCCGATTTCTTTCCGATAGTATATTGTCCAGTCGCCAATATGAAATATCGTCTGGATCAACATGTTCGTTGAAAATGGTATCATAATAAAGTGTTTCATACCCAGCACTTACAAAGGAACACAACTTAATGAAAGGTTATCCATGGCTATCTTCTATGTTTGGTGTTGATACCATATGCAAACGCAAAGACTCTAGGAGTTTATATTGGAAAATACAATATCAGCAATAAACGAATAATTTTTCTGTTGATTTTGAAATCGTCTTTATAAGTCCATATTTTGCGCGAACGCAATCCTAGATACATGTCAATGAAATCAGGAACAATTATAGTGTACTTTTCAAAATGTGTTTTTGTTGCAGTAATAAACATTGCACGATTTGTGAAATCAAAATATGAAATATATCAGTGTCCCAGTATTTGTGCAATCTGAAAATGGATTCATATCGAACTATATATCTATATTAGTTGTCTCTTGGAAAACAATGTAATATTGGACAGCATCAAGACATTTTTGTCTATAAAATATTTATTTAGAATCGGTAAGAATTTCATAATCTAGCAATCCAATTTTGGCTCTGCTTAACATGCATAACATAGTTATAGAATACATTTATATATGTGTATGCCCTTCAACCTCACTTGTTCTTTTTTATATGAATTGAAATACCCGGCATTATTTCTTTAGAGAGATTCAACAATATCAAGCACAAGCAACTAAACAAGACTTTACGGACGTCTCATTTTTTCTTTACTTGAAACATCTATCTAAAGCCAATAAACACTGTACACAGTTGCACCTAAACGTAAATGTACTAAGTTTGAATTAATGTACACTGCAATTTACACATGTAGTGGGCAAGGTAGTGTCCTTTTGTAAATAGGGTACACTATAGTGAACATGGTAGTGCACTAAAGTGAACAAGGTTATGTAGTGCACACTGGATAAAAAAGTACATCAGGATGAACTAAGTTATACACTCGAAATGTCGCAGTGGACATGTGTTGATATATCGCGTGACTTTATATATTGTTTTTATTCTCCATATGAATGAATAGATTAATAAATGAACGAATCAGCAAGTGAAAGTATATGTGGGTGAATGGATAAATAAATGAATAAACAGTGACGGATCCTTTTAATTGACATCAATACAAAATAATTATATCAACCAAAGAAACACTTAAAACGATTTTCACATAGATAGTTTCTTTGATATTAACTTTATCATTTCACGTCGTTCATTTTGACCTGGATCGTTTTCATTTTATTTTTTCTATCTGTTTATTCTTTAAAGGTAGCTTAAATTAAATTTACACTTTCTGATTTACTTTGGTAACTTTCGCAATAGTTGTTGTTGATAATATTGCAGTGACGCTGCTGATGATGATGGTAGTAACAATAACGATGACGTTAATGGACATCATCGTCATTGCTATTGTAAACTGGTTTGGTGTTTTGCGACACAGCAACACGTGTATGTTATTTAGTGCCGAGGCTATTGGTGTAAATAGCCTTGTCCTAAGACAGACCACGGTAGCCGAACTATGCTGATCCAATATTAAGATTTGAACCCGTACTCATTTGATCACGAATCTGTCAAACTAACAACTGAGTCACTTCGGTTACTTTGTTATTGTAATGCGAGTGGTTGAGGCTTTTGTTTTTATTATTATTGTTATTCTGATATTTATTATTATTTATATTGTTATTATTATTATTATTATTATTATTATTATTGTTGTTGTTGTTGTTGTTGTTGTTGTTGTTATAAGTATTATTATAATTATTATTGTTATTATTATTATTATTATTATTGATGTGGTGACGTTCTTAACGGCGTTCTAGTTGTTTTGAATAACATAACAACACTGTCATACACATTATCTGTTATTGCTATTGTAATTGTTGTGTTGGTGCTGATGATGGTAGTGGTGATGTAACTGGTGATATTCCTTCAATAAATATTAATGTGCCGTTATTGTAACTTTTTAGAACATTATATGAATGGAATGCTTTTATTTCTCTGTGTTGGGGCACACTCATGTTGAAAATAGTAAAGGGCTTCCATTGGATGTTTTCAAATCCTACCTTGTTTCTGATAGGTTCAGACACCTATTATAGACAGACGCTTTGATTTGGAACGCCCCGTGTGGGTAAAATTTGACCTAAGAAGACTAAAATACCGAAAATATAAATATACTTGGACTAGAATTACCCAATAATAGGGAAATTATTGTTCTCACTACAAGTGTCTTAATCTTCTTGAGTCTCATCTCTTTCATTTCTGACCTAACATTTACACGCTGAAAAGTCCTTCTACATATAACTTTTTTATACTGTGCCAGATATAGAAAATATGAACACATATTTAGAATTTAGGTATTAGAATATATTTTCAGACACATATAATCCCAACTGCCGGGACATCAATGCTAACACTTATATAGCGAGTGTCTCCCACACCTCGAATGTCGTTTTAATTCTGTTTAATAACTGAAAGAAAAGCTGATTTCATGCATGATGTAAAATAAAATTCTTTAGATGTAATTCAATGTAAATCCTATATATCACCTCACTCAGATGGAAAGTATCCATAACTAAACACCCACTGCTTCATGTTTGCATCTATGACTAAGTCATCCTATATATAGGATCAATTGCCTTACATACATCGTCCTCTAATAAAAATCCCTAATATAAGTGACTATTTTCACCTGACTTTAAAGACCAACTCTTAATTATCAGTTATACTGAGAAATATATTATATGATTAGGAATGTTCAGGGCACATTTCTACCTGGAGACAGGAAAGAATCTTATATGTAAAATATGATGTTGATGTTCGGGTGATTAGTTAATCAATGGACATTATATAGGTCTCTGGTTCAACACACGGGATTAACGCGAGTTTCAAACTCTGTACGGACAGTAGGGATAGTCTCTGTGTTTGATGACGTCCACTAACTGGACAACGAACCCGAAAAGCGACAATGTCTTCATGCTCTCGACACCATCGTGAGACGAGGAGACACAACTCATACGTGCTTGACAGCTACTTACGCTATTCGTTTTCTAATCAGTGCGCTAAGTGCTTTTGTTTTAATTATCTAGCATAAATCGTGTGAACACCGAATTTTACAATTTCAAAAACCTTTTCAACCCACATTTTTGCTTAGGAGTTAGAATAGCGCAAAAAATATACCGTTATTAGTACACAATCAATTGATTTTCAACCGTTATTTCCTTACCAAGCGTAATATGCTAATGTCATAATCGTGAATATATATATATATATATATATATATATATATATATATATATATATATATATATATATGTGTGTGTGTGTGTGTGTGTGTGTGTGTGTGTGAGAGACAGGAAAAGATTAACAGATATATATAGTTTCTATTTTAAGTGAGAAATAGTCAGACTATACAATTTGAAAGTAAGGTGATATCCCCCATATCCCATCTGATTTTGTTCTACGAATTTCGCAAATTGCTATTTTATTTTTAGAATTTTATTAATTTTCACTTAGCAATATTTACTTGTGCCTGATGAAATTATTTTCAAACCAAGCCTGTGTCTATTTGAATATAATACTAGTAATAAATACATAAAAAAATTAATAAAATATTGATACGTACAGAAGCTAATGAAAATACATCAAGAAATAAATACTTCTAACATGTCGCTTGATATTTATTACACAAATATTTTAAGTACTTGGGCTTGTTTCTTTCCTATTTTATATGAATACAGATAACATAATTACTGATTAAAGAAGAGTATACTTCTTTTTCTTTGCCTGTTTTTTTTTCATTCAAAATATTCAAATTTTGTTTATTACTTTATTTATTATTGCAATAATTTCACTTTTTAAATAATATATATTCAAATAAACAAATGAAAAGTAAATTAAAATATAAATAAATAAATAGCACCTACCATGAAACATGTTGCCTTTATTTCTTTTTTGCTTCATTCTACATAACATATCAATAAATACATAAAGAAAAAAGGAATAAAAGAAGGACAGAAACAACAAGCACCACATATTGTAATGTATCAAATGGGAGTTTGAAGATTTAGTATTGAAGATTTTTAATTCATTGTGTTTTTATTTCTATGAGATGAACAATAAAGCAAAGTCAAATAATGTAGGCAAGACTAAATTAGTAGCCAAATAAAAAGGAAAATACCTAAATAAGGAGATTCATTTCATCAGTTATAAATAAATCAATTATATATATATATATATATATATATATATATATATGTGTGTGTGTGATGTTTGTGAGTACATATATGTATAAAATGGGTGTAAGTAGGTAGATTAGATGCATGTCGCAGCACTAAAATAGTGTATCTATTTTATGCATATATGTACTTTATTTGAGTTATGTACAACTATGTGTTACTGTATTTACTGCTGTGTTAATTTGCATGAATATTTGTAATTTGTCTATGTATTCCTCTATTAAGTAATGCACAACTGTGTGTTAATGCGTATACTACTGTACTGACTGCAATAAATATATGCTTTTCATTTTTCTTGTTGCATGAATAATTCTGAATGTTATTGAAGTTATTGCTTTAAGTCAGTAGTAAAAGCCCAGTAAATCTTACACTATGTTATAAGTATATAGATCGACTTTAAATAAAGATTACTTGAGCTTGACCCAAATACCTGTGCGTGAATGGGCAGAGTCAGTTTGTCGTGAACAAAACCGGAGATAGGGAGGTTAAAATGGTAACCTGAGGAGATGTTTTCATTACGGTATTGTACATATATCATATACATACCCACGGCAAGTTCGATTCGAAGGACAATAGCAAAACAGACGATGACGCTCGAAACTGAGACCCGATTTATCATATCTTGCACAGGAAGCAATTCACTGAAAGAGATGTAAATGATAATCAAAAGCGGTACATGGATGAGTCTTGTACTAAATACGGTAAAGCGTAGACTATGCGAAGTGTTCGCCAGTTTTATACAAATCCACACATCGATCGAACGTGACGCATTAACATGGTGTAAGAAATAAGTCTACAAGACAATAGGGCAAAGAATAAACAAACCCCAAAAGCAAAGCAAACGATACACATTATGTCATACATTAGTGCTGATCATTCATAAGATCTAAGCGCGATTTGCCAAACGTACCTCAAAAGTATCGTCGACTCTTCTAACTTCGTGATCATCCTTGATTCGTGCGATATGTTTTTCGCGACGTCATCAACTGTGTCACTAGCGTTCGTTGACAATGACAGTAAGTGCGTTTTAAGAAATATTCGATGAAATGAAATTTAAATACATAATACAATTCAAATTGAAAAAACACAATGAAAATGGCCACTTTTACTAATGCCATATTTGCTTCATGTTTGTGGCCCTGGCGTGAGTGTTAGCCGTTTAACTCAGGGCCGCTGTTCACAAGTTGGTTTTCTTTACCTTTTTATTAGTAGGAAATCCACGACAGAGATTTAACAGACGGCAAAAGCAATGTAAAAGCTTCGTTTCTATAACATGCACTTCTTATATCATGTTAGAAAAAATAAATCCAATGGAAGAGTATGCAGTATGAAATTCTTTATTGGATTATTGTAATGTAGGGGTTAAAAAATCTTTGTTGTAACATAGCTTGAAGAAAAAAAAATCTTTTCAAAGTTCAGCGTATCGTTAAATACAATAATTATATCGAAATAGCTTGAAAATAAAATAATTCAAAAATGCATCCTATTTTTAAATATGTTTCTTTACTTTTGGCATCATTTTTTATATATGTTTTATTGAAGTCAATATGGGTACGAAAGGAATGAAATATATTACAAATGCAATTAATGAAAATATAGAGACATTATAAACGATATATTTCCACACATTGGCCTAATTGTCACATTTCAATCTTGCGTCACGTGGCCTTTATTTCAGGGGCACGAAACTTCCGGAAATAGACAAATTTTGACACGCTCAGAAAAAACGGTAGCTCGCAAAGGAAATATAGAGTTTATAAACATTTTTCAACGATGAATAAATTAAGTAGATATAGCTGAACACATTCTATGGTGATTTTAATAGTTTCTCACAATATTATAATGCAAGTGTAACAATTCACGTTAAGGGCACGAAATATGGCGATTCAAGGATATAGTAGTTTCACCAAATATTAACGTTACGGCAAGTTTCCTAGTTATCTGTGCCCTAAAACAACAGATACACACAACGGGAAAGGACCCAGATAAAATATGCACCAATCCTTTCTCGCCCGTTTTATCAGCGAATGTGGCTGAATATGTTTGCAATTTTAGGAATAAGTTGTCTGTGTGTAAGTTTTGGAAGTTTTTACTTATAGCACCAATTGTTTGAAACAAAATAGTATCCAAGGAGTATGTATTAAAATGTTGTGCATTGCATTTTCTCAGGAGCGCTATGAATAACGCTTGTCCTTAGATCCTGTCTGTCATAACTTTGAGCTCATAATGTTTGATTAACAATTCTAGGCTTTTAAATCTGTAACTAAATGATTGCAATTATTAAAGGTTAGGGATGAAAAATATGTAGTTCTTATACTAAAGTTGAAATAAAAATACTGCATATTTCCCAATTCTGTCAAACTGGGTAAATCTAACTCCTCCCCGCCAAAAAAAAAACAAAGAAAATGCCTCTAAATGAGGCTGTATGATCACTAGCTGTTAGGTGTAGTATCTTACTTCTGTAACTTGGCAATTTATTTATGATATTTTCTTGTTTTTTGTTTTTCTACAATTTTCATCCATTTTCTCAAATATTTAACTGATTTTATTGCCTCGGGCGCCATGACTCAAATGGTCGAGATCACATTTGCCTTGGATAATCGATGCAAGTATTTAAATTGGGATTTCATTAATGCCGAAAAAGACCGATTGGTTTCTCAAACGTGGTAAAAATTTAAGTCTGTGAAGAGGGAGAAACGGATTTCAAGATTTACTTCCCTTTTCTATGCCAAATCACTGTACACGCACAACTTTCATATAAACATTTGCCAGTCATCGCCCTCAATGGAAGAAAGACAAATAATACCGTTGTTATGTAGGCACACTCAATGATGTTGAGTACTGATTTTAGAAACACAAATATTTTTAATATTTTATATCGACTTGTAGCCTATGAAGCATAGGAGGCTTATCTCCCTTTGTCCGAATCGTATTGGAGTGTATGTTGAAATTTATTTAGCTTCAGATATGCACTTCATATCTACGTAGGAAGCAAAATACTTTTGCTTTGGATATAGAGGGAAATTTCAGCAGAAAAGTTTGAGTCTTTTGTGGAAATGCCATCGATTTATCAGTTCGGCATTTTGCCAAATTGAAATAAATCCCTCGATATCTTCGAAATATTAATTACGAGAAAATTATGCTTTTGCAGGAAGTTTCAAGGAAAAGTGCTGTCGACAATGAATAATTATTATGAAAGCAAACGTTGATTTTAGGTCAAGGCAACTAATTGTTTCATGAGGTACGGAACCAGCCTATGTGTGGTGGTATATTAAATACCGTATTTAAAATAATGAAAGTCGTTGACTGGTTGAAAATAATTGGTAGACTTGAATCGGGCTGAATTTTTACAGTGGGCATCTACTAGGAAATGTTTGTCAAAAACGAGACGGCAGCATATCATTGTAATCGTTTAAATGTTTCTTCTTCATTCATAAGATGCAAGCGTGATTTGTCCATCTTACCACACAAGTATAGTAAGTTGGCCATATATTAACGTTACGGTCTGCGTGAATTGAATTAGCTGTCTGTGCCCATATAGTTTAAGTATTGCGGCGTACATGCTCAAGCAAAAATAACCCTGTGGCTATTCACACAACGATCTGTGTTCTTTACCTCCCCCTACGAAATGGTAGGGAGTCTCGTATTCAAAGGTAAATTAAATTTAAATGTAATAACCAGCACTTTACTGCAGCACAATTTTAATACATTCAAGATGAACTGAATAACTCTAGTGCAGATTAAACCATATCCAACCGGAAGGAGGATACACTGGGATGGAGTGTAACTAATAGCCGTATATTCTTACGTTCAGCTTTTCCTTCATCCTTCAACATATGTATCGATGATATAGGTCAATATCTCACGATTTATACACCCTCTTGCCTGCTTCCCCCGTGTACAGGCATTTTGTCTTTAGATCAAACCTTGGAATCTGAGAGAGAGAGAGAGAGAGAGAGAGAGAGAGAGAGAGAGAGAGAGAGAGAGAGAGAGAGAGAGAGGGGGGGGTGAGTGAGGAAGAGATAGAGAGACCATGTTTGTTGCTGTCTGTTATCTAGCTCTGAAACTAAATTACAGCCCCAATAACCAGTGTATATTTGCCTTTACCATTTACTACAGAACGACAACTTTAGGCATCTTACATGCAATTATAATTTCATTTTTATTAATTTCAATAATTTTGTCAACAGGTTTGAATCTGTGTTATTTTGTTGTATATTTGAATTTGCCCATTCGTGTACATAACAAATCGCGCTTTGAATTTCACAGTAAATTCTGAATGTTGCTAGTCCAAATAATGAATATACAGTAATAACATCGAAAGATTTCCGACATCTCCTTTCAGTCATGCAATTAAAAAAGTGAAATCTAATTTTAGTAAATGGAGTGCACAACTTGTATTTGATAACTTAGGTAGACTGTACAGTGCACTATTTGAAAATGATAACTTAGCTAGACTGTACAGTGCACAATTTGTAATTGACGACTTAGGAAGACTGAACAGTGCAGAACTAGTTCATTTAGGCTGATAATACTTTCAGATTATGAAGACGATACAGTGTGACTATTCTTTCTCGCCGATTTTTTCCACAATTTCAGAACGTAACAAACTGCCCTTTACAACAGCAATGAGTCTTGATGTACGCAATACATTTCTTACCTATCACTATTTCATTCTTAAATTGCGCATATAAATCAACGAAAAAGTGAGTATTTCATGCGCTTTTTTCCGACAGGAAAAATTTTGAACTTCAATATGTCTGATTTATATAAGGTAGATCAATACAATTTGACGTTCCAGCAGTTATACTATCATACAATTACTGGTCAGAATTTAGTACTGAATGTTTTGTTTCTAATGAGATGACGCTAATTTTATAGAGTTAATCAAACTTATTGCATATGGTCTTGGCCAACCGTTCACTAAGGTTAGGTCAACCATCTTTCGTGGACAGCCTTTGCAATTGTACACAAGTCTGCGCATTTACCATGTTTTCGGGTATATTTTTGATTGCACACACACACACACACGTGTATATATATATATATATATATATATATATATATATATATATATATATATATATATATATATATATATATATATATATTATATTATATTATATTATGCATATCAGTCTGTACTTTTATATAAAGCTACCTTGAACTTCAATATAGCTAATTGTAAACACTTCATAGTGCACTATAATAAAGATAAAACAAAATTGTCTGAAAATATGCATTTACAAGATTCTTATGGCAGCATTGCTGACATTAGTTGAACTCTGTGAACTCAGACGCGCCCATGGACCATGTATACCCCACCTTATCAAAACACACAACTTCATCGGAAAAACAATAACAACACTAGATGCACTATTGATGGGGTATACTACGCCCACTATTTTATCAACCAAACACACCACACTACCTATTCATGACCCCCAGATGGGAAGGAACTCATTACAAAATCATTTTAGTCATTTTAATTCACTTGTGTGAGATTATGAGATTTCAATCACGTCTTTTCTAACTGAAAATGCAGTTCAAATGACCTCGTGTCTGGTCGAGACAAAAGAACGTTTCTCACTGATCCACTTTTAAGTTGGTTGGTTGTTATGGGTTTAACGCCATTTTTCAGCACATGATAGGCTATATATGGTGGCCAGTATATTTGGTGGAGGAAGAACCCGAGAAAACCCTGGGAAGAACCACCGACCCACGGTAAGCTACTGGCAAGCTTTCTCACATACCCATGTTGGCCAAGCCCGAGATTCGAACCCATGTCAGTGATCTGTAAAGGCAAGCGCCTTAGACCACTCGGCTACCCGGGGCCTCACCACTTTTAAGAAGCAGAACTGTCCTCTGTTGTTAAAAACATAATTTTAATCCACCCCCATATTATATTCTACCGGTAACAGCTTCAGTTTATAAAGAGCTATATCTGCTAACATTTAAATGGAAATTAAAACTAAGAAATAGATCTTCTTTCATGCAATAAATGCTCCGAGGCGTGAAGCGAATTTACCAAGGAAAGCTTACACCTTCCAAGAGGACGCGTTTCCCTTCCAGTTGCCATGACTTTATTTATTTATTTTTTATTTATTTTTTTTTATAAAAAAAAAATATAATCGAGAAAAGCAAATATCACAAAGCTATCCAAAATCGCACGTCTGTCACCAGAAAATCTCTCTTGTTACATGCATGGGGTCTCCCTACCGAGTGAATAAAACACCTGCGTGAGTCTGGCTTTGATAGTCCATGTTTCCCCTATTTCCAACGACCTCAAGGACAACAGTCGTTATCTACTGAGAGGTTCTTAAATTCGCAAACACTACAAATAATTTTCCTCTAATCACCCAATGACCACACATAACGAAACTCTAATTTCACACTTGCATGGTTTTTCGTGTTTCACATTTGCATGATTCACCAGCATGCCTTTCGTAGCCGAAGATTAGTACTTCATGCCATGCAATACAAAACACGACTCAAACACCCAATACTAAAATAATTATTCCTATCTCAAATTACTAAACACGTATACCTAAAAATATCCTACGAATTCCCTGTGTTAAATTGGGGAGGCTCCATTCTACGAAACTAATCCATGCTGTCATAGTGTCTCGTGAATACTGTACATTATGACGTCTGCTCCTAGAAATTGGCTAATTACTCGAGCTGAGAAATATTTTCCCAACACCGACTCCCCATAATCAACAAATAATTACTAAAATCTAGCAAACCTTTAAACGGAGACGTAAATGCAAATAACACATACCTTAGGTTTATTACATAAACTTCTGACATATCAATGAAGCAACTACATCTTCATCATCTCTACCTCTGAGATCGATACATAGGGGTTTCTGATTAAGTAGAGGCATGAACCTAGAAGAGCGGACTGGCCCATTGGAATACCGGGAGATGTTGTGGGCGGGAGAGGGCGGGATTTAGTGGCTCATCAACACCTGAAATTATCAGCTATTTCTAAGAGGTGTGGGGTTGGGGTCGGGGTCAGACCCCTAGGAAAAACAACGAAGTCTTGTTTTACATGAATCTCTCTACATACCTTCAGCAGTCATTATCCGTATATACACATCTCATTGTAGCACCTACTTGTAACTTTTCCGTAGAAGGAATACCCAGAGGACAACCGACTAAGAATTAAATTTTCTTTAGCAACAAGGAAGTTTAGATGTGCGAGATTGGTTTCATTAGTATGCGGCTGAGTAGTTCTCAACTCGAACTCGATCTATCACATTTTCGTTTTATCTTCCTGTTAAGGGCCGACCATTACTTCTTGGGCTGTGAAGTTGGGGGCTGGGAGGATATTTTCTTTCGAACTAGTTTATAATAACCTTGCTCTTACCTCAAGATAATTAATTTATTTCAACTAATATAATGGATCCAAATAGTTCTTTTTCCTACAAATCATAGTAATAACATTTTTGCAAGCTATTGGGAGGGGGGGGGGGCCAGAAATGTAAAAAAAAAAATCCAATAAATGCGGAGCGACGAAAACAAAACCAGGTAGCGTCTTGAATATCATGATAGTGATCTGTGCACTCAATCACTTTGGCAAGCGTGTGAGGCCCATCCAAGTTTTTGTTTTTTCTTGCTTTTTTGTTTCATTAAATATTGACATGGGTAATATCTTAGCAGAGGCTTAAATTGAGGTAAATATTTGATACGTGAGCATAATTATGCATAAACACATTGTTTATGTTGAAGTTTGCATGAAACAAAGAAATCACACCTTGTACCATAAAGACTGACAATAAATTTAGAATTAAGTAATACTAGCTTCAACAAGTACAAATATTGTATCATCATCAGCCTTCATCAATACTTTTTATACGGAAGAAATTAAATTTAGCAAATCAAATCAGGTGTAAATTCCTTGATACTGATAACGGGATACTACGTTGAATGGTGCATCAAATATAATAATTTATGCTTCATTGCTTTCATAATTTACTTATAGCTTTCTTGTACTGTTATCTTTCTTCTCAAGCGAACAGACACATATGTACAAACTTGTATATTCAAGGAGAAGGTAACTAGGCCCGATTAAAGTAATGTTTATAAAGGACTGACAAGATATATCAGTATAAATGTAAATTAGGAACTACTACAAAGGGAAACATAAAACCTATTTCAGTCTATATAATAATACTAAAAGTAAACAAATAAAAATAATAAAATAAATACTTTCATACTCTCGCCTTTATCCAAAGGATGGCGGAATTAGGGTGATTCCCGTACTTGTCTACTCGAAGAGTTAAAATGAAAATGAAGTCGAGGATTAATAATCTCTGTTTTTACACGCAAAGTTCTCAAATGCAATATCGATAATGGTCCCAATTAAAAAAACAACCATGAGAATTTATTAATATAGTACACATTTACAATCTGAGCTTGTTCTAAATACCATTTCCTTGAGTACATTTAAACTATTTTATCAGGGTCCCTCCACCCCACCCCCGAAAAAGTGCATGTGTTGGTGTATGTCAGTGGTAAGACACTGATTTTAAATAATAACTACAAAGAACACGTTCTTTTATATAAAGAAGAATGCCAGGTACATGAAACTTATTGCAGTTAAAATTGGCACAATATTGCAAATATACATTTCAGTGATACAAGAAGTAAAATAAATATAATTGTGTAGTGAAAAAATTCCATTTGTACATGTAACCTTGAATTAAACTCTTTTTCAAAAATAATTGCCATTTTTTCTTTTCTTTTCTATAATACTTAACAATGTTCTCATTTTGCTTAACTTGTTATACATTTATGATGTTTTAGTACATGAAAGAAATACAGTTATTGGTGTTGTTGTGCAGCACGATCCCTGAATACTTTATCTGACCATTTTTATTCCCTCATCTAAGTAATTTTACACGCTTGTTAACTTCGCTTCATTTTAGTTCTTTTTACCAAATCATACACAATTAAAAAAAAAAAATACTCCCACCGCATAAAAAGAAAATAACAACAATAATAACAACAACAACAAAATAACAGCAGATTATTTAATAAAAGTACTAACTTGGATAGATTTGGAAACTACTGAAGCAGAAATGCAAGACTCGGTAGTAAAAGTGTCAAGACGAAACAAACTTTTCCCAGTATGGTTAACAACGCTATGGCCATGGTTGTATTAGTTACAATATCTCATTCTTTTTGTTCTTTTATTACGGTAGGTTTTTAACATATAAAATTCAGAAAGAATACGTTCGTCATATTATTTTAACTGGGTTTTGGAAGAAATATAGCTTGAAAAGTCTACTATTAGAAGGAAGGCTCTATCAGATTTATTGTGGCAACTTTCTTGACTTTTACTCCATTTAATCGTACAACCATTCAGCTTTGGTCAGAAAAATAAGCACTTGTATATTCCTAAGAGGAGAGAGAGAGAGAAAGACAGAGTGACACGGAGACTGGAACAATTTGACTGTTTTGGAGAATGACTCTGAAGGTAAGGAAATCTACATAACAAAAACAACCAATAGATGCCCGTTCTAACAATCACCGAAAATATCAAGGCAACGTGCAAAGTTCTATCCGTAAAGAAGGGCAAAATGTAGCGTTTGATTCATAAACTTTTTAATGTTTCCAGTCGAACTTTCAAAGTGAATCAGTAAACAACGTGCAAAAAACATGCACGATCTTGCTAGCAAAAATTTAGCTTACTAAGTACAATTTGTTAAAATTAAAGTATAACCTGACTAAAAAGTTCCCTAATTATTCAGTTCTCTGTCAAAATCGACCCGATTGTAACATCCCTCTTAATTATCATCATCAAAACCGTGACTAGTCTGAGACCTGTCTAAACTAAATGCAATGATGAAATTATGTTTACTTACTTTGGTGGTTAGATGAAGAAAATAGACTAATAATAATTAACAAAAAATACTGCTAGGTTAGACTAATGTCATTAGTAGTATTTTGTTTAAGTCCGTCTTAGTTTATCCTCGCTCCACTGAGTTAATTTTTGGTTGCACTCCATTTTCGGTTATTTTCATTTAAATTTCCCAAGAAGGAGCATAATTCTTCTCCAAAGAGAAGTGTCAATTCAGATATATTTCAGATTTGAATGAGTTATTGCATCAGTGATTTCAAATGGTTCGAGCAAAACATATGCCATAAAGTGGTACGAATTTGCAAAATCAAGCTCTTAAGGTTTCACACAAATTCAATTTGAAGGCATTCTACTCTAATGGGTATTTTAAAATTAACGGACAAAAATGACAACGTTGATGCTAGCGTTGTCTGATGAATTCCGTAGTAAAATGCCGGACCTTATCGCCACCACCAACCCCATTCATCCCCCCTCCTCCCTACTGACACCGGATATTTTTTAATTGTGTTGAAACTGGTCTTATTTTGCCTGCTCCACCAGACAAAAAATCTTTGCCACGCAGGATGCAGAGTGCAAGGAACGTAAAACGGTGAAGTAATTGAAGATTCTTGCTATTAAGAAAGGCTTTTAATCTTAATCTATCAAAGTCTCAACCCTTTCAGTGCTGTGGACAGCCTTTATAAATCTTGGATTACCTCTTCAATTTTTGAAGAATGTGTGACAATTATTAAAAAAACTTTGAGACGCTAGGGTAGAAAATGTGTCATTTTGCTGAGCCCACATTAATGTGAAACGAGCCATAAACCACTTTTCTGGCGGCAGCGGCGGTGGCAGTGGCGGTAACGGTCCCAACAGTTTGCTAATGTTTTGGTCAAAATTGTTCATTTATATACCTTTCATAAATTCCATGATATGTTCGTATCATACATGCCGTGATTATTTATGTAACTAAAACAATTCATTCTGATAAACGCTTAATTGAACCTTTGCCCTTGGGATCAAATTCACGGTCATAGAAGATGGGAGTTAGGTATTTGGCTAAAGTTTATTGGTCTGCTTATATTTCCTAATCTACTCGATTGATTTTGCTCATACGTGCGACGAATCATTACGAAGCTATAACAATTCATTCGTCAACATGCTTGCTCCCCACTATGAACTTGGAATGAAGGTCACAGGCAAACAATCTTTCCGTTTTGGTTTTAGTGGAAGGTATTTTTTATCTGTTTATGTTTATTAAACTCCTTGATTGATTATGTTCATACCTGGAATTAATCATTATGAAGCTAAGACAATTATTTTTGGAACACAGTCTCTTGCCTCTCTGACCTTCAGGTCAAGGTCACAATCAGAAAAAGTTTGTGTTAAGGTTGAGGCTAAAGCTTTTCTTAGTTGCTTATATCTCCTAAACAATTTAATGGATTTTGTAGATACTCTGGATTAATCATTTTGAAACAATGACAATTTATTCTGCGACATGTTTGCTTACCCCATTGTCTTTGGGGTCAAAATCGTAGTCATTTCAATTAATGGGACTGTCAAAGAAAAGCGTGTTGACGTTTTACACTGTAATCCACATGAATAAAAAGGGTCATGTGTTTGTTTTATTACACACAGATCAGCTTTTGAACTAACTGAAACGTATTTCATTTTCCATGTACAAATGCGGAATTGGAGGAAGTTGGCTCTTTTGGAGAATGCTTGCAGTGGAAGGGGATCTATGTAACAAAGGTAATTAAATGATGCTGATAAAAATCAATGCCGAGTCCCTTTCTGAAAATCCCTGAAAACGTCAATAGAGCTTAAAAAAAAGCTTGATTGATTATTTCCGGAGAAGGTTACACGGGTATTTTTGAAAACCTCCGATCTTCCATCCAACTGCCCTCCATTTTGCCATTGCGTCCATCCATCATGCTTTCGTCTCCAACATGATCACGCATAATCACAAAAACTTAATAATATATTTTCTCACGTTCTGATATAGTACAGAGATCATGCATATACCAAATATTTTTTAAACCCTTGATGAACTTCCCTCCTTCCATCTCAACTTGTTCTCCCACCATTTCATCGGTCATTGGTACCAGCTTGACAGCAAAGTTACACTAGAAACTTTGATGAGTGAATCAAAATGCAGACTTGCGCATGATTCTTTTGGAAAAGGTTTAGTTACATATGAATCATTGCTGTCAGTTACAAAGTCTATACCACACAGAGGGGATGTACCCAGGGATCCAAATTGAGAAAACGTCTCCCCCCCCCCCCAACTGGATTATAACTAAGAACCCAAGTCCAAATTATGGTACCTCTCTCTCTCCCTCTCTCATATGCACATACCTATGTTTATCTTCAGTATGATTAATTTGAGATGGGTGTAAAGATGAAGATTCTCATATTACAGGTGACTCAGAGAACATCTCTTCTTGATATACTGGTATTTTTCCTATTCATGTGAGTATTAGCGCACGTAGGGATACAGTATATATAATACGTTACAATCTATGCGCGTATAACAAGATTTCTAATCGTCGCAAATAACTTGTAAAATGAAAACAGGTCGTATGCTGGAAATACATACTAATAACAGTTAGATAATTTTTCAACCGAAATAGAATCAAAGAAGAATATGCACTACAAAAAATCGTTGACTTGAAATTGAGCTCATAATTATGCATTAGATAGTTATGTAAATACATTAAATTTTAATCACTTTTACAATCTGAAATCTTTTTCACCTTTCTTTAGAAGAAAATGCAGCCTAATGTGTACTATTATATGTTGTTATGGAACTAGAAGTCCCAGGATGTTTTAAGCGTTTTACATTGTTAATGTCTAGGTGCACTATTCGACAGCCAGGAGTCTGTCCTCATGTGGGTAATTTTCTGAATAGTTTGTTATAATTTAGTCTCTTTAAAAATGCTTATATCAAACTGATACACAAATACCTACTATTAACTCTCTCTTTCTCTGTCTTTGTCTATCTCCCATGAATATGTGGAAATTCAGAATCAAATAGGCTGACACCACAAACCTGGCAACAAATCGCGTTTTTTTGTTGTTGTCAGTCCGCAGTTACCAAAAAGAAAGAAAGTCCACATTTAGATAAAATCAGGGACAGTGTACAACACATGTATGTTAGTCTCAGATACAATAAATAAAGAATCATCAGAAGAAAAAAACGAAAAACCTCTCAGCGTGCAATATTTTCATATATAAGAGAAATATTAAAATTCGAAAGAAATGGGAAGTTTAGCAATGTAATTTCCATTGTATAACATAATCCACACTTCTATAGCATCGGTCCTTGGATCAGGCATTATTATGGAAGATCCGTTTGATATAGAACGGGTAATAAATGCACAGACTGCAGCACCCAAGGTCACCTTAACAGTAACATGCATTTCGCCCTCAGAGATGTAAATGTCGATTGAAGGATGGGTTCAAGGATTATATGCGAGTGGGATACCAGTGATATTGTAGGGTGGGGCATAAAAAAGTGTATAGGTACATAAATCGAGGGCTCTTAAGCGATCGAGTTTTATCTGCCAATATATCCTATGAGTCCCCCCCTATACGATATCTCTACTATTACACGAGACAATATTGTCTAACTGATGTATTGCATAACCGCAACTTTCTTTCTGATGTTTGATTGATCAATTCTCTTTTTCACCCATCTTATATTGAAGAAAAAGAAAATAAATTGAATGATCCGCGAGAACAACCCATCGTTCTTATATACCTGCGCAGCCGGAATTAAACACTCCATACTCGTGGTCAGCGTGATAAAATAATGTATGATGCGAAATGAGCAAATCATACATTGACTTATGGTATGTCAAATGTTGCGAAATCAGATTAAATGTATGAAAGGCCCCTCTCGGTAAGGAACTGACTGGCTCTCTTGATTATCGTTGTCAATCCACCTCGAAATAGTGGAAGTCAAAATATCAGCCGAGCTCTTATAGGAAGGAAAAGACGCTTCTTACTCTTTCTTCTCCCTTGAAAGGCTGCAAAACAGAAACGTAAAGCCCTAACTGGACATATAAATTGACCCTGATCATCCCCGGCACAGATACGCAGCCTGTATAGAACGTAGAACTACCGACGGAAGCTGTTTTTGTGGGTTTTTTGCTAATAAAAAGCTGGTTGGCAAAGGAGAGAAACCGACACATAATTGCCACTGAACTGCAGAAAGTCTGGTTCTATGAATAGGTCATGAAGCTCGCTCCTTCGTCTCACGGACGCTAAGGAAAGTATTACAAGGGTCTTGATGGTAAGGTTCTCGAAATAAGCTTCACCCAAACTTTCAAAGGATGGTTTAGTTAAAAAACACAAGACACACGAGAGATTCCATATAGGCATTGGAGAGCGAGACACCGGTCTCTGCAGCTCCAAATACCTGATCAGGTCGGCAATATGAGAATCGTAACCGATGACCTGGCCTTTGAAAAATTGGAGTGTGTTGGATAGGGGTGCCATATAGATCTTGATAGTAGAAACCGAACACAATCTCTCTTCAAAAAGGAATATAAAAAATCAGCAATGTGTATTAATATTCAGTTTGTGTTTAATGATTTTCATTTATAGTTTTTAAATCCTTATTTATATGAAATAACTGTCGTTAATATTCAACTTTTTTCCTTCTTTTGATTGATATTCAACAGTCATTTTGCATTCTCAGTTAATGTATTCATGTGAAAAGTTTCCTACAATGTTTGACACGCCACATTGACTATTTGGGGACAACTAAGCATTGGAAGTCTTAATTCACATGAAAATAGGCAATCGTTGTTCTCAGGAGTCAGGACTATCCAAGAGATGCCTAAGGGCCAGATAGTGTACGCGAAGATGGCTCGCTCAAGCTATCTACCGAATCTAATCTTGGCCGTCCCAGTGATTCATTCGTTAGGTTCAATTCACTGGTCGACTGTCAGTCTATCACATGGAGATGTCAGGTCGACCAAGCAATCGAGATTTTGTGTGTAAATCATATTATATCGATTTCATCAAAATAAATCAGATCTAATCATTGAACATTCAAAGCAAAATATCGATTTGTTAACGAGATATTGTCAAACCTGTCTGCAAAGACTTCTCTGAAGACAATCTGGAAGTGGTCCTTATAAGTAGGTTGTCTATTTATACATGTTTTGATTGATGTCAAATGAGATCTATGGACCCTTGTCCTTATACGCAGATGGTCCTTATATACGATACTAACATAATGGTTACTATACAAATTTTCCATTTCATTATTTATTTTACTGACGTTACTACTTATATAAATTATTTTATCATAAAGAGGCTAAATATCGCATTTCTTTCCGATTACTAGCATGCTAGATTATGTTCAGATTCTGTTTTAAAAATGACCTTTTTCGGTGCAGCTATTAATTGCATATTTTGATCAAAATTTGATAATGCGTGGAACAAGGTAAAATTGAATACAAGCCATGTATCGACATGTTAAAAGAGCCCTAGCTCTTATGTTTACATAATATAAAATATTACATAACTTCCCGAACAGAGTTCGTCAAATTAAACGAAATACTTGATAAATTTGTCGTTTCAAGTTACATCACGCCCTATACTTTACACCTAAATTATTTCAGTCGACCTTACATAGGTCAATACGGATTCTGAAACATTTATGAAGATTTCTAAACACATTTTACACACTATCTGCAATATTACAATACGAATTTACAATGTTCAAAAATGTAACTCCACGCTTATGTGTTATCTAAGGTATTTGATACCCCAATATAGTACATATCTTCGAGTATTAGGGAAACAAAATCAATTGGTTTATAACTTCAGTTTCCCTCGATCATTAACCTAATAGTTAAATGTTCAACATCAACAATCATCCTATGTTCTCAATGATTTTTAAAATGAAATCAAACATGCTTTATCAAAAGGTATAGCTCAATAGCACTGATTTTTCATCCTCTCGACGCAGTTGTATAAAATATAACCTGCTTACGCAACAGATCAAAAGGTCTTAGATGACATAAGTACCCAACAACGTTGAGAGGTCCTATCATGTGATTTGTTTGCACATCAACTTTGAAACCTCTTAATGATTAACTTATGCATACATCACCTACATGAAGAGGAAAACCTCATGTTTACATACCAACATTAGGACGTCATCTTACATTATGCATTTCTTATTTTCTAAGATTTTACGATAATTACTTTATAAATCAGAGAATACACGTCTATTTACTACGGTGATCTCAACGTTGGTGTGTTCACAAGATACACAACGAGATCCCTCACAATGTTGATGTTTAAATGCACACACACACACACACACACACACACACACACACACACACCGTCTCAGTTTAAGGTTCTGGAAAAAAAAAACTTTTTCCATACATGTAAATCAGAAACTTTACTTGTTGTTATTGAGTTCCTCGTACACGCACGCGCACAAAGTTTATGCTTAAAATGTACGAGACAGTATTAAAATGGCTAATACAAATTTCTTTCTCTCTTCCTCACTCTCTCTCTCTCTCTCTCTCTCTCTCTCTCTCATTGTCTCTTTATATACACAACAGATATAGAGGGAGAGAGATTATATAAAAAGATACGAAATATATAATATAATGGTCAATGCACCCCTCTCTCTCTCTCGCTCTCTCTCTCTCTCTCTCATTAGTTCAGTTTACAGTTACTTGTTTCACTCTTAATTATAGGGTCGAGTCCGCGATACCAACCTACGCTAGGCAGGGTCTGCTCTCTTGGCCACGATACTTTGCTCACATTGCCTCGGCACGATATAATCTGCATGTGTTGATGTGCCGTAAAACACCACAAATATGTCAAAATGAAAACACGTGTCTGGACAGATCGTGAAGTAAATTATTAAATTATTGATTTAATATTCTTAACTCGCCGTTATAATGAAGCTTATAAATCAGTTTATAAAATAAAAAATAAAGACTGCATACAAAAATAATCAATTAGACTATTTTTTTGTTGTCTAAAACAGCTTTGTTTTGTGGGGGAAAAAAAAACGAGTTTCGTCTGATTGTTACTGTCTCAAAGGTAAATCATATACAATGATTGCAGGTCAAAATCATAATGGCCTTCGTTTTGTCTCACCGATGATGAATTTTTGCTTTCTACATCTTTATAGTCAAATATATGTGAACAAAGTGACCTCTTGTTTATGGATGCTGTCCCACAATCTGGTCGAGTTATGTACTTGAAACCCCAGGAGAAAGTATATCCTTTTAAAATTCATCAAATCAATCAGGTTTTGTATCGCATCTGCCTCGCTTAAGATGTTTTCAGGTTTAAATTCTTATACAACAAATGGCTGTTCGGAATATCTTGTAAATTAAACGGTTCAAGAGTGAGTAGTTATGGCTCAGATTTAGTATAATGTTAATAATCGTTCTCAGTTGAAATCCTTACATATCAATGTACGATTTTTTAGTTTAACTGCTACTGGATGTTTACATTTTTAGTGTTCGATTTTCATTCTTACATTTTCCTCAAAAAAAATCCTATTACCTCTAAGAACTCCTAGTTTTTTGCAGGTTATGCAACACTACTCGGGGTCATAAATGAACGAGCTGTAAAGTGCATCAAGAGTAATGGCATATGTGCCTAAAGTACAACTGTCTGTAGAGGCAGCTTTGTCTTGTCCCTTGCGGTTTCACTATATTTGGACCAATGTCATTTTAACACACACAGCCCAAATCCGACTCTCTACTATGTGAGTCAACTGTTGTTGCATCGTAATTTGCCTTCCTTTTAGTTAAGAAAAATTGATCGTTTTTGTGTTGTTGTTCTACAATGACTTAATTTCAGAAAGAAAGGAAGAATGAATGAAGGAAGATATAGATACTTAGGTAGATAAAGAAACGTATACATGCATGCAAACATACATAGTATGACATGTGGCGTTGTCGCAGAGCTACAATGGTTGTCCTATAGGGACAATGTCGTTCATTGTGCTAGCTCACCAACAGTGCAAGAGTAGAAAACATTTTCGTTTTTGTAGCTCTGAGGCAAGAGTCGCCACTTGGGGGAGTCCTCATTTCACCTTCGGTGCATGCCGTTGGCGAGAACATCGCTGATTCAGTTGTTAGCTATAGTGTAGTTGTTAAATTTGTGGCAGTTGTTTTATATATAGCACATGCGTAATATTGACTGCGCTAGAAATTTTGTTGTTCCCCTATTCTAGATGGTAACGTACTGTTTTAAAATTAATATTCTCGTATTCTTATAACAGACGGTGATACAGAGTAAATAGAAAGTGCAGATTCTGGAATTTTGAATGTATCATTGCGTCATTTTTAGATTTTTTTCCTGTGCTCGATCGTACTATTTTTGTGATTTACAAGTGCGTCAAAGCTCGCAATTATTATCTACTAGGGAGGAAGAAAGAAATAAGAAAATTAAAAAGAGAGCAAGATTGATAAAGAGATTAATACATGGATTGTGACATACATACATACATACATACATACATACATACATACATACATACATACATACATAAATACATACATAAACATGTCATACATACATACATACATATATGCATACATACATACATAAACATGTCATACATACATACATACATACATACATACATACATACATACATACATACATACATACATACATACATACATACATACATGTATGGATATAAACTATATAATATTCCAAGACGACCTTTGATAAAGTCCCCGCAGTCAACCTCGGTCCCAAACAACTTGCATACTCTTTTACTTGGAAATAACAATTTAAATGATAACATTAACAATGAAATTTGCAGTCAAGTTAATTTGTACATTAAAAGGTGCAATCATATTTTAAGATAATGTACAAGCACTATAAACGCATATCAGCTATCATATTATGAAGCTTATTGACATCAGTCTACTTTCTTATTCCCCCTTTATGGACGGAACTTCTTGATTTCGATGGAACTATCAGATGTATTTCAATACGGCTAGCATGCATATACGAACATACGTATGTATTTACTTTCTGCCTCATCATCACAATACTTTTTATCTTCAAATCTCGCCTTCGTTTCATATATCTCTTGCTGATACCGATTTCATATATATTGAATTAAGTTCATTAAGGTGTCTGTTATAGTGTGTGTTTTGTGTATATTGTGGGAGGGACTTAACTTAGCTGGTGGAATTTATGTCCAATCCCCTGTGCAATAATGACGATCAAATATATTTAAAATAAATAACTCTCGCGCGGGACTTAATACAAACTTGAGCACGGGAAATAATGCCGAACAATTAGTAAACCACTCGCGGGAATTAAGAACTGGCGCATGGAAATAAAATAGCTTCTTTACGGATAATATAACATCTCGCGGCATCTATATTTTCAGATATACCTTATCGTGACACAGGGTTGAATTATACATTCAGTACTGGGGAAGTTAGGCTCAAAGAATATCAATACATACATTGAGAATGAACAATTTAAAAATAATATTAGGCTCGTTGTCAGATGCTGCTGCTGAGCATCAAAGAATATAAAATATCATAAAATAGTGAAACATATATATGCACAGAGCAACCATCAGAACGATACCACATATTCTTTATACCTAATTATGATTGTTCTAAACTCATATTTTGTCTTGACTATGAGTGATTCTTTACCTTCATTTTTAATAAAGTATTTTACAAACTGGCACTACACTAAGAAAAAGCATTACATCATACCATTTTTGATATTTTTAAGAAGCTTGTTTTTCGTTTTATATTTATTGCAAGGGGAATCCGACTGTGACAAATTTCAGAGTACTTACAAGGGATGAATTCTTACACTGTACTAATGCTACTTACACAGCCAAAACTAATTGATTGAGCCATGTAAACTATTAGGCTTCAAGTCGGACCCTTGTCTAAATCGGTTATTGTTGTGTAAACTGGATAGGTCATGTGTGCAGAGGTGGGATCGTCGAACATGGTGTGCTGGGGTACTTAGTCATGTTACTATATGAATGTTGTATGCATATAACGACCCCGGTGTATGGGCTCTCAGTATTTTAGTCTCCTTTTGCAAATCTGAGAACTACTGCTGACTATTTGTTTGAAGTTAATTTTGATAGTACCTGTAGGTTGATGGCTTGTTATATTGTTGTTGCTAACACCATACAGTGTAGAGCAACATCCCCTACTAGTGAAGTTTGGGTTGTTCTCCGAGCGACTAGTAGGGATTAACTAGTGTGTATGCAGTTCCCAACATTGCACAGTGGAAAGCGTATTTGAAAGTGTTCTCAAATTCTTTATAAATATTTCTTAGATTTTTCCAGTATAGTCAAAAGTGAACAAAACTGGAAATACAGCTGCACTAATATAACCCTAACAATGAACTTCTACTCTCACAATTTTATAACTAATCGACATTTATACTATGACTACGAATAACAATAATGCTTTCCTCATTTTGGTTTGGCTTGATTGCTTTAAAAGTCACGAGTTAACACATTATTGACTGTATTGTGCCGAGGCAGCCGAACCAGGCTGATCTGGACAGGTATCAAACTCACTACCCTTGGATTAAGAGTCCGACGTTCTATCAACTGAGCTATCGCGGCTTCCTCCTCGCCTTGGTTCTTTGTAAAACGTATTGTAATGTACATATAAATAAAATAAAATAAACAGGACAGACTAGTAATAACGGGTACTCGCATCACTTAATGATACCAAAATCAGCCGCCGCATTAACAAATCACGTAGTGCACAAGTGGAAGCCGACATAATGAATGGTTAAGTACATTATATCAATGCACTGGATATAACTACTGTCTGGGTTATCGTTACTGTATCATATCTTGTCGAGTCAGCCAGTACCAGAACGTTATGAGGCACAAGTTCGGGCAGATAAAGATGATATGATAATAATTTAGTCAGAGTCGTGATCTACTTGAATGACAAAACGTAGGCGGAAAACATGCAGCAAAAGCTGCCTATGTTTAAAACTTATTTTCATTTGCACATCATTCTATTATGGTTAATTTTCTTCATACATCAGTTCACATAAATTAATCATTTTTTCTTCCAAATTAGGTATATTTTTTAAAAATGAGTAGTAAATTAATCAGGTCGTATTATTGTGCTTTCATTTCTTTAGCTTATATAACGCCATGAACACGTAAGCATGTTATGGGGAGACCTGGAAATGAAATCAACATCTGACACGATAGAGTATATTGACTGCAATGCAAGGGCAACAAAGACAAGGACTGGAGCAACGAAGGATGTACGAAAATGTTTGGTAAACCTAGTAAATAGTTCTTTATTTATTTAAATAGTACGCAGTGTAACTTGATTACTGTTTTTCTGAATGACTATTTGAGTATGTAGGCCAAATAAATAAATTAATTTATAATTTTTATTAAATAAATAAATAAAGCTCAATTAATAAATAATTTATGTAAGGTACATTAGTAAATGAACATATCATATGAAACACTTAAATCAAGATAAAAATGAAAGAAAATTATGATATAAAAAATAAGCAAATGAACAGATAAATAAATAAGCATCATTTTTGTATTGATTATTTAACCTTGCTTTACATAAATTTCTTTTAAGATGACACATACTGTCCACTTTCCCTTTATAAAGAATATGCCAGACGCAGACCAGTTGAAATGTCCTGATGCACCATTGTATATTGGAATTAACCGGAAAGGCCTGGGCAGTCCAGGTTTAAGCTGGTATTTCAAAGTTGCCATGGGAAAGAATACTATTGGTAGTTTTTTTTAGGATGATGAGCAAGAAAGCTGGATTACAGGACGGCGTGTCAATCACAGCGCACGGAAGAAAACCGTTGCAAAACTGGGGTGCTTCGTCATACCAAATAAAAAAAAATGCAGATGACAGGTCATAAAATTATTCAATCTATCAACAGCTATAGCAGTGTAAACATCGATAAACAACAAGGAATGTCGAATATTCCTTCCACTGTAGCAGTTTCTAGTTCTGTTGGCGAATACCACAATCATAAAGATTCTGATGACGGGTTAGCCCTGGCCTCTGAAGAGAATGAGTATGCTCTGCACACAGTCAATGACTTCGAAAGGTCGGGCAGTATTATCAATCTTCCATTTATCAGTAGTCCGTGTGGCACATTGAAACTATCAACTAAAACGGTTGAAAAAACTTTTAAAATACAAACAATATTTTCAGACTGTACATTCAATGCCCCTATTTATATCTCAATAAATTCGAAACAGTAGGTCACAAAATAGATTGCACTTGTTTGCAGAAGTCTATTCAACTTTTGTCGATTATTTATGTCTCTTTTTATGATCTTAGCATTTAGAAAAGGAAATACAATATGTACACAATATAAATTGTTCAAAGTTTATATGTGACCCTACATTGTTTAAAGTATCTTTTAATAGTAATTGGATGAACGTGTGAGATAGAACATATAACAACTTTAAACGACTTAACCTCTAATTGTCCTTTTTTTGCATATCCTTTGTATATCCATATAAAGCACTCTCGACCAATCTCTACTTACAATCATCACTTTTTTAGTATTGTCTTTATCCAAACATTTAACAGCACAGGTTGGTAATACACTCTTACAATCCTCACTCTTTTATTATTGTCCGCACTCAAACAATTGAAAGCAGCATGATGATTATTCGCTTTTGGAGCTTTTCTATATACCTTAGTTGATTCAAACTTTTACTTGCTCTGTCTTTGAACTTAAATTCGGGACCGAGTGGTGAGATAATACAAAGTGATGTAAAAATAAATTGTCCTTGCATTGAAACCCTTGTACGAAAATAATTCATCGCAGAGCTAAAATAATGTAAAAGAAAATATAACTTTCACCAAAACTTTAACACAAATATTTTTATATGTAACTTTTACACCAATTTTAATATGGCTGATCGAGTGCATCGCAGAATGAGTCATCTTTACTCAGTAATGAAAGATGCAATGAATAAATAGAAACAATTAAGAGGTTTAGGGCATAGATGCAAATGATAACTTTCACCAAACTCTTAATCCAAATCTTCTGAGACTGTGACCTAGACGCCAAGGTTATAGTCGTGTATGAGTCACATAATTATTTTCTTTTTTTCTTTTTTTTTTCTAGGCCTCAACATCCACAGTTCAAAGAGAACACATTGAGGGTTTCAGGGAATATAAACACTTTAGATACTTTCAACAAAATATAGGAACCAATAGTTTTTTTTTTAAATATTTTTATCTGTACTTCAGTGCCATGCATAGATTATGAATACAATCAATAAAGGGATGTAGTAGGTGTACATAAATGAATAGTTTTAACTAAAACCTTAACATAAATATTCTAAGAATGCGATCTTGACCCAAAGGTTGGATGAGAGAGATATTAAATAAAATGTTTTAAACTTCTACTACATTATCTGAAGTATGAATCAAATCTATGAAGGGATTTAGAAAATACATCTATGAGCAAAGGAAAAACTTTAACCAATATCTTAATGCCGATATACTGAGACTGTGATCTTGACCAGGTCAAGGGTTATTGGAATCGTGAGACGATGCACTTTTCTGGCAGACGTTTCAACAGTGTCGTCATCAACAGATGTGTTAGGTTTCATTTGTTCATTATTCCTAAGTAGATTTTATTCATGCCAGATATGTTGAAACGTCTGCCAGAAAAGTGCATCGTCTCACGATTCCAATAACATGGGCTGTACACGAATTCACAGTTGGCTAAGTTAATAGAATGTGTGTAGATTCCAACATGTTTGTACACTTTACTTGGAATGGCCTAGGGGCAAGGAAAGTTGATAAGGTCATTTATCATATCCATACTGTGAGTTTAGGTTTTATATTTCCATATCATAATTTTTAGATACCGGTAACAAGTTTCATAAGACCTCATGATGTTATAAAGAAGGCAATGTAAGGCTAACCCATAATGACAGAGGTATCACAATGTACTGAAAAGTCATTTCACCTCAATCAGCTATGTTGTTTTTATATATGAAAAGACAAGATGTTCTCATAATGTGATAAGTATAATCTTAATTGAAAATGAAAATGTATGCAGCTTGTTGAACATTTTCAATTGTTTGCTTGCAAAATATATATATTATTAAACTCATTTCATAAATTTAATTTGAAACAAGCACTCTTAAAAGATCGAAATAATGATTAAAGATTCGAATTGAACACCAGATCAACCATGTAAGATCAAAACTGGATATGTAATGAATAACAAAATATGGTACATATAACCATTAAAAGTAGCTGTTTGAGACAAATGAATTGCTGAATGAAGGTGCCTGTTATTATTCCATTAGAGGACTCCAATTAATTCAAAGCTTGGGCAAGAGGGCTTTGCCATTTGTGTCTCTCAACTTGAAAAAGGATAATTTTCTATCATTGTAAATAGGAAATTTTGGAACAAGTTTATCGATAGTTATTATGTTCACAGAATTTGTATTTCATTAGATACCATTTTTACAACAATGTAGTGACCAGGACGATTGACCTTTTTAAACTCTGTTTCATGCCTATATAGATGCTTAAGGTATATATTTATGAGAGGAAAATGTATATTTGTGGTTATGGAAAAAAAGCTGCCTGATGGAACGTGGAGGGATTCCCCTCCCCCCCCCCCCGATCTGCTGAGGTGGTTTTGCCGCCCCTGGTCCCTGACTGGTTTTGTTATCCTTGTAGCTCGTCGGAGGGAAAGTTCTGGCTGATGCATTGGTTCAACTGATCACCATGTCTCGTCGATGTGAAGTTTATTCACCCCCTAGCAGCCAGTGCACACATCCGGGTGGTAGTAGTCAAAGATATAACAGACCAAAGGTTTGTGGCCGATGCACTTGGTTTAAATGCTATTATCATTTATTGCAGCTGGGATTTGACTGTTATTGGTGATTTTTAAAAACCCAATATATTTGTTTTGGGGGGATGGGAGTGAAGAAGAGGTGGCCGAACAACTCTATCGGATTATTTATTAAATAATACAGAATTTATATTATGTTAGTGATATCAATTATTGTTAGAGTTAGAATACAATATAGTAAAACCGACATGGTGTGGTATCGGTTCCTGGTTGTTTCCGAATCAGGTGGGGTATCATCGTTGGTGATTTAACCTGTATTTGGTTATATAGTCCACTCTATTGTTGGTTTGAATATGTTCTCAAATGAAATTTCCTCTTGGTCTCACCTACATATTATTTGCCACATGTGCTTGTTTGGAGATAGTCAGCAATCTTTTGGAACTTGACACACTTGGATAGAATTTTATATGTGCCATTGTAACAAGGGGAGGTAGTGGGTAGGAAGTAGCAGACGCTTAGCTTTTGGCGTTAGTTAATTAGGCTATCCAGTTTTTTAGTTCTTTTTTATTTTTGTTAGTGTCATATCTTCTAATGACTATTTCACAAGCAACAACAAATATGTAGGTGAGTCCAAAAAGGTGTAAAAGTAGTATATACCAATAACACACTCTACAATTCGGACAGGGATTGACATCTATATTTAAATCGGAATGCAGGCATTCTATGCTATATTTGCAGTTATATTTTTACAAATTGTATGTCCTTATTAGCACTGCAGATGCTGACAACTGTCATACAATTTTACTTCAAAAATTGCCTCCAAAAAATATATAGTTTATACTCACAATTTAAAACGTAGTCAAGAATTTAAGCTGCTTATTTCGTCTTATCTATATTTATATCTAATATTATTACATGGTATTGTAATTGTCCATTTGTATCCTAAATCACTGGCACTCCTTGTATAAAATATGGACTGTATGTGACTGTAGTTAAAATGTGTATTTTTTTTATAGTATCATATTGGTGAACTGAATAGTAGGAAGTTAAATTCATTGCTATGAAATTGATACAACGTTGTAAAGAGCAGGTCATACTGAAATTATTGGTAATTTAATGAGAGATATTATATTCATTTGCTCCTACTATTTTAAAGATCGATCCAGTTTCCATTTTTATACAACGATTTCATTTAAATTCTGGTGAATATCGAAAAAGTACATAATATGAATGTATATTTAAGCCACCAAATTAAGACCACTGTTCACTCCGGGAAAAATTTTTCTTAATTCGGAAGTAGTATCATTTCTGAGGGTAACTTTGCTCTTTTACTTAGTAAATGGGAGTTAGCATACCTGGTTGCTATTGAATAGTGGACTGTATACATATTGCGATTTCTTTTAATTTATTTCTCCTCTGTTTCAGTGAGGCAGCTGTTAAGGTTGGAGTTGTTTATTTGTAAAAACAAACGGTTGGTCTAAACGTATTGAGACAGATCAGATTTCACTTTAATTGATTTGTGTATGTTGATCTTAAAATGAATAGGTAATATGTTTTCCTCAAAATATTTTAAGCACAGGTCATCTTCCTATTCGATTTTTGCTGACTATGTGTAAAGTGATCATCAAAATTACTTTATGTCAAGCCATTTACTTATTATCACACGATCTTAATGTGACCTGCTTGATTTTGATTTTTAAATAAACCTCTTGCATATTAATAAATAGCCGATCTTACTTCTATACAATTTTATTTTAATTACATCAACTAATCTACACCAGTGCTTAAGTTTCAACATTTATACGAAATTCATTGTATTTGTCTATTTATATTCTCTGTGCTCCTTTATTTGTTTAGAATATGGACCCGTCTGGTTATGTTTGTTTAAGCATATTTATCTCATGTGAGTTAATATTCGTTCACAAAAATTTTGGACTTTTAAGACCCACACTCTTATTTCAGCAGGGATATTTTAATTTGATCGTGTCCATTTCGCTGCATGTGTGAGCATGAGTATGCAAATATAATAAACACTTATTAGCATGACTGCATAAAAACCACTCCATATCAACGAATGAAATTTGGTAGATGACCTGATTAAATTTTCAGGCCATCGTTTCAATTTTTCAATTTGTTTAATACATTTTTTAAATTGCTTTTTTTTTCTTGCAAACATTGTGAGCACAACTAAAAAATCCCCACTTAATATAGACAAAAGGCATTCGGTAGGCATGTTTGCATGGATGCGTAAATGACTTAATTAGATTTTCAGGCCATAAGAACAATTTCTCAAATTTTTACCAAATTCAGAACTTTTCAAAAGTATGCAGTCTACATTGTGGGCATACATATTTTACAAACTGCAACTTACAGGATGAATTCATGTCGACTATAAAGGAGAATAAATATTTCTGAATAGTTAGAAACCTTTGATGAGTTTTGCTTTAGCAAATTTTTTAATATTTATACAGTTCTTATTGATATTTGAAAAGCTATAATTTCAAGGCTTCCTAAACTTGGAATTGCTTTTTCAGCAAAAATAATAAAAACAAGAGTCCCTCGAAAGGAAATGTTCGAAAATAATTTCCAGTAATCAAAGTGCTTAGGGTTGCAACCATTTCTGATTGTCTTCAGCAATAGCAATATTTTCAAGATGGCTACCACGGCGGCCATATTGGATGTAAAATCGAAATCATATTCATTTAGGACCAACTAGATATCATGATATGTCTTTTGGGTGGAAATTCCATGTACATATAGCCATCCATCCAGGGGGAGTAGCGATAACAAAATGTTCAAGATATGACCATGGCGGCCATATTACCTGTCAGATCGGCATTATTTAATGTATAAACAACCAGAGACAATAAAAAGTCTTCAGGCAAAAGGAACATGCCATTATGAATTTCCATTTAGGCATAATGTTTTTCTGTCTAAATATCACATAAGAACTTAACCTTAACTGTTCTTGCTTACTTAATTTTCCCTTTCTTTAATTTCATCAAAACGGCAAATCAGGATATTATTTTAGTATGTGTCTTTTTTAATAAAATGCATATATGCCATATTAGTCGGGATCTAAACAAATTAGGGTTAAAGCTATGTCAAATTTCGATTATAAAAAATTAAAAACACTTAGGTCATTTTAAGATGGAACGAAATACCCAAAAATGTACCAAATTTCAAAATTGACATGTGTAGTTCGTGTCACGCATGGGCCAAACTTAACATTATTGGGGGCATGGGAGGGAAATATTGGTTTAGAACAATCTAAGTTTCATCTATTCTCCCATATTTATGCGATGTTTAGAGGTCACTATAAATAAAAATAGCCCAACTTCCTAACCATGCGCAATAAAACCCCATAGTGCTCCCCTGTACTACTTATGGAATGTGAAAAAAATGGAAGGTCGCAAAACAAGAAGGCTTACTTGAATACTTTCTGTTTTCCTCCAAAACTCAGGAAACAAAAAGACAATACATGAAAACCATATGCATTTGCGATAAAGAGCCATCGAAGTAGCTTTTATATCTTGGAAAATATACCGATGAATGGACGAGGAAAATCGAAATTCTTGTAATATGTCTTTTAGACATACTTCATCAAGTAGTTACCTTTCAGTCTTCATTGTTTTTGATATTTTTTTTTCTATATAATCAAACTTAGAACGATATTCTACCATTGTAAAGGCAATGTTAAAAAATATTATGTGAAAAATAAAAGAGCAAGAAACATAGTCCGTGATATTACGTTTGTATTAACAACAACAACAAAACACACGAAATACACACACTCACAAAAAAAAAAATAAAGAAGGTTATAAACATAACTTGTCTTCTTATATCTCTCTTACGTTTGATGGAAGTAACATCAGGAACTGAGGTAAGTCATATAATATCTACAGCTCCTATTCGCATCGGTTGAGCGCCATCAGATTTTGTATCGATTTTGACTAGCATACATGAAAGATACAAAACAATTATATATAGACAAAACCTATATCAAATAAATATAGTTGTCTGGGATTAGATACTTTTATTTTCTTGTTTGCCACCGGTTTAGGTCACCCCTGTATGTTTTCTAAATGCACTTATATGAAATAATAAAATCAGTTAATTTTAACGGGTTCAACTAAGGTATTTTTCTGATATATTGTTTAAAGACCTTAATTTACAGTTTCTTGATGGAATTATCCATTATTTAATTTCCCATTACAACTGATTATCGATTACTCCAACTTATCATCTCCAGCTCACCGTACGGTCTCTCCAGCTAGCCTTCTCCAGCTCACCGTACGGTCTCTCCAGCTCACCCTACAGTCTCTCCAGTTCTCCATACAATCTCTCCAGCTAGCCTTCTCCAGCTCACCCTACGATCTCTCCAGCTCACCCTACAGTCTCTCCAGTTCTCCATACAATATCTCCAGCTCATCCATTTTGAATGATTTGGCGTGCTAAACGCTCAGTTTTCACTGTTACATTACAGCGTGCAACATTCAATCTGGTTTATAGGTTAGTCTAGTCCAAAAATGTGCACGTACTTTAACATTGGTTTGGTTTTGTGGGGTTTAACGCCATTTTTCAGAATATGATAGGCTATGCATGGCGGCTAGTATATTTGGTGGAGGAAGAACCTAGGAAGACCCCTGGATCTTCCACCAATCCACGTGAAGCTAGTGGCAAGCTTTCTTACATAACCACGTTAGTCGAGCCGAGATTTGAACTCACGCGGACAGAGGTGAGATGTGTGAGTGATCTATAAAGTCGAGCGCCTTAGATCACTTTGCCACCCAGGGGACCTACCTTAACATTGACTTTGCCGGGACGTGTATATAATGACCTTCCAATGAATATGGATGTGTGCGGATGAAATAAGGTGAATAATCGTCATTTAAAGGTATGTGTAATCAAATTCTAAAAAAATGACACCCATTAATGAAATAGTCGGTACTGAACGCCTATATGACCTGTATGACTTGTACTTTAAATATATCTCCAGGGTGAATATTTACCTGGAAATTCGTAGCGTCTAGTTGTATTTACCCGGATAGTCGAACATATTTGTGTAGTATGATTTAACTGTTGTTTGTGTTAGGTCATATAAGTAATACATATACCCATCCCTTTCTACCTGTATGAATACGTAATTGTACAGTTTTTCAAACGTACCGTAATATTGGACGGGTCCCGAAGGGGTGAATCTTATGTGAAGTCACATTTGAAAAACTTATTTCTCCATACAGCTAGACAAAATATGGATATTTCTGATTTAATCCAGAACACAATTATTAAACAAATATGTAAAATGCCTATTTTTGGAGATGACAGATGAACTGTAACATTTTGAATTATGAATCATTCCTTACATCCCTTGTTAGATAATTGACCATTCGAACTTTGATGTACGCCCTCATTAATATGAATATAATTGTTGAGCGTGTACTGTTTGATGCGATCACAAGGCTAAGTATATAAGTTACTTAGTATACATGTCTATACATGAATAAAAGTAAAAATTTAAAAAGTTGCAAAGTCATTTGACCACTCTCTTAAGTGCATGCAGATGCAATGGATATATTTGAGCAAGATGCACCAAACATGTGGATTGTAAGGAAATCAGTTGTAGGATCTTGCTATTAATATTAGTACCCCTACCTCCGTCGTCGCCTTGTCGAGGATACAACATCGTATTAGTAGGACCTGCCTGGTGATTATACTTTTGATGGGTACAAAACATACAGTGATAAAAAAAAATCGACACACGACAGATTTCGTTAAATGTACAAGTAAGTGACTTTTGAATATGGAAACTGCTGATTGTAATACAAACTTTGTTTTCTAAAGATATTTTAGAATAAAATTGTAATTTTCAATTTCCATTTTACTTTCTGCAATAAAATTATTATATTCTGCCTCCTTTTTACCACCGCTATGCGTAAAAACTATTATTTATTAGGTTCAATAAAATTTATGTAAGAACATAAATGTATCTTTGCCATTTATTTTCGTATCACTGTTACTGCTCTCCCTCTCTCTCTCTCTCTCTCTCTCTCTCTCTCTTTGGATCACTCAACTGTTGACTGCAGTGCTGACATGGCATCTAAAACTAAAACAGTATAATTAACACGAAACACTACAATTATAACAGTGCAATTATCACAAACAGTATAATTATCAGTAAAATTATCAAGAAATAATTGCACTGAAACTCTAAAGGTAAGCATAGGCAGCTGTGGATTAATAAAATGACTCAAGTTGGTTCAAGTGAATAACCTTTTTTAAATATAGCGTATCAGCGTACTTAATATTATATGTTTGTACTCATTGTTTATTTTTCGTTTAACTATTTTCAATTTCGACAATGCTATAAAAGGTGCTAAACATGTATGCCAAGACACCCTTAATTGGTGTAGATTGACGAATTCATAGGTTAGCTGATATGTAATTTCCGTTTAAAAAGTTGTGGAATGGTGGAGTATGGCAACAAATATCATCCAGATAAAGCCAAAGTTCTCTCTTAAAATGTCATTTTTCGCTGCGTTGCTACTAATTGCCTATACCTTTATAAATACATGTAATCAGACCTATCTCTATTTTATTTCGTCTAATATCCCATCCACATTACGAACTCTATACTACGTAACAGTTTGGTGCGTTCCTACTATATTATCACAGATGAACTGAACACTATCTCATCCATGAAATGTAAACCCATACACTTATGATTTCAATGGAGAGCATTGAATACCAAAGTAGATTACGCCAAATCGGCCTTTCATTTACATGTGATTTGCAGCTTTTATTTGGAATGTGGTAAGCAACATACATTCTTATTTCATAAAAAAATGTATTTCTTTCTTTTCTTTTCGTTGTAATGTATGTTCACGTACACAGACGGGAGTTTCTCAAATCTGTTATATTATTTTCGGATATAAGGAAGTTTCAGATTACATAAAGATGGACGTACGTTAAGGCAGATGTAGCAATATATGCCCTTCTATTGAGCCTTGCAGATGTATAGCTACCATCTATACTTAGCCATTCTTAGTTCCGTTATGTTGAAATCCTGTCGTGAAACTGTTGCAATCTCTGTTCGTATACATTTATTAAAATATTGTATTTTCTTGTATCTTGTATGTGTAATGTAACAATTTTTCATAGAATTCGGTATGAACACAAGGTGACATGTCATGTTGAACACGCCCTATAGGCTTAACATTTTGGGACGTATGGGCACTAGGGATGTTAAACTTAAAAGACGCCTATAAGATTAGCATTGTGTATCTGTGGGAATTGAACATGATGTTGGATACTGATCAGGACTCCCACCTACTGACCACCTCACCGTCTTACTGACAAGTAACCACACCTGCTCATCAACACACAGTCTTACTAACCAACACCCATATATATGCAGCAACGCACAGTGTTACTGAACAGCACACACACCTACTAATCAACACCCACATATATTCACCAACACAGTATTACTAACCAACACTCATACCTACTCATAAATGCACAGTGTTACTAACCGGCAACCCCTTCCACTTATAAAAACCCATACCTACTAGCTAGCACACATTGTTAAAGGGAATATCAAGGGGTTATCAAGTAGAAGGAAGAGTAAGAAAGAGTAAGGAGGAGACAACACCAAGAACAGACTTAAAATAAAGCCCTACAGCCCCAAACCAAAGGGGGGGGGGTGAAAGACCAAAAAGGGTAGGGGCTCAAACTTTCACATAGACACGCCATCACTCACATACGCTTATACTATTACACACTGAAAGAGAAAAGGGGAGACAAAGACAAACTTCAAGACACAGAACAAAGAGTGGTGGCAATATTGGAGCAGTATCTTTGTTTCTGGAGAGCTGGTAGGCCATGAAATGCCTTTGAGTGTTAACAAAGATTGCTAACACAGGCGACACGTCTTCATTTTTTTTTTTTTTCTCAAGCTTTTCCACACCATCGATCTATTCATCGACATTCTTTTGATGCACCTTTACCTGTCCACGTATACTCTTCCCCTCCACAGGGCAGTGTTTCTGAGGCGTGTGATCACCCAGCTCGCCATAGAAGATCGTCTTTGCTAGTCTCTCTTCTGACATCATGGTGAAGTGGACTGCCCATCTCAACTGTGATTTCATCAGCATAGTGTGGATGCTTGGAATGCCTGTCCGTGTGAGAACTTCAGTGTCTGGGACCTTGTCCTGCCATCTTATCCTCATCAGGTTCCTAAGGTAGCCCATGTGAAAATGGCTCAGCTTCTTGGCATGGCGTATGTACACCGGCCAGGGTTTGAAAGCATACAGCAGGGTCGGCAACATAATGGATTTGTTGACCTTAAGTTTTGTTTGTAAACTGATGCCTTTGTGCTCCCACACATTTGAGCGTAGTATGCCAAAGGCCACACTTGCTTTAGCAATTCTAGCCTTGGTTTCATCATAGATGTGGACTGCACGTGACAGTGTGCTGCCGGGATAGGTAAACTTGTAGACTGTCTCGATGGTTTGGCCATTTACTGTGATGGTAGGCTCTACGTGAGACTTTCCTGGTGCAGGTTGGTGCATCACCTCTCTCTTCTTAATACTGACTTGGAGCCCGAAATTGTCGCAAGCTGAAGAGAAATAGTACATACTGTGTTGCATGTCAGACTCAGATTTGGCATTCAGGAAACCATCGTCAGCAAATAGGAGATCACGAACAGTTCCTTCTTGTAACTTCGTCTTCGCCTGTAATCTCCTCAGATTGAAGAGCTTCCCATCCGTGCAATATATGATGTCGATCCCATTGTCATAGTCACGGAAGGCATCAGTAAGCATGGCAGAGAACATCATGCCAACACACAGCCTTGCTTGACTCCATATGTGACTCGGAATGGTTCAGATGACTCGCCGTCGTCTACAACGTGAGCGAACATGACATCATGGAATTGCCGAACCATCACCATGAATTTCTCTGGACAAACAAATTTTGCCATGATATTCCAAAAGGCCTCCACGGATGACTGTGTCAAAGGCTTTTCTCAGGGCGATGAATTTCATGTACAGGTTAGAGTTCTGTTCCTGGCATTTCTTCTGGAGTTGACGAGCTGCAAACACCATGTCTGTGGTACCTCGTTCTTTCCTGAAGCCACACTGACTCTCTGTCAGGAGCCCTTGATCGATGGGATGCACAAGACGATTCAGCAGAATTCTGGCAAGGATTTTGCCTGCTATTGACAGCACGGAGATGCCCCAATGGTTGTCACAGGAGTGTATGTTGCCTTTCCGCTCGCACACGCGGACAATGGATGCATCCTTGTACTCCTGGGGGATATGTCCCTGAGTCCACATTGACTGGACGAGTTCAGTCAGTTTCTGTGCCATGTGCCAGCCTCCAGCTTTGTAGACTTCTGCTGGTATAGCATCTGCCCTATATGATTTGCAATTTGACAGCAGGTCAGTTGCTTTCACAGTTCCAGGTAGCGTTGGGGGATCAGCTAGTGATATTTTGATTTCCACTTGCAGCAGTCGATCAATTACCTCATCGCTGATAGATGACTGTTGATTGAGGATGTTGTTGAAATGTTCTGGCCATCTTTGAAGTATATTTTATTTGTCAGTGAGCAGTGTGGCGCTATCAGCACTCAGTATTGGAGATGGCCCTGATGACTGTAACCAGTTGATGGGCTTCAAAGCATCATAGAAGTTCTTTATGTCATTCCTGTCTGCGTAGGACTGAATCTTAACCACCTTATTCCTCAGTCATGAGCCTTGCAACTCCCTGAGTTTACATTGGACAGTCCTCTTGATGTTGTTGAAGGCTGCCTTCTTAGATAATGAAGTGTTGTTTTCTAAACTGACCTTCTGCAACCGTTGGTTCTCATTAAGAAGCCTCTGTATGGCAGCATCGTTCTCATCAAACCACTCTTGATGTTTACCTGTGGTGGGACCTAGGGTTTTGGATGCAGATGAGTTCGCAGAGTATCTGAAGGATACCCAGTTTTCCTACACATTCTCGGCGTTTATATTGATTGTATCCAGCTAGCTGCACAGTTCTTCGACAAACGCCTGTTTCACATTCTCCTGTTCGAATTTGGCGACATTGAACGTTTTGGGCACATTTTTGCCTTGTGGTCGTTTCCTTGACTGAATCAGGATATTGAACTTGAAGACTATGAGCCTGTGGTCAATCCAGCATTCTGCACTTTTCATGGCATTCGTCACTCCGGCGTCCTGCCTGTCTCTTCTCCTAACGATTACGTAATCAGTACGATGCAAGTGCTTGGAGCGTGGGTGCATCCAAGATGTCTTGCTGCGGTTTAGCAGGCAGACGACTGTATTGATGATTAGGTGGTCATGTTCACTGCATTTTCTCAGTAGGAAGTGCATACAAGTACTGATGCAGTGGATGGCCATCAGGTACTACTGCACCTGAACTGATGCCCGGTGCTGTCCACACAGGTCTTACCATCTGCCTTCTCAGCCGGAGGATGAGCATATCTGCTCGGCCGACTGATCTACCAGAAAGAACTTTCCAAAAGGGGCCAGATGTAGCTGTCCACTCTGGGTCAACAGTCACATATAGTACCGTCTACTGTTACTTACGGTAGCAGGCGATAACTGACATGATTCATATACCGCGAGTTACAGTACCACTACTGCTGCGGTGACTAGCATAACTCCACCAATGACATTTTCTGTTCCAGAGAACGAATTGAATTTGACTTTGGCTTTCTGCAACTTTTTATCATCGCAGAAGTTTTTGACAGCATTTTCATGCTGATCACTTCCCTTGCCAGAATCTGACAGTTTTAAAAAGAAACAGAAGGAAGAACATTTTAGAACGACAAACAGACAACAACAACATGAGGGAAAGAGGAAGCAAGATATTAAAACAATGAGCGGTGAATAGAGTCAAAACAGTAAAACCGCGAATGCATTGCATCAGATCTTGACTGAACTGAAACAGTTAAGAGCGATGTATGAAACTTCTTTCATTAAGCCTAAGATAAATAACCCTACGCATCCAAGGAATTCCAAATCTCCATGACATGAACGACCACTACTACTTCTAAGACGGCAGTAGCCACCATTGCGAAATAAAAAAAACAAACCCCTGCAAAAATATGTGTATATGTCAATATCCTATGAGTAATAATACGAAACAAATTAAGACATTTACACAATTATGTTTGGTATGTTCCCTTAAGCAAGAATCACAATGGAATTTCAAACATGTCACAAAAGTCCATTTTTTCTTAGAAGTGTCTTGCTTTGAATTGCTTAGGCGAACTGAATTCTACTGCTTCCCCTTTTTCTGAAATCTTTTCTTTCTCCTTTTCTCTACCTTCAAATTCCTTTTGAATTTCTTACGTGTTCTTCTGCTACTTCTAAGATCTCCTGTTTCTCCTCCTTCGCTTTGTTTTGACGTTCTGGACACTCTGAAGACTAATGTCATTTCTCTTGACAGATATAACAGGTACCTTCACTTTTATCTCCGAGCTTGTTTTCTACTTTCTTAGAGGTCCCTTTTCGTTCGCATTGTAGACATTCTAGAGCCTAATGTCCTTTCTCTTGACCGATATAACAGGTATCTTCACTTGTGTCTCGAGAGGGGTAGTATTGAGTTTTCCTGAAAGTTTTTTTTTAAAGAGTTTTTGTATATTTTGTATCACGTTCTGTAAATCTCTCACCAGAAGTGTCATCTTTTGTGGTTCTGCCATCTTCACAGGTTGAAAGTCAAAGAAGAAATAAATGATAGTATCCTATTGTGTATTAGAGATAGGTTCCCTAGTCCAATCAAACTTAACTCCTCCACTGTCATGAAACGAACACATCTTTCCAAGTAGAAGCCAGAAACAGCGACGTTTTGTGTCACACACTACGCTTAGAGAAATTTTGGCGGAAGTTCAACCTAGCAGTTTTGAAGAGGAAATGATCAATTCATATACGTTGCCACTGTCAGAGTCAAGATCGTCCATGAAGGAAAATCGTTCGGTAGCCCCTAATACTTTGTTTGTTTGTTTTTTTGTTGTTTTTTTTTTCTTTTTTGTTGTTGTTGTTGTTGTTGTTTTATTTTCACATTCAACCGTCCAACAAATTGAATTCCAGAAAGTTTCGAACCCCCGCTTACACTTACGCGGTCAAACTTAAAGACTTCAAGTCCCAAGTTCCTGCAGAGAAAGCAGTTTACCGAGTTAAAGAAGTGAATGTTGGAGGAGCTGAACGGCCGTGCCGAGCTGAAGATCAAAATCGTCAGCGACTTTCTAATACTCGTGACAGCTTGGAAATCTCCTGTCTGGATGGAATGTAGTAAACTTGTTATATGAACACCTTCCAAACTCAGCTACAAAACTGAACGGTTACAACATTCGAACGATGATTTTGACATTACCGATAGAAAAGCCCGCCGTACATATGATTCACATTTGTATCTCCTTCTGGCAGCGGGAAACGCAAAATTGTATTATCTGTTGATCAATTCCGCACTACGAAACCAAATATCGTCAAGACTGAAACGACCATAATCAAGTGTGTTTAGCCCGCTCTAAGGTGGTGGCTAGAACATATGCAGAGAAAACGTGTACACCTGAATGAAAGCGAGTATGGAGGAGTATTATCACTTCCACAGTGTCAAACAACGGAGAGAAGCAATGATCCTTTTGGAACAAGTAGGGATTTCAAAAGAAGCCGTGTGTGTACCTCATCAACTGCAGAAGTGTTAGCCCCTATATATATATACATTGAAAGTTTACCCTTAAGTTATTCGTGGGGACCTCATGTTTTGATGACCACATGTTCCAGACGAAAAATATATTTACGTCTATCGTCAACAAAATCATTTCGTCGCCATTACTGGCGTCAACAGATTTCTCGGATACGGTTATTATTGTGACAAATGTGAACAAGGATTGAACAACTTGGAGCAACCTATTCTTTGTTGAGAGAGTTTTCGTGGTTATTATTCTTCTTCTGAAATTTCGTCGCACAGCGGGTCCGTAGAGTAAGACCCTCTTCAGGCACCCTTGCCTCTCCACATAAATTCTTCTTTTCCAGATAGCCGTGTCCGTAATCTTGGTGATGGCTGACGATGCCTTTACATACATAGGGTAGTCCGGGTTGAAGAGCCTGCCCGATACGATGGTTGATGACTCTACGCTTATCCAAACCTTTCTTGAGTTGTCTTGAGAACAAGTGAAACCACATAGCAGAATGCGCTTGTATATTTAGCCTAAGACCGGATTGGAACGCATTGAAATGTTCCACTAATCCAAACGCGCGTTACAAAATTCAGTCAGAGCGTGGGAGTTCTCTTCCAATCAGAAGAGAACGGACGCGTGGCGTCACATTCGATATATAGGCGCACCAGCGTTCTTACGCTTTACCATTGCGGCACAGTTTAAGTTCCATACCTAAGGTTGAAATAATGAAAGCAATGTATTGGGGTGCGCCTGCTGCGGAGACCTCGTATACTTGGAATGATAGTGCGATGACTACGACTACTAATGCAGCTGTAACCAGTATTCTTCTTCAAGAAAAGGATGACTTCAATTTAGCTTTGGCTGATTTTCTGTCATCTCCGCAAGAATGTTTGCCTGCGACCGTAGTACTACCTTCACCTCCTTCTCAAATCGTTACCATTGGTGGATCATTTCAGAAAAAGACAGAAGGAAGAATTGGAGAATTTTCTGCAATGACAGAAAGAAGGAGAAGAAGCATTTTTTAAACAGCAGCAAGAAAGAGGGGAAAAAAAAGAAAACGAGAAGAAGAAGAGAAGAGGAGAATTTTGAATTGTGAATGACATAACGAAGGGAGTGAAAACAAAACTGTGAATCTGCCACAAGACGTTTTGTCGGAGTTAAAGTATCTAAAATATACGTATCAGACCTCTTTAGCTCAACCAAGAGAAAGAGACCTACACGTGTTAAGATGTATAAACATTCCATTACAAAATGCCCCTCTCACCGCCACTGATATGTTATCACCAGTAGCAGCAGTTACTACTACCACTACCAAAGCAACATCAACGTCCACAGGAGGAGGAATATGACTTGGTCGTGGAAAAGGCTTAAGACATTTAAAGCTGATGATGTCAAGTCCATACTTTTTTTTTTTTTTTGTGTTGTTTTTTTTCTTCAAAAAACGCCAACGGTCCTTTTCAGGACCCCCTATATCTCATACAAAAGAGATACTACTCAATGATTGCCAAATCAAGTGAAACTCAAATCCCTTTCCCCATGATTTGATAGCGTGCGTGTGTGAATTTATTTAAGTATCTTATCCATATTATACAAAATCAAGACAAAGAGACACTTACGTTTTCTTTGGTATATTTTCTTTTGAATCACAATGACAATTTCATAACACATCACAAAATTCAATTTTCTATCTTTCACTGTCTGTCTGTCTGTCTCTTTCTTTTTTTTTTTTTTTGAATTTATTCACTGCTATGGGTTCATTTTCTTCACTGTCTTCTAGTTGTCTTGCCTTTTTGTATTTCTTGAATGTATGGGTTCTTCTGATTCTGAAGAACGCTCCTGCTCCTTCTCCTCATCCTGTTTGTTCTTTTTTTCTTGGGACACTCTGAAGACCAATGTCCTTTCTTGTGACAATGATGACAGGTATCTTTACCTTTGCCTCTCTTTTCTCCTGTTATTCCTTTGCTTTGAAGTTGTAGGCATTCTGGAGCCGAATGTCCTTTCTCTTGACAGGCGTAGCAAATATCTTGACGTTTATCTCAAGGGGAGTAGTCTGTAGTCTTGTTCAAAGTAAACTTTCGAATGACTCTGTCTAAATTTCTGATGACAGAAGCGGTCTCTTGTTGTAAATCTCTGACGAGAAGGGCGATCTGTTTTCACTCTTCCATCTTCTTCTTCACGGTCGCGAAAGTTGAATGAATTATATACTCTTAGGGTGAGAAGCTCTCTCTATATATAGGGAGCGAGCGTGTGTAAAACATAGTCAAATCAAAGTTTGGAATCACGTTCCATAGATGCTAAAAGTGACTTCCAGAAAATTTAGAACCACGGCTTACACTTACACAGTCAAATTTAAAGAATTAAAGTCTGAAGTGCCACCCCAAAGGCAGTAGGTTTCATTACAGATTTGTGGGATACCTTGTTGGAAACATTGAAGCGACAATGCCAAGCTAAATAGCACGATAGTTTGAGACTCTCCATCCATCAAGGCAGTTCAAAGTCTCCTATTTGGATCGAGTGTAGTACACCGGCAGAATTAACACCGTCAAAAATCGTCGACAAAATTGAACATGTTCAACAATCCAATAACGAGTTTAACATGACCGATGGAAAAGCTACTCTTCACATGACCCACGTTTCACCACCTAGAGGTAGCGGACCACGCAAAGTGTTATTGGTCGACCAGATTTGCTGTACCAAACGTAGTATCGTCGAAATTAACAACTCACAGGATCAAATGTGCTTAGCTCTTCCATCGTCATGAGTCGAACGTATGCTGAGAAGAATGAGACCGCAGAATGGAAAATAGCATGGGAGAGCATTCGAAAACCGGACAGAAACAGAACCAAACAGAGAAGAGATGCAGAACTCCTTTTACAGCAAGCATGCATTTCCAAAGAGACCGTGTGTGGCACTCCTAAAATGCAGAAACTTCAGGACATCTTGGCTCCTCGCTATACGTTGAAAGTGTATTCTCAAGTGGTTCGTGGAGCTCTCGTTTTTCATAAACCTGATTTCCCAGATGGAAAATATATTTACCTGTATCATCATCGAGAGCATTTCAATGCTATTACTAGTATCACCAGAATTATTGAGATTGTGCTCCACTTGTGGACACCTTATTCGAACCAATAACTCAAAGGCACATGTTTGTCCCGGAAAGAAAAGATGCCGTTTTTGAGACCAAATTGTAGACTTTGAACATCAATGCTACATTCAAAATGTGACAATAAACTGGAGAAAGACTTCAAGGAAAACCAGCACAAGAACAAAGAGAAACAAGCAGATTTTATCTTTGTTTTTTCTTTGAACGTACGCAAGAAACTGGCATTCACGTTCCAAATGTCTGCGTAGCTCATCGTACTTGTGACAAGTGTATGCAAGAACCTATATTTTTTCACTGTCCAAATTGTAGTAAGATTCCAGTAGGACTTAAACCTCTTTCGCGGACACCGCATTCTTCCCGATTGTGCTGAATGGATTTTTTACTCTACCGATGACACTTGGAGCGAAGAGGACATCCAGCATTACGGGGACTGCCATGGATATGCTAGTCATGGCTCACAATTTCTCAGGATACGACGGACAATTTCTTTTGAAATATTATTCAGAACCAGGTACTGAATGTCCCACAGTCACCACGAATAGAGCCAAACTCATCTGCATGAAAGTGGGACTAGTACAGGTCAAAGATTCCATGAGTTATTTAGTCATGCCTTTGAGTATAATGCCTAAAACGATTGGAATGGCAGAAATGGCCAAAGGTTATTTTCCACACTTTTTCGATACCGAAGCTAATCGATATGTTTTTATGCCGCATTAGCCTGATGTTCACTATTACGACCCTGCCGGTATGCATACAGAACATTGAGAAACATCCTACTCTTGGTACCAAATTCACGCTTTAAACCCGCTTGACTTTTAAGAACAAATATTTAAATATTGCCGATCCTATGTGGACATTTTACGCCGTTGCTGTGGAAAATTTCGAAAATTTTGGCTGGATCACGGAGGTATCGATCCTTTGAAGGAAGATTGTACCATCGCCAAAGAGTGTGGATTAGTGTATCGAAAAAAGTTCATGCCTGAGAACAAACTAGCCATCATACCTGCTCGATCTTATCTGTTGATCAGCCGTCGCTACTCCGTCAAAGCCTTGCGTTGGCTTCATTACTTGTGTGAAAATGAAGACAAATGGATACAACATGCTACAAACGGTGGAGAAAAGAAAATTGAAAATATTTCTGTGGATGGCTGGTATTTAGAAAAACCACAGATTGTCTACGAATTCCAGGATGTTTATTTCACGGACGCTCTGTGTGTTTTCCTCAACGAAACCTGAAAAGTCCTTTCTCAGAGTTTACCATGGAAGAGTTTTACGAGCAAATATACCAACGGCGCCTGAGGTTAGAAAGACAAGGATACCAAGTGATAGAAATGTGGGAGCACGAGTAATATTGGTCCAGACAATCGAAACAGATCCAGAAGATAGACACATGACCGAAAGTTACGACGTGGTAGACATCGAACCTTTGAATGCACGAGACAGTCTGGAGGACGAACCAATGCAACATGCTTGCTGTACGACGTAGAAGAAATTTAAGGAATCTCAAGGAGAAAAAATTAAGTACATCGATGTATGTTTGTTGTATTCTTGTATGTGCAAATGTGCTCGATTCCCTACCTGTCATCCTGAAATGTTAACAGAACGCATCGACGTGGAACACATTCGTCAGTACGATGAAATGCAAAGTCTTACCTCCAACCCACTTGTACCATCCTGTCTTACCACATCATTGCCAAGGAAAACTGATGGTTCCTTTGTGCCGTACGTGTGCTGAAACATGTAATCAAGACCAACCTTGTGGCCACAATGATGAAGAACGCGCTTTGACAGGCACGTGGGTGAGTGTTGAATTGTTTCATGCTCTGGATCGTGGATAACACTTGTTAAAATTATACGAAATGTGGCACTTTCCTACTACAGAACAATATCAAAAGGAAGACGACTCGACTCCAGGAATGTTCTCAGGCTACGTCAACGAATTTCTCAAAGACGCTAGTGGTTATCCATCTTCGTGTCAGACTCCAGAAGACAAAGATACATTAAAAGAACGGTACCGATCCTTAGAGATCATTACTTTGGAACACGTGGAAAAGAGCGAAGGAAGACCATCGTTTGCCAAAGCCATGTTAAATTGTTTGTGGGGAGAATTGGCGCAACGTCCCATATTACCCAAGACGGAATACTTGGTAGATCCAAGCCGTTACTTTCAACTGTGGATGACAAAGAAAAAATGATGAAACGGGTGGAGATCGTCCGTGAATATTTGATCGTGGTCAATTACGAAGAAGCGACAGATATTGCACGCCCCGACGTGTTTGGAAATGTCGTCATTGCAGCATACATGACAGATAATGTCCGTTTAAAATTGTATGATGCCTTAGAACTTTAAGGAGATCGAGCCCTTTACTTTGACATCGACAGTTGCATGAACATTCATCCTCCAGATAGACATGATTCAAAACTCGAAGGGGACCGTTTATTTGCAGCACCCAGAAGACACTATTGTCAGTTTTGCTAGGGGTGGCCCCAAAAATTACGGATACCAATATAGAGACCGACAGTGAGAAATTCATATCAAATGCAAAGTCAAAGGACTGACACTGAACTATCGATCGAGTCAAGTAGTTAACTTTGATTAACTTTGATATCTTAAAAGAAGCTTTACAGTCCGGAGAAGATCAAGACTTTCGCGTGAATACATTGGATCGACATAAAATTGTACGTTTGTTAAACCACCAAATCCTCAGTCGATCTTTAGACAAAGTATATCAAATTGCCTACCAGAAACAAGTGCGACTTCCAAACCACAACACTTTACCGTACGGACACGCTGAGCTCCAGTATAAAAAAGGGAAAGTTCCAAGACCAACAATTCATTGTGAATACAAATGAAGACCGAGAAAGACGATGAATAATTACACACAGAAACTGACTACGAACTTCAAGTTCAATTTTGAGGCCAGCACACTTTCACCGATACAGACGAACTCAACACAGCAGGAGAAAAATCTCTGAATCCAGTTTCCAGTTTAACCTGCAAATTACTATTATTATTTTTTTTTAAAATTTTAATTGCAGTGTTATCCTAATAAACGATGAACGATTCTTTTAAAGTATGTTTCATTAACCCCAATAAAATTCACTTCATTTCTTGAAAAGAAGTCAAGAGTTGTGACCTGTTCAAAATATTTCCTTTATACTTTTATGTCAATAAGCTGGCGGTATATTGGATTTACTTTTGTCCATCTATGTGTGTGGGTCCATCTGTCTTCCATGTCCATGCTGAAACTCCTTGACAACTTCACCTATTAACATCAAACTTACAATATGGGTGAACTTGGGATTAGTATGTGTTTAGCATATAGATAAACAGATAGAGGGCTCATCATTTTATTATTTTATTTTACGAGAGAGAGGGAGACAGAGACAGAGACAGAGAGAGAGAGAGAGAGAGAGAGAGAGAGAGAGAGAGACGGAGATAGATGTGATAACGTAAACGTTCAATCGGTAACTTTTTTAGATGACCCCCACGATCCCAATACACACGAAATTACTTGTTTTATCCACTGCTCTAAAATTGCGGGGGACAGCTTTAGTTCAAGGAGAATACATTACTATGTATTAAAATTCATTCATCTCATCGGCGACAGCAGTAGATAGTCTTATATTATCACATAAATTAATGTGAAAGCATAAACTTTCACTCTCACGCCTTTTGCACCTTAGATTACCCTTGTTTAATTGTCACTTGACTATATTAGTTGTCGCCAAGCTTTATTTATTGACGAGGAAAGTCCTACATACGTCGAAGTTTGATCGTTTTTAAATGAAATTTTCAGCCTTTTTTAATCGAACACAAGCTTAATTTCAACATTTTTTGACATTTCAAATCTAACAGAGAAACAAAACGCAAAGTAAATTTTTTAAATGTATCCAGTAGTGCTCCTTTAATCTACCTATCTTTGTTTTCTTTGTCAGAGAGAGAGAGATGAATGGAGATGAATAAAAAAGAAATATAAAGGTCATATATGCTGCCATCGTAACTATGTAACTAACGTAAGTATAAATTACATTTTCCGCTGCCTATCCTTCATAATATTTGATACCTGATGCATAGTACTGGTAGCAATAAAACACATTTTAGATTTTCATGGTCATATTGAAATCTAACAAGGATGAGCATATTTGAGTTCAATTATGGATGTTTCTCACATGAGTAAAAAGAAAAAAAGTGTATATATATATACTTTTCAATTATTGTAATTATTATAATACAAGTTCTTAAAGGTCATCATTAAACATACTGCAAATAAACATATTTAAGTAAATACACTGTATACGCTAAAGTTCAAAATCTATGTATGAAACTGGCGTCATATGAAGGCCATTCTTCAATGTTCCAGAAAATTCAAAGCAAACGAAGCGGGTAATTGACATTACTTCTTCTGAGTCTTTCATCAAGTATGCACAGTCACATAACAGTCTGCAACAGTATTTTCACTTGGAAATTTTTCTCTTTGAATTCTAGAACTTCCTGTTTACGATTGAATTTAGGTTAGCTGGCTCTGTCTTTACCTGTTGAAAAATAAAATCTGAAATGGAATTGAAAAACTGAGTGCAATTTTGTTTTATTCCTATCTTTGCATTTGTGATATGTTGTAAGAGGAACTGATGTAGATTCACTGGACAAGGCAATGGCGAAACACAGTTATTATTAGATTAAATGGCACTTTCAACACATTGAGGAAATAGGAATTAAGTGTCTTCACAAGGACACACTGAGGCATCCGACCAGCCTGGCCCGAGCAGATATCGAAAACGCAACCCTTAGATTATAGGTCTAACGCTCTATCAATTGAGCTACCGTAGCTTCCGTGCAAAACAGATCAACTGTACTGCTGTTGAGATGCTTGCATATCACATTTGTATGTTCCATACTTTTAATATTTCTGGAACAGTCCTTAGGGATATTTCTCCTACACTTCCAAGAGAATTTTTTCTCTTCAAAATAAGTACATTTGCAATATATAAAGAAATTCATAACTTGATTTCCAATCTTTGTTCTTTTCGTAAAAAAATATTTTGAGTCTACATCACATATGTATCATATGTATTACATTTAGAAAATGAAGCATCTGATACACACCCTTTATTTGAGTCAGAATTTCCCTTGGCAATGGTGGCATGTCTGACTTCTTTCCGGTGGCTGAATGCTGCACAAGAAAATCTTATGTGAAGTAATAATCCAGCGGAGCTTTCATGGTCTTGCTATCACTTTTCTTGCATTTCTTCTGGATGAGTGCAAACTTTGTTGCGTTGATAAAAAGACTGTGATATCAATAAGTTTAATCTGCAAAAAGAACACCAGAGATTAATGTAATCGATCATATTTACGTATGTAGGACGGAAAAAAAATAGCTGAAGTAGGAAAAAGATTTGTTTGATGAAAGAGTCCTAGTATATATAAGCAACAAGAAAAGCTTTAATCAAGCCCTTATCCAGTTAAATATTTTGTTAAAATCTAACCAAGTCAAGTGACACGATGAAAAGGGGGCCAAAGTCGTAGAATGCAAAGAGAGCAGTATGTGAAGCTATATTCCCAAAACACTTCTGAAGTGCACGTAAAGGGAATAAAAGGATCACTGAAATGTATTCCAGTAGATTTTGTTAAAAATACCAAAACCTTCCAAAAAAGAAAACACTTTAAACATTGACCCAGTGGATTACGAAATATGTTCCCTTAGCAGCCTTTGTGACAAGTGTGTAATGGTAATAATCTCACAGGTTTTGTACATGCATCTATTATTTCATTGCTTTAACAGCCAGACTGAGACAAGTTTGGCTTTAGTGCTTTTTAAAGAAAATGAACTACACAATGCTAATTATAATTTCAGAAGACTGGTAATTACTGAACGTGATTTAACAGCCACCTCAAACGAAAGTTATTTTGCAGTTGTAGGAGTACAATTATACACCATTTACCTATTATTTAAATATTTAAGCTACGGCTTTATTATATCAGCTTAAACCACAAATTTATTAAATTATACCTTTCCCTCTGCTTGTTGAAAGAAATTTAAGAGATCACATTCATCCATGTCTATTATCTCTGCTACAATTTTACTCATGTTGGTGGCGTTTACCGGGGAGAAGGAATGAGACACCGACATTGAGTGACTTGTGTGTTATGAAGAAAATCGAAGGCAATGAACGTTGGGATGGCTGCAGGGAAGGCAATAACAGTGGTGATGCCTGCATTAAAGACAGCAACTGCTGGGATGAATATACAGACAAAGGCGTTGACCACTGGTATGTCTGCATGGGCATGGGAGACACTGAATGCTGGGATGTCTGCGGCACACTATAATCTTGGCTGGCCATAGGTGTGGAAATTTGTTATGAACTGTTACTTGTAATGTGATGTCGGGATATTGGTCTACACTCTGATGTTCCCTCTCCCTTTTCAGCTGGTAGATCAGCAATGATGTCTGATCTGAAAATGGAACCAATATATAATGGTTGTTTTCTCACAGCATAGGAAAAAAAAAAACACGGATGATCATCTGTGAATTTTTTCTATTTTTTGTGAAATATGGTCTGATTCCGTGAAGCAAATTTGATGAAAAATGTTTTGAAATCTTTTTTTTTTCTTTTTATGTAAGAATAGATGTGCTTATATATACTTGAAGAGTATCCATGACAATGATGCGAAATCGCTTGAAAGAATAAAGGATGATCATAACTGATATCCTGTTGAATTTACAAATCTATGTCTATATACGAACCGGCATGTGGACCTATTCACTTTCTCAGATTATATATATATATATATATATATATATATATATATATATATATATATATATATATATATATATATATATATATATATATATATCAATAGCCTACGATGGAATGATTATCAGTCTTGCTAGCTAAAGTCATAATGGGAAAATCATATTAATCGACACACAGTTGGAACAAATAAAAATAAGGAGAATGCACTACAAGTCCCTTTAGATGAGGTCTTCTTCTTAGGTATAATATGTGTAGATAAAAAGAGAAAGAACATACATACATGCACTTGCATAAGGAGTGTTTTGGAAAACAATGAAAATAGTACATCCGTTTCCATAATATGTAAACGGACATTTTAAAAATTTAACAACAACAAAAAAATGTATCAGTTACCTTCACCATTCAAAGCGTTGCTGCTTTTTAATATTAGTTCCTTTTTTAGTCTTTCATTTTCTTCTTCCAGGCATTTTATGGTTTCTTCACACATAATGTTGGTGCAGCCATATAGTGTGTTGAACCCTTGACTGACCACTTGAGCTGAAAATACAATTTTAAAAGCAGTGAAGTAACATTGAAATGTACAATATATTGTATATATAAGGTTAATATGTTAAAATTTGAAGCAAAATGTCTTGTGTTGTATTAACCCTGTGTCCTTTTTCCCCTGTGCAATTTTTGTATTGGGAGACAGTTATGGGTACATTTCCGAGTAGACAGAGCATTTATAAAGAGTGAGAACAGCTGGCAGTTGGGTCAAGCCAGGTACGAATAATAATGGTTACGCAAGTGGGTAATTATCCAGGATTACTTAATTACAAAAACGGTAATGGCCTCGAGAGAAAGCTGGCAAGATAAATCCATTATAATGAACATAAACATGCAGTACTAATAAGATAAAAGATAAAATGTAATGATGTCAAAAATGTTTAAAGAATATATAAAGTGAAAAATTCAGGTAAAAACAAATAACATAAAATATTCAAAATATAGGGTACAATTTTTAACAATAAATAGAATTATATTTTAAAAGTCCACATTTTCTCTGCCAGCACATTATTCAATGAATTACATCTAATTTTCGGAATATTGCAAACATACAGACAAGTACATATGTGCTAATACCCCTATCCATTCAAGCATCTGGCATCTACAAACTTCTACTATTATTAGAAAGTAATCTGTTGAGTTAAGATGAGTGTAAACTGAAGTCGTTTTTCAATTAATTTCTGATTGATGAACTTTTCTGTGTTGGATCATATTGCAGTGATGATGTAGATTTGGGGAATTTTCTTGGTGATGTCCACCTCTGTAGGATCTGTGATGCTGCTTTTTGACATGATGACAGGGATGTGGGGGATTTTCTTCTTGGTGTTGTATTTTTGGGACTCTGGGATTGTGACGACTCTTGGTATGATGTTGGAGATTTGAGGAATTTTCTTGATGTCGATCTCTGTAGGATCCGTGATGCTGATGATGTTTTTTTCACATGATGACAGGGATATGGGAATTTATTTAGGGCGTTATATATTTTGATCTCTGGGATTGTGTTGACTCTTGGGATGACGTTGAACACTGAACCTTTTCTGTGGGACAGCAGTGCTCATAACTGTCCCCATTTTCTCTGCCTGATTGAAAAAAAGAATGTTATTTTTTCCATCTTAACATTGCGATCCTATATAAGACAATATACAAATGCTGAACAGAAAAATGAAACATTAATGAGATCCAATATAAGTTTTATTAGCAGGGTGATTGAAGAGTAAAACGAAGATGTAATTCGCCTAATATGTTCTAGCTTAGTTACCAGAGGATAAAACTATGCAAAACAGCTATATGAATCTAGATTATACAATTCCATCCTAAATGCCAGTTTTAAAACATTGAGAGCTTCACTGTTTGAAGCCACAAAGCCACAGGACAGTTAGGTACGAACAGCAGACCAAGACCAAGACAGCGACGAAGGACATTTCCGCCCTATTACATTAGGCCAACTTCGCTTGAAACTTCAGTTTGCAGTAGCTCTGAAGAACACAGTAAACATCATCGTGTATGCAGAATTTGACAATACTTTGTAAATCTACAGTTTGAGAGACGTGATACTAGAGTATGAGAAGAATAAAAAGATGGAACACGAAGAACCTATGGAGATAGGCGAACAATGTCCCCTCAGAAAAGAGAAAAGAAATTATTGTCAATTGTGTATGTTTGAGTATGTCCTTATCTTCCCCCAAAATACTTTTAAACTTTAAAACAACTCTTCCCTTATAAAATGTGTGTTTGTGGGTATAGAGTATTTGTGGGTATAGTGTGTATGTATTAACACTCTCTTACCAATGTCTAATGTTAAACCTAGGTGAATAAAAATTCAGAAGAATATTTTTCTTACATCCGCGCGATTTCTCTTGACTTCTATGGTGTTAGGGATGTGTTCCTTCACGTCCGTGCTTAGAGCGTATAAAGTGCCGCTCTTGCCATTCATTGTGTAACAGCTAGCCAGCGCTGAAAAATGCGTAACTTTAACACAGCTATGCGTCTCTTGGATAAAGTGCAATACCTCCTAGACCGGGTGGAGGAACTACAGGTCTACCCAAACCTCAGGTACTTAAAGAGGAAGATGAGCTTCTTACAATCTTAAGATCAAGGCGGCGTGGGCAGAGGAGAAAAGGGTCAAGGAGCAGGAGAAAAGGGAGATGAAATTCCAGCGCCTCAATACCAACTGGATGAAGATCCGGGAAACATTCAGAAAGATACGACATAAAGACTTTATCCCTGATGTGGAAGAGAAGGAATACTGGGGGAAGTAGGCCAACGAGCCATGTTCTAGGCTCATGTTCTCCACCAAGACAATATGGCTCCAAAGATGTGCGGTCTGATGTGCCCGACCCGGTAGGTGTAGTGACCATTAAAAAGGAGTGGTAGCAGAAAAAAAACAAAATGTCCTTTTAAGGGCCACCCAGATCTCTAGAAAAGAGAGCTACTATTCATTTTCCAATTTGTGTTTAATGTTTGTGTATGTAGATTAGTTTGTTTGTGTGTGAGGTTATAGTGTGTGTCTATAGGCACTCCTGTTCTTGCCTACTTGTGTGTGATAGTGTGTATATATTGTATCCCCCTTCTTTTACATCCTTCCACCTGTTGTGTGATGATATGTTTGTATGCATGTTAGTATAGCGTGTGTGTATAAACAATCCTATCCTTTTCGCTAAAGTGTAGGTGGTGTGTGCTTGGATTGTAATCAAAAGCGGATGCTGGATTGTAGGGTGAGTGTTTGAATTGTAATACAAAAGAGGTTGCTGCATTGTATTGTGAATGTTTTGATTGTAATCAAAACGCTGCTGCTGGATTGTAGGGTGTATGTTGGATAGTATGTTTGACCGTATACACATTTTTGACCCTATACATTTTGATCCCATAAATTGAGGTCAACCACTTCTAGCAAAGTTATAATGTCAACTCAATAATAAATTCCCGTTTGATCTTATATAGGCTCATGCATGTTAAATTCTCGTTAGACTCCACAAATTGACGTCAAACACTTCTAACAATGTTATCATTTACCCCAATGTTGAACCTATGGACAATTTTAAAATAGAATTTCCCGTATGACGCCACAGAGGTATATACATGTAAACTTATGGGCACCTATATAATTATCATATGACCCCAATAGTTCAACATTACTATTCTTCACTGTCCGTGACTGAATATCTTATTGAGCTTTTACCGGTTCGTCCTTTGATATTGTACTTACCTCTTTCAATCTCTGGCTTCGATAAACATGTATTTAAAAATCCAGCTACTTGCATCTCCTTATATGTCTGTCTTTGTCTCTGAGTATGAAAAGTGACACCGCAATTATTTCCAACGAGTGACTGTGACATGATGATGGCACTAAATTGCTATGCCCCGCCACGACAATTCTTGTGTAATATCTTGTTACTCTTTCAATCCGGCCGTCACTCATCAGTTTCGTTTTTCGTTTAGGTCAATTTTCAGACACTGTTATGCGTCATACGTGTTCAATGAACACTTCTCCAGTTTAGTAAGCTGGGAGTAATTTCTATGAACATGTAGTATTGGTAGTATATGTCACAGATGCCACCGGCCACTCACAATTAGTATTATTCAGAACAGAACGTAGTTTATAAGTTATAAAGCACGTTATAAACCTGTTACTTTTTGGTCTGACAAATTCAATACTGTTATGAGGCTGTACATAGACTGACAGACATAAAACAAAAGGAATTAAGGATGACCCCTTTTGTGGACTAGGTCTCTTGTTTATTTCCGGTTCGATTAGACAGACTTTATAAATTCTAACATATTTTCCATTGTTTGTTTTCTTTCCAGAAATATCATCAAGACTTGTATTTCCTTTAATAACGGCATACTTAATCTAGCTGTTTCAGGGTTTGTAGCATGTTTCAATTGACGTTAATATGTGAGAAGAAGTCTCATTGTAGCATTAATCCATAATACGCAATGCACTTATGAATCATACCTTTTCGTTAATGTGATGTAATATTTGTCATAAGTAAATAAAGTTTTGATCTATATATTTATTTATCTATCACAACTTTGCTTTCCTAAACCCTTCGCAAGACAGAAACATTTTGATCCGACAGAATCTTAGCTTGAAACTTTTCGTTTAGTAATCTCTTCAGATCGGTTGATGAGGCTCTTACATTGTTTGATTGTAAAGGTTAATCTGCACACACATATACATACACTTCATTGACATATATAGAGTATCAATATTAAGGACACAATACACACACTAGAAAACATTTACATATCAACAAAAGCACACTATTGTTGCATGTTACCAGGAAAACGAAACAAGTGTCATTGTATTCAAACAATAAGTACGCATGAGTCACATTTCCATTGTATGCAGCTGGCCTAGACCTCCTTATTATTTTACTGCTTTCTCTACCGTTCCTTCTACCAGTGCTACTTCTCTTACTATTTTGTTGCTGTATTTTCTTCATCCTCTTCTTTTCTCGCACCTGCTCCTCCTACAGTAAATACTGGTTGGATAATGTTATAAATATAAAGTTGGATAATACCAAAGTAAGTTTGATGAACATTGGAGCTTTAATTTCTGAAACATCTTTCCTCTTAAATATATCTTCCTTATTTAATTGTTTATATTATTTTCTCAGCTCTTGTTACTTTTTATAATACTTATATTTTGATATTATACACATTTAAAATAAATATTTTTGAAACTTTTCCAATGTATCATATACTTCGACCGAACGTAGTAACTATGGGATGCTGCGTGCGATATATATTTTTGATCCAAAAGTCTCCGGTTTGGAATCAGTGTAAAGTAACTAACTTTATTCTATACAATGGATTCACCCTTAATCTGCTGATGCAGATGTAAATAATTGTCAAACATTGTTTTGCCTCGACTATGAAAAAACTATACGCTATGATTGACAATTAAATTGTGCAATGCATTGTAAAATGAAATAAGAAACAAACCGGTACAAATAGCAAGGCAATGGCACTTGTGTTCGTTGGCCAAATCCCTTTTATGAATATTATAATTTAAACCTTTTGTGGAAAGAAGCCGCGTACAGTGCGTTTTTGGTAAATTGTTTTAAACCACGCATAGACACCTTGCTGGATAAATATTTGCATTATTTATTGTATTTAAAAACAATGCTCTTGCAGATCTGACAATGAGGAGGGGTGTTCTCGAGTTTTCTATGTTTTTTAGCTTTCTGTCTTCTTGTAGACTTTTAAAAGTGATTTCACTCAGGACAGCAAACATTACAGAAGAAAATAATGCCACAGAACTTCAGGGATGATTCAAAAAATGAAAACATGTCGAAGACGCAGTATACTGCAAAACAGCTATATTTATATTACCTGTGTAAAATAATAAACTACAGAACTACAACATGTGTGGAATTCAATATACAATTAGAATCTAGGGACACAATCATCTAATCAGTTATACATTTTATTGGCACATTCACTGGGGATATACGATAGCTATTCAACACGTTTCCACTTTGACCAGGTCAGAATGAGAAAACGTACATGTAACAACAAGGAACAATACAACAATATTAGTATCATCGCGATGGCATTTATTTTGTAACTTCAAGTTAAGCAAACATCCAAGGATAATGACTTTAAATGTACCATTGCTGTGTTTTTACTGTATGGCTGGAAGCGTGTTTATTACACTTGCAAATGAAAATAAAGGTAAGATTGGCAAAGTTGAATGGAAATGGAGAAAATATGTAAATTGAAGCAATACTACAGATGATAATGTTGAAAACCAAGCGCTACTAATCAAAATTAGAACAGCGAATGAGTACCATAGGAATATTCCGAAGTTTTAATAACAAGTATGTATAAGGTGAATGCAAGACTCAATCTATCAATCTATCTATCTATCTATTGCATACACTACAAATCATGTGTTAATTGTACTTGTATACTTTGCATCAGACTCAACGACATATGCTGTGAGAAACGGCATCGCTTTTATTAGCTGGAAGATCAACAGAAGAGAAGTATCTGCTTATCACGTCGATGTCATCAACCCTATGTATAAAAGAATGTTTCAGTGCCTCAGAACAGATCCGGTAAATATTGCAAATAATTTTGACGGAAAATATCAGTTTGCTGGGAACTGCAGCAATGGAATTATATCCTTCTTTGTGTCCAATGCCACCGATGGAGACGCTGGACAGTATACATCTGTCAGTCAAGTGACCGGTGAAGAAGTTGGGAGTCAACTTTTAGTAGTTTTTGGTAAGATTTTTGCTTTGAAAATACATTATTTATCATAATTGACATCGTCTATAATTTTCTACCCAAGATTATATCTCACGCGTGTATTCCAGATGATCGTTTGGTCGCAAATGTAACCCCAGGTGACTTTTCTGCACATGATTGATCTGTATGACTGAACCAATTGTATGCACAAAACATTTATTAAACAAATGACAATATATGTGGTTATTTATGTTTAACAACATTCAATGACGCGAATTAATAAGAGCAAATGTGCTTTTAAACATGCATCAGTTTTATTATATCGTTTTATCTATAAAGTAGTGGGCATACATGTTAAATACATTTTATGTCAACAAATACAAATCATTTGATACTAGTATATATATGAATGTAATAGCGATAAATATTCACCACACCGAGCGTGACTTAGAGATAGATTTGCTGACTAATGCATGACGAGTCATCAGAGGACACTGGTCGCAGGATCCTACTTAGCAGCCACGCTATCTAAGGCCTAAATATAATGCTGTCGACAGAGGATGTAGTCAATATATGTTTTGATCTACATTGAATTCAGCACAGGATTAACTGTCAAATATTGCATAGAGAAAGAGTTTATCTCGGGCTGGAAGTCTATCCTTTCCCACTTTAACGCACAATAGCCTCTAAAAATGAAATTACACTTTTATGACGTCCGTTTTTTTCTACCATCATGCTATAGTAACAGAGCTTTACATTTTCCGTTTCCAAATTTAGACGGATTGTATGCAAAGCTTGTCGTAACTTCAAGATTTAGTCGGAATGACCAATGAAATTTAAGTAACTGCGAATTGATTCGTGAAGTTATCTCGATGCACACGTTTGCATTAGTTCACCACGCGTGGGGTCGAATCTTTCAAATTAGGGCACACGATAATTTGAATATTTTGATCCGAGGAAACGAAAGAATATTAACACAAAGCATTTGATAAAAATCCGGTATGTTCATTAATTATACCATAAGAGGCATACTAACGAAATATGTCAATTAATTTTAATTTCCCTTTTAGAAGAAATGGCGGCTAAAAAAATCCGAAAAAGGCCCCTAAATGTTGTTTCATTACGTCAGATAGTAAATATTTTTATATCTTCCTATTCATTTGTAGAGTTATTCATAAATTATCTGTAACTTTTCATTGGCACTCAGCCAAGAGAGGCTGGAATTTGATGGATTCACTTGGTCTTTCGAGAAGGTGATTTATATCTTTCGAATCGCATTATGAATACATTCTTTCAGGGTCATCATTTATATTTTTGAAGACTAAATATTTTTTTTTAAAAAGTATGTTTACCGTGACTATCAAGATTTTCTTCGAGAATATAATTTGACAAGATAAAATAGGATGGACGATAAGGCCATAGTAATCCGAATTTTTTCATCTACCTGAAATGGGGCTCTGTATATGTTCCAGTGATCGATAAATAAAACATTTCTAAATAAGTACTACTAACTGCATGTCTGTAATTGTATCATCTATCAGGACGTTTTAGGTACGATATTTTCTTCGCTACAATCAACAGTAGATTAGTGATAATTCTTTTTTAAAACAAAATCTATACAAAAACAGAAAGCCCAAATGGACTGATTTTAAAGCGTGTTTGAAAATATGAAATTTTAAGAAAAGCAATCGTAGTAATTTTCCTCGAGAGCCCGCTTTAAGGCTTGTGTAAATCGTTTTGAAAATAAGCAAGATAACTTTCTCTACAGACAACGATTTTTTTCTCTCCTCAGTATTAACCAGGATGTCCTCGTGTGTCTTGTTTGATTGTAATTTCAGCTTTCTAGTATTCATAATTTGATGATAAACAACACTTATGCCAAAAGTATGATTTGAATGCTTTACGATATTATTTATTCAATAAAAGTGTAAGTTGATTCAAGTCCCTGTGTTGACCAATATGCTTCAAGCAAGAAAGAAAACACATTCTGAAAAAAGTTTAACAGCTTCAGCAAACTCCCTGCACATACAGCCGTAAATAGGTCTTTTTAACCCTGTATTGGGGAATTTTTATTCAGCAAACAATAGTAAGTAATAACTAAATATGCACCAATGTATGAAATAAATACAAAATATGGCTAATCCTGTCCTATATTTCAATGTGTAAGATTAGAAATTAGTTTTTAATTTTAATTTTAAAAAATATTTGTACTACGTTAACGGATAGTTCCAGAGTTGATATATAAATTCATGACAACGGCACTCATATGCATAAATATCTCCTGATAATTATGTTTTAGCCCCATTTCCGAGGCCGGACATATCAAGACAAAAAAACGCAGGGGAGCTTGATGATTCTGGTCTGACGATGTCGTGTCAAGTGAATGCAACTGGAACACCTCCTGGGCATCTCATTCCAGTGTCTTATACATGGAGAAAAAACAGTGAAACTGTAAATAGCAGCACAAAATACATGGTCGAACATTCAACATTAAAAATCAAGTACCTACAGCGTTCGGACCTGGGCGATCAGTTCACCTGTTTAGCATGGAATGACTACGGTGCCAGGTCTCCAGAGAGTGCTGCCTTGGAAATATCGCAATATTCCATATGTAGGGAGCATTTTATATTCTGATATATAAAGGAATAAATGCAGTCTTCCTTATTAACACGAACGTAACATATCAGATCTAAAAGACAAAATTAACTTTCAGGAAATAAAGAGAAGAATCGGAGAATTGATCCTCTTTAAAAGGTCAAGTTTGTTGATTTTAAGTATCACTGAGGGAAGAAATAAGTTGAAACAGCACTAGCAAAGGATTAATAACTTCTAATGTATGTGTAAGCTGAGCAGATTTTGAATGCAATCAAGATGTACAATACAAGACTTTGACGTTGCTTTCAGATGTATAGTCCGAAATGTTGCTTAAAAAAAAACTTTGAATGTGTAGTAAACTCCTCCGATAAAAAACATAAATTGTTAAATAAAGATTGTCCTAAATCAAGTATAATTCTGAAACATATTACTGCAGACTTGGGAAGCTGTGAGACGACCTGTATACATGGATCTTGTGAGCTGTATGGGAGTGAATTTAGGTGTGCCTGTAAAAAGGGATGGGCAGGATTAAACTGTTCTACGGGTAAGGGCAATCTATCCTAGCCAAATTATCTCTGTAATAATACAGACTTTAGTCAGCATATCGTATAACAAATTTGGAATCATGCGTTTACCAAAGCAACCATCGCTCTCTGAGTAGGAAGTATAACAACATCAACTGAAATATCGTCTCGTAGCACAATAATGAGACTGTTTTGGCGCGGCATATCTCCATTAATATTAATTAAGCAAACTTTATTATGTCCGACTGAAAATCGTAATCTGATTCCAAGATGACCTTGTTTACCGAATACTACTGCATGCACTTCGTTTATATGTAGATATCAGCAAAGGTTCTCTCGGTAACAAAGTTAAGAGCAAGGCAAGGTTTACAATATTAAATGTGAAGCGAAAGATTTTAAAGTGCTAGTCATGATACGTTTATCACACGAAATGAGAGGTCAACTTCAGCTACCTGGTACAAGTTTATGGTCGGCACAATTATGTGCAGTTAGTGACATTATGAACACCGTGACTGTGCCACCAGGCGAGCAGTTTGGAATTGCAAACACACCTACAATTCACAAGACCTTGATGACTTACATATTTCTTACATCTTTCTAATTGACATCCAGTTATGACACAGTATTAAATCAATGTTGTGAATCAAGATTCTTAGTATGTCAATCAGCAGTACAAATATTGTGTAAAAAATCTACTCTACAACTTAAAGTTTATTTTGCGAACTGTATGAGTTTTGCGAGTCCAATTTCAGTGCTGACAAGGCAATACAATAAAAATTTTCAGCAATGTTATTAACAATATGGTAGTTTTTTGTCAAATTTCTTACGTTCAGAGGCTACAATAAATTATAATCACAAAATTAGGATCAGTTCTTAAAAGCAATTCTGATATATTCATTGTATAGTTGTCATCAATCTATCACCTGAAACAAATCGCTTTTCATCTGAAACGAAGCTTTTTTAGTTCATTTGGTATTTTCATTTGATATTTTCCTTTGTAGAAATAGATGAATGTTTATCTAACCCTTGTTACAGAGGGACATGTTACGATAAATACACAGAATATATCTGCATATGCACCCCAGGGTGGACCGGGAAGCAATGTGAAATAAGTAAGTTATTATAGTAGTATAATCACGCAGTTGCAATTCTGTTTAAATTCATAGATATAATATGTCCAGTGGTCAAAATGACCCACAATTAAACATAACATAATTATTCTTTGAAATTTTGTCACGTCAATGATACTGGATTAATTCAAGAAATATACTTAGAGCCCGTTTATGCTACCTAATTCAATAAAATTATAACTTTCTGACCTATGCTTAAAAAGTATAATTTGTGTGATTTATTTTAAATAAATGTAGTATACTATCTTACTTTAACACCGTTTCTTATTTGTCTAAAATATCACCTTGCTTTGTCTTTTAGCACTAATTGTTATTTTTTTATCTTTAGAAAGCATTGAGACTTGAGGTTTACTTGAACAAATTGAAGGCTCCTATTATTGTTCGTTTTTATTCAGTTTTCAAGTAATAGTCTATCTAGTAGTTTTTCCATATGGTTTGAAATTCTCAGATTGAGCTTCATTTTCCCTGCCTTTATGTTTCATCTAAATAGATATTGATGATTGCGCTAGCGGTCCATGCATCAATGGTGGAAGCTGTAACGATCTTGAAAATGACCACACATGCCAGTGTACACCAGGATGGACTGGGGAAAATTGTGAAAAAAGTACCTTCCCTTCACTTGTGTTGCAAATTAATTGCAGTAAAATAAAATACGTCTTTTGCGACATATTTTTTATTCTCTGCGTTACGAACAAGTGTGTAACATTAAGAATGTACATCATTATTGTTGTCACACTCTTTGGACATGAAAATATACAGTCGGTACACTATTAGATATAAATCATCTTGTGTTGTGATTCCCCTACTCACTGGACGTTGTTCCAAAACAGTATTGATATTTTATGATAAATCTCATTCTTATAGTCCGGAAATATGACTAAAGACGATAACTGAACAATAGATTTTGTCCAGCAATTGTTCTTTCCCAGAACTATTTCAAGAAGTGAGTCACCGATATATGCAATGCAATGATATCATAGAGAATACAAGTACAACATATGCGTAATAAATACAAGACTGAAATGTTGGCAATTCAAGAACATTTATTGTTAAGTTGTAACGTGGAAAAGGCCACAGAATGTTTACAAAAATATTAGTACTTTTACTTGCTGAAAAGGAAAATCGTTTGATCACTTCTTTTCAATATGTGTCTGACTTAGACGTACTTGATTCTTATGTAGTACAATATAAAAGCCACTTACGCTACGACAGTAAGCATTGATTCCGCCATCATAACTTAAGCATGGAAATGTCTTAATTCTAAATCCAATGATCTGATTTGTTAAACTTTAAGTTGGTGTTAATACTGGTCAATCAATAATCGTATGACTTAACTTGACGTTTAGAATTATGTTGATGAAAGTGGGTTTATATTTTGTCTTCCATAAATATGCAACTATAACGATTTATACATACATACATACATACATACATACATACATACATACATACATACATACATACATACATACATACATACATACATACATACATACATACATACATACATACATAAACAAACACCAGGTAACAATAACATACAGTAACCATAAATACACACGTGTGCGCAAATTATATATAAAATTGCTGACATCTCTTATAGCTGTCCAAGAGTGTTCCTCAGAGACTTGTGTCAATGGAAGGTGCCACGTGGAGCTGAACAGCAGCATTGGCTATTATTGTATTTGCAAGGAAGGCTGGAGTGGCACAGACTGCAACACAGGTAATAAATAAGTTATCATTAAGCGTTAAATAATAAATAAACACAAATATGTTATATCTGCGTGACTCACAGATAGTAAATAGTTACGTTATTTGAAGTATTTTTTTTCTTCTCAAAATACACAAATGGACAGATAACAAACACAGTGTTGAAATAATCTACGATAGAACAAGTGTCCGAAAAATTTGAACTGTTTATGCGTCTCTTTTTGAAAGTATGCATCTTGTTTTTTGGAAATTTTATATCTTAATATCACCAAATAACAGCAGATCATGTGTAAAGTGCAGCATTAAAGTATAGTTAAAATCAACCGGAACATTTTAATGCACGTCATACATATGTTTATGCAAGGTCTCACACAAAAGGATGTATTTTTCTCCATAGGTACGATAATTAATGTACCGGTTTTCACTTTTAAATATACAGCTCATGGGAATCTGACTTCATCCACTGGCTTGATTGCCGTTGCAGTAGGAGGTGGATGCATAATCATTGCCATGTTTCTAGTCTTCCTCGGCATATGGTACAGGTAATGTTTAAAATATATTTATTGCAATAAATTAATATAAATTCATTGCAATAATATTTGAACAGGTTCCTCCACTACATAACAGTCCTTGTCAATGTCAATATTACACACAATATCTTAGGCTATGCAGAACAAACGCAGAAAAAGATGGTTGTCAGAAGAAAAAACATCAGATATGACCAAGTAGGAGTAGATGTGGTAATATACCAGTATGCGACTAACGGATGGTTGCAGTGAAGGACGTTAATAAAAACGGTTTGTGTTATTGATGCATTTCTGAGACTTAAACCATTTCGACCATTCCGCAACAGACTTATATGTCCGCATAACTCGCTGAGTTTTGATCACCCATTACTTCCGGGGTGTTTAAAACGATTCAGCAAGTGAGGATACAACACTGGAATTTGAATATTGGACACAAAAAACACCCACACACCCACGCAAGCATTAAAAGTATAGAATAAATGTCTGTGCATAAAACAGAGAGTACTTTATAATAAATAGAGGAAAGGATTGAAAACAACCATACCCTTCCACAGTTCGGATCCATTCACCAGAGAGTAATTCATCGATTTACCAACATAGACTCTTGAGACATACAAGTAACACAAACAAATGATCGCAATTAGTAATAATGTGAATATTTGACATATTAAGGAGATTAAGTCATGTGTGCAGAAGACGTCTGATTACCTTGGAAATTCAATGAAATATATAATGTTTCACACATAGTATTGAGAATGAAGGAGGGGTTGTACTATTGGACTAAGTTATACTAATAATAATAAAAATAATATATATAATAAAAAAAACTTTGAGCCAATAATGCACTTGTCATGTGCAGTTTGTCATCCGTCTCACCGCGCATGCACATACACACAGACACAATCCGCACGCACACCTATCTCTCGATGACGTAATGTAGTTTTACAGGACAAAAATGGGGACTTAGTGGATCTTATTTATTTCACTGTTTTTTTTTTTTTTTTTTTTTTTTTTTTTTTTTGTGGGGGGGGGGGGGGTGAGGGGGGGTGCTGACAAAATTGCTGGAGTTTCCATTATTGTATTCCCTATGCATTTAACTGAATAATTTTTACAAAAAGATGGGAAGAAGCAATTTACGATTTCACTTTTAAATAACATAGACTGACATAATTCATTAAGAACAAATCACAACGTGGACAACCTTCGAATACATTTTGAACTTCAAGAGTTTTATTGATGATCATGACCCTGGGTGGGTAATGTGAATCATAAAACGTAAGCAATTAGTTAACAGTTGACCGCAATTATTTTTAAATACTCACCAAATTAGTGCAAAACTCTAAAAAAAAAAGGCATTTACTATCTCCCTGTACGGTCTAATGGAAAGTAACTTTACAAAGAATGGATAATTTGGTAATCTTACAAATTCCGTGTTCCATCAAGGAATACACATAGTATGTTACTTCCATCTGCATGTTTGGTAGAAATACAGAGTAATTTTTATGCAAAATATTGATAGTTTGGTAAGCGTGCCATAATCTTTATAGTTATTGGAATCATTCCATTGTATAGCATTATGATTTCTAATGTACATTTTGAAAATGTAAATCTTTTTTACTACTGAGAAGAAAGGTCATTGAAGAAGATAATGGAATTCATCAAGTATATCATCCGAGACCCGTAAGAAAAAAGTTTATTAACTCGCTCAATGTTTAATTAAAGAAGGTTTTCGATCTTTAGATGTGATTTATACACCAGAATATGCATAGGTATACACTGAGGACGTAATAATTAAAAGTATGTTCCTGCTGCCAAAAATCCCGGAAATAACTATCAGCTCTCACTTTAGTAACGAGTCAGAGAGGTAACTCGAAAAATCACGGATTGCAGAATGGGCCTATTGTCAATGGTGGTAACTGCTAGGTTCCACTTGTGAATGGATACATATTGACTGTTTTAGTAAAAGTTAAGTAAAAGCGTTCATTATCGTCATTATCATGTAGTGTTCCTGACGCGTTAAAATCGTGATGTAAATAGATATAGACATATTGTACTTGTAGTTAGAGATAAATATATAACAAGCTTTAAAATTTGTCATATATTTTATATAGTCCATCTACTAGCATTATTATTATTATTATTATTAATCTTACTTTTTACTACTACTAATGTTATTATTATTAATAATAATCTTATTGTTGTTGTTGTTATTAGTAGTAGTATTTTTTAATTGTTATTATTATTACAGAAGACATAAGCCCAGAGTGAATGTGGATCAACCGATAATCGGGGAGGAGGTAGTGAGCCATGGCATCGATGGAGTTCAATCCATGCATTACTGGACTATAGATGATGACCAATTATATGCCACTCGAAGATTAGTTAAATCAAACGTACCTGTGGAGGAAAAAGATACCAACCCTTCCGATTGTGATCCATGTCATCGTGCAGCGGGAGACACGGGACTTGTGAATGATGCGACAGAGACAGATACAGATGGATATCTACACCCGACCATTTCTATATTGCTACACAGTGAATTGAAAGGCAAGAACGTTCTGAAAAATAGCCAAAACTCACCTTCAGAACAGGAATGCAATGGTTTACAGGTGGTGACAAGAGATACCAACCCATCTGTCTGTAATATCTGTCGTTCTGCAGGGAGAGGCATGGAAACTGTCAAGGAAGTGATAGAGACAGATACAGATGGATATCTACACGCGATCATCTGAAATTCATCCTTAGGACAGGATCGCAAGGCTATACAAGACGAAGCAATAGATACCAGCCCAACTTATAATAATCTATGTTTGCATGCAGAGGGAGACATGGAAACAGTCAAGGATGGGATTGAGACAGACACAGATGGATATCTTCACCAGACCATTGCTGTATTCGCAAGACCCTTCTGAGGAAGAACCAAAATTCATTCTGAAGACAGGATTGCAATGGTGTACAGGTTGATCATTCCAAGAATATTAAGAATTGTTATGCAAAGAAATCATTTCTTACTGATTAAAACTGTTAAGGATCCATATTTTCTGATCTAGAACAGTGTTTTACACTCTAACATTTTATATTACCTTATGTTAGAAGACACTTAAATTGAGCAAATTTCACAAGATTTGCATCCAGATGAAAAAAAAAACATATTTTAAAGACGTGTTATGCTTTTTTACTGTATGCACGAATTGTTTTATAGCTATCATCCATATTGATAAATATCTAGCAAAGTAATGTCAGGTTCAGAAAAAGAATAAACAATTGCAACCAGTTTGACTCCTTTCCAGTGAAAACAATTTTCATATCAGTCCTTTTTTTTTCTTTTTTTTTTTTTTTAGTTTGCTTATTGTTAGTCAGCATTTGCCTGTAAATACAACATAAATTAATGCAAATTTTAAATGTAAATATCTTAAAAGAATGTTATTGTCTTCTTAATTTATCTCTCTCAGAAGACTGATATTTTGTACCCATGAAAACATGTATTCCTCCTGAACGGTTTTTATCAATCCTCCTAGCAAAGCATGCAGAAGTAATTTTTGTTAAGTCATTTCCTGGGGGTGCAATATATGGATTTGTAGTTTATCTGATTAAATATTTCCCGATGAATGGGTGACAGATATGATGTTCATTCAATAACATCGCCGGCACCCTAACTTAGATGATGTCTTGGGAATCTATTACATCGGAAAGATGTCGAACGTGACATACTTGTGAGTATGTTTCCGAATGAAATGCTTGTCTGGTGACATTTATGTATCTGTTGCTTTTTGTGAAAATCAAAGTATACTATTTTCATTGAGCATAATTCGCTGAAGTCAACTTCTCCTACCTTCGAAACTAACGTATCCTCAGAGAGGCGAAGATAGACAGACATAAATAGACAGAAAGAGTTGAATAGTATTCTATGTGAAGGAAACGTATACTGGTTCAAACCTTATGTGGATTACGGCAGATAACTCCTTCTCATATTCTTTTTTTTTCTGGATCAACTGTCCTTCCCAAGTACAGTATTTTAATCTTCTGTTTTACTGTTTAGGTTTTCAGAAAGACAATGCACATCCTTTGAGTCGACAAAAGTTCCCAATATCATTTTACACATAACTTATTTCTTATCTTGGAGGAACACGTGCGTAAAGAGATCAAGCAATCTGTTTTGAACGCAATATAACGTTTCAAGCCAGTCTGATATCAATGTTGACAATGCTGAAATAATGACATTGAAGAAATGCCATAGCTGTTATCTGTTTTTATTCTACATGAATTGTTTTCCTTTCGTTTTTATGAATTAGTCACTAAGATGAAATACTATAGAGTTACATGAGCTAACGTGATATGTGGTCATTGTAACAGTCTGATAATCGGCTATTCCAATACCAAGCAACATGTTCAACGAACTTGCGATAGATCAGTATTTTCGTAGTTTTCATAACTAATTATATCGACTAAAATGATTCATCAAAACTATTATAACGAACATAATAGGTAGTGTTCCCTTCATAAACGTGTTGTTGTTGTTAAGAATGGTATTAATTTCATCTGGATTTATTTCGTTTTTAATAGTGTGTTCTATAACATTTACTACTTCTATTTTTGGTAAATCGATTTTGTATTGTCATGTTTGAGTATCGCGTAAGTACTTATTGGCCCCAGGCTTCAAACGTCCGATTTAGTCACTAAGATGCAATTCTTTAGTAACTTTATAAGCTATAAGTTGCTATACCCAGGACAGCGATACCATTTACTTTCAATACATTACTAGTTGTATGATTTGTACTGCTCTGATCTCATACAATAATCTTTAATAGGTACATTAAATCTTTCTCTTTGTCACATAAAGCACGTATAGTTGTTTTTTTTTTTTTGCCACTTCGTTCAATTTTCCATATTTTCCATCTACATGTACATCATTATATATTTCAACTTTTGTCCATTCTATGTCAGAAAGTATATGAATCTCACCTTTCCTTAATACATCTGATACTAGAACACTTCTTCAAAACTTTTAAAAAAATGATTTTTTTATATTATATCAGTCCTAGATTTTCGTTAATAACAAACTCTTTCAGATCCGAAAAAGTTATTTTACTGATTTAAAAAAGATAAAGATTGAGAAGCTCTTTGGCATTATTCTTTATCAAATTAGACGATTTTCTGAAATATAGTACAGTGTATTTTATATTAACCTGGTTCATCTTATAACCATAAAATATATTATTCATTGATGGGAATAACTATTGGTATTGCTCTTTATTTTCCACAATACATGGGATGTACTCATCTATTGGTTGTCTATTGTTTCGTTGTCAATGTGTCAAAATAAGTTAACACAGGATAGTATTCAACACCCACAAATCACTAGTATACTCCTTTCGAGAAACCACTGCGAATATTGGTTAGTTGGTATAGTTGAAATGACCAGTTAACGGACTAAATTTAAGCTGTTTTTCAGTTTCTGATACAGATTGTATGTATTAGACAAATAATCTTTGGTAAATAATCCATCATAAAACTTATTGTCATCTTCATGATACAACTTGTACTTATCTTTATTAATAAATATCTCTACGTCAACTCTTTTACTGCCATGGTTTGGGATAAATGCAATACAATTATTATGCTTCATTGCCATTGACACAAATTTACCTTGTTAAAAATTTATATCTGAAGTGTAGGGCATTTTTTTTCAGTTATATCAAATACTAATTTTACTATATTTTCTTGATAAACACGTTTGAAATCTGTTATGTTCAGATGTTTCTTTATTTGACTGGCAGAACCAGCATATATAAGCGTATTGTGATACATATCGATATTCCATATTCGCATTTTCCTAGGGATCCCAGGCTTTTACGTTATCGTTAATTTCATATGCATATTTATTATGCATTTGTTTCCGACATGCACTTCTTCTGAATCGACCATAAACACATAATCCAAGTAAAATAATATTTTGCTTGGTATATTCAATTTCAGATATCTTAATAATTATGATGAAGCTGCAAATGTAATGCTGTATAATGACTATTTTCTTTAGTTTTCTTAAATGATGGTATGTATTTCTCCACGATCAAGTTAAGATAACAGCTAATAGCTGTTTCGTCTTGTATTAAGGTTTCCTTGATGTCAAATGTGAGCTATTTAATAATCACACACTTTTTTATTCTTGATAAAAATAAATCATCATTGAATATATCTATATTAATATCTTCTTCTTTGAAGGGGGGTTGGGTTGTCGCTGCTAAAATAAGTATCCTATTCGTGTAACCTTCATAGTACTCATATAACTCGCTAAAATCATCAAGTGTACTTAGACTTTATTGGTTGATCCATTTTGTATCACAATGATATGTTCATTACCTAATATTAGAATATATATTATACACATTTTACTGTACAACTAAATATTACAGCACTAACAGCAAATATATTTAAATTCTGTTTGGAGTTTTTGCTTTCTTTCCATCTTTCCATTAAATATATATATATATATATATATATATATATATATATATATATATATATATATATATATCTTTAAGTAATGTTTGGTAGAAATAGTCTAAAAATAGTCACAAATAGTCAAAAACTGAAATCTTTAGTCAGACAAAATATTTTTTAAAAGTTACCTATAGAAATATTTAGTATATATTATTATATAAATGGAGAAAAAATCGACTAATATTACACATATTAAAAATAACATTAACTTTAGGACAAAATATTTGTACAATATATAATCTAACTAAAAGTGAACGTGACATACCACCAGAAATATCAATGTCAACTAATTTACAAGAACTGGATTTAAGTCATAATAAACTAGAAACAGTAGTGCCAGATATTGGTAACTTAATCAATTTACAAACGCATACCATAAGTGGTAATAAATTAAAAACAATGCCACCAGATATGTGCAAATATTACAAGAGTCTTTAACTACAAAACTAACAAAAATGCAAAAAGGTGTTTATGGTGTAGTTGGTTTACTTAAAAATAATTTCCAAACATTCTAAGGTTTTCTAACATCAATAATAATATACTTCAAAGACGAGCAAAACGAATTTTAAAAGGAGTGTGATTCCTTACGGAATAACATTAAAACCAACTTTAAAATCTGTTTTTACGCTTTTTATCAAATGCAACATGTTTGTACATTAGTGAAACCTACATTTTATTGTCTCTGTTGGTATGCAAAATACTTCAAGCCTCTGTAATTAAACATTATCATATACAATTTCAATTACATTCTCGTTTTCTAATTCTGAAAGTTCATAATTATTCAGCAAAACATTATCGTTACCTTTTCTTCTTACAGATAATTGTATAGTTTGATCTAAAGCTGGATCATTATATAACTTTTTGATTAGATCATGAATGTTTTTCTTTCTTTTTTTTTAATTCTACTTTGTCTATGCTCAATATTGTTTAAATATGTATGTATGTATATATATATATATATGTGTTTGTGTGTGTGTACACTATACTGTACTGTACTGTACTATACTATACTACACCACACTACACTACACTACACTACACTACACCACACTACACTACACTACACCACACTACACCACACTACACTACACTACACTATACTACACTATACTATACTATACTATACCATACTATACCATACCATACCATACCATACCACACCACACCACACCATACCATACCACACCACAATACACCACACCACACCACACCACACCATACCATACCATAAAATAACATAAAATGACATAACATAATATAATATAATATAATATAATATAATATAATATAATATAATATAATATAATATAATATAATATAATATAATATAATATAATGTAATATAATATAATGGATTTCACAATTTTCGGAACACAATAAGAGATAACATTAATGATAAAAAATTGGATACTACTAAATATCCAACAATATATAATGTTATAAATATTAATAATGAATTGAATTATTGCCCTCACCGTGATGGATAGTGGGGGTAGGGGTGGGGGAGAAATCTACAGCCGAGTTCTATGGCGATGTTGCAAAATCTACATTTGAGCAATAAGATTAAAAAATTAGGACAACCAGTTAGTGCAAATGATGCAGTAGCAAAACAGTACATATATAACGTCAAGACTCTTTTCACAAATTTCGCTGTTAACTAATTCCAAACGGATGTCAAACAATTACAGAAATTAGATGATATTTATCTGCTATAAAGTGGTGATTCAATGACGGGGAACTTGGATGTTTACTTGGACAAGGACAAAGTTAGGCATATTGAGTGCTCTGATATTGCAGCTTTGAGAAAACATATATGGTTAAGCTTGGTAATGGTCCAAATGGTATTAGCCATATGATGACGGATTGGTAATAAGAGCAAATGGTGACAATACAGTTTCATTTGGGAATTCGGGTAGTATTGCAAGACGTTTTTTTCTTTAATCTAAATAAGGGTAAATAAAGATAACTAATCTAAATAATTAAACAACCAATTAAGATGCATCCACCAAATCGTATGTAGCAAAATATGGATTCAAATAATAAACAAAATAAAATAGTACATTTTTTAAGGAAAACGTGGTGATTCTATGGCAGGTACATTGCATACGAGTTAAAATAAAATTACAACAAGCTACGAAGCTCTTGATAATGTTCACTTGACAAATACAAAATATGTTAAAGATAAAATAGCTGATATTACTGGTGCAAAAGAAGTGATGAAAGTTATATAGATTTGGAACTGGATAATGATAGTCTAAATAAAATCCAAACTCAAGTATATATTTGTAGTATTATCATATTATTAAGATCTGCCTATTAAGGAATTTACTTTAGTAATCAGATGTTACAGTTGTTAAATTCAGAACAAATTCAGAGAGAGGACTTATTTATTTGAAATATTCATTAGAATTACTTAAAGCGCTCATTCTCTTACTGGATTAATACTTGACTTTGGGATTGATGTGAATTTATTCAAAAATATTCTAAATTACATCATTTAGGAATATCATAAGATTCAAGACTATTGACATAACAGAACATTCAAGGCTGCTGGAATTCATTCGGAACATTTATATTTAGGACTTGTGATAAGGACACTTAGGATTATTAGATTATTTGGATTTTAATTCACTTTACTCAAAGTGTCTTTTGAATTTTCACATTAATTGTCTAAAAAAATTGCTTGTTGATTTTACTTACATTGTTGGTTTCACTTTCTTTCTGTTACATTATTTTAAGGCCTAGAGACGTAACATAAATTGGGGGCTTGTCCGGGATCGGAATTTCTTTTAATTACTGTTTACACTGACTTTGACTAGGAATTGTCCTTGTGCCTGGTCAAGATTTTTATTCCACCATTTTGAGAAATCTTTAGTGAAACCAACAAGCATTCACATTGTCATCTCAGGTTGAGAACTTTGTTTCAAGGTCAACTCAGGTAGGGTTAGAGTCTACGAAAAAGGACGAGTTGTTAGAGGTTGCAGGCATTATGATCTTTCTGAAGCGAAAGCGTCTTTGAGAATTCAAGAGAAAAAGACTATTTTAATTCCATATTTGCTGGGAAAGGAAATGTTGGGTAATAGTGCTTTGGGTTTAAATGATATGACGGTATCTGGTTTTGATTGGAAATTAATGAAATTACAGCTTAAAAAATCCAGATGGAATTAGTATTAAGGAAGCTTCAACTTCAGAAAGGAATGATGGAACTACAAATTCAGAAAGAGCAGGAGAGGGAAATTAAGGAAAGGGAAATACTGATGCATAGAGAGAGAGACAGAGAAAGAGAAGAGGGAAATGTAGGAAAGGGCAATGCAGATGCAGAGAGAGAGCGAGAGAGAGAGAGGAGACGAAATGCAGAGAGAGGAAAAGGAGAGACAGTTACAGAAAGCGAGAGAGAAAAAGAGGAATGCAACATAAATTAAAAGAATTAGAACTGACAAGCGGAGCAGTCTCCCCCCCCCCATTACAAACAAGTTCAGGTTTTTATGTTACCAGATATATTAGGTTGGTATCCCCTTCTAAGGAAAAAGAAGTAGATAAATACTTGCTTCACTTTGAAAAAATTGCTGAAAACTTGAAATGGTCAAGAGAGCATTGGGCTTTGTTATTACAAAGTGTACTTATTGGCAAAGCTCGTGAAGTCTACACTTCACCGTCAGTACAACAAAGCACCGATTATGATGCGGTTAAGAGTACATCTTGAAGGGTTATGAGTTGGTACCCGAGGCATATCGACACAAATATAGGAACTGCAGAAAAGAAACTGGACAAACTCATGTCGAATTTCCAAATGAAAAAGAGCAACTTTTTTGATAGGTGGTGTCCAGCCAAGAAGGTTGATCTAGATTACGATAACATCAGACAGCTCGTATTAATTGAAGAGTTCAAGAGGTGCATCCATAGTGATGTTAAGACCTATCTTGACGAGTAGAAAGTGGAAACTTTGGAAGATACTGCTCGCATGGGTGATGATTATTCCATGACTCACAAAATTTTATTTGGCAATAAGTCTTCCTCTCAGCAGTTTTCTGGTACAAAAACATTTCAATCTCAAACGAGTACTTCCAAATTTCAAAACAGCACAACTGTTAGGATTCAAATATCTGATAAGACTGATCACAAATCCTTATCTCTTCCTAAGTGCACTTATTGTGAAAAGAAAGGGCACGTCATTTCTGATTGCTTCAGGTTGAAAAATAAGCAACAGAATAAAGACACAGCTATTCCAAATGCTCTTATTTCAAAAAGGTCTAGGTCACAATTTTGTATTGAAAGCAACACATTTGTTGGGTTAAACAAACCCCAGTCTGATTATATTTTGGAGACTTATGAACCATTCATGTCAGAAGGTTCTATATCAATTATTGGTGATTCTGCCAAACATATTCCTATTAGAATATTAAGGAACACAGAAGCTTCTCAGAGTCTTTTGTTATCATGTACTTTTCCCTTGTCTGAGAAGTCTTCTTCTAGTGAAAGTGTACTTATTCGGGGAATAGAGTGCGGTTTTGTAAATGTTGATCTCCATTGTGTTAATTTGGCATCAGACTTAGTTTCTTTACCTGTGATTGTTGGGGCAGTGACTTCTTTACCTATCGAAGGTATCAATTTTTTACCAGGCAATGACCTAGCTGGAGATAAGGTCATGGTCAATCCACTTGTAACTGACAAGCCTTGTTTTAATCAAAAAGTTGATTCTATTGAGATTGAAATCACCGATTTGTATCCTGCTTGTGCAGTTACTACAGTTAATGTAAAAAGAGCTCTTGCGAATAATGTTGAACAGGAAATTATTCCTTTATCTGTCACATTTATTGGTCAGTCTTTTGATGAGGTCACTTTGGGGAATCGGAAAGTATTGATCCCAGTGATCCTCTTTTTACAACTCATTCTCTCTATTCTCATCAGGGTGACAAAATACAATCACTTGTTGTCTTCCAGGAACAAGATCCTGAGATCTCCTGTTTGTTTCAAAGGGCTGTCAGTGAAACTGAAGCTACACAAATCCCACACTGTTTCTTTGTAAAAACATGGGGTCCTTATGAGAAAAGGGAGACCACCTGAGGTACCCGCTGGTGACGAGTGGTCACGAGATATCAAATTGTCGTTCCTAAGGCATATCGACAGAATATTCTTAGTCTAGCCCATCAAACTCTCTTGGCTGCTCATTTAGGAGTCAATAAAACTGATCACAAAATCTTGTCTCATTTTTATTGTCCGAAACTTAAAAGTGATGTTTCCAAATACTGAAGATCTTGTCACACTTGTCAAATGGTAGGAGAACCCAATCAGAAGATACCTAAGGCTCATCTGCAAACTATTCTTTCATTTGATGAACCGTTTAGCTTTGTGTCGATCCCTTACCTAAGACCATGTCAGGCAACCAATACTTGTTGACAATCATTTGTGCGTCGACAAGATTTCCTGAGGCCATTCCTTTGAGAAATATAAAAACTAAAACCATTGAAAAAGCTTTGGTGAAGTTTCTTTGCACTTGTTGGCCTTCCCAAATCTGTTCAGTCGGATCAAGGGTCAAATTTTATCTCTGGAATCTTCCAACAAGTTATGCATGAATTAGGTATCCAACAGTTTAAATCTTCTGCCTATCCCCCTGAAAGTCAAGGGGCTTTGGAAAGATTTTATCAATCTTTGAAGAATATGACGCGGTCATACTGATTTGATATAGGAAAGGATTGGGATGAGGGTGTTCATTTGTTGTTGTTTGCTGTTAGGAAATAAGTTCAAGAGTCATTGAGTTTTAGTCCCTTTGAACTGGTTTTTGGACATACTGTCCAAAAACCATTGCAATTATTAAAAGAAAAACTTCTTTCAAATGAACATTCAATGATTAATCGCCTTGACTACGTCTCTGATTTCAAATATAAGTTGTCAAAGGCATATGAAGTGGCAAGAACTAATATTCACACTACCCAGTCAAAAATGAAATTAAGATATGACAGAAATACACAGGAAAGGAGTTTTAAGCCTAGTGAGAAAGTTCTGGATCTCTTGTCTCAAAATCCTCTTCGGGCTAAATTTTATGATCCTAATACAGTTGAAAAGAAAGTAAATGATTTAAATTATATCATTAACACTCCTGGGAGGCAAGGACAGAAGCAACTTTGTCACATAAATATATTAAATGGGTATTTTGACAGAGATAGCCCAATTAATTATTCAATTAATTTAGTTGTACCTCTCACACACAGTGAGGATGTCAACGATGTGAGGATGTCAACGATGGAATACAATCTGACTATAATGATTCTGGTTTAATCAACCTTCGGAATTCCGATATATTGAACAATCTAGACCAGGAACTTTCACATATACAACAACAGGAAAGAAATGCAATGTCCAGCTATTACATGAGTATGAGAACTTGCTTCTTGATGTTTCTACACGAACAAATAACATATATCATGACGTTGAAATTGTAGATTCTACGCATGTGAAACAGCATCCTTACAGGATGAATCCTTTCAAACAGGAATATTTGAAGAAAGAAATTCAGTATTTACTGAAGAATGATTTTATAGAACCAAGTAAATGTAATTGCAGTTCGCCGTGTATTCTTGTTCCTAAACCAGATAATACATTCCGCATGTGTACTGACTAATGAAAGGTCAACAGTGTCACCAAAACGGATTAATTTCCAATGCCAAAAATGGATGATTGTATGGATAAAATTAGAAATGAAAAATATGTTACCAAGTTTGACCTTTTAAAAAGATTCTGGCCAATTCCACGTACAGAAAGGACAAAAGAAATTTCAGCATTTGTAACTCCAGATGGACTTTATCAATATAAAGTCATGCCGTTTGGAATGAAAAATTCTTCGGCAACGTTTCTACGTATTCTGAACATGATAACATCTGGCCTAGATAATTGTGACGCGGACATTGGTGACATTGTTATCTACAATGATACCTGGAAAGATCACTTTGAACCCATTCAGAAATTCCTCGATTGACACAGTGATGCAAATCTGACGATTAATTTGAGCAAAAGTGATTTTTGACATGCTTGTGTCACATTTTTAGGAAATATAGTGAGACAAGCTCAAGTTAAACCTACAGAAGCTAAGGTCAAAGCTATCTCTGAATTACCTGTGTCTGTTTGTAAAAAGCAACTGATGCGATTTTTAGGTATGGGTGGATATTATCGGAAATTGTGTTCAAATTGTTCCATAATTTTCGAACCTTTGACAAATTTGTTGAGTAATAAATCCAAGTTTTATTGGTCTCACCAATGTCAGGGATCCTTTAATAAATTGAAGGTCATGCTTAAGAATGCGCCAGTTCATTCAGCACCAAATTTCAGCCAATTATTTAAAATGTCTGCTGATGCAAGTGATGTAGTGGTTGGTAAAGTATTGATTCAGGAAGACAAAGATGGTGTGGATCACCCTGTGGGTTATTTTTCTAAAAATAATTTCAAAACTCTAGGTCTTAAAATAATGCATTTCTGTATTTGAGTTCAAGGTCAGTCTTGTTTACATAGCATTTAACATTTAGACTGGAACTTTCCATATCTTAAAATGAGAAAAGTCAGGTACGCACATGAAATTTCTATCAGAGTTACTCATATTCTAGAATATTCTGTCAGGTGACTTATCATTATATTTATAAAGGTTTGGTAAACAATATTTCATTCCTATACTAAACTTCATTTCATTAAGATCCGTCTATTAAGGAAATTATTTTAGTAATCAGATGTTACAGTTGTGAAACTAAGAGCAAATTCAGAGAGAGGAATTATTTATTTGAAATATGCATTGGAATTACTTCAAGTGTTAATTTTCATATTGGATTAATAGTTGACTTTGGGACTTATGTGAAATTATTCAAAGATATTCTGAATTACATCATTTAGGCATATCAGATCATTCAAACTAATCCTGACATTCAAAGCTGCTGGAATTCATTCGGAACATTCTATATTTAGGACTTGTGATAAGGACACTTAGGATAATAAGTTTATCTGGATTTTAGTTCACGTTACTGTAAGTGTCTTTTGAATTTTCACTTTAATTGTCTAAAAATAAATGGCTTGTTGATTTTACTTACATTGTTGGTTTCACTTTCTTTCTGTTACATTATTTTAAGATTTAGAGTTGTAACATTATTCATTCGTTTTATATATGGATAAATCTACTATGCTGGTAGCAACATTGGTTGGCAGTCCGCCGTCGATAGCGGTAATACCAGTAATTCCAATTTTTGTGGAAATAGTATCGTTCCTGTAATAGCAATATAAATAAAAAGTGCATTGAAATTGGATAATAAAAAATGAAAATTAAACTTCAACCGCCGATGGTTTAAGGGATTAGTGATGCATGTAAAATCTAATTTAGATAGTGATAAGAAAGACAAAAAATAGTATGTGTTAGCTGAAGTTTAAAAAAACCCAAATGAGTGAAAACTATGTAGAGCTCTTAGCAAAATATTTAACATTTTACAATCTAAATGGCTATAAAGAAAATAATAAATTTTGATGTTGTTGATACAGAACAAAACATATAAAACACCACTTCTTGTTGCCTGGTTGTTATTACCTTACCTTTGAAAGTATAGGTATAGGAAAAACAAATTTATGAATGAACGTATTACTTAGATATATTAAGTACGATAAAATTATTTAATACGCTATCAATATTACCCATGCAAAATATGCCACATTGGAAGAACTATTTGATATTATGGCAGAAGAAACAGATCGTAAGATCCTCACTGTACGAACACCTGAAAATATATTCCTATAGAAGACTTGGATAACGACACTAATAATATAATCGTGTTTGATTATATAACAAATTGACAATACAAAATCTGACAAGAATTAAAAAATACTTCTGGATGAGCCGTAGTACATTTTTTTAATTGTTTATATGCTTAGTACTTTCTAATGAATAGAATAATAAAGACATACGCCACATTTTAGATGATCATTGTTGTGGTGATGTTGAGAAGTAATGCTTTATCAGTATACACAAAGAATCAACACAAAATCTGTATAGTTTCTTTGTTCCTCATAAAACATCAGTAAACAACCCTAAAGGAGACCGCAATGGTTTCGACCATTTTTATACTGGTAGGTGAGTATAATGACATTATTATACTTTTTTTAAAATTTATTATACATTATGTTGCAATAAATATAATAGTAAATATTATTATAGATAATGAGCATTGAAAAAGTTACTAGTATGCAGAAAGGTAAAGACAAAGTTGGAAATTGGTTAGAAAATAGAAAGAAAATGGAAAATAAGATTTTACAAGAAAAAGTAGGCAAGCAAGGGTTTCAACAGAAAGTTACACAACCGTTATCTCAGTAAATCAAAATGGTTGTTAAGCCGATTACCAATTTATTAAACGGAAGTTTGAAAAGAGACATAAAGACAACTGCCTTCTAGACTCCATAGGTTAAGACGTGTTCTCCACATTTGTTACGACTGGAAGTCACAGCTCCTACAGAAGAACGAGCAACACAAATACTGACAGCAGAAGACCCCACCTACCCACCAACCTATACAGATATTTTCCTTACACGTGAACAACAACAAATTAGAGCTTTATATAAATTAGTCAAACTCAATTTAAGTACTTTACAGATTTTGTAATAGCCACTTTTGCGCAAAATGTCTCTTTTGCTTTGTATCTATTTCAGTTATGTTTGGATACCAATACTTCTGGTGTGTCACACAGTGAATAAGCTATAGTTAGTTCTGATTAGTGCCTATTGTTATACTCTGGACTTGAACAAACAATAACCACCAATCATAATTGAATATAAGATATGTCACTGTGTGACATCGGAAGTATAGCTTTCAACTTTGATCCAAGTGGACAAGATACAAAGGAACAGGTAAACGTAGGATAAAAATGGTTATTAAAAGATAAGTAAAGTACGTAAATCATGCACGGGAAACAAACCTGGAATGTCTTCTTTACATTGATACATGTTATCAGTGGCTGCACATGCTGATGGGATGAAATAATTAGCGTCGAATTGGTGCGGGTTAGATTTCGAACCACGTGAGTTAGTTACCTTGTGCTAATCTGTTGAAGAGAGTGGGTGTTGTCAATAGGTTTTCTTTTCTTACTGACAAAAATGTGTGCATATGCCTCGTACGGCAGTCTCACGTGAACTCTCAACTTGAAGAATCAAAAGGCAAACGACTAATAATTATTCACGACTTCTGAAAATTATAGTACCTTCCACATGCTAATTGCCGTTTTGTATCCGTTAATCGTTTCATCCCTATTATGCATATCTCCTGAAGCATTTCCACATGAAAGACTTTGATGACCAGCCACTACACCCAGCAATTGTCAGCACAATGAGGAACTGGACATATGTCAAGAAACTGAAGGTTTTCCACACAGTGATGAATGAGATTATAGGAGATATATTCATCCCTTTTAAATTACAGGCAAGTCCTTTTTCAGTTCATGTTCAACTGTTCACTGTTTTTATTTCAGTGGTTAGAACTATTCATTGGAGGTAATGACTACTGACCTGAGCGAGGTACTATTAAATGAGGTACAACCGTGTTAAATACTTCAATGCGAGAGTCTGGAGTCATTCCAAAGGATTAATAGTTCTATTTTATTGAATGACAGGAGAAAGTGAATATTTATTTTATTCGAATAAAACATAGCAATAAGTATAAAAGAAATGGTTTAAAACAAAGACAGAAGTAAGTCTTACATGTACAAATGTAACAAACACATAATCAGCAAGCAATGTCGTTTTGTAAGACGTAATCGTCAAGTGCTTGCTTTAACACTGATTTGAAAATAAGTGGATGTATGATCTTAGTGTACTATTGCATTGAACTATTACATGTTTGCTAGGTAGTATTCAACAGTTGTGATGATTCTCTTTGTAATGAGTTATGCGGTGAAGGTGAAAGCCATTGACTCACACATCACATATTTTAGACCAATCAAACGCATGTATTTTAATGATACACAAGAAGGAATAATGCTCAGGGTTCATCGCTTGCTGTTTTCTTTTTGCTTTGTTTTTTTTTTTTTTTTTTTTTTTTTTTTGGGGGGGGGGGGGGGTATTTATAGGCCATATCCAAAATTGCCAAAAGTATATGTTCTTCCCCAATGGCCAATAGAAAGTCCCAGTTGCATGCAGTGCACAGGAACTGAAGCACGTATTGTTGCCATTAAAACAGGCGAAGATAATTCTTTTTCATGATGAAAGCAGCATTCATGCATTTGTGTAACATCGGCCTTATGTTTTATGGACATTATTATTATAAATTACAGCCCTTTTCAACTTTATCAAATTTCCCAATTTGTAGAAAAAAAATCTGGATGGACCCGGTCCCATTCCGAAAATAGGCAACAAGAGCACTGATGCTATAGAGAACTTCCTTCTTCCTTCTTACAACCATTATCCTTAAACAAAAAAAAACAATTGGCTTTTTTCAGTCTTATATAAAAAAAATTCACAACTAGATTTTCAAGTATTATTTGTAAAAATGAATTTGGTCAATATTTAAAAATTTTACTTAAAGAAAGAAAAATATATTTCATGTCTTTAGCACATTAAAGCTTTAACTTATGCTAATAAAACAACATTTTTATTAAAATTTGCTATTACATACCAGGAAATTGTATTTGGGTGATCTGATTGAAATATAATGGAATAGTAAAAGGAAATTTTTTTGTACTATTGAATTTGCAAAAAAGTCTTGTATGTGTTGCTTGAATTGCAGAATTCAATAAATTGTAGATTCTGTTTATGGTTTACAGGAGACAGAGGAAAAGGATGTTACAGTGAAAGTCACAATGTTGTCGTATCCACTAACTTCATTCATAGTTAAGAACACTGTTTACATAGGTCGGGAAATTAATGGTGTAAATAATTGCTGCCAAGACATTGTTGGAGGCTTTGACGTCAAGGTGCTTTTTGAACATTGTAAATCCAGCATTGGCCATCAGACTTTAATAAATAGAATGCCCTATCTTAGAAGATCTCAATAATTATGTTATGAATATTATGCAGTGGTAGTTTGTTTTCATTCAGTTAGAGGATGCAGTTCATCAATGCGATATAAATAAATTAAATATTATTCTTAAACAAATGTTACATTTCTTCCATAGTCATTTACATCTGTCAAAGTACATGACATTGTGCATTGATTTCATTCGGAAAACAGAGCATACTTGGTCGCCACAACTTTCATTGAAAACAAGAGCTGCATCTGTTGTTAATTCTACTGGTCGAAAGGGTCAGAACAAGGCTGCTGATTTACATAAAGAAAATGAAGTTCAATTATTGAAAACACTCGTAAGTGGATTGGATGCAAATAAAACAGAAAAATCAATATTTGACAAATAGATATTTGGACTGTTTTATAAATTTCTTACTTTTGACTTGTGTGACTTTTCTCTGAACTTTGTACTTGTACATTGATTAATACTAAGACGGGATACCAAATCAATCTGTTACACAGGTCCATTGACATCCTATTGGCCCTGTTAATAATTAGTATGCAACCAAATATTGTGTTTTACCAAGTAATTATCTTAAAATCTATATTGACATAGTTAAAGAATCATATTATTTTCTTTGATACACATAGTGTTTTAATGCCACAGCAGTATATGGAATGTTTAAGTGAGATAATGTTCCAACTTGAGATGTAACAAGGTTATTGTTCTGGGCAAACTGACATGTACAATGCACATTACACATTATACCAAATTTCATGACTGATGACTATAACAAGGTTTCTTTTGACAGTTTTCATACCACACAATGTATCGTAAAATATGGTTTCTAAAATATGTATTATTCTGTGAAGGGTCAGAGTTAAAACTGTTCATAACGTGTTTCCTAAAGATATTGCTTTTTGTAAACAAAGTCAGTGTTTCATCTTTATTAGGTAATCATTATGAAATGTTGTTCCAATGTTGTACTTTGATATGTTTAAGATTGAAATTACCAGGAAAATGAAGCTGGTTAATTTTTACTTTTAAGTAAAATACAAGTTTAACTGGCCTTGTAGAACAGGTACAAATCATATTCAAAGTCGTCCCCTTCAAGAAGATTGGTTGGGTTAGTACTTTATGTTGTTGTTCTTTTTTTTTTCTTTTCTTTTTTAATGAGAAAATATTCACAAGATTTGTGATTCATAAGTGTACAATTCAGATTAACATGAATCTTCACATATGAGAAGTAACATAAGCTTCAGATTCGCAAATTTAAGACTTTTATTTGATATGTGTTGTTGTACATATCAAAGCCAAATGTTCAATTGTGACAGAATGCAAGTTATTTCTCCCAAATGCTTGAAAGCTTGCGTGAAATCCTTCTCCCTGCAAAAATATAATGGGCTTGATATGATATTGTCATGTGAAATTTAAATTACTGTAAACTTGTTAATATTAGTGCATGCAAACCTGTGAGCAAAGACACATTTGTATTGAGTTATATTAATATATCAACTGTTTTCATCTTGCACGTAAGTGACATATTTATTTTAGAGATCATATTTTTAATGTGTCATAGTCACCCACTAATATAGCAAATATTTGTAACACAAATGCATGCTGTATTTACACTACATTTTTGTATTATCTCGTTTGTTAAACATCATATTGTATCACTACTGGTAGGTCTTCAAATTCAGTTGTAGTTGAAGGGTCTGTACACAATTTCAAACCTTTTCTTTTCACAGTTTTGACTATAACTTTTGTTGGGGCAATACAATAGAATAAAATCATTGTAAACCATTCATAGATTTAATTTGTAGACAACAAATGATTTTTTAGTGAGGCACAGAAAAAATACATTTATACATATTCGAATGATAGTCATGCAAGTAAAACATTCAGTTGAACTGTGTTGTCGAGTTCTATTTACAAACAATTAGCATTAACTAGTTGGAGCAAAAATAATACTGAATTGGAAATTATGTTGAACATGTTGAAGCAAATGTCAGATCAGGATTCGACCTGAGACCTCCCCAAAAAGTTGTTAGTACTTATTTTGGGGTTGCTCTAACCAGTGCGCTATCTGACAGGATTTGCTTCAACACATTTTATGTAGTCCATAAATGGCATTAAAAATTCATTTATTACAGATATATTGGCTGCATACTTAGTTTCTCATTAGTTCATAATTAATAAAAATGTAATGTGTATGGGAAAAACACTCTAGCCATATTTATAAGAACAATGGGTTTTGCAATAAAATTAATTTATGTATTAGCATATATTATAATTGCATACAGATATATTTAGAATTGAAATCGAATGAACAGTAACATTCTGGTGTCACTGGCAAATACTGTTAAAAGTTGGTGAAGAAACTAAAATCATATTTTGTACATACTCTATCTTTATATTCTATTTTTTATAATTAGCCCCTTTTACAAAAGAATGGCCCTGGCTTTTGGCGTGGTCTAAGCACTAATCGGTTTCTGATTACTGACCCCTCACCACTTGAGTAATGAGTTTAAAGTCTCAATCATATGTTACAGACTTTGTGCTTTGTCATTGTCTTTTCCTGAATTGTCTACTTTCTCAATTAATTTCTGCTTCCTCAACCAATAAAAAATTACCACCATATGTACCTGATTTGTTGAGATGTTAACCTTTGTATTTTGGGTCATATGTAGCCTCCATCGCCCCAAGAGTGGGGAATGATTCAGAGAGATTTGGGTAAAGGTACCCTATTCTTTTCCAAATATACTTTGTTGGTTCTTTTGTGTGCCCAGTGTTCAGCAGGACACATTTTTAACACCGGACAAGGTAAGGGTTATAAAGTGCCTTCCCTAAAGATACAACAAAATAAGCAAGTGGCAGCATCAGAATTCAAACTCTGAACTCTCAGACTGCAAAATCCGTAGCATTAACCACTCAGCCAACCGGCTCCCACATTTAAATTTAGATTCTACACTACACCTTCAGTTACAAGTTACACGAATTTAGGAAGCGCACTTACCATTCAACAATCATGTGAACCTCATTGATAACAATGACACAAACTCTTTCCTGGTAAAAAGTAGATCTCAGTATGGCTGATATTGCTTTGCATTCAATAACAAACTCAGGATGAGCATAAATTAGGTGATAATGTCCTCTCTTTGTGTCATCTAAAGTCACTATCTTTGACAATACCACTTGGCCAGTGTCACACGACTTACCTTCTGCTTCTTCATTACATTAGGGTCATAAGTAAAACATTTATTCCCCTCAAATGAGAGAAAACAAGTCATAATACCCTTGGTGTGTAATTTTTCAACCTGATCTTCTGTGATGGCATCTAGTGGTGTCACAACAACTGAAGTCGTAGGCTTAGGCTGTCTGAAATTCCCTTGCATGAAATATGGCAGCATTTGGAACAAGGTACTTTTACCATGACCTGCTGGTAAAATAGCTATGCAGTCTTTCGTTTGCTATGTATATGGAATCTATAATGTGCCTAAACTTTTGGTCTATGACTGTACTTTAAAATTGTGTCAAATAGTAAATCGCACTTTAAGTTTGATAAAAGTTGTCTATAATATATTGACAACATTGGAGTTCAAGGTCAGAGCTGTTTACCATTTCTTGAGAAATTTCCATTCGAAAGAAGCATTTAGTACTACATTCTGGGTCGTAATATGACACGTTTCCTGTTGTGAAATAGGCCATTTGCAAAGAGTATATAAAACCTTGATATACGCATTATAAGGATTCTAATTTAATATCCTGTGTTAAAAACAGCTGTTTTTACGATAAGTCTTTGGAATCATCAATTGTTTGGAATCGTAGTTGTGATGTAGTTCCATAATCCTGTAATGCTGTAATCTTGTAATGCCGTAATGCTGTACTGCTGTATACATAATTCGAAAGGAATTATTTGTTGGAACATTCATCGGAGATGCCTAAAGTGCTCATCAACCTTTGGATTTAAATATGTGACTTTTTGATACCTGTGAACATTCTCAAAGATGATCTGGATTACATTATTGTTGGTACATCAGGACAAACCAGACTACCCATTCATTTGGAACATTCATTCATTCGGAACATTCATTCCTTCAGAACATTCTATATTTAGACTTGTGATTAGGACACTTAGGAGTATTGGGTTATTTGGATTTTAATTCACGTTACTGTAAGTGTCTTTGAATTTTTATTTCAATTATCTAGAAATAAATTATTTGTTGATTTTACATACATTGTTTGTTTGACTTTCTTTCTGTTACATTATTTTAAGACCATAGAGTCGTAACACATTTCATATAAAACTTTTAATGTCTCGAGCTGTTTATCCTGCAAATGAAATCCCTTGTTGATCCAAAGCACATTTCATACATGAGTTAAAGTCAGCAATGTTTGTTTATCTTGGACTGCGATTTCTTTTTTGGTGAAGACATTTTCAGTGACTCCAAATGACAGCCATACAGGAAATCAGATTATCCCCATTTTCAGTTAGGACCATCCAGACATCGTAAGAAGTCTTGTGGTGAAAACCTCGTGTAGATATGACTATCCATTCAGGAGATTTAGTGATAACAAGATTTTCAAGGTGGCCACTGGTGGCCATAGTTGATATCATATCAGCACCATTTCCATTCAGAGCCAACTAGACACCATAAGAAGTTTTCTGGTGAAAACCCCATGTAGGGCTGATCAAATCCCGTAGCCCAATATCCTGGACTATTCATTTTCGAAGTCGGGCAAGTAAAATTTTCCAACTCGATAGTCGGGACAAGTGCCTTTTGCCTATTTTTTTAAAAATCCATGCCATAATCACTTTATCTACCGTTGTCTGGCCGTTAATGCCCTCTTGGCGTACTGAGTGCCCTCACCATGTATTTAGTTACAATCAGTATCACACCTACCGTTGATCATTGATAACTCTTGCATTTGCGCACGTTATATTACCGCTTAACTGCATATTGGGCTAAGCGACTAAATTATTGGCCAATGAAAACACATGAAAACGGTTTCCTTGTGTTTACTTAAACCAGATCCTCACGAAAGACTCACCCAATGATTTGAATCCAGCGAATTAATGCATTTAAATTAATGAAAGGCACTTTTCCGACATTATTATGAACTGATTAAATGGCAGTGATGATTCTTAATTTTTACTTGATTATACATAAGATTAACTTCCACGTCCGATATTGCATTTCGTTTGAAACGAAACAATTACGCTAATTAAGGAGCTGTCTCTGTTCATATTTAAAGGATAAAATGTATGTTATGATCACTTTAGAAGTAGTTGTCAAGCAAGGTGATATTCACTATGTGTATAAAATGAGTTTACTAAATTATTTTTTCAAGAAAGTTGAAAAGGAATAGTCGGAGAAGAAAAATTAATGTGAAAGTAGAGGGGTAAAACGTAAGAATGCCACTGAGCGTGAGGTAACTATTTCTCCAAAGAGACATAAGCCGGACTCCGTGGCAACAAACAATGTCAAATATGACACTACTAAGAGACTGAGAAATTTTCAACCACGTTGGATTGATTGTTATCCCTGGCTTGAATGCATTGACTCAGAAGCAAACATGTTTTGCAGTTATTACAAACAATATCCCAAACTGGAACTGGTTGGAAATTCAACCCGCGTATTTGTTAATGGAACTGACAAGTTCTGGATTAAACCAATCAAGTCTCATGACAGTTCTGGACCTCGCAAGGCCTGTGCAGTCAGGGAAAGTCTGAATTCCAGTAAATTCCTCCCCATTCTTGCTGATGGAAGTACATGTACTGATCCTACCATATTTCAGCAAGAAATAGTGCATATAAGATACCTGGACAAACTGAAAACCTCTGATGTAACAATATGTATAATATCAATAATTTGTTTTATGAGAAATTAAATTCTTTTGAGAAATAAATATGTTGCACATTATTTCTTTTGTTCTTTTTATGGATTAAAGTGCAAACATCTCATCAAATCTTGACAAGTGCTTTAAATTTGGGACAAGTCAAAAGGTAGATGGGACAAGTGAATTTTCTGAAAGCACTTGTCCTGGACAAGTGGATGAAAACAATTTACTCAGCCCTGCCATGGCAATATTACATTTTATTAAGGAAGAGTAGTGATAATCTTTTCAAGATGGCCACTGCGGAGGCCATATTATACATCAGATAGGACCATTTTCAACTAGGATAACCTGTTGATATGACCATTTATTTTGGAGATGAACTCACGCTGAAGTTCTTGTCATAGGTTAACTGGCATTCTTATGAATGGCTGGACTGTAAACAAAGCAACGTGCAATGAGTCACAGATTTCACTTCCGGATCAGCACCAATGCCTCATTACTCACTGTGCACTGTTGCAAAAATACACACAGACAACCACACTATAATGCTCATATTCTAAGCAATAACCAATTTCCTTTCAATCAATACTAAGAATGACTAAATCTATTGCATACATCACCACCTAAATGAGAGAGGAAAAATGGATCTAAAAATAGACTCAGACTACATTTGTAGGTACTGAACCGGAAGTATTAATTGTGTCCTGATTCCTATCAGGGTCAGAAATTTTCACCTGAATGGAAAAAAAAAAACTACAATAAATGTGTCTGAAATACTGCTGCAAAGTTTCAATGAATTTGATGCATGCATATACATTTGATCTGTCACCATTGTATTACAAACAGTATGAATTTCAAAATGGCCGACTGTGAACAATGCACAAAACTTAAAGTTGAATGGTGAATTTATTCATTAAGATAAACACTTGAAATAAACTGTAGTTAGTTTTTAGTCCTCATACAAATCTGGAAATGACTAGAAATTAAACCTGGCTGCTAAACTCTCATTGGAGAGTCCATTTTAAAATATGATACATATTTTTATTTAAAAATTTGAATTTAAATTAAATTTTCATGAATATTTAAAAAAACTCAAGTTGACAAATTTTCTTCTTTTGCAACATGTCTCCAATCCCAGTTATATAAGGGGGAGAGAGGATAATTCTTGTACTTTTTCATGCAGTTATTTTAACTGAAACCATGAAACGGTACACCAAGAAGAAGAAAACTTTTTTTAAACCAGGAAATATTCCACATAACAAAGGGGTCAGATTTCTGACTGATGATAGTTTAAGAACTTCCAGTGCTGCATCTGCTCAAGTGACCAGAAGAATGGATGCAGACAAGTTCTCTCTCATGGCAGTGATGAAGCCAACAGGTGGGGGTCTCCAGTCAGTTGTGGCACCAGACTGTAATGGCACACCTGGGTCTGCTAGAATTCTACGGCCATCATCCAAAGCAAGACTTTCCTTGAAAGAGACAGAAGAGCAACTTTTAGTGAAAAATATGTTTCTGGGAATAAGAACAAGAGAAGGAAAAAAGCTTAAGCAGACAATTCTCAGTCAAGATGTTAAAGCCCGCTGCAGTTTTCATCTTCAAACAAATGATGGAAGGCACCGGTGGTGATGTTAGAATTATCCAAGGTCAACTTCCCCAAGTACTGGATGCCGCTCTACAGTGTTATTCTGGGGACTGCAACAAATGTCAGCATTATTCTAAGGTTTGGGGGGGGGCAGTACTAACAGTTGGTGGATATGATTTGCATTTCTCGGACTTCATCAAGTGACTCTTCTAAACATGACAGAAAGTGACAAGAATATTCTCCTGGAAGTGCTGAAAATGAAACTTTAATGTGATGTTGTACAAAGACTGCAACTTAATACAAACTCGCAGAAATGTGAGGCTGTGAACAGATCAATCAGTGTTTCCGTACCTAAAAATGTCAACTATTCAAGAAACTTTGAGGCAAGAGTGCATTCAACAATACACAGACTCAATAACAGACTTGGATCATCTCTGAAAACAAAAGTAAAACACTTAGGGGTATACTTTCAGCAAGTACTCTGAGATCACTGGATCAAATGGATAAAACACTGTACTTACCATCATTTGTATCCAAAGTATCCGGAAAACAGGAAATGTGTACTGGAAAGACAGGGATATATGATACAGGCTCATCTAAGGTACAGAACTCAGCCTAGAACAGGAAGTCATGCTGCACAGCCCTTCCAAGGGTGATCACTCCTATGCACAGGTTCACCAGGAGCCAAGGACACTGCAGACAGAAAAGAGGATCTTAGTCCATGTACAAAAGGACAGTGCCCAAAAGACACAATGAAAAACACATAATACAGAAAGGAAAACTGTCGTGGGGAAATCCGTAGGTAACACAACGCATGTTATGTGCAGTTGTGTTACCTGCTACCACCTGATGAGACCTATGGAGAGGTCGAAACAGTTTTTTAGAAACACGAAGACATAAATATAGAAATAAAATTTTTTTAAAAAAAATATCAAAATATTTTAAAATAACATGAACTGACTGACTGACTGACTGAATGAATGAATGAATGTAATGAATGAATAAATAAATGAGTGAATGTATTATGTAAGATAAAGCTGTCATGCCAGCATGGTCAAATAAAATAAAGACCAGTTTCTCTTTCTTTCTTATATCCTCCTTACTCAAAACAAACAATCATCAATGAATACATCTATTTATCAATCAATCAATCAATAAACTAATCCCATTTTATCCATGCAACCAGCAAGCCAGCCATGTCATGCTAATGTACATTTCTCTATGGATGTAGGTAGGTGGGTGGGTGTGCAGGGCATATCATTATACCTGTAATTATTCTATATCAATATTTCAACTGTAGCATGCAGTTTGGAAATTCACCATGTCCAAAACAATTCCCATATCCTATGCAGTACTGCCTATTTGTTCTTGATATGATGGGGTTCCAGGCTGAGGTGATCCGCATTCACACACAAACTATTGTGGCATAAATGCGATGCATCTAACTCTTTTGGAATGTTTACACTTCTCATCTTTACCATGAATGCCAGTCTATGGACATGTTTCTTTTTCCAAATGTTAGTCTCAGGGTCCCTATATGACAATAGCCCATATAACCTATTTGATGTTACATTGCCTGTCCAAAGTATCCAAATACTGTTAGGTGCTGGCACAGAATTGAACAAGATTTTCTGACAGAATTTCAAAAATATCCACCTTTGTAACTTGTATAAGATGTAGAAATACATACATGGTGATAATAATGAATATCAACCCCATAGGCTCTATACATGTGCATTTTTTTACAACAATTTTAACATTTTAATTTTATTTTAAAAATAACTTTAAATTTTTTACAATATTTAAAAAAATTTATTTTTAATTTGATAGTTCTATTTTTATAGTCAATATACACAAAATGTCCAAATTTCATGCATCTACCTTGAATAATAAACTCAGGATAACAATTTAAACTTTTATAACCTTCCTACTGACAGTCAGGCCTCAGACCACAATTAATTTTCCTATATAGTCTCTACATTTCTTTGTCAGTAGTGAACTTTCCACTGTGTCCAAATCCTAATAAATCATATGTTGCTGTAAAGTATCTTCAAAGATGAACTCACGCCGAAGTTCTTGTCATAGGTTAACCGGCATTCTTATGAATGGCTGGACTGTAAACAAAGCAACGTGCAATGAGTCACAGATTTCACTTCCGGATCAGCACCAATGCCTCATTACTCACTGTGCACTGTCGCCAAAATACACACAGACAACCACACTATAATGCTCATATTCTAATCAATAACCAATTTCCTTTCAATCAATACTAAGAATGACTAAATCTAATGCATACATCACCACCAAAATGAGAGAGGAAAAAAGGATCTAAAAATAGACTCGGACTACATTTGTAGGTACTGAACCGGAAGTATTAATTGTGTCCTGATTCAGGGTCAGAAATTTTCACCTGAATGGAAAAAAACTACAATAAATGTGTCTGAAATACTGCTGCAAAGTTTCAATGAATTTGATGCATGCATATACATTTTATCTGACACCATTGTATTACAATTAGTATGAATTTCAAAATGGCTGACTGTGAACAATGCACAAAACTTAAAGTTGAATGGTGAATTTATTCATTAAGATAAACACTTGAAATAAACTGTAGTTAGTTTTTAGTCCTCATACAAATCTGGAAATGACTAGAAATTAAACCTGGCTGCTAAACTCTCAGTGGAGAGTCCATTTTAAAATATGATACATATTTTTATTTAAAAATTTGAATTTAAATTAAATTTTCATGAAAATTTAAAAAAACTCAAGTTGACAAATTTTGTTCTTTTGCAACATGTCTCCAATCCCAGTTATATAAGGGGGAGAGAGGATAATTCTTGTACTTTTGCATGCAGTTATTTTAACTGAAACCTTGAAATGGTACACCAAGAAGAAGAAAACTTTTTTTAAACCAGGAAATATTCCACATAACAAAGGGGTCAGATTTCTGACTGATGATAGTTTACCAACTTCCAGTGCTGCATCTGCTCAAGTGACCAGAAGAATGGATGCAGACAAGTTCTCTCTCATGGCAGTGACGAAGCCGACAGGTGGGGGTCTCCAGTCAGTTGTGGCACCAGACTGTAATGGCACACCTGGGTCTGCTAGAATTCTATGGCCATCATCCAAAGTAAGACTGACCCTGAAAGAGACAGAAGTGAATCAGCATGAGGGGACACGTATGATCTGTATGAATAAAAATGTTGAAATGTGGAATGATATCATCCATCGTAATGGCAATCAAGACAACAGATGTGCGAGTCCTGATCTCAAACAGTGCAGTTCTGCAACTTTTAGTGAAAAATATGTTTCTGGGAATAAGAACAAGAGAAGGAAAAAAGCTTAAGCAGACAATTCTCAGTCAAGATGTTAAAGCCCGCTGCAGTTTTCATCTTCAAACAAATGATGGAAGACACCGGTGGTGATGTTAGAATTATCCAATGTCAACTTCCCCAAGTACTGGATGCCGCTCTGCAGTGTTATTCTGGGGACTGCAACAAATGTCAGCATTATTCTAAGGTTTTGGGGAGGGGCAGTACTAACAGTTGGTGGATATGATTTGCATTTCTCGGACTTCATCAAGTGACTCCTCTAAACATGACAGAAAGTGATAAGAATATTCTCCTGGAAGTGCTGAAAATGAAACTTTCCTGTGATGTTGTACAAAGACTGCAACTTAATACAAACACGCAGAAATGTGAGGCTGTGAACAGATCAATCAGTGTTTCCGTACCTAAAAATGTCAACTATTCAAGATCATGGATGGTGAAGATCGAAAAGATGACGCTCTCGATGATTATCTTTGATGATGAAGATCTAGAAGATGACGCTCTCGTTGAAGATCTAGAAGATGACGCTCTCGATGATGATCATGGATGATGAAGATCTAGAAGATGATGCTCTCGATTATGATCATTATGATACCTATGTCTTGCCATGCTGATTGTGATACCCATGTCTTGCCATGCCATTACAATGATACCCATGTCTTGCCATGCTGAGTGTGATACCCATGTCCTGCCATGCTGATTGTGATACCTATTTCTTGTCATGCTATTGTGATACCTATATCTTGCCATGCTATTGTGATGCCTATGTCTTGCCATGCTGACTGTGATACCTATGTCTTGCCATGCTGATTGTGATACCAATGTCTTGCCATGCCATTACAATGATACCCATGTCTTGCCATGCTAATTGTGATACCATGTCTTGCCATGCTTTTGTGATGCCAATGTCTTGCCATGCTGACTGTGATACCTATGTCTTGCCATGCTGATTGTGATACCCATGTCTTGCCATGCCATTACAATGATACCCATGTCTTGCCATGCTAATTGTGATACCATGTCTTGCCATGCTATTGTGATGCCTATGTCTTGCCATGCTGACTGTGATACCAATGTCTTGCCATGCTGATTGTGATACCCATGTCTAGCCATGCCGTTACAATGATACCCATGTCTTGCCATGCTGATTGTGATACCCATGGCCTGCCATGCTGATTGTGATACCTATGTCTTGCTATGCTGATTGTGATACCTATGTCTTGCCATGCTGATTGTGATACCCATGTCTTGCCATACCATTACAATGATACCCATGTCTTGCCATGCTGATTGTGGTACCCATGTCCTGCCATGCTTATTGTGATACCTATGTCTCGCGATGCTGATTGTGATACTTATGTCTTGCCATGCTGACTGTGATACCCATGTCTTTTAATGCTATTGTGATACCTATGTCTTGCCATGCTATTGTGATGCCTATGTCTTGCCATGCTGACTGTGATATATATGTCATGCCATGCTAATTGTGATACCTATGTCTTGCCATGCTATTGTGATACCCATGTCTTGCCATGCTATTGTGATGCCTATGTTTGGCCGTGCCATTACAATGATACCCATGTCTTGCCATGCTGATTTTGATACCCATGTCCTGCCATGCTGATTGTGATACCTATTTATTGTCATGCTATTGTGATACCTATGTCTTGCCATGCTATTGTGATGCCTATGTCTTGCCATGCTGACTGTGATACCTATGTCTTGCCATGCTGATTGTGATACCCATGTCTTGCCATGCCATTACAATGATACCAATGTCTTGCCATGCTAATTGTGATACCATGTCTTGCCATGCTATTGTGATGCCTATGTCTTGCCATGCTGATTGTGATACCCATGTCTTGCCATACCATTACAATGATACCCATGTCTTGCCATGCTGATTGTGATACTTATGTCTTGCCATGCTGACTGTGATACCCATGTCTTTTAATGCTATTGTGATACCTATGTCTTGCCATGCTATTGTGATGCCTATGGCTTGCCATGCTGACTGTGATATATATGTCATGCCATGCTAATTGTGATACCTATGTCTTGCCATGCTATTGTGATACCCATGTCTTGCCATGCTATTGTGATGCCTATGTTTGGCCGTGCCATTACAATGATACCCATGTCTTGCCATGCTGATTTTGATACCCATGTCTTGCCATGCTGATTGTGATACCTATTTATTGTCATGCTATTGTGATACCTATGTCTTGCCATGCTATTGTGATGCCTATGTCTTGCCATGCTGACTGTGATACCTATGTCTTGCCATGCTGATTGTGATACCCATGTCTTGCCATGCCATTACAATGATACCCATGTCTTGCCATGCTAATTGTGATACCATGTCTTGCCATGCTATTGTGATGCCTATGTCTTGCCATGCTGATTGTGATACCCATGTCTTGCCATACCATTACAATGATACGCATGTCTTGCCATGCTGATTGTGATACTTATGTCTTGCCATGCTGACTGTGATACCCATGTCTTTTAATGCTATTGTGATACCTATGTCTTGCCATGCTATTGTGATGCCTATGTCTTGCCATGCTGACTGTGATATATATGTCATGCCATGCTAATTGTGATACCTATGTCTTGCCATGCTATTGTGATGCCTATGTTTGGCCGTGCCATTACAATGATACCCATGTCTTGCCATGCTGATTTTGATACCCATGTCTTGCCATGCTGATTGTGATACCTATTTATTGTCATGCTATTGTGATACCTATGTCTTGCCATGCTATTGTGATGCCTATGTCTTGCCATGCTGACTGTGATACCTATGTCTTGCCATGCTGATTGTGATACCCATGTCTTGCCATGCTGATTGTGATACTTATGTCTTGCCATGCTGACTGTGATACCCATGTCTTTTAATGCTATTGTGATACTATTGTGATGGATGATGAAGATCTAGAAGATGACGTACTCCATGAAGATCTAGAAGATGAAGCACTCTCGATGTCGATCATGGGTGATGATGATCTAGAAGATGAAGCTCTCGATGATGATCATGGATGATGAAGATCTAGAAGATAATGCTCTCGATGATGATCATGGATGATGAAGATCTAGAAGATGAAGCTCTCTCGATGTCGATCATAGGTGATGAAGATCTAGAAGATGACGCTCTCGACGATGATCATGCATGATGAAGATCTAGAACATGACGCTCGCGATGATTATCTTGGATGATGAAGATCTAGAAGATGACGCTCTCGACGACGATCATGGGTGATGAAGATCTAGAAGATGACGCTCTCGACGATGATCATGGATGATGAAGATCTAGAAGATGACGCTCTGGATGAAGATCTAGAATATGATGCTCTCTCGATGTCGATCATGGGTGATGAAGATCTAGAAGATGACGCTCTCGACGATGATCATGGATGATGAAGATCTAGAACATGACGCTCGCGATGATTATCTTGGATGATGAAGATCTAAAAGATCACGCTCTCGATGATTATCTTGGATTATGAAGATATAGAACATGACGCTCTCGATAAAGATCTAGAAGATGATGCTCTCGATGATGCTCATTTATGATGAAGATCTAGAAGATGACGCTCTCGACGACGATCATGGGTGATGAAGATCTAGAAGTACCAAGTTCCATTGCTGCATCTGCTCAAGTGACCAGAAGAATGGATGCAGTGACGAAGCCGACAGGTGGGGGTCTCCAGTCAGTTGTGGCACCAGACTGTAATGGCACACCTGGGTCTGCTAGAATTCTACGGCCATCATCCAAAGCAAGACTGACCCTGAAAGAGACAGAAGTGAATCAGCATGAGGGGACACGTATGATCTGTATGAATAAAAATGTTGAAATGTGGAATGATATCATCCATCGTAATGGCAATCAAGACAACAGATGTGCGAGTCCTGATCTCAAACAGTGCAGTTCTGCAACTTTTAGTGAAAAATATGTTTCTGGGAATAAGAACAAGAGAAGGAAAAAAGCTTAAGCAGACAATTCTCAGTCAAGATGTTAAAGTCCGCTGCAGTTTTGATCTTCAAACAAATGATGGAAGACACCGGTGGTGATGTTAGAATTATCCAATGTCAACTTCCCCAAGTACTGGATGCCGCTCTGCAGTGTTATTCTGGGGACTGCAACAAATGTCAGCATTATTCTAAGGTTTGGGGGGTGGGCAGTACTAACAGTTGGTGGATATGATTTGCATTTCTCGGACTTCATCAAGTGACTCATCTAAACATGACAGAAAGTGATAAGAATATTCTCCTGGAAGTGCTGAAAATGAAACTTTCCTGTGATGTTGTACAAAGACTGCAACTTAATACAAACATGCAGAAATGTGAGACTGTGAACAGATCAATCAGTGTTTCCGTACCTAAAAATGTCAACTATTCAAGAAACTTTGAGGCAAGAGTGCATTCAACAATACACAGACTCAATAACAGACTTGGATCATCTCTGAAAACAAAAGTAAAACACTTGGGTATATACTTTCAGCAAGTACTCTGAGATCACTGGATCAAATGGATAAAACACTGTACTTACCATCATTTGTATCCAAAGTATCCGGAAAACAGGAAATGTGTACTGGAAAGACAGGGATATATGATACAGGCTCATCTAAGGTACAGAACTCAGCCCAGAACAGGAAGTCATGCTGCACAGTCCTTCCAAGCGTGATCACTCCTATGCACAGGTTCACCAGGAGCCAAGGACACTGCAGACAGAAAAGAGGATCTTAGTCCATGTACAAAAGGACAGTGCCCAAAAGACACAATGAAAAACACATAATACAGAAAGGAAAACTGTCGTGGGGAAATCCGTAGGTAACACAACGCATGTTATGTGCAGTTGTGTTACCTGCTACCACCTGATGAGACCTATGGAGAGGTCAAAACAGTTTTTTAGAAACATGAAGACATAAATATAGAAATAAAATTTAAAAAAAAAAAATTAAATAATAACATATTCTAACATAACATGAACTGACTGACTGGCTGACTGACTGAATGAATGAATGAATGAATGAATGAATGAATGAATGAATGAATGAATGAATGAACATAATGAATGAATAAATAAATGAGTGAATGTATTATGTAAGATAAAGCTGTCATGCCAGCATGGTCAAATAAAATAAAGACCATTTTCTCTTTCTTTCTTATATCCTCCTTACTCAAAACAAACAATCATCAATGCATACATCTATTTATCAATCAATCAATCAATAAACTAATCCCATTTTATCCATGCAACCAGCAAGCCAGCCATGTCATGCTAATGTACATTTCTCTATGGATGTAGATAGGTGGGTGGGTGTGCAGGGCATATCATTATACCTGTAATTATTCCATATCAATATTTCAACTGTAGCATGCAGTTTGGAAATTCACCATGTCCAAAACAATTCCCATATCCTATGCAGTACTGCCTATTTGTTCTTGATATGATGGGGTTCCAGGCTGAGGTGATCCGCATTCACACACAAACTATTGTGGCATAAATGCGATGCATCTAACTCTTTTGGAATGTTTACACTTCTCATCTTTACCATGAATGCCAGTCTATGGACATCTTTCTTTTTCCAAATGTTAGTCTCAGGGTCCCTATATGACAATAGCCCATATAACCTATTTGATGTTACATTGCCTGTCCAAAGTATCCAAATACTGTTAGGTGCTGGCACAGAATTGAACAAAATTTTCTGACAGAATTTCAAAAATATCCACCTTTGTAACTTGTATAAGATGTAGAAATACATACATGGTGATAATAATGAATATCAACCCCATAGACTCTATACATGTGCATTTTTTTACAAAAATTTTAACATTTTAATTTTATTTTAAAAATAACTTTAAATTTTTTAAAATATTTAAATTTTATTATTTTTAATTTGATAGTTCTATTTTTAAAGTCAATATACACAAAATGTCCAAATTTCATGCATCTACCTTGAATAATAAACTCAGGATAACAATTTAAACTTTTATAACCTTCCTACTGACAGTCAGGCCTCAGACCACAATTAATTTTCCTATATAGTCTCTACATTTGTTTGTCAGTAGTGAACTTTCCACTGTGTCCAAATCCTAATAAATCATATGTTGCTGTAAAGTATCTTCAAAGATGAACTCACGCTGAAGTTCTTGTCATAGGTTAACCGGCATTCTTATGAATGGCTGGACTGTAAACAAAGCAACGTTCAATGAGTCACAGATTTCACTTCCGGATCAGCACCAATGCCTCATTACTCACTGTGCACTGTCGCCAAAATACACACAGACAACCACACTATAATGCTCATATTCTAAACAATAGCCAATTTCCTTTAAATCAATACTAAGAATGACTAAATCTAATGCATACATCACCACCAAAATGAGAGAGGAAAAAAGGATCAAAAATAGACTCGGACTACATTCGTAGCTACTGAACCGGAAGTATTAATTGTGTCCTGATTCCTATCAGGGTCAGAAGTTTTCACCTGAATGGAAAAAAACTACAATAAATGTGTCTGAAATACTGCTGCAAAGTTTCAATGAATTTGATGCAGGCATATACATTTTATCTGACACCATTGTATTACAAACAGTATTAATTTCAAAATGGCCGACTGTGAACAATGCACAAAACTTAAAGTTGAATGGTGAATTTATTCATTAAGATAAACACTTGAAATAAACTGTAGTTAGTTTTTACTCCTCATACAAATCTGGAAATGACTAGAAATTAAACCTGGCTGCTAAACTCTCAGTGGAGAGTCTATTTTAAAATATGATACATATTTTTATTTAAAAATTTGAATTTAAATTAAATTTTCATGAAAATTTAAAAAAACTCAAGTTGACAAATTTTGTTCTTTTGCAACATGTCTCCAATCCCAGTTATATATGGGGGAGAGAGGATAATTCTTGTACTTTTACATGCAGTTATTTTAACTGAAACCATGAAATGGTACACCAAGAAAAAGAAAACTTTTTTTAAATCAGGAAATATTCCACATAACAAAGGGGTCAGATTTCTGACTGATGATAGTTTACCAAGTTCCAGTGCTGCATCTGCTCAAGTGACCAGAAGAATGGATGCAGACAAGTTCTCTCTCATGGCAGTGACGAAGCCGACAGGTGGTGGTCTCCAGTCAGTTGTGGCACCAGACTGTAATGGCACACCTGGCTCTGCTAGAATTCTACGGCCATCATCCAAAGCAAGACTGACCCTGAAAGAGACAGAAGTGAATCAGCATGAGGGGACACGTATGATCTGTATGAATAAAAATGTTGAAATGTGGAATGATATCATCCATCGTAATGGCAATCAAGACAACAGATGTGCGAGTCCTGATCTCAAACAGTGCAGTTCTGCAACTTTTAGTGAAAAATATGTTTCTGGGAATAAGAACAAGAGAAGGAAAAAAGCTTAAGCAGACAATTCTCAGTCAAGATGTTAAAGTCCACTGCAGTTTTGATCTTCAAACAAATGATGGAAGACACCGGTGGTGATGTTAGAATTATCCAATGTCAACTTCCCCAAGTACTGGATGCCGCTCTGCAGTGTTATTCTGGGGACTGAAACAAATGTCAGCATTATTCTAAGGTTTGGGGGGGGGGGCAGTACTAACAGTTGGTGGATATGATTTGCATTTCTCGGACTTCATCAAGTGACTCATCTAAACATGACAGAAAGTGATAAGAATATTCTCTTGGAAGTGCTGAAAATGAAACTTTCCTGTGATGTTGTACAAAGACTGCAACTTAATACAAACACGCAGAAATGTGAGACTGTGAACAGATCAATCAGTGTTTCCGTACCTAAAAATGTCAACTATTCAAGATCATGGATGGTGAAGATCGAAAAGATGACGCTCTCGATGATTATCTTTGATGATGAAGATCTAGAAGATGACGCTCTCGTTGAAGATCTAGAAGATGACGCTCTCGATGATGATCATGGATGATGAAGATCTAGAAGATGATGCTCTCGATTATGATCATTATGATACCTATGTCTTGCCATGCTGATTGTGATACCCATGTCTTGCCATGCCATTACAATGATACCCATGTCTTGCCATGCTGAGTGTGATACCCATGTCCTGCCATGCTGATTGTGATACCTATTTCTTGTCATGCTATTGTGAGACCTATATCTTGCCATGCTATTGTGATGCCGATGTCTTGCCATGCTGACTGTGATACCTATGTCTTGCCATGCTGATTGTGATACCAATGTCTTGCCATGCCATTACAATGATACCCATGTCTTGCCATGCTAATTGTGATACCATGTCTTGCCATGCTTTTGTGATGCCAATGTCTTGCCATGCTGACTGTGATACCTATGTCTTGCCATGCTGATTGTGATACCCATGTCTTGCCATGCCATTACAATGATACCCATGTCTTGCCATGCTAATTGTGATACCATGTCTTGCCATGCTATTGTGATGCCTATGTCTTGCCATGCTGACTGTGATACCAATGTCTTGCCATGCTGATTGTGATACCCATGTCTAGCCATGCCGTTACAATGATACCCATGTCTTGCCATGCTGATTGTGATACCCATGGCCTGCCATGCTGATTGTGATACCTATGTCTTGCTATGCTGATTGTGATACCTATGTCTTGCCATGCTGATTGTGATACCCATGTCTTGCCATACCATTACAATGATACCCATGTCTTGCCATGCTGATTGTGGTACCCATGTCCTGCCATGCTTATTGTGATACCTATGTCTCGCGATGCTGATTGTGATACTTATGTCTTGCCATGCTGACTGTGATACCCATGTCTTTTAATGCTATTGTGATACCTATGTCTTGCCATGCTATTGTGATGCCTATGTCTTGCCATGCTGACTGTGATATATATGTCATGCCATGCTAATTGTGATACCTATGTCTTGCCATGCTATTGTGATACCCATGTCTTGCCATGCTATTGTGATGCCTATGTTTGGCCGTGCCATTACAATGATACCCATGTCTTGCCATGCTGATTTTGATACCCATGTCTTGCCATGCTGATTGTGATACCTATTTATTGTCATGCTATTGTGATACCTATGTCTTGCCATGCTATTGTGATGCCTATGTCTTGCCATGCTGACTGTGATACCTATGTCTTGCCATGCTGATTGTGATACCCATGTCTTGCCATGCCATTACAATGATACCAATGTCTTGCCATGCTAATTGTGATACCATGTCTTGCCATGCTATTGTGATGCCTATGTCTTGCCATGCTGATTGTGATACCCATGTCTTGCCATATCATTACAATGATACCCATGTCTTGCCATGCTGATTGTGATACTTATGTCTTGCCATGCTGACTGTGATACCCATGTCTTTTAATGCTATTGTGATACCTATGTCTTGCCATGCTATTGTGATGCCTATGGCTTGCCATGCTGACTGTGATATATATGTCATGCCATGCTAATTGTGATACCTATGTCTTGCCATGCTATTGTGATACCCATGTCTTGCCATGCTATTGTGATGCCTATATTTGGACGTGCCATTACAATGATACCCATGTCTTGCCATGCTGATTTTGATACCCATGTCTTGCCATGCTGATTGTGATACCTATTTATTGTCATGCTATTGTGATACCTATGTCTTGCCATGCTATTGTGATGCCTATGTCTTGCCATGCTGACTGTGATACCTATGTCTTGCCATGCTGATTGTGATACCCATGTCTTGCCATGCCATTACAATGATACCCATGTCTTGCCATGCTAATTGTGATACCATGTCTTGCCATGCTATTGTGATGCCTATGTCTTGCCATGCTGATTGTGATACCCATGTCTTGCCATACCATTACAATGATACCCATGTCTTGCCATACCATTACAATGATACCCATGTCTTGCCATGCTGATTGTGATACTTATGTCTTGCCATGCTGACTGTGATACCCATGTCTTTTAATGCTATTGTGATACCTATGTCTTGCCATGCTATTGTGATGCCTATGTCTTGCCATGCTGACTGTGATATATATGTCATGCCATGCTAATTGTGATACCCATGTCTTGCCATGCTATTGTGATGCCTATGTTTGGCCGTGCCATTACAATGATACCCATGTCTTGCCATGCTGATTTTGATACCCATGTCTTGCCATGCTGATTGTGATACCTATTTATTGTCATGCTATTGTGATACCTATGTCTTGCCATGCTATTGTGATGCCTATGTCTTGCCATGCTGACTGTGATACCTATGTCTTGCCATGCTGATTGTGATACCCATGTCTTGCCATGCCATTACAATGATACCCATGTCTTGCCATGCTAATTGTGATACCATGTCTTGCCATGCTATTGTGATGCCTATGTCTTGCCATGCTGATTGTGATACCCATGTCTTGCCATACCATTACAATGATACCCATGTCTTGCCATGCTGATTGTGATACTTATGTCTTGCCATGCTGACTGTGATACCCATGTCTTTTAATGCTATTGTGATACTATTGTGATGGATGATGAAGATCTAGAAGATGACGTACTCCATGAAGATCTAGAAGATGAAGCACTCTCGATGTCGATCATGGGTGATGATGATCTAGAAGATGAAGCTCTCGATGATGATCATGGATGATGAAGATCTAGAAGATAATGCTCTCGATGATGATCATGGATGATGAAGATCTAGAAGATGAAGCTCTCTCGATGTCGATCATAGGTGATGAAGATCTAGAAGATGACGCTCTCGACGATGATCATGCATGATGAAGATCTAGAACATGACGCTCGCGATGATTATCTTGGATGATGAAGATCTAGAAGATGACGCTCTCGACGACGATCATGGGTGATGAAGATCTAGAAGATGACGCTCTCGACGATGATCATGGATGATGAAGATCTAGAAGATGACGCTCTGGATGAAGATCTAGAATATGATGCTCTCTCGATGTCGATCATGGGTGATGAAGATCTAGAAGATGACGCTCTCGACGATGATCATGGATGATGAAGATCTAGAACATGACGCTCGCGATGATTATCTTGGATGATGAAGATCTAAAAGATCACGCTCTCGATGATTATCTTGGATTATGAAGATATAGAACATGACGCTCTCGATAAAGATCTAGAAGATGATGCTCTCGATGATGCTCATTTATGATGAAGATCTAGAAGATGACGCTCTCGACGACGATCATGGGTGATGAAGATCTAGAAGTACCAAGTTCCATTGCTGCATCTGCTCAAGTGACCAGAAGAATGGATGCAGTGACGAAGCCGACAGGTGGGGGTCTCCAGTCAGTTGTGGCACCAGACTGTAATGGCACACCTGGGTCTGCTAGAATTCTACGGCCATCATCCAAAGCAAGACTGACCCTGAAAGAGACAGAAGTGAATCAGCATGAGGGGACACGTATGATCTGTATGAATAAAAATGTTGAAATGTGGAATGATATCATCCATCGTAATGGCAATCAAGACAACAGATGTGCGAGTCCTGATCTCAAACAGTGCAGTTCTGCAACTTTTAGTGAAAAATATGTTTCTGGGAATAAGAACAAGAGAAGGAAAAAAGCTTAAGCAGACAATTCTCAGTCAAGATGTTAAAGTCCGCTGCAGTTTTGATCTTCAAACAAATGATGGAAGACACCGGTGGTGATGTTAGAATTATCCAATGTCAACTTCCCCAAGTACTGGATGCCGCTCTGCAGTGTTATTCTGGGGACTGCAACAAATGTCAGCATTATTCTAAGGTTTGGGGGGGGGGCAGTACTAACAGTTGGTGGATATGATTTGCATTTCTCGGACTTCATCAAGTGACTCATCTAAACATGACAGAAAGTGATAAGAATATTCTCCTGGAAGTGCTGAAAATGAAACTTTCCTGTGATGTTGTACAAAGACTGCAACTTAATACAAACATGCAGAAATGTGAGACTGTGAACAGATCAATCAGTGTTTCCGTACCTAAAAATGTCAACTATTCAAGAAACTTTGAGGCAAGAGTGCATTCAACAATACACAGACTCAATAACAGACTTGGATCATCTCTGAAAACAAAAGTAAAACACTTGGGGGTATACTTTCAGCAAGTACTCTGAGATCACTGGATCAAATGGATAAAACACTGTACTTACCATCATTTGTATCCAAAGTATCCGGAAAACAGGAAATGTGTACTGGAAAGACAGGGATATATGATACAGGCTCATCTAAGGTACAGAACTCAGCCCAGAACAGGAAGTCATGCTGCACAGTCCTTCCAAGGGTGATCACTCCTATGCACAGGTTCACCAGGAGCCAAGGACACTGCAGACAGAAAAGAGGATCTTAGTCCATGTACAAAAGGACAGTGCCCAAAAGACACAATGAAAAACACATAATACAGAAAGGAAAACTGTCGTGGGGAAATCCGTAGGTAACACAACGCATGTTATGTGCAGTTGTGTTACCTGCTACCACCTGATGAGACCTATGGAGAGGTCGAAACAGTTTTTTAGAAACATGAAGACATAAATATAGAAATAAAATTTAAAAATAAATTTTTTTAAATAATAAAATATTCTAACATAACATGAACTGACTGACTGGCTGACTGACTGAATGAATGAATGAATGAATGAATGAATGAATGAATGTAATGAATGAATAAATAAATGAGTGAATGTATTATGTAAGATAAAGCTGTCATGCCAGCATGGTCAAATAAAATAAAGACCATTTTCTCTTTCTTTCTTATATCCTCCTTACTCAAAACAAACAATCATCAATGCATACATCTATTTATCAATCAATCAATCAATAAACTAATCCCATTTTATCCATGCAACCAGCAAGCCAGCCATGTCATGCTAATGTACATTTCTCTATGGATGTAGATAGGTGGGTGGGTGTGCAGGGCATATCATTATACCTGTAATTATTCCATATCAATATTTCAACTGTAGCATGCAGTTTGGAAATTCACCATGTCCAAAACAATTCCCATATCCTATGCAGTACTGCCTATTTGTTGTTGATATGATGGGGTTCCAGGCTGAGGTGATCCGCATTCACACACAAACTAATGTGGCAAAAATGCGATGCATCTAACTCTTTTGGAATGTTTACACTTCTCATCTTTACCATGAATGCCAGTCTATGGACATGTTTCTTTTTCCAAATGTTAGTCTCAGGGTCCCTATATGACAATAGCCCATATAACCTATTTGATGTTACATTGCCTGTCCAAAGTATCCAAATACTGTTAGGTGCTGGCACAGAATTGAACAAGATTTTCTGACAGAATTTCAAAAATATCCACCTTTGTAACTTGTATAAGATGTAGAAATACATACATGGTGATAATAATGAATATCAACCCCATAGGCTCTATACATGTGCATTTTTTTACAAAAATTTTAACATTTTAATTTTATTTTAAAAATAACTTTAAATTTTTTAAAATATTTAAATTTTTTTATTTTTAATTTGATAGTTCTATTTTTAAAGTCAATATACACAAAATGTCCAAATTTCATGCATCTACCTTGAATAATAAACTCAGGATAACAATTTAAACTTTTATAACCTTCCTACTGACAGTCAGGCCTCAGACCACAATTAATTTTCCTATATAGTCTCTACATTTGTTTGTCAGTAGTGAACTTTCCACTGTGTCCAAATCCTAATAAATCATATGTTGCTGTAAAGTATCTTCAAAGATGAACTCACGCTGAAGTTCTTGTCATAGGTTAACCGGCATTCTTATGAATGGCTGGACTGTAAACAAAGCAACGTGCAATGAGTCACAGATTTCACTTCCGGATCAGCACCAATGCCTCATTACTCACTGTGCACTGTCGCCAAAATACACACAGACAACCACACTATAATGCTCATATTCTAAACAATAGCCAATTTCCTTTAAATCAATACTAAGAATGACTAAATCTAATGCATACATCACCACCAAAATGAGAGAGGAAAAAAGGATCTAAAAATAGACTCGGACTACATTCGTAGCTACTGAACCGGAAGTATTAATTGTGTCCTGATTCCTATCAGGGTCAGAAATTTTCACCTGAATGGAAAAAAACTACAATAAATGTGTCTGAAATACTGCTGCAAAGTTTCAATGAATTTGATGCATGCATATACATTTTATCTGACACCATTGTATTACAAACAGTATGAATTTCAAAATGGCCGACTGTGAACAATGCACAAAACTTAAAGTTGAATGGTGAATTTATTCATTAAGATAAACACTTGAAATAAACTGTAGTTAGTTTTTACTCCTCATACAAATCTGGAAATGACTAGAAATTAAACCTGGCTGCTAAACTCTCAGTGGAGAGTCCATTTTAAAATATGATACATATTTTTATTTAAAAATTTGAATTTAAATTAAATTTTCATGAAAATTTAAAAAAACTCAAGTTGACAAATTTTGTTCTTTTGCAACATGTCTCCAATCCCAGTTATATAAGGGGGAGAGAGGATAATTCTTGTACTTTTACATGCAGTTATTTTAACTGAAACCATGAAATGGTACACCAAGAAGAAGAAAACTTTTTTTAAACCAGGAAATATTCCACATAACAAAGGGGTCAGATTTCTGACTGATGATAGTTTACCAAGTTCCAGTGCTGCATCTGCTCAAGTGACCAGAAGAATGGATGCAGACAAGTTCTCTCTCATGGCAGTGATGAAGCCGACAGGTGGGGGTCTCCAGTCAGTTGTGGCACCAGACTGTAATGGCACACCTGGGTCTGCTAGAATTCTACGGCCATCATCCAAAGCAAGACTGACCCTGAAAGAGACAGAAGTGAATCAGCATGAGGGGACACGTATGATCTGTATGAATAAAAATGTTGAAATGTGGAATGATATCATCCATCGTAATGGCAATCAAGACAACAGATGTGCGAGTCCTGATCTCAAACAGTGCAGTTCTGCAACTTTTAGTGAAAAATATGTTTCTGGGAATAAGAACAAGAGAAGGAAAAAAGCTTAAGCAGACAATTCTCAGTCAAGATGTTAAAGTCCGCTGCAGTTTTGATCTTCAAACAAATGATGGAAGACACCGGTGGTGATGTTAGAATTATCCAATGTCAACTTCCCCAAGTACTGGATGCCGCTCTGCAGTGTTATTCTGGGGACTGCAACAAATGTCAGCATTATTCTAAGGTTTTGGGGGTGGGGGCAGTACTAACAGTTGGTGGATATGATTTGCATTTCTCGGACTTCATCAAGTGACTCATCTAAACATGACAGAAAGTGATAAGAATATTCTCTTGGAAGTGCTGAAAATGAAACTTTCCTGTGATGTTGTACAAAGACTGCAACTTAATACAAACACGCAGAAATGTGAGACTGTGAACAGATCAATCAGTGTTTCCGTACCTAAAAATGTCAACTATTCAAGATCATGGATGGTGAAGATCTAAAAGATGACGCTCTCGATGATTATCTTGGATGATGAAGATCTAGAAGATGACGCTCTCGTTGAAGATCTAGAAGATGACGCTCTCGATGATGATCATGGATGATGAAGATCTAGAAGATGACGCTCTCGATTATGATCATTATGATACCTATGTCTTGCCATGCTGATTGTGATACCCATGTCTTGCCATGCCATTACAATGATACCCATGTCTTGCCATGCTGAGTGTGATACCCATGTCCTGCCATGCTGATTGTGATACCAATTTCTTGTCATGCTATTGTGAGACCTATATCTTGCCATGCTATTGTGATGCCTATGTCTTGCCATGCTGACTGTGATACCTATGTCTTGCCATGCTGATTGTGATACCAATGTCTTGCCATGCCATTACAATGATACCCATGTCTTGCCATGCTAATTGTGATACCATGTCTTGCCATGCTTTTGTGATGCCAATGTCTTGCCATGCTGACTGTGATACCTATGTCTTGCCATGCTGATTGTGATACCCATGTCTTGCCATGCCATTACAATGATACCCATGTCTTGCCATGCTAATTGTGATACCATGTCTTGCCATGCTATTGTGATGCCTATGTCTTGCCATGCTGACTGTGATACCAATGTCTTGCCATGCTGATTGTGATACCCATGTCTAGCCATGCCGTTACAATGATACCCATGTCTTGCCATGCTGATTGTGATACCCATGGCCTGCCATGCTGATTGTGATACCTATGTCTTGCTATGCTGATTGTGATACCTATGTCTTGCCATGCTGATTGTGATACCCATGTCTTGCCATACCATTACAATGATACCCATGTCTTGCCATGCTGATTGTGGTACCCATGTCCTGCCATGCTTATTGTGATACCTATGTCTTGCCATGCTGATTGTGATACTTATGTCTTGCCATGCTGACTGTGATACCCATGTCTTTTAATGCTATTGTGATACCTATGTCTTGCCATGCTATTGTGATGCCTATGTCTTGCCATGCTGACTGTGATATATATGTCATGCCATGCTAATTGTGATACCTATGTCTTGCCATGCTATTGTGATACCCATGTCTTGCCATGCTATTGTGATGCCTATGTTTGGCCGTGCCATTACAATGATACCCATGTCTTGCCATGCTGATTTTGATACCCATGTCTTGCCATGCTGATTGTGATACCTATTTATTGTCATGCTATTGTGATACCTATGTCTTGCCATGCTATTGTGATGCCTATGTCTTGCCATGCTGACTGTGATACCTATGTCTTGCCATGCTGATTGTGATACCCATGTCTTGCCATGCCATTACAATGATACCCATGTCTTGCCATGCTAATTGTGATACCATGTCTTGCCATGCTATTGTGATGCCTATGTCTTGCCATGCTGATTGTGATACCCATGTCTTGCCATACCATTACAATGATACCCATGTCTTGCCATGCTGATTGTGATACTTATGTCTTGCCATGCTGACTGTGATACCCATGTCTTTTAATGCTATTGTGATACCTATGTCTTGCCATGCTATTGTGATGCCTATGGCTTGCCATGCTGACTGTGATATATATGTCATGCCATGCTAATTGTGATACCTATGTCTTGCCATGCTATTGTGATACCCATGTCTTGCCATGCTATTGTGATGCCTATATTTGGACGTGCCATTACAATGATACCCATGTCTTGCCATGCTGATTTTGATACCCATGTCTTGCCATGCTGATTGTGATACCTATTTATTGTCATGCTATTGTGATACCTATGTCTTGCCATGCTATTGTGATGCCTATGTCTTGCCATGCTGACTGTGATACCTATGTCTTGCCATGCTGATTGTGATACCCATGTCTTGCCATGCCATTACAATGATACCCATGTCTTGCCATGCTGATTGTGATACCCATGGCCTGCCATGCTGATTGTGATACCTATGTCTTGCTATGCTGATTGTGATACCTATGTCTTGCCATGCTGATTGTGATACCCATGTCTTGCCATACCATTACAATGATACCCATGTCTTGCCATGCTGATTGTGGTACCCATGTCCTGCCATGCTTATTGTGATACCTATGTCTTGCCATGCTGATTGTGATACTTATGTCTTGCCATGCTGACTGTGATACCCATGTCTTTTAATGCTATTGTGATACCTATGTCTTGCCATGCTATTGTGATGCCTATGTCTTGCCATGCTGACTGTGATATATATGTCATGCCATGCTAATTGTGATACCTATGTCTTGCCATGCTATTGTGATACCCATGTCTTGCCATGCTATTGTGATGCCTATGTTTGGCCGTGCCATTACAATGATACCCATGTCTTGCCATGCTGATTTTGATACCCATGTCTTGCCATGCTGATTGTGATACCTATTTATTGTCATGCTATTGTGATACCTATGTCTTGCCATGCTATTGTGATGCCTATGTCTTGCCATGCTGACTGTGATACCTATGTCTTGCCATGCTGATTGTGATACCCATGTCTTGCCATGCCATTACAATGATACCCATGTCTTGCCATGCTAATTGTGATACCATGTCTTGCCATGCTATTGTGATGCCTATGTCTTGCCATGCTGATTGTGATACCCATGTCTTGCCATACCATTACAATGATACCCATGTCTTGCCAGGCTGATTGTGATACTTATGTCTTGCCATGCTGACTGTGATACCCATGTCTTTTAATGCTATTGTGATACTATTGTGATGGATGATGAAGATCTAGAAGATGACGCTCTCCATGAAGATCTAGAAGATGAAGCACTCTCGATGTCGATCATGGGTGATGATGATCTAGAAGATAATGCTCTCGATGATGATCATGGATGATGAAGATCTAGAAGATGAAGCTCTCGATGAAGATCTAGAAGATGAAGCTCTCTCGATGTCGATCATAGGTGATGAAGATCTAGAAGATGACGCTCTCGACGATGATCATGCATGATGAAGATCTAGAACATGATGCTCGCGATGATTATCTTGGATGATGAAGATCTAGAAGATGACGCTCTCGACGACGATCATGGGTGATGAAGATCTAGAAGATGACGCTCTCGACGATGATCATGGATGATGAAGATCTAGAAGATAACGCTCTCGATGATGATCATGGATGATGAAGATCTAGAAGATGACGCTCTGGATGAAGATCTAGAATATGATGCTCTCTCGATGTCGATCATGGGTGATGAAGATCTAGAAGATGACGCTCTCGACGATGATCATGGATGATGAAGATCTAGAACATGACGCTCGCGATGATTATCTTGGATGATGAAGATCTAAAAGATCACGCTCTCGATGATTATCTTGGATTATGAAGATATAGAAGATGACGCTCTCGATAAAGATCTAGAAGATGATGCTCTCGATGATGCTCATGGATGATGAAGATCTAGAAGATGACGCTCTCGATAATGACCACGGGTGATGAAGATCTAGAAGATGACGCTCTCGACGACGATCATGGGTGATGAAGATCTAGAAGTACCAAGTTCCAGTGCTGCATCTGCTCAAGTGACCAGAAGAATGGATGCAGACAAGTTCTCTCTCATGGCAGTGACGAAGCCGACAGGTGGGGGTCTCCAGTCAGTTGTGGCACCAGACTGTAATGGCACACCTGGGTCTGCTAGAATTCTACGGCCATCATCCAAAGCAAGACTGACCCTGAAAGAGACAGAAGTGAATCAGCATGAGGGGACACGTATGATCTGTATGAATAAAAATGTTGAAATGTGGAATGATATCATCCATCGTAATGGCAATCAAGACAACAGATGTGCGAGTCCTGATCTCAAACAGTGCAGTTCTGCAACTTTTAGTGAAAAATATGTTTCTGGGAATAAGAACAAGAGAAGGAAAAAAGCTTAAGCAGACAATTCTCAGTCAAGATGTTAAAGTCCGCTGCAGTTTTGATCTTCAAACAAATGATGGAAGACACCGGTGGTGATGTTAGAATTATCCAATGTCAACTTCCCCAAGTACTGGATGCCGCTCTGCAGTGTTATTCTGGGGACTGCAACAAATGTCAGCATTATTCTAAGGTTTGGGGGGGGGGGGCAGTACTAACAGTTGGTGGATATGATTTGCATTTCTCGGACTTCATCAAGTGACTCATCTAAACATGACAGAAAGTGATAAGAATATTCTCCTGGAAGTGCTGAAAATGAAACTTTCCTGTGATGTTGTACAAAGACTGCAACTTAATACAAACATGCAGAAATGTGAGACTGTGAACAGATCAATCAGTGTTTCCGTACCTAAAAATGTCAACTATTCAAGAAACTTTGAGGCAAGAGTGCATTCAACAATACACAGACTCAATAACAGACTTGGATCATCTCTGAAAACAAAAGTAAAACACTTGGGGGTATACTTTCAGCAAGTACTCTGAGATCACTGGATCAAATGGATAAAACACTGTACTTACCATCATTTGTATCCAAAGTATCCGGAAAACAGGAAATGTGTACTGGAAAGACAGGGATATATGATACAGGCTCATCTAAGGTACAGAACTCAGCCCAGAACAGGAAGTCATGCTGCACAGTCCTTCCAAGGGTGATCACTCCTATGCACAGGTTCACCAGGAGCCAAGGACACTGCAGACAGAAAAGAGGATCTTAGTCCATGTACAAAAGGACAGTCCCCAAAAGACACAATGAAAAACACATAATACAGAAAGGAAAACTGTCATGGGGAAATCCGTAGGTAACACAACGCATGTTATGTGCAGTTGTGTTACCTGCTACCACCTGATGAGACCTATGGAGAGGTCGAAACAGTTTTTTAGAAACATGAAGACATAAATATAGAAATAAAATTTAAAAAAAAAAAATTAAATAATAACATATTCTAACATAACATGAACTGACTGACTGGCTGACTGACTGAATGAATGAATGAATGAATGAATGAATGAATGAATGAATGAACATAATGAATGAATAAATAAATGAGTGAATGTATTATGTAAGATAAAGCTGTCATGCCAGCATGGTCAAATAAAATAAAGACCATTTTCTCTTTCTTTCTTATATCCTCCTTACTCAAAACAAACAATCATCAATGCATACATCTATTTATCAATCAATCAATCAATAAACTAATCCCATTTTATCCATGCAACCAGCAAGCCAGCCATGTCATGCTAATGTACATTTCTCTATGGATGTAGATAGGTGGGTGGGTGTGCAGGGCATATCATTATACCTGTAATTATTCCATATCAATATTTCAACTGTAGCATGCAGTTTGGAAATTCACCATGTCCAAAACAATTCCCATATCCTATGCAGTACTGCCTATTTGTTCTTGATATGATGGGGTTCCAGGCTGAGGTGATCCGCATTCACACACAAACTATTGTGGCATAAATGCGATGCATCTAACTCTTTTGGAATGTTTACACTTCTCATCTTTACCATGAATGCCAGTCTATGGACATGTTTCTTTTTCCAAATGTTAGTCTCAGGGTCCCTATATGACAATAGCCCATATAACCTATTTGATGTTACATTGCCTGTCCAAAGTATCCAAATACTGTTAGGTGCTGGCACAGAATTGAACAAGATTTTCTGACAGAATTTCAAAAATATCCACCTTTGTAACTTGTATAAGATGTAGAAATACATACATGGTGATAATAATGAATATCAACCCCATAGGCTCTATACATGTGCATTTTTTTACAAAAATTTTAACATTTTAATTTTATTTTAAAAATAACTTTAAATTTTTTAAAATATTTAAAATTTTTTATTTTTAATTTGATAGTTCTATTTTTAAAGTCAATATACACAAAATGTCCAAATTTCATGCATCTACCTTGAATAATAAACTCAGGATAACAATTTAAACTTTTATAACCTTCCTACTGACAGTCAGGCCTCAGACCACAATTAATTTTCCTATATAGTCTCTACATTTGTTTGTCAGTAGTGAACTTTCCACTGTGTCCAAATCCTAATAAATCATATGTTGCTGTAAAGTATCTTCAAAGATGAACTCACGCTGAAGTTCTTGTCATAGGTTAACCGGCATTCTTATGAATGGCTGGACTGTAAACAAAGCAACGTGCAATGAGTCACAGATTTCACTTCCGGATCAGCACCAATGCCTCATTACTCACTGTGCACTGTCGCCAAAATACACACAGACAACCACACTATAATGCTCATATTCTAAACAATAGCCAATTTCCTTTAAATCAATACTAAGAATGACTAAATCTAATGCATACATCACCACCAAAATGAGAGAGGAAAAAAGGATCTAAAAATAGACTCGGACTACATTCGTAGCTACTGAACCGGAAGTATTAATTGTGTCCTGATTCCTATCAGAGTCAGAAGTTTTCACCTGAATGGAAAAAAACTACAATAAATGTGTCTGAAATACTGCTGCAAAGTTTCAATGAATTTGATGCATGCATATACATTTTATCTGACACCATTGTATTACAAACAGTATGAATTTCAAAATGGCCGACTGTGAACAATGCACAAAACTTAAAGTTGAATGGTGAATTTATTCATTAAGATAAACACTTGAAATAAACTGTAGTTAGTTTTTAGTCCTCATACAAATCTGGAAATGACTAGAAATTAAACCTGGCTGCTAAACTCTCAGTGGAGAGTCCATTTTAAAATATGATACATATTTTTATTTAAAAATTTGAATTTAAATTAAATTTTCATGAAAATTTAAAAAAACTCAAGTTGACAAATTTTGTTCTTTTGCAACATGTCTCCAATCCCAGTTATATAAGGGGGAGAGAGGATAATTCTTGTACTTTTACATGCAGTTATTTTAACTGAAACCATGAAATGGTACACCAAGAAAAAGAAAACTTTTTTTAAACCAGGAAATATTCCACATAACAAAGGGGTCAGATTTCTGACTGATGATAGTTTACCAAGTTCCAGTGCTGCATCTGCTCAAGTGACCAGAAGAATGGATGCAGACAAGTTCTCTCTCATGGCAGTGACGAAGCCGACAGGTGGGGGTCTCCAGTCAGTTGTGGCACCAGACTGTAATGGCACACCTGGGTCTGCTAGAATTCTACGGCCATCATCCAAAGCAAGACTGACCCTGAAAGAGACAGAAGTGAATCAGCATGAGGGGACACGTATGATCTGTATGAATAAAAATGTTGAAATGTGGAATGATATCATCCATCGTAATGGCAATCAAGACAACAGATGTGCGAGTCCTGATCTCAAACAGTGCAGTTCTGCAACTTTTAGTGAAAAATATGTTTCTGGGAATAAGAACAAGAGAAGGAAAAAAGCTTAAGCAGACAATTCTCAGTCAAGATGTTAAAGTCCACTGCAGTTTTGATCTTCAAACAAATGATGGAAGACACCGGTGGTGATGTTAGAATTATCCAATGTCAACTTCCCCAAGTACTGGATGCCGCTCTGCAGTGTTATTCTGGGGACTGCAACAAATGTCAGCATTATTCTAAGGTTTGGGGGGGGGGGCAGTACTAACAGTTGGTGGATATGATTTGCATTTCTCGGACTTCATCAAGTGACTCATCTAAACATGACAGAAAGTGATAAGAATATTCTCCTGGAAGTGCTGAAAATGAAACTTTCCTGTGATGTTGTACAAAGACTGCAACTTAATACAAACATGCAGAAATGTGAGACTGTGAACAGATCAATCAGTGTTTCCGTACCTAAAAATGTCAACTATTCAAGAAACTTTGAGGCAAGAGTGCATTCAACAATACACAGACTCAATAACAGACTTGGATCATCTCTGAAAACAAAAGTAAAACACTTGGGGTATACTTTCAGCAAGTACTCTGAGATCACTGGATCAAATGGATAAAACACTGTACTTACCATCATTTGTATCCAAAGTATCCGGAAAACAGGAAATGTGTACTGGAAAGACAGGGATATATGATACAGGCTCATCTAAGGTACAGAACTCAGCCCAGAACAGGAAGTCATGCTGCACAGTCCTTCCAAGGGTGATCACTCCTATGCACAGGTTCACCAGGAGCCAAGGACACTGCAGACAGAAAAGAGGATCTTAGTCCATGTACAAAAGGACAGTCCCCAAAAGACACAATGAAAAACACATAATACAGAAAGGAAAACTGTCGTGGGGAAATCCGTAGGTAACACAACGCATGTTATGTGCAGTTGTGTTACCTGCTACCACCTGATGAGACCTATGGAGAGGTCGAAACAGTTTTTTAGAAACATGAAGACATAAATATAGAAATAAAATTTAAAAAAAAAAAAATTAAATAATAACATATTCTAACATAACATGAACTGACTGACTGGCTGACTGACTGAATGAATGAATGAATGAATGAATGAATGAATGAATGAATGAATGAATGAATGAATGAACGGAATGAATGAATAAATAAATGAGTGAATGTATTATGTAAGATAAAGCTGTCATGCCAGCATGGTCAAATAAAATAAAGACCATTTTCTCTTTCTTTCTTATATCCTCCTTACTCAAAACAAACAATCATCAATGCATACATCTATTTATCAATCAATCAATCAATAAACTAATCCCATTTTATCCATGCAACCAGCAAGCCAGCCATGTCATGCTAATGTACATTTCTCTATGGATGTAGGTAGGTGGGTGGGTGTGCAGGGCATATCATTATACCTGTAATTATTCCATATCAATATTTCAACTGTAGCATGCAGTTTGGAAATTCACCATGTCCAAAACAATTCCCATATCCTATGCAGTACTGCCTATTTGTTCTTGATATGATGGGGTTCCAGGCTGAGGTGATCCGCATTCACACACAAACTATTGTGGCATAAATGTGATGCATCTAACTCTTTTGGAATGTTTACACTTCTCATCTTTACCATGAATGCCAGTCTATGGACATGTTTCTTTTTCCAAATGTTAGTCTCAGGGTCCCTATATGACAATAGCCCATATAACCTATCTGATGTTACATTGCCTGTCCAAAGTATCCAAATACTGTTAGGTGCTGGCACAGAATTGAACAAGATTTTCTGACAGAATTTCAAAAATATCCACCTTTGTAACTTGTATAAGATGTAGAAATACATACATGGTGATAATAATGAATATCAACCCCATAGGCTCTATACATGTGCATTTTTTTACAAAAATTTTAACATTTTAATTTTATTTTAAAAATAACTTTAAATTTTTAAAAATATTTAAATTTTTTATTTTTAATTTGATAGTTCTATTTTTAAAGTCAATATACACAAAATGTCCAAATTTCATGCATCTACCTTGAATAATAAACTCAGGATAACAATTTAAACTTTTATAACCTTCCTACTGACAGTCAGGCCTCAGACCACAATTAATTTTCCTATATAGTCTCTACATTTGTTTGTCAGTAGTGAACTTTCCACTGTGTCCAAATCCTAATAAATCATATGTTGCTGTAAAGTATCTTCAAAGATGAACTCACGCTGAAGTTCTTGTCATAGGTTAACCGGCATTCTTATGAATGGCTGGACTGTAAACAAAGCAACGTGCAATGAGTCACAGATTTCACTTCTGGATCAGCACCAATGCCTCATTACTCACTGTGCACTGTCGCCAAAATACACACAGACAACCACACTATAATGCTCATATTCTAAACAATAGCCAATTTCCTTTAAATCAATACTAAGAATGACTAAATCTAATGCATACATCACCACCAAAATGAGAGAGGAAAAAAGGATCTAAAAATAGACTCGGACTACATTCGTAGCTACTGAACCGGAAGTATTAATTGTGTCCTGATTCCTATCAGGGTCAGAAATTTTCACCTGAATGGAAAAAAACTACAATAAATGTGTCTGAAATACTGCTGCAAAGTTTCAATGAATTTGATGCATGCATATACATTTTATCTGACACCATTGTATTACAAACAGTATGAATTTCAAAATGGCCGACTGTGAACAATGCACAAAACTTAAAGTTGAATGGTGAATTTATTCATTAAGATAAACACTTGAAATAAACTGTAGTTAGTTTTTACTCCTCATACAAATCTGGAAATGACTAGAAATTAAACCTGGCTGCTAAACTCTCAGTGGAGAGTCCATTTTAAAATATGATACATATTTTTATTTAAAAATTTGAATTTAAATTAAATTTTCATGAAAATTTAAAAAAACTCAAGTTGACAAATTTTGTTCTTTTGCAACATGTCTCCAATCACAGTTATATAAGTAGGAGAGAGGATAATTCTTGTACTTTTACATGCAGTTATTTTAACTGAAACCATGAAATGGTACACCAAGAAAAAGAAAGTCAGATTTCTGACTGATGATAGTTTACCAAGTTCCAGTGCTGCATCTGCTCAAGTGACCAGAAGAATGGATGCAGACAAGTTCTCTCTCATGGCAGTGACGAAGCCGACAGGTGGGGGTCTCCAGTCAGTTGTGGCACCAGACTGTAATGGCACACCTGGGTCTGCTAGAATTCTATGGCCATCATCCAAAGCAAGACTGACCCTGAAAGAGACAGAAGTGAATCAGCATGAGGGGACACGTATGATCTGTATGAATAAAAATGTTGAAATGTGGAATGATATCATCCATCGTAATGGCAATCAAGACAACAGATGTGCGAGTCCTGATCTCAAACAGTGCAGTTCTGCAACTTTTAGTGAAAAATATGTTTCTGGGAATAAGAACAAGAGAAGGAAAAAAGCTTAAGCAGACAATTCTCAGTCAAGATGTTAAAGTCCGCTGCAGTTTTGATCTTCAAACAAATGATGGAAGACACCGGTGGTGATCTTAGAATTATCCAATGTCAACTTCCCCAAGTACTGGATGCCGCTCTGCAGTGTTATTCTGGGGACTGCAACAAATGTCAGCATTATTCTAAGGTTTGGGGGGGGGGCAGTACTAACAGTTGGTGGATATGATTTGCATTTCTCGGACTTCATCAAGTGACTCATCTAAACATGACAGAAAGTGATAAGAATATTCTCCTGGAAGTGCTGAAAATGAAACTTTCCTGTGATGTTGTACAAAGACTGCAACTTAATACAAACACGCAGAAATGTGAGACTGTGAACAGATCAATCAGTGTTTCCGTACCTAAAAATGTCAACTATTCAAGAAACTTTGAGGCAAGAGTGCATTCAACAATACACAGACTCAATAACAGACTTGGATCATCTCTGAAAACAAAAGTAAAACACTTGGGGGTATACTTTCAGCAAGTACTCTGAGATCACTGGATCAAATGGATAAAACACTGTACTTACCATCATTTGTATCCAAAGTATCCGGAAAACAGGAAATGTGTACTGGAAAGACAGGGATATATGATACAGGCTCATCTAAGGTACAGAACTCAGCCCAGAACAGGAAGTCATGCTGCACAGTCCTTCCAAGGGTGATCACTCCTATGCACAGGTTCACCAGGAGCCAAGGACACTGCAGACAGAAAAGAGGATCTTAGTCCATGTACAAAAGGACAGTCCCCAAAAGACACAATGAAAAACACATAATACAGAAAGGAAAACTGTCGTGGGGAAATCCGTAGGTAACACAACGCATGTTATGTGCAGTTGTGTTACCTGCTACCACCTGATGAGACCTATGGAGAGGTCGAAACAGTTTTTTAGAAACATGAAGACATAAATATAGAAATAAAATTGAAAAAAAAAAAAATTAAATAATAACATATTCTAACATAACATGAACTGACTGACTGGCTGAATGAATGAATGAATGAATGAATGAATGAATGAATGAATGAATGAATGAACGTAATGAATGAATAAATAAATGAGTGAATGTATTATGTAAGATAAAGCTGTCATGCCAGCATGGTCAAATAAAATAAAGACCATTTTCTCTTTCTTTCTTATATCCTCCTTACTCAAAACAAACAATCATCAATGCATACATCTATTTATCAATCAATCAATCAATAAACTAATCCCATTTTATCCATGCAACCAGCAAGCCAGCCATGTCATGCTAATGTACATTTCTCTATGGATGTAGGTAGGTGGGTGGGTGTGCAGGGCATATCATTATACCTGTAATTATTCCATATCAATATTTCAACTGTAGCATGCAGTTTGGAAATTCACCATGTCCAAAACAATTCCCATATCCTATGCAGTACTGCCTATTTGTTCTTGATATGATGGGGTTCCAGGCTGAGGTGATCCGCATTCACACACAAACTATTGTGGCATAAATGTGATGCATCTAACTCTTTTGGAATGTTTACACTTCTCATCTTTACCATGAATGCCAGTCTATGAACATCTTTCTTTTTCCAAATGTTAGTCTCAGGGTCCCTATATGACAATAGCCCATATAACCTATCTGATGTTACATTGCCTGTCCAAAGTATCCAAATACTGTTAGGTGCTGGCACAGAATTGAACAAGATTTTCTGACAGAATTTCAAAAATATCCACCTTTGTAACTTGTATAAGATGTAGAAATACATACATGGTGATAATAATGAATATCAACCCCATAGGCTCTATACATGTGCATTTTTTTACAAAAAGTTTAACATTTTAATTTTATTTTAAAAATAACTTTAAATTTTTTAAAATATTTGAATTTTTTATTTTTAATTTGATAGTTCTATTTTTAAAGTCAATATACACAAAATGTCCAAATTTCATGCATCTACCTTGAATAATAAACTCAGGATAACAATTTAAACTTTTATAACCTTCCTACTGACAGTCAGGCCTCAGACCACAATTAATTTTCCTATATAGTCTCTACATTTGTTTGTCAGTAGTGAACTTTCCACTGTGTCCAAATCCTAATAAATCATATGTTGCTGTAAAGTATCTTCAAAGATGAACTCACGCTGAAGTTCTTGTCATAGGTTAACCGGCATTCTTATGAATGGCTGGACTGTAAACAAAGCAACGTGCAATGAGTCACAGATTTCACTTCCGGATCAGCACCAATGCCTCATTACTCACTGTGCACTGTCGCCTAAATACACACAGACAACCACACTATAATGCTCATATTCTAAACAATAGCCAATTTCCTTTAAATCAATACTAAGAATGACTAAATCTAATGCATACATCACCACCAAAATGAGAGAGGAAAAAAGGATCTAAAAATAGACTCGGACTACATTCGTAGCTACTGAACCGGAAGTATTAATTGTGTCCTGATTCCTATCAGGGTCAGAAATTTTCACCTGAATGGAAAAAAACTACAATAAATGTGTCTGAAATACTGCTGCAAAGTTTCAATGAATTTGATGCATGCATATACATTTTATCTGACACCATTGTATTACAAACAGTATGAATTTCAAAATGGCCGACTGTGAACAATGCACAAAACTTAAAGTTGAATGGTGAATTTATTCATTAAGATAAACACTTGAAATAAACTGTAGTTAGTTTTTAGTCCTCATACAAATCTGGAAATGACTAGAAATTAAACCTGGCTGCTAAACTCTCAGTGGAGAGTCCATTTTAAAATATGATACATATTTTTATTTAAAAATTTGAATTTAAATTAAATTTTCATGAAAATTAAAAAAACTCAAGTTGACAAATTTTGTTCTTTTGCAACATGTCTCCAATCACAGTTATATAAGGGGGAGAGAGGATAATTCTTGTACTTTTACATGCAGTTATTTTAACTGAAACCATGAAATGGTACACCAAGAAAAAGAAAACTTTTTTAAACCAGGAAATATTCCACATAACAAAGGGGTCAGATTTCTGACTGATGATAGTTTACCAAGTTCCAGTGCTGCATCTGCTCAAGTGACCAGAAGAATGGATGCAGACAAGTTCTCTCTCATGGCAGTGACGAAGCCGACAGGTGGGGGTCTCCAGTCAGTTGTGGCACCAGACTGTAATGGCACACCTGGGTCTGCTAGAATTCTACGGCCATCATCCAAAGCAAGACTGACCCTGAAAGAGACAGAAGTGAATCAGCATGAGGGGACACGTATGATCTGTATGAATAAAAATGTTGAAATGTGGAATGATATCATCCATCGTAATGGCAATCAAGACAACAGATGTGCGAGTCCTGATCTCAAACAGTGCAGTTCTGCAACTTTTAGTGAAAAATATGTTTCTGGGAATAAGAACAAGAGAAGGAAAAAAGCTTAAGCAGACAATTCTCAGTCAAGATGTTAAAGTCCGCTGCAGTTTTGATCTTCAAACAAATGATGGAAGACACCGGTGGTGATGTTAGAATTATCCAATGTCAACTTCCCCAAGTACTGGATGCCGCTCTGCAGTGTTATTCTGGGGACTGCAACAAATGTCAGCATTATTCTAAGGTTTGGGGGGGGGGGCAGTACTAACAGTTGGTGGATATGATTTGCATTTCTCGGACTTCATCAAGTGACTCATCTAAACATGACAGAAAGTGATAAGAATATTCTCCTGGAAGTGCTGAAAATGAAACTTTCCTGTGATGTTGTACAAAGACTGCAACTTAATACAAACACGCAGAAATGTGAGACTGTGAACAGATCAATCAGTGTTTCCGTACCTAAAAATGTCAACTATTCAAGAAACTTTGAGGCAAGAGTGCATTCAACAATACACAGACTCAATAACAGACTTGGATCATCTCTGAAAACAAAAGTAAAACACTTGGGGGTATACTTTCAGCAAGTACTCTGAGATCACTGGATCAAATGGATAAAACACTGTACTTACCATCATTTGTATCCAAAGTATCCGGAAAACAGGAAATGTGTACTGGAAAGACAGGGATATATGATACAGGCTCATCTAAGGTACAGAACTCAGCCCAGAACAGGAAGTCATGCTGCACAGTCCTTACAAGGGTGATCACTCCTATGCACAGGTTCACCAGGAGCCAAGGACACTGCAGACAGAAAAGAGGATCTTAGTCCATGTACAAAAGGACAGTCCCCAAAAGACACAATGAAAAACACATAATACAGAAAGGAAAACTGTCATGGGGAAATCCGTAGGTAACACAACGCATGTTATGTGCAGTTGTGTTACCTGTTACCACCTGATGAGACCTATGGAGAGGTCGAAACAGTTTTCTCAGAATATCAAGACATAAATAAAGAAATAAACAAGCAAACAAACAAACATATTCTAAAATAACATGAACTGACTGACTGACTGAATGAATTAATGAATGAATGAATGTAGCATTGAATGAATGAATGAATGAATGAATGAATGAATGAATGAATGAATGAATGAAATAGTGTATGTATGATTTAAGATAAAACTGTCATACCAGCATAGTCAAATAAAATAAAGACCAGTCTCTCTTTCTTTCTTTCATCCTCCTTACTCAAAACAAACAATCAGCAATGCATAAATCTATTCATCAATCAATCAATCAATCAATCAATCAACTAATCCCATTTAACCATGCAACCAGCAAGCCAGCCATGTCATGCTAATGTACATTTCTATATGGATGTAGGTGGGTGGGTGGGTGTGCAGGGCATATCATTATACCTGTAATTATTCCATATCAATATTTCAACTGTAGCATGCAGTTTGGAAATTCACCATGTCCAAAACAATTCCCATATCCTATGCAGTACTGCCTATTTGTTGTTGATATGATGGGGTGCCAGGCTGAGGTGATCCGCATTCACACACACAAACTATTGTGGCATAAATGCAATGCATCTAACTCTTTTGGAATGTTTACACTTCTCATCTTTATTGTGAATGCCAGTCTATGGACATGTTTCTTTTTCCAAATGTTAGTCTCAGGGTCCCTATATGACAATAGCCCATATAACCTATTTGATGTTACATTGCTTGTCCAGAATATGCAAGTACTGTTAGGTTCTGGCACAGAATTGAACAAGATTTTCTCTGACAGAATTTCAAAAATATCCACCTTTGCAACTTCTATCAAATGTAGAAATACATACATGGTGATAATAATGAATATCAACCCCATAGGCTCAATACATGTACATTTTTTTTACAAACATTTTAACATTTTAATTTTATTTTACGAATTAATTTAAATTTTAAAAAATATTTAAATTTTAAAAAATATTTAAATTTTTTTTATTTTTAATTTCATAGTTCTATTTTTAAAGTCAATATACACAAAATGTCCAAATTTCATGCATCTACCTTGAATAATAAACTCAGGATAACAATTTTAACTTTTATAACCTTCCTTACTGACAGGCCTTAGACCACAATTAATTTTCCTATATAGTCTCTACATTTGTTTGTCAGTAGTGAACTTTCCACTGTGTCCAAATCCTAATAAATCACATGTTGCTGTAAAGTATCTTCAAAGATGAACCCACGCTGAAATTCTTGTCAAAGGTTAACCGGCATTCTTGTGAATGGCTGGACTGTAAACAAAGCAACGTGCAATGAGTCACAGATTTCACTTCCGGATCAGCACCAATGCCTCATTACTCACTGTGCACTGTCGCCAAAATACACACAGACAACCACACTATAATGCTCATATTCTAAACAATAGCCAATTTCCTTTAAATCAATACTAAGAATGACTAAATCTAATGCATACATCACCACCAAAATGAGAGAGGACAAAATGATCTAAAAATAGACTCGGACTATATTCGTAGGTACTGAACCGGAAGTATTAATTGTGTCCTGATTCCAATCAGGGTCAGAAATTTTCACCTGAATGGAAAAAAACTACAATAAAAGTGTCTGAAATACCGCTGCAAAGTTTCAGTGAATTTGATGCATGCATATACATTTTATCTGACACCATTGTATTACAAACAGTATGAATTTCAAAATGGCCGACTGTAAACAATTCACAAAACTTAAAGTTGAATGGTGAATTCATTCATTAAGATAAACACTTGAAATAAACTGTAGTTAGTTTTTAGTCTTCATACAAATCTGGAAATTACTAGAAATTAAACCTGGCTGCTAAACTCTCAGTGGAGAGTCCATTTTAAAATATGATACATATTTTTATTTAAAAATTTGAATTTAAATTAAATTTTCATGAAAATTTAAAAACTCAAGTTGACAAATTTTGTTCTTTTGCAACATGTCTCCAATCCTTTATCACAAACATCAATGGTTTTCCTTATCAGGTGTGAAGTAATTAAACCAGGGCCTGTCAATAATAGGTACCGTATTTAGCTGTGTATAACGCGCACTTTATTTCACCTAATTTTCTTATCTTAAGTCGGGGATGCGCGTTTTATACAAGAACTATAAAAAAAAGTTTTTTCCATGTCGATCTGACGAGAGTATGAAGGCACTATAGCCGCCTACATGTGTCCTATTCACTCCTTGTGAAATATTAAATCCGTTGTACATTGCATTGTAACTAAATTGTTTACCGGTACTAGCCGTATTAAAGAAATAAATAATGCTTACAAATAGTCTTGTTCTTTGATTGCTTATGTTAATAAACTGGTTTCATTTCACATCACTGTGTAGCGTTTTGTTCTGTGCCTCGACCGGAAATACATGTACATAACGACTGGCAACTTGTTCAAAAGCTGTGCAAAGTGCCGCATTGGAGCGGAACAAATACCACTGTGAGGATTACCGTACTTGTTCCGTAAATGTTCAGTATTCCATAACTGTTGATCTAATACATTTTTTCTTCATTTATTCTTGGTTAAATTGAAATATAATATGTGTAGAATTCAAGCAGTGTTAATGTTCTCATCAGAGGCACCTTTCGGGACATATTTTTTGCGAATACGGTTTCTTTCTTACGGTAACACTGACACGTTGTGGAACAAAATAATCAATTAATGTATGAAGTCGGATAATATTTTTTTCTTTGGAAAATAAACTTGGTTCTTAGTTTTTATTTCTCATCTTAAATGATAGTATTTTGTATTTATTTCTGACTATAGAGTGTTCAATGTTTCATTGACTAAGTGTGGTCTTTTCAAGGTTATCAGCGGAACAAATATATGATTACCGTACCTGTAAATGTTCAATATTCGATAACTGTGGATCTAATTAATTTTGTCTTCATTTATTCGTGTTTGAATTGAAATATAATAATTAGAATTCAAGCAGTGTTAATGTTCTAATTTTTTTCGTGACTACGGTTAGCCTGTTACGGTAACACTGATACAGCGTTAATGTATGAAGTCAGAAAACATTTTGTTTTTCCTTTGGAAAATAAACTTGTTTCTTAGTTTTATTTCTCATCTTAAATCATAGTATTTAAGATATCTTTGCGACTATACAGTGATCAATGCTTCATTGACTCAATGTGGCCTTTTCACGGTAATCGGCGCCAGGTAAGCTTTGATGCGCTCAACATAGTTACAATGCTTTGTCTCGGTGAGCAATATTTAATTGATTCAGCGTGGTGTTTTTAACGGTTATCAGTGCTTCATTGACTCAGTGTGGTCTTTTCAAGGTAATCGGCACCGGCTAAATCTTTGATGTGCTAAACATAGTCACGTTGCTTTGTCTAGGTAAATTTGCAATGTATTTACTTTTCTTCAGAAAATAAACTTGTTTCTTTGTTTTATTTCTCATTTTAAACAACAGTATTTGATACGGTACTTCTTTGTTACAATACAGTGAGCAGTGTTTAATTGACTCAGCGTGGTGTTTTTAAAGATAATCAGCGCCGGCTAAAGCTTTGATGGGCCAAACATAAGTACAATGCATTGTCTTGGTAAATTCTAGCTTGGACATGGAGATATATTTTAGAGGTGTAATGATAATCCAAATAAGTATAAATACCGGACCTAAACTTTCACATAGCATATTGTGTTCGATCTTGAATCTGAAAGAATATAGTCAAAGTATCAACATGGGTCATATAAGAAATTCGTACAACGCGAAAGACAAGCTAACCATCATTGCCTATGCAGAAACACATGGTAACAGAGCTGCTGGGAGGGAGTTTAATGTAGGAGAGTCTTCTGTTAGGGAGTAGAGAAGAATGAAAGAAAGACTGAAGAAAATACCGAGAACAAAACAGGCAGACAGAGGGACAAGCGCAAAGTATCCGGACGTAGAGAGTGGAGTCCTTGAATGTGTCATGGATAGAAGAAGACAGGGAATCTCAGTATCCACGACAGAGATTCGCTTTCAGGCAATATTGATTGCAAAACAGAAGAAATAGACGACTACAAGGGGGATGTGAGCTGGGTCTATGCATTTTTACGATGGCACGACTTGCCATGCATCATCATCCATGCCTTTAAAAAGTGCTGCATCTCAAATAAAATGGATGGCACAGAGGATGACATCTTGTGGGAGGACAATGCTAAGCGTGAAGACCACACAGAGAGCGAAGACGAAGACGAAGATGAAAGCTATTATGCAGCAACACCAGGAATGATGACAGACGAGGACATACAGCGACTTTTCGAGAGTGATGACGACGAAGAGGAATTTGAGGGATTTGATGCAATAGATTGAACTCCATCAACTAGACGAACCTTTAAAGGGCCCTTTTAAGGGCCAACCATAAAATCGGAAAAATACAATTTCAATATGGCCACTTTTTCATTCACTATCCAAAATGACCGACTGTTGTTGCACTATGAAAACGGAGCGAAATACCGGTAGTCACGATTTTAAACTGTATTATATCACATGCGCGTTATATGGCAGAACTACGTTTTTCCCACTCATTTTGGGTCGAAAATCAGGGTGCTCGTTATACATCGGTGCGCGTTATACACAGCTAAATACGGTAGCAAGTTGCTTCCCTTAATCTCAAATGGCTTTAAAGCTGTGTAGTGAAAGGGAAAATATGATGCAAAATATAAAATATTGATGACAGCACCCCCAAAGTGTGCATGACACCTAGTGATGATGTACAAATATACCAAGTTTCATTCCTTAACCTCAAATGTCTTTAAAGTTATGGAGTAGAAGGGAAAGTGTGATGGAAAAGCATAAAATAATGAACCATGACCTTGACCTGGAAGATAGAACCCCACAATGTAGTATGCAACACACCTTCTAGTGATGATGTATTAATATACCAAGTTTCATACCTTAATCTCAAATGCCTTTAATTATAGAGCATAAGGATATTTATTAGCATTTAATGGCACCTCAGCTAAATAATGGCTATATGGTTCATGATGTTCTAGTAATGTAAACATGAAAAATTAAGCAGAAGGGAAAGTGTTATGGAAAATGTAACATATTGCACCATGACCTAAATCTTGAAGATAGCACCCCCAATATGATAGGCAACACACCTTCAAGTGATGATGTATTCGAATACCACGTTTCATCTCTTTATCTCAAATGGCTTTAATGTTACAGAGTGGAAGGGTAAGTGTGATGGATGGATGGATAGATATGTTCTAAGTAATGTAAAGACATAGTATTTGTTACTTTGTTAGATAGTGTGATTTTTCTGTTTCCTGTACATGTATCATTAGTATGATACATGCATGTAGATTGGTACAAAATAGCTGATGGCGTCAAGGTAGACTAGCTACATTTGTGTTTTAATTCAGTTACCCTCATCAAATAAAAAAGTTATTATTATTATTATTATTATAGATGGATGGATGGATGCAAATGAGAAAACTATGTATCCTACTTTTAAAAGTTGGGGGACAAAACTTCATTCAGGATGTGTAAATGACTAAGTGTGTTGAAGTGTAAATGACTAGGTGTGTTGAAGTGCAAATGACTAGGTGTGTTGAAGTGTAAATGACTAAGTGTCTTGAAGTGTAAATGACTAAGTGTCTTGAAGTTAAATGACTAAGTGTGTTGAAGTGTAAATGACTAGGTGTGTTGAAGTGTAAATGGCTAAGTGTCTTGAAGTGTAGATGACTAAGTGTCTTGAAGTGTAAATGACTAAGTGTCTTAAAAGATGTGTTCAATATTTAAATCCCCCCTTCTGTAAAAGAGCCAAAGATTTCAATATGTAACTGTTCACTAATTAATGTTTCAAGAAGGAAAACACTACGTTTCCAGTAGAGAGTAAAAATTCTCTGCAATTCCTGCTGGACTTGGTGGATCGTTCCAGCAGTGTTTTTGTAATCTTTATATCAAGAAACAGACATGGTATTATTTCCAAATGGACTTCAGATATTGGATTGTTCTTTTCATGTGATTTCTGTTTTTCTATTTGCTTCTTTTTTATTATGGGTTTGAATTTAAATTGGGTTTTTCACAAATACATATACATGTGTGCTTGTGTGATCAATTTGAAGACTATTGCACATGTAGCCTGCAAGTTAACTGCACAGCAAGAACAACGGAATATTGTTTATGTCAGTTGATATTGTCAAATGAAATAATATTATTGCAAAATAATAAACAGCTATACAGATCCAATGCCAAATGAAAGATTCCAGGCACACAGGTTTCCAAAAGTTTGGTAAATGGAGTATGAAGAAGACACTGAGATTCATGGTAAACAAAGGAACATAAATATCTTCTCCTACATCAATTAAATTCATTCCTTGCATTAAGTAATCTAATTTACTTCATATCTAATTTATAGACAATGTCACAGATCACCACATGATCATCTTCATGATGTCATTACATACCAATTACATGATTCTGCGGGGCCCCGGGTGGCCAAGTGGTCTAAGGCGCTCGCCTTTACCGATCACTGCCATCTCACCTCTGTCTGCATGGGTTCGAGTCTCAGGCTTGGCCAATGTGGATATGTGAGAAAGCTTGCCAATTGCTTCCTGTGGGTCGGTGGTTCTTCTCTGGGTTTTCCCGGGTTCTTCCTCCACCAGATAAAACTGGCCGCCATGTATAGCCTATCATGTGCTGAAAAATGGCATTAAACCCACAACAACAACAACATGATTCTGCAGGTAATTACAAGTGTCCGAGAAACTGAGCTCAATGCATAGAGGTTAATGCAGATCACTGGAGTGTGAAATATAGGTCACAGTGACCTAGTTTTGACTTAAGGGTGTAATAATCTACATGAAACATTTACATGATGACTTGCATGATGCTACAAGAAACAGTTTCTTAGAAAATGACCTGAACGCCAACCTTAAGCACAAAATTCATCCCAGTTGGACTGAAGACTTCCTGACTGTCCTGAACAGAATAATCTACCAACTTATGTGCAACATATAAAAAGCTGATAAAATGCAACTGAGAATAGTAAGCAAATAAGCTTTTTGCTCATATACTTCATATAAGCTTTGACAAGTTAAAAAAAAAACATAAGACTTGAAAGACTCGCTAACATGTAGACAGTTCTGAAACACAAAGCTGCTCAAATAAGCTCTCAAATTAGATTTTTCAAAACTGAAAACTTTTGGTTGTATCTTAGCCAGAATATTCTAAGTCTGAAAAGCCTGCATGAAACTTGTGTGCTAGGCATGCTCAGTATGAACTTTCTGCAACATTTCCTGTTGGTTGCAGTTTTGGATGGAACTTCAAATAGGGCTTGTTTTTTTTTAAATGTAAAATTCTGAAAAAATTCCTCAGGCACATATCAGATGCCAGTTGATGTACATGTAAGTGATCTTTGATTACTATATATGCCTTGTTTGAATATATATATTGCTTATAATAAGTCAACACCACAAAATAATCAGTGTTAATAGAAACAATAATTGGATTTTTACAGATTTTTACAGCTAGCTGTGAAAGAATTTCAAAATATAGCATTATCAGTTTATGATTTTATTCCATCTACTACAGTGCACAAGATATATGATGATTTATTTTGTTTCTTTTGCTGAATTCTAATATATTAGACCATTAGGACAGGTTGATTCAGATGCTGGCCTGCCATCTCATGGCCTGTGGGTTTTGAGGAGGGCCAGTTAGTACTGACAGCTGTAGGCCCACAGGGTTAGTAAAATATTCTGAAACTATTATTTTTATTTGATTGGGAGGGCCAGCTGATTTTCTGTAGCGCCAGTTAATTTGCATGTGAGCTGGCCCTGCAGGCCAGTGGCAAAATCTGTTAAGTCAAAACCTGTTAGGATCATTTTGTATTTTTTATGAAAAAAAAAATCCATTTTACAAATTATTTTTGCAGTACTCATTCCCTGTATTAATTTGGACTATACCTGTCGGATTATACATAATTCTAATAGTCTATTTTTGAAGTACCAGACCTTTGTGTCAACTTTGTGTAAACATTAACAATATTATAAGCTGGCAATATCCTGACAGTCTGTATATGGGACCACCCCCTTTTGTAGGTTTATCATCAGTTACCACTTGAAAACTTCCTCATATCAGCAACCAAATGCTCATGTTAGCATTTCAGAACAAGATAAGCTCACATAAAGATTTCACTCACATCAGCAAATTTTATCCATATAAAGCAACATAAGCCTTTTCAAATTCTCACCTAATTTACATGTTAAAATTCACATGAGCAAGTCCTTGTTAGATCTAATGCAATGTTCTCATGAGCTATATATTAGTAAGTTTGGTATCAATCCCCCATAAGCCAGAATTGCTTCAAAATGTGACAAAAATGCGAAGAATGAAATATATCCAATTTTAGTGTGAAAATGGCTCAGTAATTTGTGGCTCAACATGGAGTAAAATTCAATTTCTATACCAAAGTTTGTTTTAAAGCTTTTGCTTAAAATGACAACAAAAATTTAACCATAATTATACCTGTTCCAGACATGTATTTGCACACATTCCTGGTATAACTCATTTTAAAGTCATGCAAACCCTCCCGCTTGGGTGATTTCAATGATAAATAAATCTGAGCAGGGCTTGCTTGAACTTAGATTATAACTTACAAATGTCAAAAGATGAAATGAACAAGCTTTTGGAAGAGTAATTTTCCAGAATGGGCCATAAACTAGATAACAGAATCATCAGTTATGTTTTTATGTCTCAAGACCTTAGTGCATTTTAAGTTCTGATCTTTGAAACAATGACTTAAATGAATTATTTTTTCTCTGTATATTTGCATGGAGAGGATAAATGCCATGTACACCATTTTAAAGGTTAAGTTATTGCTCATGACACTCAAGTACAGCATGGTATCTGCCTAAACTTTCTTTAAATTTACAATGAATATATTGTCAATACTATTTCGAGTAAACTACATACCTCAGCTGCACAGCTGAACACTTCAAACACTAAGGGAGGCAAGCACTAATGGAGGACTTCAGGCACTGCTCAAAAATACTGAAAAAGACAAAACTACATGCATGTTAATTTTACATTGAGAACTATGAGAATTAGAAGAGCATAAAGACAAAATAAAAACATACAAATTTAAATTTTTCTTCAGGTGAACATGAAGTTTTATAAACAAGTAAACCTCATACTGACTGATGCGAAGCAGATCAATGTGATAGGTTTAAAGCAGTGGTTCCCAAACCCTGGGTTGCGACCCAAATAAGGTCATCGCAACCCTATACTGGTACTGCATTTTCCATCATAAAAGATGGTATTTAGGGTCGCGATCAAAAAAGTTTGGGAACCACTGGTTTACAGGTTAAAAAACTTAATATTCATCACAGCAAAGGTATGTAATTGTTTTATTACATAATTTTGAAGAAAAAGAAAAAAGAAAATTTTGCTATTTTGAATGCCAGTTTGACTGCATAATGCTAAGAATTTATCATTATGACATCATGTACAAGATAATGATGTTATGACCATGTGACATCAAGAATGACCATGTGACACAAGAAATACCACTTACGACATACACTGAAACCAGGTTCTCTACCAGGGATATTGTTGTTAAATGCTTCAGGACAGATCTATTCTTTGGTCTGGCAATTTTTCCTTTTGATAGTAAGTCATTTTTGTTGATAGTGCATAGAGGTATGGCACACAGGCTCTCGACCAGTGAAAGTGTTGTGAAATCCTTGAAGTTGGATCATTTGTGTACTGTTGCATTTGTTCTGTTCCATGTTCAGTAAGGTTGGATCGATCTGTTCAAATTGTAAATGTTCCGTTCCATGGCCAAGAAGGCACATTTCTGAAGATTGAATTTTATTGGTAGTGTGCACTGGTTCTCTGCCAGTGAAAGTATTGTTGAATCTTTCAAGTTGGATCACTTGTGTAGTGTCACATTTGTTCTGTTCCATGGTCATTAAGGCATATTGCTACAGTTCAGTCTTTGCTGGTTGTGCATATAGGTGCTCTACCAGGGACATTGTTGTCAAGTACTTCAGGTTGGATTGATTCTTTAGTGTTGGAATTGTTCCATTCCATGGTCAGTAAGGCATTTTTCAAAGATCAGTCTTTATCAGTAGTGTGTACAGGTTCTCAACCAGTGATATTGTTTGTCAAATGCTTCAGGTTGGATCGCTTGTTTAGTGTTGCATTTGTTCCAGTCCATGGTCAGGAAGGTGTATTGGTGAAGATCAGGTTTTATCGGTAGTGTGCACAGATTCTTTACCAGGGATATTGTTGTCAAATCCTTCAGGTTGGAATGATACTTTAGTGTCACAATTTTTCCGTTCCATGGTCACAAAGGGTAATTTTGGAAGATAGCATTTTCATTGGAAGCATGCACAGGCTCTCTACAAGCTATGCTGTTGTTGAATGATTTAGGTTGGATCACTCACGTTGTGTCACATTTCTTCCATTTCATGGTCGATAAGGGGTATTGATGAAGATCATTTTCTGTCGGTAGTGTGCAGAAGTTTTCTACCAGGGATATTGTTGCAGAATGCCTCAGGTTTGATTGCTTGTGTAGAATTGCATTTGTTCCATTTGATCGTCAGTAAGGTGTATTGCAGAAGATCAGTTCTTTCATGTTGGATAACACATACTGTCGCTTTTGTTCCACTTCATGGTCAGTAAGGCATATTGCAGAAGATCAGTTGTTGTCAAATGCTTCAAGTTGTAACGCGCATTTCTTCCATTTCATGGTCAGTTGTCGTTGCTAGTGCACACGTGTTCTCTACCAGGGATATTTTTGTTAAATGCTTCAGTTGGATCAAGTCTTTAGTATTTGAAACTGTTCTGTTCCATGGTCACTATGGCATATTTCTGAACATGGGATTGGATTGGTAGTGAGCAAAGATTCACTGTCACTCGAATCCTATAACCAAGTTGGATCCTGTGTGTGGTGTTTCATTTATCCCATGGACAGTAAGGCATATTGCTGAGTATCAGTTTTTGTAGGTAGAGCGTACAAGTCCTTTGCCAGGTATATTGTTCTCAAATGCTTCAGGTTGGATTGATTCTTTAGTGTCACAACAGTTCCATTCCATGGTCAGTAAAACATGTTGCTGAAAATCAGTTTTTATTGGTTTTTACAGGATCTCTATCAGGGATATTGTTGTCAAATGTCTATTCTTTGGTGTTGCAATTATTCCTTTCCATGATCAATAAAGCGTATTTCTGAACATGGGATTTTATTGGTAGTATGCTCTGGCTCTCTGCCAGTGAAAGTGTTGTTGAATCCTTGAAGTTGGATCACTTGTGTAGTGTTGCATTTCTTCAGTTCCATGGTCAGTAAGGCTTACTGCTGAAGTTCAGTTTTTGCTGGTTGTGTGCACAAGTGCTCTACTAGGGATACTGTTGTCAAATGCTTCAGTTTGGATCGCTTGCTTACTGTCACATTTGTTCCAATTCATTGTCAGCAAGGTGTATTGCTGAAGATCAGTGTTTATTGGGTAATGCATGAAGATGGCATTTTATCAGTAGGGTGCATAGGTTCTCTGCCAGTCAGAATAAGGTGCATTGCTGAAGATACAATTTTGTTTTGGTTGTGAGCACAGGGAGATTGTTGGTGAATGCTTCAGGTTGGATTGCTGGTGTAGTGCTGCATTTGATCCATTTCATGGTTAGTGAGACATATTGCTGAAGATCAGTTTACATTGCTAATGCACACAGGTAGAGTGTGAGATGTGGGAAGTGTGCAAGATCAATGTTTGACCAAGTGTGATGCAGTCATCTCCCTTGGAATGGTGAATATGATACATTTAGTTATAGGACTGTGTTTGTGGCAATTTCTACAAATGAGCCTAGTTATATCATCAAAATCAATATTTATTGCTGGTTCATGTATCACTTAAATCACTGACAGCAGCATCACACATCCCCAGATAACTATCATCTTCCATCTTTAGTGAAAGTACAGAATCTCCATAGTATTCTTCCACGATGCACCTTGTCTTATGTGAATCTACCAGCCAATCACTGCAGTTCAGGGCGAAGTTTCCAAACTAGTTGGCACAGGAAAAGACAAGACACATAACAAGACAAAGGACAACACAAAGAAGACAAGACAAAGGACAGGACAAGAGACAAGACAACACAATGAACAGGACAAGAGACAAGACAATCGACAGGACAAGATACAAGACAAGACAAGGGACAGGTCAAGACACAAGACAAGACATGGGACAGGACAAGAGACAAGACAAAAACAACACATGGGACGGGACAAGAGACAAGACGAAACAATACAGGGCAAGACAAGACACACGACAAGACACGGGACAGGAAAAAGGACAAAACAACACAATTGACAGTACAAAAGGCCAGAGAAGACAATGGACAGGACAAGATACAAGACAATGGATAGGACGAGACAAGACAAGACAAGGGCCAGTACAAGAGACAAGACAAAAACAACACACAGGGCAAGACAAGACATGGGGAAGTACAAAGGACAAGACAAGACAATGGACAGGACAAAATACAAGACAATATAATGGACAGGACAAGAAACAAAACAAGACATGAGACAGGATAAGAGACAAGACATGGGATAGGACAAGAGACAAGAAAAAAAAACACATGGAATGGGACGAGACAAGACAAGAAAATACAGGTGACAAGACAAGGGACAGGACAAAGACAACACAACACAATTCACAGGACAAGAGGCAAGAGAAGACAATGGACAGGACAAGAGGCAAGACAAGACAAAGGACAGGACAAGAGACAAGACAATGGACAGGACAAGAGACAAGACAAGACAATGAACAGGACAAGAAACAAGGCAAGACACACAAGACTGATGTAACACACCAACAAATGCATACACACAAGCACAGAATACAGGGGACGGGCAAGACAAGACAAGACAAGACACACAAGACATGTAACACACGAACAAATGCATACACACAAGCAGACAACAAGGTACGACACAGGACGGGACAAGACAAGACAAGACACAATAGACATGTAACACACCAATGTATGCATACACACAAGCACAGACAACAGGGTACGGCACAGGACGGGACATGACAAGACAAGACACACAAAACATCTAACACACCAACAAATGCATACACACAAGCACAGACAACAGGGTACAGCACAGGACGGGACATGACAAGACAAGACACACAAGACATGTAACACACCAACAAATGCATACACACAAGCACAGACAACAAGGTACGGCACAGGAAGGGACAAGACAAGACACACAAGACATGTAACACCAACAAATGCATACACACAAGCACAGACAACAGGGTACAGCACAGGACGGGATAAGACAAGACATTTTCACGTGTCTGTCTTCTCCTGTCCTGTCCCATATACCATTAAGTCTCATCTTACCCCATCCCTTGCCATATTGTGGGAGACAAGACAAGTTGGCACACAATGGGACAGCACAGGACAATACACAATGGCACAGCACAGGACAAGACAACACAAGACGGCACAGCATGGCAAAGGATAGGATAAGACAAGACAGCCTGGCATGGCATGGGACAGGACAAGGCAAGACACACAAGACTGATGTAACACACCAACAAATGCATACACACAAGCACAGACAACAAGTAACGGGACAAGACAAGACAAGACACACAAGACATGTAACACACGAACAAATGCATACACACAAGCACAGACAACAAGGTACGGCACAGGACGGGACAAGACAAGACAAGGCACAATAGACATGTAACACACCAACGTATGCATACACACAAGCACAGACAACAGGGTACGGCACAGGACGGGACATGACAAGACAAGACACAAGACATCTAACACACCAACAAATGCATATACACAAGCACAGACAACAGGGTATGGCACAGGACGGGACAAGACAAGACAAGACACACAAGACATGTAACGCACCAACAAATGCATACACACAAGCACAGACAACAAGGTACAGCACAGGATGCGACAAGACAAGACAAGACAAAAAAGACATGTAACGCAGCAACAAATGCATACACACAAGCACAGACAACAGGGTACGGCACAGGACGGGACAAGACAAGACAAGACACACAAGACATCTAACACACCAACAAATGCATACACACAAGCACAGACAACAAGGTACGGCACAGGAAGGGACAAGACAAGACACACAAGACATGTAACACACCAACAAATGCATACACACAAGCACAGACAACAGGGTACAGCACAGGACGGGATAAGACAAGACATTTTCACGTGTCTGTCTTCTCCTGTCCTGTCCCATATACCATTAAGTCTCATCTTACCCCATCCCTTGCCATCTTGTGGGAGACAAGACAAGTTGGCACACAATGAGACAGCACAGGACAATACACAATAGCACAGCACAGGACAAGACAACACAAGACGGCACAGCATGGCAAAGGATGGGATAAGACAAGGCAGCCTGGCATGGGATAGGACAGGACAAGGCAAGACACACAAGACTGATGTAACACACGAACAAATGCATACACACAAGCACAGACAACAGGGGACAGGACAAGACAGGACAAGACACACAAGACATGTAACACACGAACAAATGCATACACACAAGCACAGACAACAGGGGACGGGACAAGACAAGACAAGACACACAAGACATGTAACACACGAACAAATGCATACACACAAGCACAGACAACAAGGTACGGCACAGGACGGGACAAGACAAGACAAGACACAACAGACATGTAACACACCAATGTATGCATAAACACAAGCACAGACAACAGGGTACGGCACAGGACGGGACAAGACAAGACAAGGCACAAAAGACAAGTAACACACCAACGTATGCATACACACAAGAACAGACAACAAGGTACAGCACAGGACGGGACAAGACAAGACAAGACACAAAAGACATGTAACGCACCAACAAATGCATACACACAAGCACAGACAACAGGGTACGGCACAGGACGGGACACGACAAGACAAGACACACAAGACATGTAACACACCAACAAATGCATACACACAAGCACAGACAACAAGGTACGGCACAGGAAGGGACAAGACAAGACACACAAGACATATAAAACACCAACAAATGCATACACACAAGCACAGACAACAGGGTGCAGCACAGGACGGGATAAGACAAGACATTTTCACGTGTCTGTCTTCTCTTGTCCTGTCCCATATACCATTAAGTCTCATCTTACCCCATCCCTTGCCATGTTGTGGGAGACAAGACAAGTTGGCACACAATGGGACAGCACAGGACAATACACAAAGGCACAGCACAGGACAAGACAACACAAGACGGCACAGCATGGCAAAGGATAGGATAAGACAAGACAGCCGGGCATGGCATGGGACAGGACAAGGCAAGACACACAAGACTGATGTAACACACCAACAAATGAATACACACAAGCACAGACAACAGGGGACGGTACAAGACAAGACAAGACACACAACACATGTAACACACGAACAAATGCATACACACAAGCACAGACAACAGGGGACGGTACAAGAAAAGACAAGACACACAAGACATGTAACACATGAACAAATGCATACACACAAGCACAGACAACAAGCTACGGCACAGGACGGGACAAGACAAGACAAGACACAATAGACATGTAACACACCAATTTATGCATACACACAAGCACAGACAACCGGGTACGGCACAGGACGGGACATGACAAGACAAGACACACAAGACATCTAACACACCAACAAATGCATACACACAAGCACAGACAACAGGGTACGGCACAGGACGGGACAAGACAAGACAAGGCACAAAAGACATGTAACACACCAACGTATGCATACACACAAGCACAGACAACAAGGTACAGCACAGGACGGGACAAGACAAGACAAGACACAAAAGACATGTAACGCACCAACAAATGCATACACACAAGCACAGACAACAGGGTACGGCACAGGACGGGACATGACAAGACAAGACACACAAGACATGTAACACACCAACAAATGCATACACACAAGCACAGACAACAAAGTACGGCACAGGAAGGGACAAGACAAGACACACAAGACATGTAACACACCAACAAATGCATACACACAAGCACAGACAACAGGGTACAGCACAGGACGGGATAAGACAAGACATTTTCACGTGTCTGTCTTCTCCTGTCCTGTCCCATATACCATTAAGTCTCATCTTACCCCATCCCTTGCCATGTTGTGGGAGACAGGACAAGTTGGCACACAATGGGACAGCACAGGACAATACACAATGGCACAGCACAGGACAAGACAACACAAGACGGCACAGCATGGCAAAAGATAGGATAAGACAAGACAGCCTGGCATGGCATGGGACAGGACAAGGCAAGACACACAAGACTGATGTAACACACCAACAAATGAATACACACAAGCACAGACAACAGGGGACGGGACAAGACAAGACAAGACACACAAGACATGTAACACATGAACAAATGCATACACACAAGCACAGACAACAGGGTACGGCACAGGACAGGACATGACAAGACAAGACACACAAGACATCTAACACACCAAGAAATGCATACAAACAAGCACAGACAACAGGGTACGGAACAGGACGGGACAAGACAAGACAAGACACACAAGACATCTAACACACCAACAAATGCATACACACAAGCACAGACAACAGGGTACGGCACAGCAAGGGACAAGACAAGACACACAAGACATGTATCACACCAACAAATGCATACACAAGCACAGACAACAGGGTACAGCACAGGACGGGATAAGACAAGACATTTTCATGTGTCTGTCTTCTCCTGTCCTGTCCCATATACCATTAAGTCTCATCTTACCCCATCCCTTGCCATGTTGTGGGAGACAAGACAAGTTGGCACACAATGGGACAGCACAGGACAATACACAATGGCACAGCACAGGACAAGACAACACAAGACGGCACAGCATGACAAACGATGGGATAAGACAAGACAGCCTGGCATGGCATGGGACAGGACAAGGCAAGACACACAAGACTGATGTAACACACCAACAAATGAATACACACAAGCACAGACAACAGGGGACGGGACAGGACAAGACAAGACACACAAGACATGTAACACACGAACAAATGCATACACACAAGCACAGACAACAAGGTACGGCACAGGACGGGACAAGACAAGACAAGACACAATAGACATGTAACACACCAACGCACGCATACACACAAGCACAGACAACAGGGTATGGCACAGGACGGGACATGACAAGACAAGACACACAAGACATCTAACACACCAACAAATGCATACACACAAGCACAGACAACAGGGTACGGCACAGGACGGGACAAGACAAGACAAGACACACAAGACATCTAACACACCAACAAATGCATACACACAAGCACAGACAACAAGGTACGGCACAGGAAGGGACAAGACAAGACACACAAGACATGTAACACACCAACAAATGCATACACACAAGCACAGACAACAGGGTACAGCACAGGACGGGATAAGACAAGACATTTTCACGTGTCTGTCTTCTCCTGTCCTGTCCCATATACCATTAAGTCTCATCTTACCCCATCCCTTGCCATCTTGTGGGAGACAAGACAAGTTGGCACACAATGAGACAGCACAGGACAATACACAATAGCACAGCACAGGACAAGACAACACAAGACGGCACAGCATGGCAAAGGATGGGATAAGACAAGGCAGCCTGGCATGGGATGGGACAGGACAAGGCAAGACACACAAGACTGATGTAACACACGAACAAATGCATACACACAAGCACAGACAACAGGGGACAGGACAAGACAAGACAAGACACACAAGTCATGTAACACACGAACAAATGCATACACACAAGCACAGACAACAGGGGACGGGACAAGACAAGACAAGACACACAAGACATGTAACACACGAACAAATGCATACACACAAGCACAGACAACAAGGTACGGCACAGGACGGGACAAGACAAGACAAGACACAACAGACATGTAACACACCAATGTATGCATAAACACAAGCACAGACAACAGGGTACGGCACAGGACGGGACAAGACAAGACAAGGCACAAAAGACAAGCAACACACCAACGTATGCATACACACAAGAACAGACAACAAGGTACAGCACAGGACGGGACAAGACAAGACAAGACACAAAAGACATGTAACGCACCAACAAATGCATACACACAAGCACAGACAACAGGGTACGGCACAGGACGGGACAAGACAAGACAAGACACACAAGACATGTAACACACCAACAAATGCATACACACAAGCACAGACAACAAGGTACGGCACAGGAAGGGACAAGACAAGACACACAAGACATATAAAACACCAACAAATGCATACACACAAGCACAGACAACAGGGTGCAGCACAGGACGGGATAAGACAAGACATTTTCACGTGTCTGTCTTCTCTTGTCCTGTCCCATATACCATTAAGTCTCATCTTACCCTATCCCTTGCCATGTTGTGGGAGACAAGACAAGTTGGCACACAATGGGACAGCACAGGACAATACACAAAGGCACAGCACAGGACAAGACAACACAAGATGGCACAGCATGGCAAAGGATAGGATAAGACAAGACAGCCTGGCATGGCATGGGACAGGACAAGGCAAGACACACAAGACTGATGTAACACACCAACAAATGAATACACACAAGCACAGACAACAGGGGACGGTACAAGACAAGACAAGACACACAAGACATGTAACACACGAACAACTGCATACACACAAGCACAGACAACAGGGGACGGGACAAGACAAGACAAGACACACAAGACATGTAACACATGAACAAATGCATACACACAAGCACAGACAACAAGGTACGGCACAGGACGGGACAAGACAAGACAAGACACAATAGACATGTAACACACCAATTTATGCATCCACACAAGCACAGACAACAGGGTACGGCACAGGACGGGACATGACAAGACAAGACACACAAGACATCTAACACACCAACAAATGCATACACACAAGCACAGACAACAGGGTACGGCACAGGACGGGACAAGACAAGACAAGGCACAAAAGACATGTAACACACCAACGTATGCATACACACAAGCACAGACAACAAGGTACAGCACAGGACGGGACAAGACAAGACAAGACACAAAAGACATGTAACGCACCAACAAATGCATACACACAAGCACAGACAACAGGGTACGGCACAGGACGGGACAAGACAAGACAAGACACACAAGACATGTAACACACCAACAAATGCATACACACAAGCACAGACAACAAGGTACGGCACAGGAAGGGACAAGACAAGACACACAAGACATGTAACACACCAACAAATGCATACACACAAGCACAGACAACAGGGTACAGCACAGGACGGGATAAGACAAGACATTTTCACGTGTCTGTCTTCTCCTGTCCTGTCCCATATACCATTAAGTCTCATCTTACCCCATCCCTTGCCATGTTGTGGGAGACAAGACAAGTTGGCACACAATGGGACAGCACAGGACAATACACAATGGCACAGCACAGGACAAGACAACACAAGACGGCACAGCATGGCAAAGGATAGGATAAGACAAGACAGCCTGGCATGGCATGGGACAGGACAAGGCAAGACACACAAGACTGATGTAACACACCAACAAATGAATACACACAAGCACAGACAACAGGGGACGGTACAAGACAAGACAAGACACACAAGACATGTAACACACGAACAAATGCATACACACAAGCACAGACAACAGGGGACGGGACAAGACAAGACAAGACACACAAGACATGTAACACATGAACAAATGCATACACACAAGCACAGACAACAAGGTACGGCACAGGACGGGACAAGACAAGACAAGACACAATAGACATGTAACACACCAATTTATGCATACACACAAGCACAGACAACAGGGTACGGCACAGGACGGGACATGACAAGACAAGACACACAAGACATCTAACACACCAACAAATGCATACACACAAGCACAGACAACAGGGTACGGCACAGGACGGGACAAGACAAGACAAGGCACAAAAGACATGTAACACACCAACGTATGCATACACACAAGCACAGACAACAAGGTACAGCACAGGACGGGACAAGACAAGACAAGACACAAAAGACATGTAACGCACCAACAAATGCATACACACAAGCACAGACAACAGGGTACGGCACAGGACAGGACAAGACAAGACAAGACACACAAGACATGTAACACACCAACAAATGCATACACACAAGCACAGACAACAAGGTACGGCACAGGAAGGGACAAGACAAGACACACAAGACATGTAACACACCAACAAATGCATACACACAAGCACAGACAACAGGGTACAGCACAGGACGGGATAAGACAAGACATTTTCACGTGTCTGTCTTCTCCTGTCCTGTCCCATATACCATTAAGTCTCATCTTACCCCATCCCTTGCCATGTTGTGGGAGACAAGACAAGTTGGCACACAATGGGACAGCACAGGACAATACACAATGGCACAGCACAGGACAAGACAACACAAGACGGCACAGCATGGCAAAAGATAGGATAAGACAAGGCAGCCTGGCATGGCATGGGACAGGACAAGGCAAGACACACAAGACTGATGTAACAAACCAACAAATGCATACACACAAGCACAGACAACAGGGGACGGGGCAAGACAAGACAAGACGCACAAGACATGTAACACAGGATAAAATCCATACACACAAGCACAGACAACAAGGTATGGCACAGGACGGGACAAGACAAGACAAGACACAATAGACATGTAACACAATAACGTATGCATACACACAAGCACAGACAACAGGGTACTCACAGGACGGGACATGACAAGACAAGACACACAAGACATCTAACACATGAACAAGTGCATACACACAAGCACAGACAACAAGGTACGGCACAGGACGGGACAAGACAAGACAAGACACAATAGACATTTAACACACCAACGTATGCATACACACAAGCACAGACAACAGGGTACGGCACAGGACGGGACATGACAAGACAAGACACACAAGACATCTAACACACCAACAAATGCATACACACAAGCACAGACAACAGGGTACGGCACAGGACGGGACAAGACAAGACAAGACACACAAGACATCTAACACACCAACAAATGCATACACACAAGCACAGACAACAGGGTTATGGCACAGGACGGGACAAGACAAGACAAGATAAAAAAGACATCTAACACACCAACAAATGCATACACACAAGCACAGACAACAAGGTACGGCACAGGAAGGGACAAGACAAGACACACAAGACATGTAACACACCAACAAATGCATACACACAAGCACAGACAACAGGGTACAGCACAGGACGGGATAAGACAAGACATTTTCACGTGTCTGTCTTCTCCTGTCCTGTCCCATATACCATTAAGTCTCATCTTACCCCATCCCTTGCCATGTTGTGGGAGACAAGACAAGTTGGCACACAATGGGACAGCACAGGACAATACACAATGCACAGCACAGGACAAGACAACACAAGACGGCACAGCATGGCAAAGGATAGGATAAGACAAGACAGCCTGGCATGGCATGGGACAGGACAAGGCAAGACACACAAGACTGATGTAACACACCAACAAATGCATACACACAAGCACAGACAACAGGGGACGGTACAAGACAAGACAAGACACACAAGACATGTAACACACGAAAAAATGCATACACACAAGCACAGACAACAAGGTACGGCACAGGACGGGACAAGACAAGACAAGACACAATAGACATGTAACACACCAACAAATGCATACACACAAGCACAGACAACAGGGTACGGCACAGGATGGGACATGACAAGACAAGACACACAAGACATCTAACACCAACAAATGCATACACACAAGCACAGACAACAGGGTATGGCACAGGACGGGACAAGACAAGACAAGACACAAAAGACCTGTAACACACCAACGTATGCATACACACAAGCACAGACAACAGGGTATGGCACAGGACAGAACAAGACAAGACAAGACACAAAAGACATCTAACACACCAACAAATGCATACACACAAGCACAGACAACAGGGTCTGGCACAGGACAGGACAAGACAAGACACAAAAGACATGTAACACACCAACAAATGTATACACACAAGCACAGGACGGGACAAGACAAGACAAGACACACAAAACATGTAACACACCAACAAATGCATATACACAAGCACAGACGACAGGGAACGGCACAGGACGGGACAGGACAAGACAAGACACACAAGACATCTAACACACCAACAAATGCATACACACAAGCACAAACAACAGGGTACGGCACAGGACAGGACAAGACAAGACAAGACACACAAGTCATTGAACACACTAACGTATGCATAAACACAAGCACAGACAACAGGGTATGGCACAGGACAGGACAAGACAAGACAAGACACACAAGACCTGTAACGCACCAACAAATGTATACACACAAGCACAGACAACAGGGTACGGCACAGGACGGGACAAGACAAGACAAGATACAATAGACATGTAACAGACAAACAAATGCATATACACAAGCACAGACAACAGGGTATTGCACAGGACGGGACAAGACAAGACACAAAAGACATGTAACACACCAACAAATGCATACACACAAGCACAGACAACAGGGTACAGCACAGGACGCGAGAAGACAAGACAAGACACAAAAGACATGTAACACACCAACGTATGCATAAACACAAGCACAGACAACAGGGTATTGCACAGGACAGGACAAGACAAGACAAGACAGACAAGACATGTAACACACCAGCAAATGCATACACACAAGCACAGGACGGGACAAAGCAAGACATGTCACACACCAACAAATGCATACACACAAGCACAGACAACAGGGTACGGCACAGGACGGGACATGACAAGACAAGACACAAAAGACATGTAACACACGAACGTATGCATACACACAAGCACAGACAACAAGGTACAGCACAGGACGGGACAAGACAAGACAAGACAAGACACAAAAGACATGTAACGCACCAACAAATGCATACACACAAGCACAGACAACAGGGTACAGCACAGGACGGGAGAAGACAAGACAAGACACACAAAACATGTAACGCACCAAGAAATGCATACACACAAGCACAGACAACAGGGTACGGCACAGGACGGGACAAGACAAGACAAGACACAAAAGACATGTAACACACCAACGTATGCATAAACACAAGCACAGACAACAGGGTATTGCACAGGACAGGACAAGACAAGACAAGACAGACAAGACATGTAACACACCAGCAAATGCATACACACAAGCACAGGACGGGACAAGACAAGACATGTCACACACCAACAAATGCATACACACAAGCACAGACAACAGGGTACGGCACAGGACGGGACATGACAAGACAAGACACAAAAGACATGTAACACACGAACGTATGCATACACACAAGCACAGACAACAGGGTATTGCACAGGACAGGACAAAACAAGACAAGACACAAAAGACATGTAACACACCAACAAATGCATACACACAAGCACAGACAACAGGGTACAGCACAGGACGGGAGAAGACAAGACAAGACACACAAAACATGTAACGCACCAAGAAATGCATACACACAAGCACAGACAACAGGGTACGGCACAGGACGGGACAAGACAAGACAAGACACAAAAGACATGTAACACACCAACGTATGCATACACACAAGCACAGACAACAGGGTATGGCACAGGACAGGACAAAACAAGACAAGACACACAAGACATATAACACATCAACCAATGCATATACACAAGCACAGACAACAGGGTACGGCACAGGACGGGACAAGACAAGACAAGACACACAAGACATGTAGCACACCAACAAATGCATACACACAAGCACAGACAACAGGCTACGGCACAGGACAGAACAAGACAAGACACACACAAGACTGATGTAACACACCAACATATGCATACACACAAGCATACACACAGGCACATATCTCCATACAGGCAGACATACATACCCAAAGTCCACAGCCTGGAAGAGAGAGCTTTGATGAGGCACCAGACACACCTCTTCTTCCCCACTGAAATCTCCCTCTACATCAGCAACCATCCCTGACGATGGTCCAACTGTCTGGACTGTGAAGTCCAGATTGGTACCTAAAATCGCTAGGTCAGACAGTTCAAAACCAGCTGATGCTTCGGATGCACTTTCTGCTTCCGGCTCCAGAGTCACAGTAAGTGGATCCTCCAGAATCACTTCTGAGACAGGGGAGGGGTCTGACAGGGGGTAAGGGAGATCCAGCAAAGGGAGGACATCGACTACAGTCTCTGCATCCCTTGCCAATTCTGGAGTCTGCATCTGAAAAAGATTGTAAAAGTTTATTAGCACAAGGAGATGTAGAGCCACTCAACTGATGGTTACTAATGATAGTATCAGAGCAAAAAGCAGAGACATGGATCAGAGTTTCTGATGCCATGTTTGCAATGTGAACAAAGTCCTTATGCACAACTGTAAGATCAATGTTGAGTCTTATTCTGATGGGTACAAGTTAGACAGGTGTCTGTTATTTAAAAGGACATTAATAAAAGAATTTTTACTGGGGATTAACAAATGTTCATTTTTAACATGTGTTTGTTATATTGAGCTGCAAAATGAAATGTCACTTTGTGAATGAAAACAAGTTTCTATTTGATCTAATAATCCTGTACTCTTGTAATGTTCATTTCTTTATTCTCTTGACTATTCTCATTTCTTTGTGCATTGATATATTTTGTAATTCCCCTATTTGTCTCTTTTCTTGTACATTCATTTATTATTTTGTTAATTCATTCATTTGTTCACATATTTACTCTCTGACTCTGCTCCTATGTGCATTTGTTTGTACAGTCCTTCCAGTACAGAAAAATCTCACCTATTCACATGAGCTCCCCTTAAGCTGAACGAAACTTGTTAGCAATGCTTGTAAATTGGGTAGATTTTGCAAGCTCATTTGTGCAGTTTGTTAGATCTTGTGAGCCATTGAAAAACTAACCAAATTTTCTCATGTGCAGATTTTGCTCAGGTGAGAATTTGAATGTTCACATCAGAAAGTATAACTTAGAAAACATTTTTTCCCCATTACATTGGACGATGTTTAAAATAAGGCAGAGTTCTAATTTCTCATGCCAGTTATCTTTTTTAAAGGATGACCAGCAAAATTGCCAACTGAATTAGATTATTGGAAGTCTAAGTAAAATTAATCAGAAAAAATCAACTGTCCACAAAACCTGAGACTGTAATGACAACACACATTAGACTGGGAGCTGAGGTAGTTTAGTTGGCAGAGCATTGGACTTGAAATCCATAGGTCATGGGTTTGATACCAGCCCAGATCAGCTCTGGTCAGCTGCCTGGTGTCGTTGGGAAAGTCACTTTGCCCCCATTTCCTATGAATATCAAAACCAACAAAGCAACCAACATCAAACTTTCCTCTTAAGTATATTTTTATGAGGAGTTGTATCATTCATCAGATGAATGGTGGAAGATTTTTTCAAACATTCTTTATATTATTGACACAAGATGAAAAACACTCTAAGCTGAGTTCGTGTAGTTTATAAGAAACTCTATAGTTCATGATACTATTTTCTGTGATGCTTAGAGAAGCATGAACATACTCATTTAGCCACCGATTTTTAATCCTTATCTTTTGCTATTAATTTGTTCCCTTCTTTTTTTATTCCTATGATTTAACTATATATATATATTTTTTTCCAATCATGACTAATTTCAGGTTTTAGCAACCAATTACAACCTATCCACCACCCACCACCACCACCCGTTCCATGTAGTTCTACATTATTTACATTGTACCAAGATACCTATTGTACATATAACTAGCTGCTGCTGTTCTGCATTCAAGTTTTTTCCAGTGACCAGCAAACATGGGTTTCACCAACTTTTGCATGTAAAGATTTTAGCAACTTTTATTCAAAATATATAGTTAAACAATCAAAGATTCACATTTACTAGTCTTAAATATTTGATGATCAAGAAATTGCTTAATGGTTCCGATAACTTAGGATTGTCAAATTAATTAAACCCCTCAACAACAACTGAAATTTAGGTGTTTCACGCAATATATAGTATAAATAAAGTTCACGCGTCATTGGCATTACACTATTGGTTTTTAAAACTTTATTTGGAAAACTAAAAAAAAGCATCATCTGTTAATTTATAAGGGCAACAATATAGATAATTTGCTGCTCCAATGTGCTCTGTCAGTAAAAGTAAACCATGCACATTTAATAGAGACTACCTCAAACATACAGTGATTAGCGGATGCAACTAAACAAGAAAGCATAGTGTGCTGAGCTATTTTATGCATGAAGCTGCAGCAGCTCCATCAGAATGTCTAGAGAGACAGTGGAGAGACTTTTTCATAATCCTCTTAAAATCTCTCCAGCCCCACAGCATTGCATTTAGAAATGAAAAACTTCACTAGCTGTTTTGTTTTCCAGTTATTTTTCTGTTTATCTGCTGTTGGATAAATTTTGGAATGTGCTTTCTTCTGTTTCTACTTCAAAAAAGATTAAAATTGCTAAATTTCATTATTGACACCAAGTCTTTATATCACAAAAATATGCCCTTTGTTACAAAAAGTGTCCCTTCCTTCAACAAAAGTGCCCCTTTTGAAACTTGGACACTTTCTGTTGTTTTAGAAGAAGTTGTTCAAGTTTTGTCCTTTATGCCAGAATGTTTTCTATCAAATCTGGCAAGTTTTGTTTGAGTACTGATTGAGAAGTTGTTTTCATGTTGTTTTATTTTAATAACAGCTGCCACATTTGATCACAGATTGGGATCAAATTTAGAAAATGTAAAGTCATCCATGTAAGAATGCTGTCAAATTCTGCTGAGCAATTTGAGAAGAACTTGTTTAATGGTTTTTCTATTTTTAGTAATGGCAGCTATATTTGATGATGGATTAGCATCACTTTAATATATTTGAAAGACCTTCACCCAGGGTGCTTTCCATCAAATTTGGTCAAATTCTGTTCAGCATTTCTTGAGAAGTTGTTGTTTACATATTTTTTATATTTTTAGAAATGGTGGTCATATTTAATGGTAGATCAGTATCATCTGAATAAACTTGAAAGACCCTTATGACCAGATGCTTTCTTTCAAATTTGGTCCAGTTCTGTTGGGCAGCTTTGAGAAGTTGTATATAGCAACTGTAAACAGAAAACACATAATGGACGACACAAAATGGATGAAGGACCATACCATATGGCAAGGTGAGCTAAAAATTATGCATATAACACCATGCCACTTGCCTTCAAGATAAGACATGTAACTGACCTTCAAGATTAGACCCAATGTGGTACACAAAACACCTAGTAATTATGATATGTACACCAAATTGTATCCCTTAGTCTAGAACAACTTCAAAATAAACTGTGGAAAGAAATGTGTGATGTAAAAATTTAAATATTGAGCCATGACCTTGACCTTAAAGATAGCCCCTACAATGTGGTACATGACACACCTTGCAATGATGTACAAGCATACCAAGTTTCATCCCTTAAAATAAAATGGTTAAAAGAAATTCGTGATGAAAATGTAAAATATCTAGCCATAACACTAAAGATAGCACCCACTATGTGGTATATGACACGCCCCCCTTTGATGGTGATGTTAGTTTAATGGCACTTTTAACACCCTGGCTATATCATGCTGAGGAAATGGGAGCTGCCTACCTGAACGACACACCAAGGCAGCCAACCCAGGCTAGCCTGGGTGACAACTGAGCCTGTGACCCTTGGATTACAAGTCCAGTGCTTTACCAACCGAGCTACAGTGGCTCCTGTGGTGATGTACAGTATACCAAATTTCATCCATGAATCTCAAATGGTTACAAAAAGCAGAAGAAAATGTGTGATGAAAATGCAAAACACTGAGCTGTACACCATACACCTTCCTTTGATGTGTCATAAGTATACAAAGTTTCATTACTTAATCTCAAATGGCTTAAAGTTATTGAGGATGGAAAAGTGTGATGGAAAACGTAAAATGTCATGTTGCAACCTTGATATTGAATATACACCGCTCCCTCAATAACTTGCACCTGGACAACTCGTGAGCCCACTTGTACTGCAGGGTCAGGCATGGATCCCCCTTTTTTTTCTCTAGAAAATACCCAAAGAATTGGACCCTATTTAAAGTTGCAGAGCAGACCTCATTGAAAGCATATCAACTATTCCAATTTATAGACAATGTCAAAGATTGCTTTACAAACATCCCCATGATGAATTTATATACCAATTACATAATTCTATCTCAGAGAAACTGAGCTACATATAAATGTGAAGGTTAATGCAATTAAGTCATTAAGGTGTGAAATCTAGATCAGTGACCAAGTTTTGACTGAAGCATGTAATACATCTCATGAAACATTTATGTATCATCTTGTGCGATTAGAGCCAACAAGAAATAGCATCTTAGAAAATGACAAACATGAACCTTAAGCACAAAGTTTCATCCCAGATGGACTGATGGACAGACCTATACACAGACTTCCTGAAAGATAGACAGCTATCCATAAACTGGAATTGCTTTGCAACACAGCCGAAAATGTGAACACTCGAATCTTTTCAATTTTTGTTTGAAACTGTTCGACTTGGTAATCTACAAATTTCATCTCAAAGTTTGTGCATGACATGACATAAATATGTAATAGGGTTCATACATTTCTAGAGAGTTGTTTTTCAAGGACTTTTCAATTGGTCTTTTCAAGGACTTTTCAATTAGTGTTTTTCAAGGACTTTTCAATTAGTTTTTTTCAAGGACTTCCAAAAGTTTTCAAGGAGTATTTTTTCTTAGAGAAACTGAACTTTCTCTATGTCACTTTCTTTGTTCCTTCATAAATAGATACAAAAGTAGAAGAAAAAACACACAATTGGTGTACCACTTAGGAGCAAACAAACATTACTCCATCTGGTAACTACCCATGTCATGTGTCATTTGATCCACTCAATTTTAACCCATTTTATGTATTTGGTACAGAATTCTAGGTCATAAAATAATTGTTACCTCTCAAACAAAAATGACAGTATTTCCTGAAACAGTCAACAAAACTTAAAGCTGGTGCTTACGCCATTTGAAGTAAACAACAGAGAGATAACAGAGATATATCTTTAATTGATCACAAGTAAAATGAATTCAACACTTGAAATTTTCATGTGAAATGTTAAGGACGTTTTCAAGTTTTTGTTGTGTCAGTAGTGAGGGTGTCATAATTAATTGCTGTCACAATACCAGGCTTCTCAAAAAATGACTGGTCATTGACATTAAATTATTTGGAAATCAAAAGAAATACACATCTCAAAAACTCATCAAAACATCCCCATAATGAAAGAAATATCAACTTTAAAATTATTTATCACCATGTCTCATATGTAACATGGTGTCAGAACTGTTACATTCCAAAATCAGACCAAAGTTGTGCCAATTATTCAGTTCCAGATCACGTTTCATCTTCAGCAGAAATGATGACTGTGTTGTCATTCATGGTAAAAGTCGCCAAAAGAAATCAATTTTTCTTAATCTTTTTCACAATTATGTAAATTGGTTTGGTGTTAGAATATTACATATCAGATTCTTATAAAATACAGATAGCAACTGGAAAAAAAGGATGGCTGTATCTTAATCAAGCCTTGTTTATTTTACGACCTGTATAAAGACTCATTTATGAGAGCTTCACATGTACAAAGCACATGGTTTGGAAGAATGGGCACGAGTGAGATGTAGGTGTATTTTTTTACCACTGTTAATCTCTCTAAATAACTGTTTCTAAATATTGCTCAAGACAGATGGAAATTAACATTTTTAGTTATACATTGGTAAAGGATTTAAATTACATGTACTTAGCATTTTGCCTGAAATTCATTTGGAAACAACTCTACTTTTGCAAATGATTTTCAAGAAACTTATTTTTGTCCAGCTGCTATTGATGCTGGATGTTCATGTCCATTCTTATGTATTCATTAAATTTTTAAATGCGGGTAACATTCTTTTGTATTGGTTTGGGGATGATTTTGTACCAGTAATTCTTTAAGGAAAGGGAAAAGATAGTTCTCATGTTAAATCAATATAAGTAAAACTTCATGCTGATTTCAAATTAGATAGCGGGGAGGTCACATGTACTCATTTAAAATCTAATGTTGTATCCACGTTTCATCAATGTCGGATTTTTAAAACTTATAAATAACATTCTTGATCATTGGTTTGGGGACGATTTTGTAACAGTAATTCTTTAAGGAAAAATTAAAGATAGTTGTCACGTTTAATTGATATGAGTAAAACTTCACGCTGATTTCAAATTGGAGATCTGAGATGTTGCACATACCCCATTTAAAATCTCCCAATTTTGTGTCCATGTTTCATCTTTATCTGATTTTTTAAAATTTAAATAACATTCTTTATCATTGGTTCTGGGATCATTTCACACAACTAATTATATTGGGGTGGTGGGGGGTGGAAGATAACTTTCATGTTTACTTGATACGTGTAACATCCCGTTAATATAATATTAGATAGCTGCAGTGTAACATGTACCAAAGTCCACAGTAACCAAGTTTTGTGTCATTTGTTTTGTCTAGTAGTTTGAAATGAGCAAACCTTTTATTAAAAGGTATTAGAGCTCAGATATGAAAAAAAATCAAATTCACTTATTATAATATAATACAATGTTTTTTGCAAAAACTTGAGATGAAATATGATGTAACTGCTGAACGAATATGTAACAAGGACAACAAAAACTCATCTTTCTTGCATCTCACTGTATAATTTCTTGTTCATGATCATGTACCATATAGATCGACTAAATGACACAAATTATGGAAATGATAGGTGGTTAGAACAAGTACACTTACAGTTATGTGCAAAGATGTGGGTCTTTGTGTAGATGGACAAATAAGTTGTGTAATCAGGGTTCTAAATATTGGGATGCACACATGCATTACTTTGATTCTCTCCACAAGGTATGTTCTGCTTAGGTGTTTAAAGTTGTCGAGATGGATTGGAGTCTATACTATGTATGATTTGGACAGGATTAAAGATGTCAATTGATTATGATTGGATTACTCAAGAGCTGAAGTGGCATAAAACTGGGTCAGTTTCACTTCAGTGTTTAAAGTTCGTCAAGATGTATAAGCGTGCATTATCTCCCAATGCCAAAACACCAAAACTGAAGCAACTGAATTATCACATGAAATTCTGTGATGGATAGAAATGGGAACTTCAGTGGATGGAATAAAGTTCAAAGGGACATGAATATGTATTCTGCTCTTCCTGTAAAGCTGATTTTAAAATCTGTTATGGTGGCAAGAAAGACACGGGTCATGCAGAAACCCCATCAAATAAAAGCATATTAACTGCGACAACAAATATGCCATCACTTTAATCCATGTTCTCAGATTCTGCATCAAATGTGGACAAAGTTGCATGTGCTGAGACACTATCTGCCAACTTTATAGCCAAACATAACCTCCCGTTTCTGGTAGCAGATCATTTTCAGATCTAGTCAAAATAATGTTCCTGGACTTGGAAATTGCACAAAAGTTCTCATGCAAACAGACAAAGACTACGTGCATTATGACCCAAGCTTTAGGTCTTCATTGGAATGAGAAAGTCAGACATGTGCTGCAATGAAAAATTCACCATTCTCACTGACAAGTTAAATGATCAAGGGGATAATAAAATGCTGACAGTCTGAGTTCGTGTAAACAGGATATCAACAAGATTCCTTGGAATACCAACATGTAACACTGGATCAGCAGAACTCATCTTTGCATGCTTGGATAAAATATTCTTGCAAGTATTATGCAAGTTTAAAACTTTTCAATTGTTCATAAGAAATCATGATCACAATTGTATTATAATTATAGTAATAATAATACATGTAATATGAATAATATGAATATTATGGATACAGTACAGGAATCCATAATGCCTTGGCTTGAATGAGGATTTTGTCTTCGTTTGTAATGCTAGTTAAGTGATAATTGTTTTCTGGATTTCATTGTTGTTGTTAAAGGATGGTGATGATGATAATGATGACAACAAAGGCATCTGAAAATTAGGCTTAATGTCACAAAGGGTGTGATGGTATAATGCATGCATCAGTACTTCATGTGGACAATCTTACAGACATTACAACATTAGATGCTTGGGAGTGCAATCAATACTCGCTAATTTGATTAGGTAGGTTGTCTTTTCTCCCATGATCAATATTGATAATTATTAGCTATTGATGGGTGAACAATGAAACAATATTATTAGTCTGCACTACTAATTGGAAATTAAAAGCAGTGATGGGTACCTTTGAAGGAAAATTTCACCCCAGTGGTTATTTTTTAAAACTGTTTCAATGAAATTCCAAGAGAATTATATTGATAGAAGTAATTTCTGGATTTAAATCTTATGGATATGTAATATTTCTTAGAAATCTCAACTGCAGCATAAAAAACAAAGTTTATTAGAAAGTTCTTCTTTTTTGCATTTTGTATTGCAGTGGTGAAGCTGTCTGAGAAGTTCATGACATTAACCCAGAATGAGAAAACTGCACTAGTCTGGAAAATGAAATTCAGGACTACATTTGGACTCCCAAAGAAGAACTTCCCAAATCGACCCAGACAGTACCAATCTGGAGCAGTTTTGGCAGACAGTCAACAATCTGAAACTACCCACAAGCAGGAAACAATTTAAGCTTCTTGGTGGACTCGGTCGAGTTGTATTGACATTGTCACATTCTAATGCAGACACTGAAAGGACATTTTCCATTCAGAGGAAAATTCAGGTTGACTCTAGAGGAAATCTGGATCCAGTGACCATTTCAAACTGATGATCATTCGTTTGGATAACCATCTGCATACCTGTCAACTTGTACTGGAATCCTGTAATTTGTACGTTTTTTGTGGGGGTTTTGCAGTGTATGGCCGTACAACCACTTTGTACAGTTTTTTTATATTTAAAAAAAATAATCTCAGCAAGTCCTTATTTTTGTGCTTTAATTACTACATCTACCTTTTTTTGGACATTCATGCCCTCTGGGCGTACTGAATATTTGATTCTACCACTCTCCATGTATACATTTATATGCTGTATAACACCTACAGGTGCTCAGTGACAACTATCGCATAGGTGTACATTCTGTTACCGCTTGACTGCATATTGGGCTAAGCGACCAAATTATCTGCAAATCAAAACACCTCAAACAAAACAAAGCTGGTATGATTAATTAGCAGTGTTTTAAGCGGCTTTGTTGCACTGTGTTTACTCAAACCAGATCCTCATGAGTGGCTCACTTTGATTTTAATCCAGCGAGTCAGGTAATTAAATTAATGAAAGGTACTTTACCGACATCAGTGTTGGTTTCCTTTATGAACTGATTAAATGAAAGTAATGATTCTTTCATTTTTAATTGATTATACAGACGATCAACTTTCACGTGCAATATTGCATTTGAAGCGAAACAATTACGCTAATTAATGAGCTCTGTTCATATTTAAAAGAGAAAATGTTTGTTATGATCACTTTAGAAGTAGTTGTCAAGCAAGCTGATATTTACTATGTGGATAAAATGAGTTTTGCTAATTATTTTCACAAGGAAGGTAATAAGGATGATTTGAAGAAGTAAAAATCTTGTGAAAGTGGAGGGATAAAACGCAAGACTGCTACAGAGTGTGAGAATTCCTTAAACCAAGAGTGTAAAAATTCTAATGAATATTTCACCAAATGGACCAGAGCTTGAGGACTTTAACTCAGACATGGCTATCAACCTCTGGCTTAGTGCTGGTGCAGGTGGCAGACATGTACATGGACATTGTGTTTCAAAATCCAACAGCTAAAACATATATACATGTATCTGAAGTAGCCAAGCGTATATCAACAACTGTTTTAGGAAAATTAAATTCTTTTAAGAAATTATTATGTTGTATATTATTTCATTTGTTCTTTCTATGGATTAAGTACATACATCTCATCAAATCTCGGCAAGTAATTACCATTTTGGGACAAGTGAAAAATAAGGTGGGACAAGTGAAAAGTAAGGTGGAACAAGTGAATTTTCTGAAACCAATTGTCCCAAAAAAAATTTGCTCAGCCCTGTCTTTGTCTAAAGTTTTTCTGGTCTTTGTAAGTTTTTTTTTGGTCTGGTGTACAGGTTTTTGTCCCTGGAGGTTGACAGGTATGCATCTGATGTATTTCACAATCATTGTTAAAAAGCAAAAAAATGGTGTGCTGTTACATCTGCAGCATATTAATGGCTACAGTTTCCATATCCTGACCTATATGTTAAATATAAGAACTGAGATTTGTTCTTTGCATCCTCTATTTATTACACAATCACAATATCATTTGGATATTTTTCAATCATAATGTTGAAATTGTTTGAAAATTATCTCATTAGTGTCTTGTGTTACATCTTTTGTTCAACCCAAAAAATATATTTGGTTTTACACAATACACATAAGGAACTATCTCCTTTCATACAGAAATAAATATCAGGTGTTTTTATAATTATGTAACCTGGTCAAGTTATAATAACTCTAAAAAAAAATTAAAAAGTGAGTCTGAGATGTAACACAAATTTTATGACATCAAATTCTGCACCATTGATCTATTCATTATAAAATACGTAAATTTAAAAAACTCTGAATTACAAAAGTGATATATTTTATTCAGTTCTAACGTTTTGTATTCCCAAAGATAAATTCAAGGAATTTGGGAACAACACAAGGAGTCATTGAAGAAACTGAAGGACTTTTCAACGATAAAACCATTTTTAAAATTCAAGTTCTCAAGGCAACTCATCAAAATCACAGATTTTTCAAAGTTGTACGAACAATGTGTAATAATGATCAAACCTACCAAAAAAGCATATCTGCACCCATTCCCAGTAACTCATTTTTAATGTTATCAAAACCAGCCTGTTGTACTGATTTAAAATGATATATAAAGTGGCACAGGACTTGCCTGAAAATATGTACAAATATCGATAGGACCGTTTTTACAATAAACTACCAACACCGGAAATAAAGGCAACATTAATATTAATTTTATGAGGAAACGTCGAATACAATGAACAAGTTTTTGGCAAGTAATTTTCCATAATGATTTCTATACTGGACAACAGAACCATAGCAGGGCTGAGCAAATCCCATAGCTTGACGTCCCGGACTAGTCATTTTTGAAGTCGGGCAAGTAAAATTTTCCAAGTCGCTAGTCCGGGACAAGTGCTTTATAAAAAAGTTGGGCTAGTCCTTATTTTTGTGCTTTAATCACTGTATCTACCTTTATTTGGCCAATCATGCCCTCCGGGCGTACTGAATACTTGATTCTACCCCTCTTCGTGTATACATTTATATCCTGTTACCGCCTGACTGCGTATTGGGCTAAGCGACCAAATTATCAGCAAATCAAAACACGTCAAACAAAAGAAAGCCAGTATGATCAATTAGTAGTGTTTTAAGCAGCTTTGTTGCATTGAGTTTACTCAAGCCAGATTATCACGAGCGGCTCACTATGATTTTAATCCAGTGAGTCAGTGTAATTAAATTAATGAAAGGTACTTTACCGACATCAGTGTTGGTTTCTTTTATGAACTGATTAAATGACAGTAATGATTCTTTAATTTTTAATTGATTATACAGATGATTAACTTCCACGTGCGATATTACGTTTGAAGTGAAACAATTACACTAATTAATGAGCTGTCTCTGTTCGTATTTAAAAGAGAAAATGTATGTTATGATCACTTTAGAAGTAGTTGTCAAGCAAGCTGATAGTTACTCTGTGGATAAAATGAGTTTGCTAAATTATTTTCGCAAGGAATGTAATAACGGCGATTCGGAGAAGGAAAATTTTTTTGAAAGTGGAGGGATAAAACGTAAGACTGATACTGAGTGTGCGGTAGCTATTTCTCCGAAGAGACATAAGCAACAATCTGTGATAGCAAAAAATGTCAAATATGACAATACTAATAGACAGAATTCTTGGAACACTCTAAGTGAATACTCCACCTAGTCTCAGTCAATTATGCAAACTATTAGAAATCATTTTTGTTATAAGCCCATCCACTGCTGAGTGTGAACGAGGATTTAGTTCAATGAACTTAATCAAGACTTCTTTAAGGAATTCCTTAAACCAAAAGAGTTTACAAATGCTAATGAACATTTCCGCAAATAGACCAGAGCTTGAGGACTTCAACTCGGACACTGCTATCAACTGCTGGATTAGTGCTGGTGCAGGTGGCAGACATATACATGGACATTTTTACAAATCTATCAGCTAAAACATATATACATGAACCTGAAGAAGCCAAATGTATAACAACCAATGTTTTTGAAAAATTAAATTCTTTTAAGAAATAATTATGTTGTATATTATTTCGTTTGTTTTTTCTATGGATTAAGTACATACATCTCATCAAATCTCAGCAAGTGATTACCATTTTGGGACCAGTGAAAAGTAAGGTGGGACAAGTGAAGAGTAAGGTGGGACTAGTGAAGAGTAAGGTGGGACTAGTGTATTTTCTGAAACCACTTGTCCTGGACTAGTGGCTAAAAAAAAAATTTGCTCAGCCCTGCATAGATTATGTTTTTAGATCTTAAGACCTTTGTGCATTACAAGTTCTGACCTTTAAAACAATGACATAAAAGTATTTCATTTTCTCTCTATAACTTGCACCGAGTGGATAAAATGCCATGGACAGGATTTTTAAGGCTAAATATTTGCTCAGGACCCTGTTAAGAACAGCATGGTACTGTCCTGACTTTCTTTATATTAAAAATCAGGTGAAATACATACCTCAGCAACTCTCCTCCTTGCCATGGATCTTGTCACTACCGTACTGCACACACCGCTGTGGCAGCGATAGTAATTCCTCAAGGGAATAACCATTGCTGCAACAACACCAATTTCTATCTTAATATTCTTAAAGGCTATGGGGGATTTCAGGCACTGCTCAAATTATTACTGAAAAAGAAAAAAATACAAACTAGTACAGCAATATTGCATTTAGAACTATTTTAGAAGGAGGAAGAATGAGAAAGAAAAATTATATTATACAATTACAGACTCCTGGCCATACACCTGGTTACAATCTGATGCCTCTGCGGCAGCAACAGTAGTTCCTCAAGGGAATAACCATTGCTACCACTACACCTATTCCAATATAAATACTCTCAAAGCACAATATTATATAATTATCGACTTTTATTTAGCTGAATATCAAGGTTTATGAAAAAGTAAACATCATACTGACTGATGTGAAGCACCGAGATTAATATGATAGGTTTACTTGTTCCTAAAACTTCATCTTCATCAAAACAAAGTTCTGCAATAATGTTTTATTACACAATATAGAGAAAAAATATAAAAAATCTGCTTTAGAATTCTAGATATGCCATTTCAACTGCACAATGCTAAGAACATAATATTGTGACATCACATACAAGCCAATAATATCATGATCCTGTGACAAGAATAACTGAGGCCCCGGGTGTCCAAGTGGTCTAAGGCGCTCGACTTCTCAGATCACTGACATCTCCCCTCTGTCCACGTGGGTTAGAGTCTTCGGCTGGGCCAAAGTGGGTATGTGAGAAAGCTTGTCTGTAGCTTTCCATTGGTCGCTGGTTTTTCCCTGGTTTTCCCCAGGTTCTTCCTCCACCAGATATATAATGGCCATGAAATTGTGCTGAAAAATGGCGTCAAAACCAAACCAAGAATAACTATGCACCATAAGGAAATATCAAATCATGTGATGTTGTGTCATCCAATGAAAAACCATCCCTCACAGGAATCATGAGTTATTGTCATTGTTTTTGATGTTATTGTCATCATCATCATCATCATCAAAAACAACACATGGTGCCATTGAACACTCACCTGCAAACTGCAGTATAATGCTTGTGACACATTTATGCACAGACTGCCACAACAACAACAACAAAAAACAAAGAAAACAATTACAAGTCATACAAGTTCAAAACTTTGTAAAAAGCTGAAAATTTGCTTTAGAGGCATCAATTAACCCATCCAGATATACCTTCCTTGTACATGCCATAAGACGTTATCATGCAAAAAAAAATTCTTTACTCCCAAACCCCTTAGAAAAAAAAAGATTTTCAGTAATGTTGGCAACAACAGAACAAAGAAAGAGGGGTTTGGTTTGGTTGTGTGAGATTTAATGCCATTTTTCAGCACATGATAGGCTACACCTGGCGGCAAGTATATTTGGTGGCGGAAGAACCTGGGAAGACCCCAGGAACAACAACTGATCCACGGGAAGCTACTGGCAAACATTCGCACATACCCACATTGGTCGAATCGAGACAAACTTGCGTGGACAGAAGTGAGATGTGAGAGTGACATGTAAAGGCCACCAAGGGCCCCAATAAGAGAGAGAGATCGAGACGTATCTTAACCACCATGATATATGCCTGTAACCTGTAGTATGCCTAAATAGTCAACAGCCCTGCTTAGAGCTCAGTAAAACTATCTTCAGCTATTGTCATAGAGGCAATTAAAAATCAAGTGGTCAGAGATGAACAGCCACCATTTCACAAGATTACTTAATTGGTTGATAATAGCTAACGTGATATTGTATTAAGTCCTTTGAACACTGCTGTGGGAGAACTTATTATGATAATTTGCTAATTTGCCTATCTAAAGTACACCAAGTGGAACAACCCCAATTTGTTTTGAAGTCTGGTAAATCTCAGAGATGTGTGTTTGAATAACAAGTTTTCACACATCATTGCCTTGAATGAGAATATTTAAACCATCTTTATTAAATATTTTTGGCAAGCTCATGATCAAAGGCAACATTTCATTGAGAGTCTGAGTTTACTCCATATATAAAATGCAAACCTGATTATTTTGGAGGTCAGAATAATGTACAAGACTAGCGATTTCATCTTTTAAGGCAAAAAGGTCGAAATGCACCTGTGATTCAGGAGAAGGAAAAGCCATTTGTGAAGCAAGAATAGCGCAGCAAAACTAAATTTCAGAACTCCTGGTTGACAAAGTTTGACTTTGGTGAAGTGCAGCAGCAAGAGAGCATTTTATTCTTACACATATTGCAAACACCATATTGGCATTAGCCATTCTGACTTTGCACATACTGCAAACACCATATAGACATTGGTCATTTTGAAATGTACGACATCCGTCCACATAGCAACTACAACTAACATTGGGACAAGGCATGAATGTACAGCTCAATCCCAAAGCAATGTACAGGTTGAAACATCATCAGCAGAAGATGTCACAATATTTAGAGCTTAACTACTTTGCTGCAAATTTGTTCCAGAGCACAATCTGTTTTCAGTTGCAAATCATTTTCAGACCGGTGTATGGAAATGTTCCTGATAGCAATATTGCTAGCAAATGCAGTTGTAAAAGGACAAAAGCAATGAATATCATAAATAATGCAATTGCACCAATGTTGGACAATCAAGTAACTGAGTTATGCCAAAATAACAAATACATGTACTCGGGTCCTGATTGATGAATCGAAACACAATGGAGGTGACAAGACCATCGCTATTTTTGACCCGAGTGTATGACCATGCCATGAATAAAGTAAAGTTTTGTCATCTACCTTCAGGGAAAACCAAGATATGATAATCTAACTTGGGTGGCACTGCATGTTTGACACTGCACCACAACAGTGCAGATGCGGAATGATCATTTTTCTATGCTGAGAAAAATTCAACAAGATCTTTGGGGAAGTTTTAACAACAGTCCCATAGTCTTTAATGAGATGAACACAAATGCCACTCGCATTGCCTTCAAACCCACTACAGAACTACCAAGAGCAGCAAAGACTGCCTTTATTCCACAATGCAATGGATGTTAAAGACAGAAACTTGGTGTATTTTCTTATTTAAACGTCTGTGTGGTTGTGGATTATGTGTGTTTGCATACATGAGGTGTGTGTGTGTGTGTTGAGGACAATTGACAATGTGAAGTCTACTATTTTTTGTTTGCAAGTATATTAACTGCTTTGAAGAAAACAAAAGTTATTTTCTTTTATTCAAATTTGAATTTCATTTATATAGGCACAGAACAGATAAAAAGATGGCTTATTCTCATGACACTGCATTTTTGGGATCACATGCACTGACACCCCTTGGGGCAATAAAACACTTTCTGGGACTCTGGCAGTATGCTTCCTAATCTCATTTGTCTATGTCGAGTGATTTTTGCACAATCGTGCTAGCAAGGCCTTCACATACCCACCCAGTCCCAAAAATATAAAGTCCAAAAAGCTCAAATATTTGTTTCAAAAAATCGTATTTGTCTGTTAACGTTGTTTTGGGATGCACAGACTGACATGGTACAGATGTATGGACATAGGGACAGTGAGAAACTAGATGTGGAGTCTGGTGGAAAGCCCATGTCAATGTGACTTTCTGTTGAGCCGAAAAAGCTTTAACAAAATTTTCAACATAGCAGCTATGCTGGCAATATTGGATGTCTGATTGGCACTATTTTTATTTATGTTCAACTACACATCACAAGAAGTCTTTTGGTGAAACCCATGTCAATATGAAAATCCACTG